>CM024761.1:95672614-96272614 GCA_014218235.1 Colocasia esculenta | reverse complement strand
TATATATATATACATATATACATGTGCATTTCTACTTTCTTCTTTCCTCGCACCTGAGATATATTTGAACAAACAAGTTAAATGTTCGTTCTAGTCCAGCCCCTTGCGCATTGATAGTATTTGGCTTCAAGATTTTGTCAAGGGGTTGGGCCTTTATTTAAGTAAGGCGAGAAATAAAAGACAACATAATTTACATGCGACATACACGCAAGCAGATGCTAGCAGGAAATTAAAAGATGAACATACATTTAATATACTTAGACAAATGAAAACTTTTTTGGAGTTTTTTTAGATAACTTTTTTTTTAGTTTTTCGGGTTTTGAAGAAATTTAATTTTTTGGGCTTTGAAAAATTCACAATTTTTTATGATTTTTTTTTGAAATATTCATTTTTTTTGTTTTTGAGATTTTCAATTTTTTGGGTTTTGGAATATTCAATTTTTTTTGGAATTTTGAAGTATTCAATTTTTTTCGATTTTTTGAGATATTCAAATTTTTTTGGGTTTGGAATATACAGTTTTTGGGGTTTTTGAAGTATTCAAATTTTTTATTTTTGAGATATTCAAATTTTTTGGGTTTTGGAATATTCAATTTTTTGAATTTTGAAGTATTCAATTTTTTTGGGTTTTGAAGATATTCGATTTTTTTTTTGTTTTTTTTTTTGTTTTGAAATATTCACAAAACTTTTTTGTATTTACAATATTTGCTTTTGAAATAAGGGCCGCAACCTAGCATAGTCCCTTCTAAGAAGACATGCGGAACGAAGGGGATCCGCTCTAATTGGAAAAACATGGTACTTGGACCCTTCAATTACTCGGTTGTCATTAGGGGTTCATTAGTAATTCTTGGGTGTATCAGACAGAGGTTGGATGTGCTTAGATGGTGCCTTCACCCAAGGTGGACTTTGGCGATGTCCTTCTTAGTTGATCATTGCCTTGCCTCGACCCTAAGACATACCCGTGGGAGAGAAAGGAAGAAAAGTTTAGGAAGTCTGCCAATAGTCTGGGCGACCGGGGAGACATTCATTCTTCTACCCTTACACTCAGTGAGGTTCGGTTTTTTTGGCTTTTGGGGTTTTGGCACGCTTACGACTAGGTCCATTTGGATCTCTGCGGGGACTTTGCCGCTCTTGACGTGCTTTTACATTTGATTTGGCCGATTTTGGCTCTTTTTGCTTTGGATTTGACATTGATTTTCTTTTCTTTCCCCTTATTATGCCTTGACCTACACCCGCCTGAGCTTTGGACAGATTCAAGAAGTCAATCCCTCAGGTTTCCCTTTCTATCGGCAGATCGAGTGGAGAGAAATGGGTAATGCCATAGACTCTTGGTTCGGCATTGATCTTCCTTAGATTTTGTACCTCTAGCTTCCAAGGGTGGGCGTGTAAGTGTGTGAGTGTCGGCACCTCAGGCTAACCCACCAAGAATAGGAAATTAAAAATGACATATTTTCATTTAAGGGTCTGTGTACCACGTAAGTCCAAACACCTATTTAGGGGTAGTATTTCTTAAGATAAAGCCCATTCCAAGGATGAGATAGCTCCTCACCATCCGCATTCACTAGCATGTACGTGTTGCTTGGATATGCTTCTTTAACTACGCACGGCCCTTCCCAATTTGGTTGGAGTTTGGATCGGGGACCACCATGTTTTACAAAGATTCTTTTCACCACCATTTCACCGACTTTGAATTTTCTCTTAAAAACCTTCTTTTGGTGAAAACGAGTGAGCCTATTTTGATACGCTTTCGTGTGTTCTGCAGTGACCAGACGCTTCTAGGAGTTCCAGTTGTGCTAGGAGCGATTCACGCCGCTCATCGATTGATAAGTCCTTGTTAAGCTAGATCCTTAACGAGGGGACAAGAATCTCATATGGTACTATAGCCTTTATTCCATAAGTGAGGGTGAACGGTGTCTGCCCAGTGGGGGTACGAATTGAAGTGCGGTAGGCCCATAGAGCTTCTACAAGCTTTTCTGGCCAGTCCGAGAACTTGTTAGCCTCACATGTTTTCTTGACAATTTTAATCAAAGTTTTGTTCGTGGCATCTGCTTGGCCATTGCCTTGTGGATAATAAGGAGATGAATGATGCAATGCAATTTTATACCTATTGCAGAGGACACACAGTTCTTGAGAGACAAACTGAGGTCCATTGTCGGTGATGATGGTACTCGGGATGCCGATCCTGGTGATGATGTTTCTCATGATGAATTTGCAGACGGTTGTTGCCTTGATCTCCGCATATGCTTCGGCTTCTGCCCATTTGGTGAAGCACTCTGTTGCCGTGAGGATGTAACATTTGGTTTTGTTCTGGGAGTTGGGATCACCAAGGGGACCAATGATGTCGAAAGCCCACATAGCGAAAGGCCATGGGGAGGATATCGGGTGGAGTGTAGAGGATGGAGAATGAATTTTTTCGGCATGCAGTTGGCACTTGACACACCGGCGGACGAGGATAGAACAATCCTCCTCTAGAGTGGGCCAGTAAAAACCTTGCCTAAGGATCTTCTTGGCAAGCATTTGGCTATTTACATGGCCACCACAAACACCCAAATGGGCCTCTTTAACAACCTTCCACACTTCATTCTCATCCAGGCAGCTCAGCAAAACTCCAGTGAGTCCCCTTCTGTAGAGTGTACTCCCAACCAAGGTGTACTTCTGAGACAATCTCCTTATGGCTTTCTTCTCGTCACTTGTGGCTTCCTCAGGGTACGTCTGATCCTTGCAGTACCTTGCTATCTCATAGTACCATGGCTTCTCCTCATCTTCCAACTCCTCTTCTAGCTCCAATAACATAATCTCAGTTTTACCCTTGGTTTCCAACTTCTTCAACATCTCCTCCTTGATCTGGAGAAAGATGGGGTCCTGAACAGCAGGGGTATTGCGGCGTGCAATTTGAATGCTGTCAAAATTCCTGGGATAGCACATATTGAGAGTTGAAGCGATGGTAGCAAGAGCGTCGGCTAGAAGATTCTGATGACGAGGGATATGGACAAAAATCAGCTTGGAGAATAGCTTGGCATAAGCTGAGGCGAGTTCTTGGTAAGGCTTGAGCTTTGGGTCCCGAGTGTGATATTTGGTGAGCACTTGGCACAAGAACAGTTGACTATCACCTACAATTAGTAGACAGGTGACACCATAGAAATGAGCGAGCTTCAGACCAGCCAACAAAGCTTCATATTCGGCTATGTTATTGGTGGCAGGAAACTCTAATTTGTAGGCTTGTGGGATGGTGACACCCTCGGGTGATAGTAGAGCAATCCCGATACCCTTCCCTTGGAAATTCAGAGCTCCATCAAAATATAACGTCCACATAGAATCAGATTGGCTAAGGGACATTAATTCCTCATCTGGGAACTCCGAACGGACAAGATCGAATTGCGGAATAGGGTGATGAGCGAGATGTTCTACTATGACATTGCCTTTAATAGATTTTTTCTAGATATAGGTGATTTCAAACTGAGAGAGGAAGCTTTGCCAACGTGCTAGCCTATCAGTGAGGACAGATTTTTCAAGGAGGAACTTGATAGGATTCATGCGGGCGATGAGATGGACCTCATGAGCAAGAAAGTAGTGCTTCAATTTCTGCACTACCCAAACGAGTGCGGCACATGTCTTTTCCATTGCAGTGTACCTTTGCTCACAGGGGTTGAGAAGCTTAGACAGGTAGTATGTTGCCCTCTCCTTGCCTTTTTCGTCCACTTGCACAAGGACAGCTCCTACCGAATCTTCCAGGATAGATACATAGAGAATGAGAGGTTTGCTTGGAGTCGGCGGCCTCAGGACAGGGGGATTAGCCAAATACTCCTTGAGTCTGTCAAAAGCCGCCTGACACTTCTCGTCCCAATTAAACTCGACTCCCGGCTTGGTGAGGTCGTAGAAGGGTCTACACCTCTGCGAATGTTGGGAGACGAATCAGCGAATAAATTGCAGCCTCCTGATAAGTCCTCAAACTTCTTTCAAATTCTTGGGAGGGGGCATTTCTCTTATTGCCCTCGCCATATTGGGATCAATTTCTATACCCCTTTTGCTCGCAATGAAACCTAAAAGCTTACCTGATGAAACCCCAAATACACATTTCTTGGGGTTCATCTTCAATTGTATTCCCTGGACCTTTGCAGGACCTTAGTCAGAACCCTAAGATGCTCAGCCATTGTTTTGAATTTTACTACCAGGTCATCCACATACACCTCAATAAAAATATGGATCATGTCATGAAAGATAGCCATCATAACTCTTCAATAAGTAGCTCCAGCATTCTTAAGTCCAAAAAGCATGACCACATAGCAATAAGTGCCCCAAGGTGTAGTGAACGAGGTCTTTTCCTGGTCTTCCTCAGCCAGCTTAATCTGATTGTACCCTGAGAAGCCATCCATGAAGGAGAGGGTTTCATACCCGGCCGTATTATCTGTGAGCACATCGAGATGAGGCAACCGGAAATCATCCTTAGGACATGCGCGGTTGAGGTCCCGGAAGTCAATACAGATCCTGACTTTTCCGTCCTTCTTCATTACCGGGACAATGTTTGCCACCTAATTTGGATATAGCATGACTCTAATGAATCTGGCTTTGTGGAGCTTATTGACCTCATCTTTCATTTTCAAACCCATCTGAGGGTGGAAACGCCTCAACCGCTACTTAATGGCAATGGACCCCGGCTTAAAGGTAAGACAGTGTTCAACAAGCGCGGTGTCCAAGCCCGGCATATCCTCGTAGCTCCAAGCGAATGTGTCCTTATACTCCCTAAGAACCTCAATGATTGTCTCCACCTCAGCCAGTGATAGGTTATTGCTTATGAGGACAGTCTTAGGGCCTTCCTCAATTCCCAGGTTGATTTCCTTGGTGGTTTCTTCTATGGCAGCTGACGGTTCATCAAATCTCTTCAATCCACCTGCGAACACGTCAGCCTCATCCTCAAACTCTTCATCACCTTCCTCAAAAGGGTCGTCATCTTCCATAATTTCATAGACCTCGAACCCATCATCAATTAAGCATACTGATTGCTCATATTCAACATCCGGCAACTGCAAAGGCTCTTCTACAAATTCTGGAATTGCTAAGCATGCCTTGCACCTACGGGCTAGATTAATGAGAAATCGGTGTGAAACCCTTCTATCCTTGGATTTCTTTTGAGAGACTACCCCTAGTTTATTGCTACCTTGACCTAGACTCAAACTACAACTACTTGAATCTACAGCGGGGGGTTGAGGAGAAGATAAAGCAATAAAAGCAGAAACCCGTGAGGGGGAAGATAGAGAATTATTGAAAGCAGCAGAAGCGCTTCCCTGCGTGGGGGAAGATGGAGAATTATTGAAAGCAGTAAAAGAACTTCCCTGCGTGGGGGAAGAAGAGGGAGAAGGAAAAGTAGTAAAATCATAATCTCGCGTGGGGGAAGATGGAGAATTATTGAAATCAGAAAAAGAACTTCCCTGCGTGGGGGAACATAGAAGGCTGTTCAAAGGACCGAGGAGGAGTGGCCCGTCAGTTGGGGCACACTCTAAGGCGAGGAAGGAGGTTTCCTCGATGGTGACGACGGTGTCAGCCATTGGACAGCCGACGTTCTTGGTGCACCCTCAGTGCTTAGCGTGCACAGAGAGAGCAGACGAGGCGAGATTGCCAACTCGAGCAAGTGAGAAATGAGTGCAGGTTCGAGGGAAGATGGGTTCGAGCAGGGAAGTCGGAGAGTGAAGGTCTGCTTGGGAGAGTGAAGAGAAATTGCCAAGTGGGGCGTCGGTGCCCGAGGAATGTTCAAAGAGAAGAAGGAGGGCCACGTGGTGGTCTGTAGCAAGGAGAATGCAATGCTTGGAGAGGAGAAGAGGAAGGTGGGCGCGTTGCCCAGAGCAAGAGGAAGGTTGAGCGCATTTCCTAGAAAGGAGGAGGGAATAGGCACATTGCCTAGAGGGGAGAGGGGAGTAGGCACATTGCCTGGAGAAAGGGAGGAAGTGGGTTCATTGCTCGGAGAAGTGAGGGGAGTAGGCGCATTGCCCCGAGGAAAACTAAAGTGGGCGCAATGCCCATAGAGGAAATTCAGGTGGGCGTGGTGCCCGAAGAGGAAATTAAATTGGGCGCGATGCCCGAAGAGGAAATTAAAGTGGGCGCGATGCCCAAAGAGGAAGTTAAAGTTGGCGTGATGCCCAGAGAGGAAATTAAAGTGGGAGCGATGCCCGGGGAGGAAGTTAAAGTGGGCGCGATGCCTGGAGAGGAAATTAAAGCGGGCGTGATGCCCAGATAGAAAGGTGAAGTGGGCGCGATGCCCAGGGGGGGAAGGGAAACGGGCGCGTTGCTTGGAGAGGAAACTAAAGTGGGTGCGATGCCCGGGGGAGAAAAAGAAATGGGCGCGATGCCCGGAAAGACAAGGCTCACCCTGAGCCTGGTTGTTGCGGGAGCTTCTTCTGCTTGTGCGCTTTGCTCTGCCATGTCTACCTTTGTGTTCTCGCTTGTAGATACTGCCAGCTGTTCGGCCCTCTATGAGTGTAAAGAGTCGGTCCAAGGAGGCGGCGACGTCACTCATATCAAACCACTGGTCCCATTCTGCTTCAGACTCGCCCCTCTTCACTTGCTTGGTTGCCCTGTGGTTGTCTACTACTTTGTAGGTGCTTAGGGATGAACAGGGGATAGTTCATCAGTAATTGTGGATGTCTGCTCACTCCCGGTTTGTAGCGATCCTTTCTTGAAATGCTCATACAGGGTCCGTGTGGAGGCTACTGATAATTGCATAATTGTTATAATAATTTATAATTTTATTGAAAAATGATTGATAATTTCTAAGATTCTATTATCATTTGATTACAAGTGCGATAATTGATTAAATCTCTTTTGTGTTGTGTTTACAGGGCTAATGGGCAAAGAAATGAGATTGCAAGTGGGCCAATGAATCTACTTGGATCAAGAGATAATGAGGAGAGATATTATTTTTAAAAATATCATTTTCTCTCTCTCTCTCTATCTATCTTTTCAAATTTCAAAACTCTCTCTCACTTTTAAATTCCCCCCTCTATTTCCAAAAATCTCTCTCTTCTCTCTAAATATTTTATAAACATCTCTTTTCTCTCTCATTTCATCTTTACCTCTTCTCTCTCTCCATTCCCTTCCACCACCATCTTCTCTCTCAACCATCTCCTCCGATCTCACCTCCCCCCTCCTTCTCTCTTCTTCTTTCTCCCTCTCTTTCTTCATTCTCTCTCAACTGAGCTTCTCTCTCTTCTCCCTCTCTTGGAGCTAACCATCTCTCTCTTTTTCCCCTCTGCAGCGAGCACACCTCCTCCTCCTTCTTCTCTTCTTTCTCCTCTTCTTTCTCCTTCTCCTTTCTTCTTTCTCTCTCTTGGGGTCTCTCCTCTTGGCACGCAGAGCAGCAGCCAGCAGGCCGCTGCCTTCGACCACCAGGCATCCGCCCGCGCCAGCCAGCAACCCGCACGAGCCGCCCCTTGCGGCAACCCCGCTTCGCGCACCTCGCCTGCCACGCCAGGATGCCCGCGCCCGCCCTCGCGGTCGAGCCCGCCTTCGCGCGCCCTGCCTACATGCCAGGACACCCGCGCCCGAAACCGGTCGAGCCCGCACCCTGCCTGGCACGCCTGCCTGCGCGCCCCGCCTCCGCCTACGCACTGAGCGTGCCTGGCTGCCAGGCCGCCCCCGTGCCTACCGCATGCCCCGCCCGTGCGCCCTGCCTGCCTCGGTCGCCTACCATGCCACCCCTCTCTCTCCTCTCTATGTGCATGCATGCAGGTAGAGGAGCAGCACGCGCGCGCCCTCTCTCTCATCTCTCTTGTCCTCTCGCTCGCTCTCTCTCTCTCATCTCTCTCTTCCTCTCTCGCTCTCTCTCTCCCTCTCTCTCTCTCTCTCTCTCTCATCTCTCTCTCTCTCTCCTCCCTCTCTCTCTCTCTCTCTCTTCTCTTCCATTTTATGTTCTCTCTCTATCGCTTCTCATCTTTTTCTCTCTCTATCTCTTTTTTTTACATTGTTTGTTTTTTTTGTATTATGTTAAACTCTTAATTTTTTTTAATAATGTTAATTACTAGTTGTTAATTAGTCTTCTCCCTCTCTTTCTTCTAATCTCTCTCTATTTATTTTACAGTTAATTTTCGTCAAATTAGTTTTACAATTTACTTCTAAATTCTCAACACAATTTTCTAATCAAAGAGACGCAAGTTTTCAAAGTTAATAATCCGTTTTCCCATGGATTCGACTCGTTCTCATCACTTAGCTAATTGTTAAAATATTTTGTACAAGCCGAAATTTTAAGATTGTTAGCCACATGTTTTAACGATGCATTTATAGGCTATCAATTTTTGGCACCGTTTTCGAGGAATTAGATTTTAGTTTTTGATAATCTTGGTGTCTTTTGTATATATTCATGCTAATATTTTCTTTCTTTTTGTAGGTGTCAAAGAATCTTGGTGTCTTGAAAAAAATCTGAAAATTGCGAGAAAAAAAAATTCAAGAAAAAGGTAAGTTGAGGTGAGTTTCTTCTCTCCTCCTCTTTCTATTTGTTTTAATTTCCAAATGATCGAGGGATTGCGTTGGAGGTAAGTACCCTTAAAACCCTCTTGATTGAGTTTCCTTTTCCTAGTTGCCATGTTTAGATAAAAAAATCAATCACTTGAATCCAATAAAAAGATGTCATGTCAGATTAGAAACTTTCCATCTTGGACATGCATCATTTAGACTTCATCTTTACATATTTTTATTTTGAAACTTTCCTTTCTTGTCGAAGATATGGGAGGCAAGGTGAGAATTTGCAACCTTCTTTAAAAGCATGATCATGCATTGTCATGCTTGCATAGAACCCCTTGCTTGTTTTGTGGTGTGCACATCATTTCTAAATATTTTAAGGGCAAGCCTCACAAGATAAGGTGGGGATTTGATCACCCTTCTTAGCCCACAAACCACAATTAATTCTTGCATCTTTTGCATTCCAAAGCTTAATAAAAATCAGTAAACATGTGCCTTAGGGTTCACACTGAGAGTTTAGGTCCACTTGGCCACTAATTGGTTTTAGAAACTGGTGTCTAAGGCTAGAGGTTAAAAGGTAACGCCTAAGCGGGAAAGTGGTTCTCTAATTAAACCCTAAGAAAGTAGGGGGAGCCTCCCACTACTCCACCTCTTACCTGGCCAGTGGATATACCTAATAGTGGACTAAGTTGGGTCTAGGCCACTTTGTGAGAAACTCACTTTCAAGTCTAAGATGTCTAAGATCCTGGTGCTCCACTCATTTCATGTGATATTGGTGAATAACCTTGACTGTGCCCTTCTTGACTTAGGGGCTAGTGTCAATCTTCTGCCCCCTTTATCTATGAACAATTTGATATAGGGGAGCTCAAACCTACCTCTATTATTCTGCAGCTGCTAATCGTTCAGTCAAGACTCCACGGGGATTGGATAGAAGATGTGATGTTAAGGTCATGATTGCTACTTACCTGTAGATTTCCTCAGTTTGGATATGATCGCCTCCCAAGAATTAAGGCACACCCCAATCATTCTTGGTCGTCCTTCCTCGTTACTGCTAAAGCTAATATCAATTGTGCTACAGGGATATGGACATCACATTTGGAGGACAAGATCTCTCTTAATGTGTTTAGAGCCTCTAATACCCAAACCCAGATGAGAATATCAATCCATAGACATCTTATCTGATCTCCTCCTCAATGATGGCTTGGATATTAATCAATTAGAAGAGGCCCAAGCTCTACATGACTCACCACTCCATCTGACACCTTGGTCCAAGGTCGAACCTCTACCGGTTTTGCAATATGAACCAGCACTACCTTCACATGAAAGCCCTCCTAATCTTGAGTTGAAACCTCTTCCTAACTCTCTGAAGTATGCCTTTCTAGGCCCCAATCAGACTCTTCCAGTTATCATTGCTTCCAACCTTACCCCTAGCCAAGAGGACCAATTTATAGGAGTCTTGAAAGATCATAGGGGAGCCATAGGTTGGAAAGTGGCCGTCTTAAAGGAATAAATCCCATCTATTTGCATGCACCACATTTATTTAAGAGGACAATGTGAACCAAGTTGGGATACACAAAGGAGATTGAATCCAAACATGAAGGAGGTTGTGAAAAGGAAGTGATTAAGCTTGATGTAGGGATTGCTTACCCGTCTCAGATAGCCAATGGGTCAGCCCAACCCAAGTGGTCCCTAAGAATCTGCTGACAGTGTAACAAATGACCAAGGAGAAGATACCCACACTGCTTACCACGGGGTGGAGAGTGTGCTAGATTATAGGAAGCTTATGCCATGACAAAAAAGATCACTTTCCACTCCCATTTTTGGATCAAATTCTGGAGAAGTTGGCAGGCAAAAGTTTTTTTTTTTTTTAGATGGTATTCTGGGTATAATCAAGTGGCAATCTAGTCAGAGGATCAAGAAAGACAACTTTCACAAGCCCATATGACACTTTTGCCTTTAGGGAATGCCATTTGGACTTTGCAATGCACCAGCCACTTTTCAAAGGTGCATGATGACAATCTTCTCTGATATGGTGGGAGAATTTCTTGAAGTTTCCAGGGATGATTTTTCTATCTATGGGGATTCATTTGAAATTTTTTTGGAAAATCTGAAGAAAGTACAGTTAGATGTGTGGAAACAATCTGGTGCTCAGTTGGGAGAAGGCCTTTTATGGTACAAGAGGGTATAGTCTTAGGCCATATTGTGTCTAAGTGAGGTATAGAGTGGATAGAGATAAATTGACCTCATTTCTAATCTTCCTCCTCCTACCTTTGTGAAACAAATCCGCCCATTCCTTGGCCATGCCGGTTTTCTATCGCCGGTTCATACATAATTTTTCAAAATTGCTCAACCTTAACTCTTCTCTTGGGCCAAGGATGTCCCATTCCACTTGATGACTCTTGCTTAGAGGCCTTCACTACTTTAAAAGAGGCTCTGACCAAAGCTCCTATTCTTCAATCCCCTGATTGTCCCTGCCCTTTGAGATCATGTGTGATGCTTCCGATTATGCCATGGGCGCTGTTCTAGGACAAAGGATTGACAAGTGCCCTGTGGTGATTTATTATGCAAGTCACACCCTGGTTGATGATCAATTGCACTACACCACCACAGAAAAGGAACTTCTTGCTGTTGTCTTCGCCTTAGAAAAATTTTGATCATATCTTTTAGGGGCAAAGGTCATCATCTACTCAGATCACTCAGCTCTAAAACATCTCTTAACTAAGAAGGATTCCAAGCCAAGGTTCATTATATGGATCCTTCTCCTTCAAGAATTCGATCTAGAGATCCGGGATAAGAAAGGTTCTTAGAATGTTGTTGCTGATCATCTCTCTCGGATTGTCATCCCAGAAAATGATCCTATGCATGATTCTTTTCTGATGACACCTGCGCTCGCTGTCTCTCACAACACACCCCCGTAGTATGCTCACATAGTCAACTACCTCACAGTGGGGTCACTTCCTATGGGTTGGTCAAAACATGAGAGGGAGCACTTCTTGTCCAAAGTGAAACATTACTTCTAGGATGACCCTGAACTATTTCCCATGGGTCCAAACCAAGTCATTAGGAGATGTGTGCCTGAGGAAGAGCAGCAAAGCATCTTAAATTTTTATCACACTCTAGCTTGTGGGGGACACTTCTCGGGGAAGAAAACTGCTGCCAAGGTCTTACAAAGTGGGTTTTACTGGCCCACATTGTTGAAGGATGCTTATGAATTCAGTAAGACCTGTCTGAGATGCCAAGCAGTAGGCACCAATTCTAGGAGAGGACATGATGCCACTCCACCCCATTTTGGTGGTGGAAATTTTTAATGTACGGGGAAGTGATTTCATGGGCCCATTCCCATCATCCTTTGGAAATGAGTACATCCTTGTGGCCGTTGATTATGGTCTAAATGGATTGAGGCTATTGCTACCCTCACCAATGATCATAAGGTTGTCATGAAATTTATGCGCGGAATTCTTTCCTATGTTTGGGTGTCCTCGAGCTATCATAAGTGATGGGGGATCTCATTTCACTCATTCCCAATTTCGAGCTTGTTTAAAAGATATGGGATACTCACAAAATTGCCACCCCCTACTATCCCCAGACGAGTGGCCAGATGGAAGTGGTCCAATAGGGAGATAAACATTCTCCAAAAGACCGTTAGGCCGATAGGAAAAGATTGGTCAGAAATTGGATGATGCTTTTGTTGGGTTGAGTGTGAATTTAATACATTTCCCCTCATAATTTTGATGATGACAAGTTGAGATTTAATGCACAATGAATGGAACATGTTAGATACATCACACATGTTTTAAACAATATTCAAAAAGCCTGTTTCCAACACATGTGGTCATATATATTCATGATGATACATAGGACTAATGATGTATGTGTTTATTTCTCAGGGACATACATTTCTTGAAAGGGTAGTGTCGCCACACCCACTACTGGTGTCGACACAGGGTATCAACCCTAGGCAAAGTCATGAGAAATGGTCAAGTGTGTCGACACAGTCCCAGGCAGTGTCGACACTAGACCCAGCTCCCAAAGAACCCAGTTGACAGAAATGGGACAGTGTGTCGACACAGTCCCAGGCAGTGTCGACACTAGTGACCTCTCCCAGAGGGCCAAATTTGCAGAAATGGGACAGTGTGTCGACCACTACATGCCAGGTCGACACACTCCGAAATGTTTTCACTTAAGTCCCAACTGGACACGTGGCACTCTAGGATCTGTGGATCGGCCTTGGATCATGTGCCCACGCACCCCAAGGGTACTTTTGGACACATTGGCTATAAATACCCTCCTATTGGCCATCTAACCAAGAGAACACCTCAGAGCCTTCCAGAAAAGTCTCTTTGGCGGCAAGACAGAGGTCTCCTCCCGTTCTTGCTCTCCTTGTGCTGCTTCACGCCAATTCCCATCCTTGCAAGCACGAAGTGAAGATTGATCCATGAAGATGAAGTGAGATCACTTCCAAGGAGCAGATCGAGTAGAAGCAGCCAATTGAGAAGAGTTCAAGGAGATCCAGAGGCACAAATTGTAGAGCATCGCCCAGGGACTTCAAGAGTTCAAGCATCTTCTCAATTCAATCTTCTACGGGGGAGTTCATCTGAAGAACAGGATTTTACATACAACTCCTTAATTCCCTAGTTCTTCTTAGTCATTCTTGAGATTGTGCATGATTTGTTGCACTAGTCTCCTTGAATGAACTCTTTATGGATCAGATCATTGCTAGAGGATTTGGATCTTGTTGTTTTGATCTAGCAAGTTGGTTGTGAGCCTTTGTGCTCAATTGTGTTGAGTCGTCGCACCTAGGTTGTGGTTGAGCAGTTGTGCTCAGGTTTCTAGAGTAGTCTTGCTCTAGAGGTTGTGTGTGAGTTTGTGAAATCAGTGTGTTGGAGTTGTCGAGCTCCAGTGCGTGGTGATTCAAGTTGAATAGTGGAGCCTCACTGTGTGAGGGGTGGATGTAGAATCACATGGTGTGATTTCCGAACCACCTAAAAATCTGTGTCTCATTCCCAATTTCGAGCTTTGTTTAAAAGATATGGGATAACTCACAAAATTGCCCACCCTACTATCCCAGACGAGTGGCCAGATGGAAGTGTCCAATAGGGAGATAAAGAACATTCTCCAAAAGACCGTTAGGCCCGATAGGAAAGATTGGTCAGAAAGATTGGATGATGCTTTTGTTGGGTTGAGTGTGAATTTAATACATTTCCCCTCATAATTGATGATGATGAAGTTGAGATTTTAATGCACAATGAATGGAACATGTTAGATACATCACACATGTTATAACAATATTCAAAAAGCCTGTTTCCAAACACATTGGTCATATATATTCATGATGATACATAGGACTAATGATGTATGTGTTTATTTCTCAGGGACATACATTTCTTGAAAGGGTAGTGTCGACACACCCACTACTGGTGTCGACACAGGGTATCAAACCCTAAGGCAAAGTCATGAAGAAATGGTCAAGTGTGTCGACACAGTCCCAGGCAGTGTCGACACTAGACCCAGCTCCCAAAGAACCCAGTTGACAGAAATGGGACAGTGTGTCGACACAGTCCCAGGCAGTGTCGACACTAGTGACCTCTCCCAGAGGGCCAAATTTGCAGAAATGGGACAGTGTGTCGACACACTCCATGGTCAGGTCGACACACTCCGGAAATGTTTTCACTTTAAGTCCCACCTGGACACGTGGCACTCTAGGGATCTTGTGGATCGGCCTTGGATCATGTGCCCACGCACCCCAAGGGTACTTTTGGACACATTGGGCTATAAATACCCTCCTATTGGCCATCTAACCAAGAGAACACCTCAGAGCCTTCCAGAAAAGTCTCTTTGGCGGCAAGACAGAGGTCTCCTCCCCGTTCTTGCTCTCCTTGTGCTGCTTCAAGCCAATTCCCATCCTTGCAAGCACAAGAAGTGAAGATTGATCCATGAAGATGAAGTGAGATCACTTCCAAGGGAGCAGATCGAGTAGAAGCAGCCAATTGAGAAGAGTTCAAGGAAGATCCAGAGGCACAAATTGTAGAGCATCGCCCAGGGACTTCAAGAGTTCAAGCATCTTCTCAATTCAATCTTCTACGGGGGAGTTCATCTGAAGAACAAGGATTTTACATACAACTCCTTAATTCCCCTAGTTCTTCTTAGTCATTCTTGAGATTGTGCATGATTTGTTGCACTAGTCTCCTTGAATGAACTCTTTATGGATCAGATCATTGCTAGAGGATTTGGATCTTGTTGTTTTGATCTAGCAAGTTGGTTGTGATCCTTTGTGCTCAATTGTGTTGAGTCGTCGCACTCAGGTTGTGGTTGAGCAGTTGTGCTCAGGTTTCTAGAGTAGTCTTGCTCTAGAGGTTGTGTGTGAGTTTGTGAACTCAGTGTGTTGGAGTTGTCGAGCTCCAGTGCGTGGTGAATTCAAGTTGAATAGTGGAGCCTCACTGTGTGAGGGGTGGATGTAGGAATCACATGGTGTGATTTCCGAACCACCTAAAAATCTGTGTGCAGTGGTTTGATCTGTGATTTAACTTTACTTTGCGTTAGATGTATGCATAGGATTTTTTATTTCACTTCTAATCAACTTGATCACACACTTTAATCACTTAATTCACACAATCACTCATCAGATCTGTGAATTGATTTTCTAAATTGTCTCTGATTCAAAGCATCTTTAAAAATGGCTAAGTTGTCGCAGTTTTTGGCCTAGATCTATTCAACCCCCCCCCCCTTCTAGATCTGG
This sequence comes from Colocasia esculenta, assembly GCA_014218235.1. Taxonomy (NCBI): domain Eukaryota; kingdom Viridiplantae; phylum Streptophyta; class Magnoliopsida; order Alismatales; family Araceae; genus Colocasia; species Colocasia esculenta. The sequence continues at coordinate 96,257,436 of CM024761.1, read as the reverse complement.
TCCATCCCTTTTCGATCCTACAATTGGTATCAGAGAGGGTTCATATCTGATCTGATCTGATCTGAGTGTTTCTGTTTGTTTTGTGTGTTTCACTTGCTTGTTTGTTTAGTGTTTCCTTAATTGCATCTCTTTTTGATTCAATGGATCCTAGAGGTTTCATTGTTGAAGGCCACTCCATCAATAGGCCACCCTTCTTCAATGGGACTGACTATTCCCATTGGAAGAATAGAATGCAAGTCTTCCTTAGAGCCCAGAACTATGAAATTTGGAAGGTAGTTGAGGTAGGCCCCTATGAAAACTAGGGAGAAGAGGAAACCTGGACTAGGGAACAAATTAGAAGGGCCACCCTGAACTATAGTGCCATGAACATGATTCAATGCGTTGTCCACCCAAAAGAGTACTCAAGAATCTCTATGTGCAAATATGCCAAGGAGATGTGGGATAAGCTTGAGTTACTCTATGAGGGAACATCCCAAATAAAAGAAACCAAAGCAAATATTCTTGTTTCTGAGTATGAATTATTCATGATGAAATCTGATGAAACAATTTCTGAAATGTTTGCTAGGTTCATGATCATTGTGAATGGACTGAAGGCTCTAGGTAAGGACTATACAGATGCTGACTTGGTAAGAAAAATCTTGCGCTCTCTTTCTTCAATTTGGCACACTAAGGCCACAGTTATTGAAGATTCTAAAGATTTATCCAAAATCTCTTTAGATGAACTCATAGGATCTTTGATGACTTATGAAATAAATTTGAAGTGAAATGAAGAGCACATAATCAAAACCAAACCAGTAGCACTTAAAGCTTCATCCAGTAACAAGGATAAGAATCAAGAGAAAACAAGTTCTGATGAGTCTGAGTCCAATGAGGATGAGCTTGCCCTCATGACCAGGCAATTCAGAAAATTCTTAAAATCAAGAAAGGGAAAATTCACTGGGAAAAAGAAATTCTCATCTGAAAAAAGAAATACTTCCTTTTCAAATGCCAATTCAAATAGGAATCAGAAAACTAATGAAGTTGTTATTTGTTACAGGTGCAACAAACCAGGATATATGAAGGGAGAATGTCCTGAGAACAAGAAGGAAAAGTACAAGAAGATCAACAAATTCAAGAAGCCTAAAGCAATGGTTGCCACTTGGTCTGATGAAGACTCAAGTGAGAAAGAAGAAGAAAGGTCCTCAAGTTCTGGAAGTGGGGAAATCTGCTTTATGGCAAACAGTTCTGATGGAAAGGTAAACACATCCTTTGAAGATTATACAATTGATGATTGGCAAGATGCTTATGCTGAATTAGTTGAAAACTATTCTGAAACAAGAAAAGAAAATAATCATCTAAAGAAGAAAATTGAAAACATTCTGCATAACCAATAAATAAACAAAAGAATTTCTGAATTGGAAAATGAAGTGGCTGAGCTCAATGAAGAAAAAGAAAATCTTCTAAATGTAATTGATGAGCTCAAGCTGCATCTCAAAAGGCCAACAATGACTTTAAGAAACTATTTGAAAAACTAGAATTACAACAAAAAGAAAAACAACAAAGTGATGATGAAATCAAGACTTTAGGAAAAGATAATCTGGATGGTTTGTTAGGAACAAGAATGAAATCTGCAACACATGGGCTAGGATTTTCCACATAAAATCCAAGAAAGACAAATCTGGTGAAATGAAGGAAAAAGCACCTTAATAAAATTTGTCAAAAGTCCTAGTCCTGAGAAAAAACAAAAACAAGCAAGTGTCAAACAACACAACAAAAACCATGAAAAATCAGAACAAAGAAAAACCAAACAGGTCGACACACTCACCTGGCAGGTCGACACCAGTCAACAAAAAGATGAAATCTATGACTGTTGAGTCGACACCAGTCAAGGATAGGTCGACCTGCTCAATCTCAAAAACCACCAACAGTCAACTAAAAAATCAAATAAAAACTTGAAAAATAAGAAAATACAAAAGAAAAAATTCATGATAAACCTTGGACTTCCAAGATAGCACATCAAGCTGATTGGACCAATTCTTGGAACCAATGATATCACAATCCTTTTGGTACCATCCTCAATTCTTTTATCCAAACTTTTCAATGTACCAACAAAAATCCATGGTTTGGACCTCCACAAATGAACAATCATGTCCAAATGCAAAACTCCCATCCTAATTAGAAAAAGAACACTGGGTTTTTAGTCCAAAAGGGAAGGATAAATTGAAAAAGGCAAAAAACACCACTGAAATAAAACAAAAGCAGAAAACAAGTCAGATTTGGATTAGAAAAGATTTGTTGTCAATGTTCAAACAATCTGATGGTCTCAACAATGTTTGGGTACCAAAATCTTCTCTCCACTGATTAATTTTGCAGGAAGGTCGTGCACCCTGTTGCCCAGTTGACAAGCCCAGAGGGGGGGTGAATGGGTCTTTAAAATCTATTTAGGTGACACCTGTATGTAAAAGTATACACAAAAACAATCTTCGATGTTGGTTAGTAAGTATGAACAACAAACTCACAAAGAATCAATCACACAACGCAAGGAATTATCCTGGTTCGGACCTCCTTTCCTTAGGAGCCCTACGTCCAGTCCTGAGCAACAACTCAGGTTTTCACTAACTAGGGTACAGTCCCCCTATGGACACTACAACACCTAGCACAGCTGGTCTTCCTTACACCAGAAGGGAATAACCACACCCTGGATACCTCACCGGGTCTTCTTCACAAACTAAAGGGAAACAGCACCCTGGATCCCACCAGGTCTTCCTTCACACACGAAGGGAAACACCATAAAGAGAATAGAATGAATTCAAGCCCCTAGATCAAGCTTTTACAAGCCAAGATCTGAAGCAACGATCACTGAGAGCAAAAGATCTAGACAAGGCACACTCTCAGAACTACACAGGCTCTCTTAGAAATTCTGTTACAGCACAGAGAGCGAAGAGCTAAGGATGATGAGGAATGAGATTCTTGGCTCTAGACTTCTTGCAGAAGAATTTAAATGCTTGAATGCGAGATGCTTGATCACCACTCCAGGTGCTTTTCATTCTTCTCTTTTGTCTTGTATTTATATCTCCTTTTGAAAATACGACCGTTGAAGTAACCGTTGTCTCTTAAATTGATAGACGTTAGACTGCTTGACATTTGGAAGCTTCAACAATCTTTTATCCATTTGAGCACGCAAAGAGATAGGGTCTTCTGGCGTCTATATGGTCCAACGTTGTATGACAGAATGTCTTTAAGACCCTGCACACATTAAATGCTAGAACAGTAGACAGCTAGGCTGTCTCTTGTTGTCAGTAAACGTTGACGTGAGTATTCACCAAAATATGCCAAATAGCTTGTTCCAAAAGATGTTGACAGAATATGCACAATAGTAAAAGGATATCATCTATATGCATGCAGAGATACATTCTGTCTTTATTAAATGCACAGCAGTCAGATAGATAAGAGAAGACTTTGACTATTCAATGCTTTAAGAGATAAGATAAATGTCAAGTCGATATAAACCATAAAGTCATTGTCTATATGACTTATGAAATCGTTATGAATACTAACAAATCATTATAGAGAGCAAATCGTTATAGAAAGCAAGTTTATGTGTTCAATAAGCAAATCGTTATGAACACTTATCAAGTCGTTATGAGCTTTAAAGAAATCTTTGCAAGAAGCAAATCGTTATGAGTTCTAAAGAAATCGTTGCGCAAAGCAAATCGTTATGAGTTCTAAAAAAATCGTTGCGCAAAGCAAGTCGTTATGAGTTCTAAAGAAATCGTTGCGCAAAGCAAGTCGTTATGAGTTCTAAAGAAATCGTTGCGCAAAGCAAGTCGTTATGAGTTCTAAAGAAATCGTTGTGATAACTTAAGAAATCGTTACGGCGAGCAAGTCGTTGCGAATTCTAAAGAAATTGTTATGATAACTTACGAAATCGTTACGGCGAGCAAGTCGTTGCGAATTCTAAAGAAATCATTATGATAACTTAAGAAATCGTTACGCAAAGCAAATCATTGCGAATTCTAAAGAAATCGTTATGATGACTTAAGAAATCGTTACGCAAAGCAAATCGTTGTGAATTCTAAAGAAATCGTTATGATGACTTAAGAAATCGTTACGACGATCAAGTCATTGAGAATTCTAAAGAAATCGTTATGATAACTTAAGAAATCGTTACAGAAAGCAAGTCATTGCGAATTCTAAAGAAATATTATGATAACTTACGAAATCATTACGGCGAGCAAGTCGCTGCGAATTCTAAAGAAATCGTTATGATAACTTAAGAAATCGTTGCAACGGGCAAGTTGTTACGAGTTCTGAAGAAATCGTTGCGAGAACGATTTTGTAATCAAACGATGTCACAGTAAAGAACTCGTTCAGACACTTAAGAAATCGTTATAGCACTAAAGGAAGTCGTTGTGACTTTCAACAGAAGTCGATGTGGGCTTAGAGAAATATGATCTTGACAAGATAAAAGCTTAGAAGGGTAATACTTACCAATATTGGCTTATTTGACCTTGGTGTATTTCCTGTACTTAAGACTTATGAAGAATGTGTTAGAATTTTTGTTTGATTTTGTTAATCACCAAAATAAATATGTAATTAATTAAAATTACATGGGGACAGACTGAGCATCACACCCAACTCAAATGTGTGGTTTCTTGATAGTGGGTGTTCACGACACATGACAGGAGATAAAGCTAAGTTCTCATTCCTGATTGAAAAAGAGGGAGGTTCTGTCACTTTTGGAGGTAAAAATAAAGGAAAAATCATTGGATCTGGAAAGGTTGGTCAATCTTCCTCAAACTCAGTTGATAATGTTTTATTAGTGATGGTCTGAATTATAATTTACTGAGGATTAGCCAACTATGTGACAAAGGTCACAAAGTTGTGTTTGAATTAGATTTTTACAGAATAATTGACTCTTTAACTGATAAATAAAATTCTTTGTAAAAAAGAGAAAACAATGTTTACATGATCAACCTTGATAAAAAACTTTTCTAAAAACATTTGTCTTGTTGCAAATAAAAATGAAATTGCATGGACTTGGCACAAAAGACTTGGTCATGCAAGTTTCAGAACAATAAATAAGTTGTTAAGGCTGAACTTGGTTAAAGGTCTTCCTGAATCTTTTTCAAATGTAGAAAATCAAGTTTGTGGGATTTGTGCCCAAGGAAAACAAACCAGAAAATCTTTTAAAACCTTCAATGATGTACTACATCTAAGCCACTAGAATTGCTTCATATGGACCTCTTTGGTCCAACAAGAATTCTAAGTCTGAGTGGCAAAAGATATGGTTTTGTCATTATTGATGATTTTACTAGATTTACATGTGTTATCTTTTTATCCACAAAAGTGATGCTTGCCTTGAATTCAGGAATCTCTTTACCACTGTCTTAACAAGTTTTCCTTATAAAATCAAAAATATTTGACCGATCATGGGGGTGAATTTGAAAACAAATATTTCTCTGATTTATGTGTTGAACTTCACATATTTCACAAGTTTTCTTCACCAAGAACTCCAGAACAAAATGGAGTTGTGGAAAGAAAGAATAGAACACTTGTGGAAATGGCAAGATCCATGCTCTTGGAAAGCAAATTGCCAAAATCCTTCTAGGCTAAAGCTGTAAATACAACAAATCATATTCTCAATAGAGCATTGGTCAGACCAAAAATCAGAAAAAACCCCTTATGAGTTGTTGAAAAACAAAAAGCCAACTTGTCTTATTTCAAAGTCTTTGGGTGTAAATGTTTTGTGCATAACAACAATAAAGAAAGCCTTGACAAGTTTGATGCTAAAAGTCATGAAGCCATTTTTCTTGGCTATTCTGAAATTTCAAGAGCTTTTAGAGTTTACTCTCTCAAAAACAAAAATGTTGAAGAATCTCCACATGTTACTTTTGATGAAAATTCCTTTTCAACTCACTATTCTAAATCTTGTAGGGACTGTTAAGATAATGAAGAGGATGACTTCATTGTTGATTCTTCACCAACTATTGAGGAGAATGAAGACATTGGTAAAAATTTGAACAATCACTCACCTACTCCAAGTGGATCAGGTAATATTGTTCCAAATTTAAATGCACCTCAACAGGTAAATCCTGAACACAAAATTTGAGAGATCACCCAATAGAAAATGTTGTTGGTAATGTACATGATAGGGTAAGAACTAGATCATCATTCTTGAATGCAATTCATGAAGACCCACTAGCACTAATTTCCCAAATGAACCAAGTCAATTGATGAAGCTCTAATGAATTCAGACTGGATAAATGCAATGCATGATGAACTTCATCAATTGAAAGAAATCAAGTGTGGGAATTAGTACCTAGACCTAGTGACCAATCTGTCATTGGCACTAGATGGGTATTCAGAAATAAATTTAATGAAAAATTGTCAAGTCATAAGGAATAAAGCTAGACTAGTTGCCTAGGGGTACAACCAAGAATTTGGAATTGATTTTGAAGAGTCATATGCCCCTGTAGCTAGACTAGAAGCTGTAAGAATATTTCTTGCTTTTGCATCTTCATTGAAATTTAAAGTTTATCAAATGGATGTCAAAAGTGCATTTTTGAATGGATACATAAAAGAAAATGTTTTTGTTGAACAACCTCCAGGCTTTAAAAATGAAAAATATCCTAATCATGTTTTTAAGCTTCATAAGGCTCTCTATGGTCTTAAGCAAGCTCCAAGAGCTTGGTATGACCGTTTGAGCTCTTTTCTGCTTGAAAAAGGATACTCTAGGTAATGTTGATCAAACTTTGTTCACAAAAACTATAAATAAACAAATAATTGCAGTCTAAATTTATGTTGATGACATAATTTTTGGATCCACCAATAAAAGCCTGTGCACTGAATTTGCAAATCAAATGAAAACTGAATTTGAAATGAGCTTGATGGGAGACTTACAATTTTTCTTGGGATTGCAGGTTAACCAAACCAATGAGGGAATCTTCATAAGCCAAACCAAATATGTCAAAGAACTTCTGAAAAGGTTTAACCTCCAGAACCTCAAGCATTCAAGCACACCCATTGCAATTAATGTGAAACTAGAAGAAGATTCACTTGGTAAGTCAGTAGACCCAAAGACATACAGAGGTATGATTGGTCTCTACTCTATCTCACCACTTCTAGACCTGATATTCAATTCAGTGTATGCTTGTGTGCTAGATTTCAAGCAAATCCTAAAGAAAGTCACATGTTAGCTGTTAAAAGAATTTTCAAATATCTTGTTGGAACATGTGATCTTGGTATTTAGTATCCTGCTGGTTGTAAATTAGATTTGATTGCCTATTGTGATGCTGATTATGCTGGGTGTAAACTTGATAGAAAAAGCACAAGTGGCTTGTGTTTGTACTTAGGTGGCTGCCTAATCTCTTGGGCTTCTAAAAGCAACACTCAATTGCTCTATCAACTGCAGAGGCTGAGTATGTTGCAGCTGGTCGATGTGGCACTCAAATCTTTGGGTGAAACATCAACTTCTTGATTATAACCAAGAGTTAGGTTGTGTTCCCATTCTTTGTGATAACACAAGTGCCATAAATCTGTCTAAAAACCCAATTCAACATTCTAGAACAAAACACATTGAAATTAGGCATCATTTCTTGAGAGATGAGGTAGCAAAGAAATCTTTTGAACTCCTCTTTATTGAAACTGAAAAACAAATTGCTGATATCTTCACTAAACCTCTTCCTGACAGTAAATTTTCATCCTTGAGGAGAGAGCTTGGTCTTTGCAAATGTCCATCTTCTTGATAACTCTCTTTGGGTTGGGTGTTTAGGCATGTTCTGAGGGGGAGTTACTGTTTCATCATTCTTCTTTGCTTCCTTGATTCATGTTGTTCACATCTCTCTCAAATCAACTTCCATTTCTTTTTGTTAATAAATTCCTCAACTCACATTGTGTTGAAATTCTTGGTATATCAAATGGTGATTTGAAGAAGGACAAGTTCTGCTTGTCTGGACACTTTCACTATGCGAGAGTATATGTCTCCGCCAAATATCAAGAATTAAATATGCAATTGTTGACGGAGAGCTTTTGTTCTTCAAAAAGAAACATTTCAGTTTTTCCCAATTCTTGCTTATCTTTATCCTGATGAAAATTTTTGGAATCATCATTTCAGGGGGAGCTAATGAATTCACTAATCATTCTTTTACAAAATTCAAGATTCCTCTTGAGTTATATCAACTTCCACTCATGATGTGCTCATTAAGTTTGTCTAGAACCTCAAAATGACTTTTTGATTGATCTACTACATTTTTGCAGTCAACTCTCAACTATACTCTTTAAGACTACAGAAATTTAAATCTCTTTCCAAGACTGAAAAATCATGTGTGCTTTGAATTTAAACACCTTCTTTGCAACTGATGTGAAATATAAATGATCTCAATTTTATAAAATTCTCCTTCATTTATTATTCAACAGAGCAATGGCAAAATGCTGAGAAACCGCAAACCTTCACAATGAATGAAGTGCCATGTATGTCATGAGGTATTATTGCTATCTCTGTTCAAAGGGGTTCAAAAATCAAAAATAGGAAAAAAAATGATCTATACATTTTGATGATGACTGAGTAACTAGAAATATTGGCGTTGCTGTAAACGTATATTTCATGTCAAAAGATTGTCATTTACCCCTTGAAACTGGATAATGGGTAAATCTTTAGTATCCAAGGACTATGGTGTGTAAAAAAGCATTAGTTCTTCAGTAAATAAGATTTACTACATTTGATAGTTTGATTAAGATAAAAAAAAATTATATGTGTCCAAGGAGAATTACTTAAAATCAATATCCTTGTCTTCCATCAGTTTGCTCAAAGTTGTTTAACTTCATCACAAGTGATTCAATTGAAAACAATTTCTATTTCTTTGGATTTGGAGAATATGGTAGTTTGAGTATCTTTGAGAATGAGCAAGCCCAGTCAACCCTAAGTCCAACATCTATTGCTTCAAGCATCTGCAAAAGTTCATGGGATTCAGACTTGAAGGTGATCAAGTAAGAAGAGGTCCTGTAGCTGTTGAAGCCCCAGTGGTTCCTGAGGTTGTAGAACCACCTCCTGAGGTTGCCCAATCTCCACATGATCAAGAGGACCAGCCTCCAAGAGATTGGAGCACCTATACCCCAGGATGTTACTCTCACACCCAATTTCAAGCCTCTTCACCACATCTCCCTGATGTGGAAATTCCTCATTACCAAGCATCTGCCTCTGCTTCCACTGGTGGGACCTTCTGTTCCACCAGAGCTATATTCTTTTTTGAATGACAAGTTTGATACCATCACCTCTCCATCCTCCAGATGTCAGAGAGTTTTGAGCTCAGAATTCAAAGGTTGAGAATTCAGTGAATGGTCAGTTATTAAGCAGAAAGAAGCAGCAGATCATGCCACCCAAAGATTTAACAGGCTAATTGGCACTTTGGGTGATGCATCCTTCAGTTAAAGGAACATCAGGACACGCTGGAAAGGTCCTTGAAGGGATATTAGTAAATTCTCAGAAGAATTTATTCAACAGTCAGGAAGCAGTGTCTCAGATTTCAAAGACAAGACTTTCATTGCTCACATGGTTGATGATTTGGAAGGCATGAAGAACCTATCAGCTCACATAGACAATGAGATGTCTACTCTTAAGAAGGAGCTCAGAGATGTCAATAGACATGGATTTTCAAGCTCTTCTTCAGGTTCACAATCAATTTCAGCTGACTTGTCTGCCTTTCAGTCCAACATGTTTGAAAATAGTCAAAGGTTGGAAGAGTTGCTACACACAAGGTTGTCAACAATTCAAACTCAACTCAGATCCAACCTTGCAGCAATGGAGTCAAGGCTGAAGACCATTGAGTCCATCCTTCTTCCTCTTCCTCTTCCTCCTCCACTTGCTTGATGTATTTTATCTTTTGATGATGTCAAAGGGGGAGAAGAAAAACACTTGTTTTTGGAATGTAATTGAATATCTGTGTGCATGAGAAGGAATGGAATACTTGTTTTGAATGTGATTGAAAATACTTGGAATGAATGATTGTCTATGAATGTCAATGAATGAATGATTGTCTATGAATGTCAATGAATGGATGTTTGTAATTGTCAAACCTTGTATGGTTTCATGGCCATTAATGAAAAGATTTGGTTGTCAGTAACATTGTGTACTTAATTGTGCAAAATTGTCAAATGTTGCTAAAATGTGCTCAATGGCCTTTGATGAATATAAATAAAAATGCTAAAACATGTGTTCATTGTCTTTCAGTATGTATGTGATTGAATATTGTGTGAATAAATGGCTTAAAATTACATTTCATTGAAAATTCAAACATTCATGTGGACTTAATGTTGCCATCATCAAAAAGGGGGAGATTGTTGGGTTGAGTGTGAATTTAATACATTTCCCCTCATAATTTTGATGATGACAAGTTGAGATTTTAATGCACAATGATGGAACATGTTAGATACATCACACATGTTATAACAATATTCAAAAAGCATGTTTCCAAACATATTTTGTCATATATATTCATGATGATACATTGGACTAATGATGAATGTGTTTATTTCTAAGGGACATACATTTCTTGCAAGGGTAGTGTCGACACACCCACTACTGGTGTCGACACAGGGTATCAAACCCTAAGGCAAAGTCATGAAGAAATGGTCAAGTGTGTCGACATAGTCCCAGGTAGTGTTGACACTAGACCCAGCTCTCAGAGAACCCAGTTGACAGAAATGGGACAGTGTGTCAACACAGTCCCAGGCAGTGTCGACACTAGTGACCTCTCCCAGAGGGCCAGTTTTGCAGAAATGGGACAGTGTGTCGACACACTCCGGAAACTTTTTCACTTTAAGTTCCACCTGGACACGTGGCACTCTAGGGATCTTGTGGATCGGCCTTGGATCATGTGCCCACACACCCCAAGGGTACTTTTGGACACATTGGGCTATAAATACCCTCCTATTGGCCATCCAACCAAGAGAACACCTCAGAGCCTTCCAGAAACATTTCTTTGGCGGAAAGACAGAGGTCTCCTCCCCGTTCTTGCTCTCCTTGTGCTGCTTCAAGCCAATTCCCATCCTTGCAAGCACAAGAAGTGAAGATTGATCCATGAAGATGAAGTGAGATCACTTCCAAGGGAGCAGATCGAGTAGAAGCAGCCAATTGAGAAGAGTTCAAGGAAGATCCAGAGGCACAAATTACAGAGCATCGCCTAGGGACTTCAAGAGTTCAAGCATCTTCTCAATTCAATCTTCTATGAGGGAGTTCATCTGAAGAACAAGGATTTTACATACAACTCCTCAATTCCCCTAGTTCTTCTGAGTCATTCTTGAGATTGTGCATGATTTGTTGCACTAGTATCCTTGAATGAACTCTTTATGGATCAGATCATTGCTAGAGGATCTGGATCTTGTTGTTTTGATCTAGCAAGTTGGTTGTGAGCCTTTGTGCTCAATTGTGTTGAGTCGTCGCACTCAGGTTGTGGTTGAGCAGTTGTGCTCAAGTTTCTAGAGTAGTCTTGCTCTAGAGGTTGTGTGTGAGTTTGTGAACTCAGTGTGTTGGAGTTGTCGAGCTCCAGTGTGTGGTGAATTCAAGTTGAATAGTGGAGCCTCACTGTGTGAGGGGTGGATGTAGGAATCACATGGTGTGATTTTCGAACCATCTAAAAATCTATGTGCAGTGGTTTGATCTGTGATTTAACTTTACTTTGCGTTAGATGTATGCATAGGATTTTTATTTCACTTCTAATCAACTTGATCACACTCTTTAATCACTTAATTCACACAATCACTCATCAGATCTGTGGATTTCTTTTCTAAATTGTCTCTGATTCAAAGCATCTTTAAAATTGGCTAAGCTTCCACAGTTTTTGGCCTAGATCTATTCAACCCCCCCCCCCCCGCCCTTCTAGATCTGGTCCATCCCTTTTTCGATCCTACAGCTTTGTGGGCCTATCAGACTGCATATAAGACTCCATTGGCATGTCTCCCTATAGGTTGATTTTTGGTAAAGTCTGTCACCTCCCTGTTGAGTTAGAGCATAGGGCTTATTGGGCCATTAAACAATTCAATCTTGACTTAGCCCAAGATGGATCACATAGAGCCCTCCAACAGCATGAGCTTGAGGAATTGCGCAATGAAGCCTATGAGAATTCCAAGATATATAAATCCAAGACCAAAATCTTTCATGATAAACACATTTTGAGGAAATCCTTCCATCCTGACCAAAAGGTCTGGCTCTTTAACTTTAGGCTGCGCTTATTTCCAGGAAAATTGAAATCTCGATGGGACGGACCGTTCATTGTTCTCAAAGCTTTTGACCATGGTGCTGTTAAAATTCTTGATCCTAAAAATGGTCAAACTTCCACTGTTTATGGTCAACGTCTCAAACCTTACTTGGAAAATATGCACATCTCACCTAAAGAATCCATTCCTCTGAATGACCCTGAGTAGATGCATAGAGACTTTATTGTGTCTGGCTGAAGACATTAAACTTAGCGTTTGTTGGGAGGCAACCCAATATTTTTAGGAGATTTAACTTATTTATTTTCTCTTTTCTATTGTGTTCTAGGTGTTTGGAGTCCCACTATCCTTAGATGAAGCTACTGCCCTCATGTGATCATCAGGTTGCATCTCTCCTTTCTTAACTTATGGCTATGTTCTATTTCATATCTTTTATGTCATTGAGGACAATGTCATTCAAGTTGGAGGGAGAGTCATATTGAAAATAAATTTCAAATTTTGCCCCTAACATTGTGGTTCATGCTTCATAGTCATGAAAGAAATTTTTTTTCTAACTTGACTTATGATGTGTGCTTGTGAAAGTGGTGAGTTGAAGGGGTGAGTTAACTAGTTATGTTTTCAGCATCTTCCTCAGAATACATTTGAAATTTCATCAGTATAGGAAAATTTTAATGGATGATGAGAGTTTTACCTAACATTCAGGCTGATTGATTGATATTCTACACTCTTATTGAAGACCAATCGTGGGAAAAAAGCTACATGCCTATAAATAAATGTGAAAATGTGGGAAATAGCGGGAAAAAAATGGAAAATGTCCCAAATCTTAGTAACCGGGCCTGCAGCTCCTAAGGCAAGAGTTGAGGCTCACGTCAAACAGTGAAGGGAAGTGCAGCACCATGTAATTGAAAAAAAAAGGAGCATGAAAAAGAGAACTGGACAGAGTGGAAGCTACCTGAAATTCGAGGATCAAATTTAAGGAGTGTAGAGTTGATATCATCTTTGAGTGATAGGTAAAAAGCTCATGCATCCTCTTATTAATGCTCAAACATTGAATAAAAAGTCATGAAATTTTAAGTGTATCTTGAGGAACTATCTAAAGACATGAACTGATACGCTTACTCTTGACACTTACCACTAGAACATGAAACACTCATGGTTAATATTTTCATTCATACTTTCTTATCATGAAATATAATGTCTTGTACTTTTGTTAGTCTAATTATTCACTTGTGTACATTACTAAGGGACTACCAATGAGTAAGTTGGGGGATGTGATAATTGCATAATTGTTATAAATAATTGTATAATTTTATTGAAAAATGATTGATAATTTCATAAGATTCTATTATCATTTGATTGCAAGTGTGATAATTGATTAAATCTCTTTTGTGTTGTGTTTGCAGGGCTAATGGGCCAAGAAATGAGATTACAAGTGGGCCAATGAATCTAATTAGATCAAGAGATAATGAGGAGAGATATTATTTTTAAAAATATCATTTTCTCTCTCTCTAACTTTTCAATTTTCAAAACTCCCTCTCACTTTTAAATTCCCCCCTCTATTTTCCAAAAATCTATCTTATTTCCTCTCTTCTCTCTATCTATTTTATAAACATTCCCTTTCCTCTCTCATTCCCATCTTTACCTCTTCTCTCTCTCATTCCCTTCCACCACCATCTTCTCTCTCAACCCTCTCCTCCGATCTCACCTTCCCCCCTCCTCCTTCTCTTTTTCCTCTTCTTCTTTCTCCCTCTCTTTCTTCTTTCTCTCTCAACCGAGCTTCTCTCTCTTCTCCCTCTCTTGGAGCTGTTGGCCCACTTGGTACGGCAGCAAGTTAACCTAGAGGGGGGGTGAATAGGTTTCTCTGCAATCTGAAATAGAAACTTTAAACACAGAAAATTATCACTTGAAAGCTTGGTTAGTTTGGTATGATAAAGAGTAGCAGTGCGGAAGCAAATAAACAATCTCACAAATGACACAAGAGATTTATCCTGGTTCGGCCCTTCCCACATGGAAGTCCTACGTCCAGTCCCCAAGCAACCTCTTGGGATTTCACTAACCAAGGGTACAGTCCCCCTTAAGGACCTTACAACACCCAGCACCCCAGCTGGTCTTCTTCTCTTTCCTAGGCAAGAAGGCAGCCCACTTCTTTTACAGGCTCAGAAGCAAACCTCTTGGAACAAACCCCAGTGCGGTTCTGCTAGACACTAACCCCTAGCTAGGTTATCTACTGGTACAAACCCTAGTGCGGTTCTGCTAGACACAAACCCCTAGCTGGGTTCTACACTGTATACAGTCCTACAGCTGGACAGAAATCTTTCTTAGAAAAGAAAGATCAGATTGAGAGCTATTACAAGATGAACATTTAGAACTCTAGCTCACAGTCACATACGCCCCCCCCCCCAAATTTACAATGAGCGCAGAGAGAGAATGAAGAGAGAGAAGAAAGCTTGAAGGCTTGAATGCTTCAGATGCTTGAACACTTCTTCTGGGCTCAGGCTCTTTCTCTCTTTTCCTTTGAGTGTATATGGTGATGAGGTTCTCACTAGTTTTACACTCCTTCAAAGATTTTCAGGAAAGCTCTATTCTTCTTCAGCTTATGCTTCATCTTTTATATGAGCAGCTTTTGAATGGATTCGTTGAAGAGATCCGTTGGAGTTCTAGCTGTTGCTCATCTCCTCTTCATTTGTCTTAATCAGACTCTGATGGTCTTCGAGGTCTGTACACATAGAAGAAAGTGTTAGCATAAAAGAGTGTTTATGATAAACGGTGCATAGTACTGTGCTTCTGCTAACACACTGAAAATAGTAGGTCATATCTTATTTTGACAAGCATGCAGCTTTATTCTGTCAGAAGATATTTGACTTTTCATTAGGTGCCAAACATATTTGAAACATCTGAATATAAAGGAAATCGATGTTAACATGAAGTCGATGTTTGGACAAAATCGATGTTTAAGTGAAAGCAAATCGATGTTATAAGCAAATCGTTATGGCACTTATCAAATCGTTGTGAGAACCAAATCGATATGAGAGAAAATCGTTATTTCTCACTTATGAAATTGTTATGAGAACCAAATCGATATGAGAGCAAATCGTTGTTTCTCACTTATGAAATCGTTATGAGAACCAAATCGTTATGAGCTTTAACGAATCGTTATAGAAGGCAAATCGATGCGGTCACTTAAGAAATCGTTACGAGACCCAAATCGATGTGAGCCTTAATGAATCGTTATGAAGGGCAAATCGATGTGAGGGCAAATCATTGCGCTCACTTATCAAATCGTTATGACGACCAAATCGTTGTGAGAGAAAATCGTTGTTCTCACTTGTGAAATCGTTATACGGTCAAATTGATGGTTCACTTAACGAATCGTTACACAATCAAATCGTTGTGTAACTTATCAAATCGTTGTTAGTGAAATCGATGTGGCACCTTGAATAGAAATCGATGTATATTGAATGAACATTGATTTATCATTTTAGTGCACCTTATTGCATCAATGAAAGACTTAGCATTTTGCTATGAGATTGATGCGACACAGATGAAACAAGATATTTAATTTAATTACTTATAAATTTTGTTATCACCAAAATACAAGGACAAACATAGAGTGGTTCAACAATTTCCCCCTTTTTGGTGATGACAAAATTTATGCGAATTTTTTGACAAAAATATATAAAGCATAGAGGTTTCAAAAAATTCATACAAACTCTCCCCCTTTTTGTCGCTAACCAAAAAGGAAGGTTCTTACCATTGCATTCTCTCCCCTTTGTGAAAAAAAATTCTTACCATTGAGGGGTTCAACAATGATTGACATAAATGAATAACTCTCCCTTAGTCTGTGCTCCCCTTGAATGAGAGACTCCACCTGAATGAAACTTGCAAATAATTGTTAGTAATAAAGACCAATTCAATTTTTGTGACTACTCTTTCTTCAAATGTGATTTGAATGAAGAGTCTGCAGTCACTCCTGCCTTGGGCATCCTTGGTTTTTGATGCTCCAAGGCTAACCTGCAAATAAATTACTCAAAGGTAGGTACCCAAATCCTTTTGGGTCCTTGATGGTTAGATGCATGAAAATATCCTTTAGGGATCCAAACTAAGTGCCTTGTTGTGCAGGTGTTTACAGTGTGTCCTAGTTTATTACAATGAGAACAATAATGAATATAGATTGTTTTGTTGTTCTTATTTTCTTTGTGCTGAGTTTTTAGAATGTGATTTATGTAAACTTTTTCTTTTACAGGGGCCTTTTTCTGAGTCATTTTGGTTGCTTGTACAAATTTTGGTAATGGATATTGTTCAGAGGTTATAACTTGTTTTCCCTTTTCAGAAGGTTTGTATCCAAGGCCTTGCTTGTTATTTCCAGGTTTTGACCCTTTCAAACATAGAGCTAAAGAAGTTTATCCTTTTGTTAATTTTCTAACTGATTCTTTTAGGTAGAGATTTTCTTCAGTTAGAGTTTTTAATTTTTCTTCTAACTCTAACTTTTCATTATTTTTGCTTTTCAAATCTTCATTCAAAAGATGATTATTTTGTTTACTATCTTTTAATTATCTTTCTAGTTGCTCCATTTCTGATGTGAGATTAGAATTAGTATTTTCCAAACAGGTAAGGTTGTTCTTGAGATTTTTTAGTTCTTTTACAACAACCTTGTGTTTATCATACAGTTCATTAAAGACTTCTTCTAAATCTTTAGACTCTGATCCTGAATCGGTGCAGGAATCAAAAGAAGGTTCAGAGTGTACCTCATCTAATCCTACCATGAGGGCTAGATTTACCTGCTCTTTCTCTGATTCA
Source organism: Colocasia esculenta (assembly GCA_014218235.1). Lineage (NCBI taxonomy): Eukaryota > Viridiplantae > Streptophyta > Magnoliopsida > Alismatales > Araceae > Colocasia > Colocasia esculenta. Next base: position 96,240,450 of record CM024761.1, on the reverse strand, counting down.
GAGCTTGATGAGCTTGATGATTCTGAGCTTGTATCCTCCTCATTTTCCCAAGCAGCCGCCACGGCTTTTCTTTTAAATTTCTTGTGTTGCTTCTTGGACTTTTCGGTTTGACCAGACTTTTTGAGCCTTGGACAATCTGGTCTCAGATGCCCAGGTTTTCTGCATTCATAGCAGACTGGTTCTTTTTCTTTTCTATCTTTCTTTTGAATCCTTTTCGATCCTTCTTCTTTTTGAAAATTTTCTGAAGCTTGGACAGAACTTCATCTACGCCAGTGTCTTTAGAATCTGCATTTTTGGAGCTAGAAGAAGAAGTAGAAGGAGTAGCTGCAACTTTAAGAGCATTAGTATATTTCTTCTTAGATGAGCTTTCAGATAATCGCTCCATATTTATTTCATGTGCCATGAGAGAACCTATTAAATTATCAATCGACAATTTGGTTAAATCATGGGCCTCTTCAATAGCGGTTACTTTAGGTGTCCATGAGACAGTTAAAGACCTAAGTACTTTTCTAACATTTTCTTCATCAGATAGATTTTTACCAAGAGAGCTTAAACCAACTACTATGCTCGAGAATCTATTATACATCTGAGTGATATTTTCGTGTGGAAGTATTTTAAATTGCTCATATTGAGAGACAAGAATATCTATCCTAGTTTGTTTTACTTTATCCGTTCCTTCATAAGTTATCTACAGTTTATCCCACATTTCTTTTGAAGATTTACATGTAGAAACTCTACTAAATTCCTTTTTGGATAAGGCACAACATAAATAGTTCTTAGCTTTAAAGTTTAGAGATAATTTATTCTTATCAGCTGCTGTAATGGTAGTAGTACCATCAGCAGGAACAACAACAAAATCACCTACCTCTATTACCTGCCACAGATCAAAGTCTGTGCCTCGAATGAAGCATTCCATTCTCATTTTCCAGTATTGGTAATCTTCTCCGTCGAAGAATGGAGGTCTGGTGACTGATTGACCTTCAGCATATCCTTGAGCTGCCATGGATCTTTGCTCTAAGATCGTTGGATCTGCTTGAAAGTTACCACTTGTTGGCCCACTTGGTGCGGCAGCAAGTTAACCTAGAGGGGGGGTGAATAGGTTTCTCTGCAATCTGAAATAGAAACTTTAAACACAGAAAATTATCACTTGAAAGCTTGGTTAGTTTGGTGTGATAAAGACTAGTAGTGCGGAAGCAAATAAACAATCACACAAATGACACAAGAGATTTATCCTGGTTCGGCCCTTCCCACATGGAAGTCCTACGTCCAGTCCCCAAGCAACCTCTTGGGATTTCACTAACCAAGGGTACAGTCCCCCTTAAGGACCTTACAACACCCAGCATCCCAGCTGGTCTTCTTCTCTTTCCCGGGCAAGAAGGCAGCCCACTTCTTTTACAGGATCAGAAGCAAACCTCCTGGAACAAACCCCAGTGCGGTTCTGCTAGACACTAACCCCTAGCTAGGTTATCTACTGGTACAAACCCCAGTGCGGTTCTGCTAGACACAAACCCCTAGCTGGGTTCTACACTGTATATAGTCCTATAGCTGGACAGAAATCTTTCTTAGAAAAGAAAGATCAGACTGAGAGCTATTACAGGATGAACATTTAGAACTCTAGCTCACAGTCACAGACTCTTCCCCAAATTTACAATGAGCGCAGAGAGAGAATGAAGAGAGAGAAAAAAGCTTGAAGGCTTGAATTCTTCAGATGCTTGAACACTTCTTCTGGGCTCAGGATCTTTCTCTCTTTTCCTTTGAGTGTATGTGGCGATGAGGTTCCTCACTAGTTGTACACTCCTTCAAAGATTTTCAGGAAAGCTCTATTCTTCTTCAGCTTATGCTTCATCTTTTATATGAGCAGCTTTTGAATGGATCCGTTGAAGAGATCCTTTGGAGTTCTAGCTGTTGCTCATCTCCTCTTCATTTGTCTTAATCAGACTCTGATGGTCTTCGAGGTCTGTACACATAGAAGAAAGTGTTAGCACAAAAGAGTGTTTATGATAAACGGTGCATAGTACTGTGCTTCTGCTAACACTGAAAATAGTAGGTCATATATTTTTCTGACAAGCATGCAGCTTTATTCTGTCAGAAGATATTTAACTTTTCATTAGGTGCCAAACATATTTGAAACATTTGAATATAAAGGAAATCGATGTTTACATGAAGTCGATGTTTGGACAAAATCGATGTTCAAGTGAAAGCAAATCGATGTTATAAGCAAATCGTTATGGCACTTATCAAATCGTTGTAAGAACCAAATCGATATGAGAGCAAATCGTTATTTCTCACTTATGAAATCATTATGAGAACCAAATCGTTATGAGCTTTAACGAATCGTTATAGAAGGCAAATCGATGCGGTCACTTAAGAAATCGTTACGAGACCCAAATCGATGTGAGCCTTAATGAATCGTTATGAAGGGCAAATCGATGTGAGGGCAAATCATTGCGCTCACTTATCAAATCGTTATGACGACCAAATCGTTGTGAGAGCAAATCGTTGTTCTCACTTGTGAAATCATTATACGGTCAAATCGATGTTTCACTTAACGAATCGTTACACAATCAAATCGTTGTGTAACTTATCAAATTGTTTGTTAGTGAAATCGATGTGGCACCTTGAATAGAAATCGATGTATATTGAATGAACATCGATTTAGCATTGTAGTGCACCTTATTGCATCAATGAAAGACTTAGCATTTTGCTATGAGATTGATGCGACATAGATGAAACAAGATATTTAATTTAATTACTTATAAATTTTGTTATCACCAAAATACAAGGACAAACATAGAGTGGTTCAACAGGAGCCGCCCATCTCTCTCTTTTCCCCCTCTGCAGTGAGCACACCTCCTCCTTCTTTTTTCTGTTCTTCCTCTCTTCTTTCTCTTCTCTCTTTCTCTCTCTCCCGGTGTCTCTCTCTTTGGCACGCAGAGCAGCAGCAGCAGCAGGCCGTTGCATTCGCGCCCCCGGGCATCCGCCCGTGCCAGCCAGCAACCCCGTGCGAGCCCACCCTCGCGGCCGAGCCCGCCTTCGCGCGCCCCGCCTTCCACGCCAGGACACCCACGCCCGCCTCTGCTCGCACGCCTGCGCCCGCAATCGGTCGAGCCCGCGCCCTGCCTGGCGCGCCCGCCTGCACGCCCCACCTCCGCCTGTGCGCTGCCTGCACCTGGCCGCCAGGCCGCCCCCGCGCTTGCCGCGTGCCCCGCCCGCGCGCCCTGCCTGCCTCGGCCGCCTGCCACGCTGCCCCTCTCTCTCCTCTCTACGTGCATGCATGCACGTAGAGGAGCAGCGCGCGCGCCCCTCTCTCTCATCTCTCTTGTCCTCTCTCTCTCTCGCTCTCTCTCTCTCGCCTATCTCTCCTCTCGTCTCTCTCTTCTCTTCCGTTTTCTATTCTCTCTCCATCTCTTCTCATCTTTTTCTCTCCCTATCTCTTTCTCCATACATTGTTTTAGTTTATTTTTGTATTGTGTTAAACTCTTAATTTTATTGTCATAATGTTAATTACTAATTGTTAATTAGTCTTCTCCCTCTCTTTCTTCTAATCTCTCTCTATTTAGTTTATAGTTAATTTTGGTCAAATTAGTTTTACGATTTACTTCTAAAATTCTCAACACAATTTTCTAATCAAAGAGACCCAAGGTTTTCAAATTTAATAATCCTTTTTCCCTGTGGATTCGACTCAGTCTCATCACTTAACTATTGTTAAAATATTTTGTGCAAGCCGATAATTTTAAGATTGTTAGCCACGTGTTTAACGACGCATTTGTGGGCTATCAATTTTTGGCGCCGTTGCCGGGGAATTAGTTTATTAGTTTTAATAATCTTGGTGCCTTTTGTATATATTCATGCTAATATTTTCTTTCTTTTTGTAGGTGTCAAATAATCTTGGTGTCTTGAAAAAAAATCTGAAAAGTGCGAGAAAAAAAAAACAAGAAAAAGGTAAGTTGATGTGAGTTTCCTTCTCTCTCTCTCTCATTCTTTCTATTTATTTTAATTTCCAAAAGAACGAGGGATTACATTGGAGGTAAGTATCCTTAAAACCCTCTTGATTGAGTTTCCTTTTCCTAGTTGCCATGTTTAGATAAAAAAAAAAAAAAATCAATCACTTGAATCCAATAAAAAGATGTCATGTCAAGATTAGAAACTTTCCCTTTGTGTTCTCGCTTGTAGCTATTGCCAGCTGTTTGGCCTCTGTGAGTGTAAAGAGTTGGTCCAAGGAGGTGGCGACGTCACTCATATCAAACCACTGGTCCCATTCTACTTCAGACTCTCCCCTCTTCACTTGCTTGGTTGCCCTGTGGTTGTCTACTACTTTGTAGGTTCTTAGTTGTGAACAGAGGATAGGTTCATCAGTAATTGTGGATGTCTGCTCACTCCCCGGCTATTGCGATCCTTTCTTGAAATGCTCATATAGGGTCCGTGTGAGAGGCTACCCTAGTTGTTGCTTCGCCCTGCCTAGCCTGTAGCCCAATCCTGTCATGGGTCTCATCTTGCTGTCCTTCACAGCCTCTATCCTCCTCTGTAGTTGTGTTCCCAGCCATTTGCCTGGCTAATACCCCATTTTTAGCATAATATGCCAGCCCTTCTCGGTTATGATCTTGCTCCTCTTCATTGTGCTGACAGATGAATTACTAGGGCCTGGATACATGTTGACTATGTCCAACATGGGCATCAATGGTTTGTTGCTTGGCCAGATGGAGGGGACCGAATTGTCAGTCATGGCGTCCACTTCCAAAATGGTAGGTTTACTAGCAACCTTGACGACTCGCCCTTTGTAAGGAAACTTGAGGCATTGATGGACAGTCGATATAACTGCGCCAAGGGCCTGAATGAATGAACTCCCCAAAATCATATGGAAACTCGGATCCATGTCCAGAATATGAAAGTCCATCTCCGTGATGGACAAACCCAGTCCTATCTTCAAGGCAACGACCCCTTTTGGTGGCCTACTGGTGTTGTCATAAGCTGTAACCATGATAGAGGAGGGTCGTATGTCCTGTAATGCGACTCCACAAAAGTCTAATGTGTCCAAAGACACGACATTGATCGACGCTCCTGAGTCTACTAAGCATTGAGACACACGGACCCTATTAATATTAACAGTCAAACACAGGGTGTACCGCTGAAATTCTGCTGGCGCAAGCTCAGACTCGTGGAACTTGATGGCAGGATGCTGACTAGTGGGAGTTAGGACCATGCTAATCTGATTTACCAGTAAGTCTTCGTTGACCATGACCTTCTGTAAGTACTGCATGAGGGCCTCTTGGTGCACCGGCGACCTTTTGATCAGTTCTAGAATGGATATCTGGGCCAGTGTCTTGTCTAGATGCTTGAGCAAATCATATTGAGTCTCCGGGATGGACTCCTCTGCTGGTGTTTCCTCTTCTTGGGGCACTGATACTTGTTCTTGCTGCTGGGGGAAGATTCTATTGAAGATACGCCCACTCCGGAGCACCATTGTTTCTTCTGAATTATCTCCCACTGTCGATGCTACGGCCGGTAGAACAGAAGATGGTGAGGAGGTAGAAGGTTGAGAGGTGCACATTTGGTGTGGCAATTGGATACTTGCCGCACTCGGCAGTTGGATGGCAGTACGGAGGAAGGGAGCTTGATGGTTGGGTGCAATAAAGGATGCAGTTGGTGGCATATGGAGGAGAGGCGGGTTTGATGGTGGTGGTTGTGGGGCAGTGGTGGTAGGAGATGGGCAGTCTAGTTGCGCTGGTATGGTGGAGGGGTTGCATAAGAAGGGGACTTGTATGTTGGGAGGTGGTGGCGTTGTGGTGATGGTGGGTTGGCGGACGAGTGGCGGGTTGGATGGTTGACTAGATGGCATGGGACGATGGGTAGGGATGCGTAAGAAGGAGGGTAGTGGGTTAGAAGGGGTAGGTATGCAGATAAAGGGGGGTGGGGCGAACGACGATTGAGAGGTAGATGCGGCGGGTACTTCCATTGGTCGGCCGAGTGTTTCACTGTGGGGAGACGCCGTGAGGGCGTTCACTTACCGATTTGGAGCCTGGTGCTCCAGGAGGGGATTCTGAATTATGCCCATGTTGGGCTGCTACTGGGGTGCTTGAGGCTGCTGCTGTTGATGCTATTGCTGTTGCTGCTGATCCTGCCTAGGCAGTCTTCTCGCCTTCATCTCAGCGATGTATTTCTTCATTTCTTCCCAGTCTATACCTCCATTGTCATTCAAATCATAGATATAATCCTTGAAGTGGAAACATGCCTCCAAGGTATGGCCCGGTCCCCGATGGAATGCACAGTAGTGGGAGGTATCAGCATTGGGAACTATAACCTTTCCCTTGGCAAGGTGACCACATTGGCGTACATGAGAGCATTGAAAATATCAGTAAGAGTCTCTGGCAAGGGAGGATAATGGGTTCTCCTTGGGCCAGGGGGACGTCGAGGCTGTTGGGGCTCGTAGGTTCCTGGTGGAGGGACTTGGTTGTACTGTGGGGGAGGAGGAGTAGGTTGTTGTTGCTGGTATTGAGGAGGGGCAGGTTGGCGATATTAAGGCTGTTGGGGTTGCTGATAATATGGGTTAGTGGGAAGCTATTGGTACTGGGGCCGTTGATGCTGTTGATATTGTGGTGGCCGTTGCTGAGGCTGTTGGGGTTGCTGGGATGGGGTCCTAATCATGGGAGGGTTGTTTGGCCTGGGCTGGGACTGTTGAGATTGTTGATTCTTGGGATTGGTATTAGGGCGATAAGTGGAGGTGTTGAGATTCCCATGGCACTCACCTGCTCATTTTGTATCACTCCCTCAGTTGTAGGATCACCAGTGGGGGCACCACTACCCATCTTAAACGTCTGGGCCCTCCGCTCGAACATAGCCATAATGGGAGAGTCCTTCAGCTGGGTCTGGATGTAACGGGCTCTCTCATATAGCTCCTCCATGGTAGTCAGCTTGTTCATCGCCATAATATGCCTGAATTGGGGAGTGGCATTTGTTGTAATCATTTTTACTTGTTCTGGCTCGGACAGGGGGTCCCTTAGCCTCTCAGCCATAGCTCTCCAGCGGTCAGCATAATGCAAGAAATCTTCATCAGCCTTCATTCTCTCAGCCATTAGATCAGTAATAGAAAGTGCAGGCCCAACTCTATCCTTGTACCTCTGCAAGAATTTCCTCTGCACTGCCTCAAAGTTCTCAGCATCTGCGGGCTCCAAGGAGTAGAACCACTGGAGGGCAGGCCCATCTAATGATCGGCGAAAGTGAAATGCAAGGGCGCGATTATCGTTTTGCCAAAACGAGGATTCGTACATGAATTCTTTGATGTGTACGAATGGGTTGCCAGTGCTGTTGTAGCAGCGGTAGACCGGCAATTTGGAAGGGGGAAGGTGGAAGGCTAGCACAGAAGGGAGTGCCAGTTCAAATGAATCCTTTGGCGTAGACACTCTCTTCAAATCTTGCTCCAACCGACTCACCTTTGCCAGGAGGGCTTGGGTGAGTTGGTTGGAAGATGGTTGGTGAGGTACCCCAGAGGAAAGGTGGTGGGGGACATTCACCTAGGCGGAATAGTGAAAGGGAGGAGCGTCAGCATGCGCAGGAATATGGGCCGGGGTCCGAGGAGGATAAGTGGGCCTTGCCGCATCGGGGCTTGGCCGAACATGAGAGGGCCTCCCAACATGGCTGTGGGGGCAAGAATGGATAACAGAGTTGGCCTGTGAGGGGGCAGGAGAGGCTCGGCTCGTTGGGTCGCGAGCAAATTCATTGTGAACATCTGTGCTTGGGTGGAGAGCTTGAATAGGATCGGGGACGAACATCCCCTTGAGGGCAGCTTGCACCTCCTGAAGCTGAGGATCTTGGAGGCTTTGAAGGATGTCCACAAGTTGGGACAGATCAATGGAAGCGGAGGCGTTTGCAGTGTCATGCCTCGGGGAGAGTTGGGGGAGTTGAGCATCCATCGCATTGACATGCGAGGTGGATGGATTAACATGGGGTTGGTCATGGAGTTGGGGAAGTTGCTGATTGGGGTCATACATCTCATCATACATGTTGTCATAACCCATGTCTTCGAATTCGACCATTAGTAGAGATCGGCCTGAACGAAGCTGCATGAAAAAACTTGAAGCACATAATGTAACTTAACAAGCAACTAGCAAACAGTTACTCAAACAAGTTTGAGAGAAGAAGTTGGTGGCTTTTAAATCATACAGTTGGGGATGCTTACGTCCACTTAAATGTTTAATATGATTCAATGTGGATTTTAATTGCAGTGTGTCTCTCCAAGTAGGTATGGGCCTAAATAGGTAAGATGAGAACTTCAGACCTGCTAAGCAACTCCCACTCACGCAATGGGTCCTCTAACTCGGGTCTTTGGGGTGGTACAACCTGCTCAGTCCACCGTGAGGGAATCCGGAGACTTACGGAGGTCCTGATGAGGATTCTCTAGCCCAATGAGACAGAATGCCCAATGGGGAGATAGCCCTCACCGAGAAGGTGTGTGGATCCTAGGAACAAGAGGGAAGGAGGTCCCTCGGCCAAAGGTATGCCTTGTGAATGCACAATGCAAGAAATGACGGAAAACCGAGCTCTCTGTGACAAACTGAATTGCGTCCAGTATAGTGGATGCGCTTCAGTTAAATTGCGTCTGTTCAGTCAGCCGCAGATCTAATAGCTCGCAGAAGCTGTAAGAGCTGAGGTGACTCCCTCCTGAACCTCTCACAAATCGCGTCCGATATACCCACCGTGCAACACAACACACAAAACGCATCCACTATACCAGACGCGGATCAAAGATGCACCCGAGCAGTTATAAAAAGCTGTAAATCAACAGAGCATGCTATCAACCATTCAAATGGAGTGAAATATTAGGCAAACCTAGATGCTCTCTTCAGGTGAATGTAAGTAAATAGGGAGGGGAACAAGATGGTGATTTTTTTCTTCATTCTTTTCTTTTTCTTTTCTTTTTTTTCTTAAATCAAACCTCTTTATAAAAGATGTAAAGAAAACAACACAACTATGAATTGGTAATGGTGATGGGAAACTTCCAAAGCACCGCGAGGGGTGCGAAGGGGAGGAGTGCACCGCGTAGGGTACGAGGGGAGTGACACACGTGGGTGTCAAAGGAGGAGCACACATGGGTGCCGAAGGAAAGGTAACCGGAGCTAAAAAGAAAAGTGTCCCACTGTGATCGCAATTTGTAGACGTGCCTTTTTTTCAAAAAAAACAAAAAACAAACACCTCCCACAAAGAGGATTTCAAAGAAAGAAATAAAGGGTGCTGGAATATGGCGTGGAGATGAAACAAAAGTGCATGTGTGCACATGATGGAGGTGTGATCGCCACGTACGCGTAGGTACCAAATGAAATGGGCGGAAAGGAAAGACGTAGTACTTACCTTCACCCGAAGATTGCGGGAGTGTTGATGTGGATTCTTCTTTCTTCTTCCACCAGCTGTCCGGTGAAGGAGATTTAGCTCCAAGTGGGGTTACCTTGCAAGAAAAATACAACAAGAAACAAGTGACAGCTTGATTAGACTCGAGGGTGCAGAACCGAAATCAAAGGAAATGAAACAAAAAGTAGTAGCATGGGTGTTAACACACCTCGTGGGGGTGGTGTCAAACCCCTAAAAATGTAGGTAGGGAGAAAATGCGGTGTGTGTGTATGGTGAATGTGATAAATGCAATAACCAAGATGGAGAAAGTAAGACAGAAATGAAAGGGGAAGGAGATGGCGATGGTAGCTGCTGCTTGTGATGGAGGAAGTGGGGAAGAAAGCTCCTCCCGCCTCATGTCGATTGGATGAAGAGGACGAAGACTTCGAACTCCACGAATTGGGCGTAATGAATGGCTTGAGGTGAGACGGTTCCTCCTTGGCTCCAGAATGTGAGTTTCCGATTTGGCAGGGCTTCGCCGTGGGGTTGGGTTTTCAATTTGGCAGGGCTTTGCCTTAAATGGGTTCTCTCTCTCTCCAATTCGGCAGGGCTTCTCCGTGGTGATTAGCGTTATCAAATGGCTAGCCTCGGGTCTATATTTATAGAGACAAAGGGCCCAAATCACGTCGGGTACAGTGGACGCCTATCTCTTGAATTGCGTCCGACAAGGCCGCCGCGATTTAAAAGGTCTGCTTGATTTGACAATCGTAGCTTATAGCTAGGATCGGGAATCACATCGAGTATAGCCGCCGCGTTTTCTTACAGAATCGATCTTTTGACAAAATCGATTTTGATTTCACAGATGGTCTAAAAATGTGGCGACTTAAGTGGACGCGATTCCATTAGTCATGATTAGAAAACGTGGGAGCTCTTAAATGCGGGGTTCTTAAATGTTGCGGCGTAGGTAGGGTTAGGGTTTGACTTTGAATCGCGGCAACTTAGTCGGACGCGAATCAAAATAGACCATGTGACGAAAGATGTGATTTGCGTCAGCTTTACCTGCCGCGGATCAAAACCCTAAAAGGCATCAACTGTAGTGAACGCGAATCACTTAAGTTCAGCAGACCCCTTCAGCTCTCTTTAGAAAAATTCCTAAATATCTTTAAAAATCTAGAAAAATAGGAAAATCACTCAAGAGGTTAATTGAAGAGAGACACTTTGAGGCAATATAGTGTAACATGAAATTCGCTCGATATGTTGCCAAAATGGCGTGTCTACAATCACCATAGATGATGATTGTGTGGTCTGGTTCAAGCACATGTTATATGTCCCAAGTGAAGCTAGTGTGAAGCAGAAAGTGTTAGAGGAAGCACATCAGTCCAGATACACCATACACCCGGGAAGCACCAAGATGTATCAAGATTTGAAGAAGTATTTTTGGTGGTCGAGCATGACAAAAGAGATAGCAGAATTCATAGCAAGATGTCTAGTGTGCCAGCAAGTTAAAGCAGAGCATCAAAGGCCAGGAGGTTTGTTGCAACTGTTACCTATACCGCAGTGGAAGTGGGATGACATAGCAATGGATTTTGTTGCAGGTTTTTCCAGGACAGTGACAGGTCACAATGGTATATGGGTTTTTGTTGATAGATTGACAAAGATGTGCAGATTGTTAGCAATAAGCATGTCTTGGACAGTGGACAGATTGGCGAGGTTGTATATGGATAGAACTGTGCCATTACATTGAATACCAGTCACTATTATTTCAGACAGGGACCCCAGGTTTACTTCCAGCTTTTGGAGGAGTTTGCAGTGTTGGTACATAGTTGAGGTATATTTCAGCATACCATCCCAAACCGATGGACAGATAGAGAGGACAATTTAGACTATTGAAGATATGCTACGAGCATGCTGTTTAGTTTGGGGAGGCAGATGGGAGCAGCATTTAGGTATGGTTGAATTTGCCTACAACAACAGTTATCACACAAGTATCGGCATGGCACCATATGAAGCACTTTATGGAAGACCATGCAGAACACCGTTAAATTGGTATGAAGTGGGTGAAAGGCAGGTAATGAGACTGGAATTGGTGCAACAATGTGCAGAAATGGTCAAGTTTATGAAGGAGAAACTTCAAACAGCACAAAGAAGGCAAAAGAGTTATGTGGATACACTGCGGAAGCCTCTACAGTTTGAAATCTGTGACTATGTATTTTTGAGGGTTTCTCCAACCAAAAGTGTTTTGAGGTTTAGCAAGAAAGGTAAGTTGAGTCCCAGGTATGTGGGTCCGTTTCAGATTTTGGAATGGATTGGTGAGACACCATACAGATTGGAGCTTCCAGCAGACTTCACCGATGCTCATGATGTGTTCCATGTCTCGATGCTAAGGAGATACATTCAGGATCCTTCTCAGATTGTCAGGTACACTCGGGATGATCTGAAACTAGATATATCCATGCCAGAGTATCCAGTGATGATTACAGACCGCCGAACACAAAGGTTGAGGAAAAAGGACATTGAGCTGGTAAAGATCAGATGGGAGAACAGGCAGGGTGGAGAAGACACTTGGGAGTTGGCCGATGAGATGTACAAGACGTATCCATACTTGTTTGAGTAAGCGTTAAATTCTTTTAGGTGATAGTAATATAAGTGTTACATTGTTAATTACGTTTACTTCTTTAATTTCGAGGACGAAATTTCTTTTAGGTGATAGTAATGTAATATCCAGTACGTTCGAATCAAAGTGTATCAGGTTTGGGGGCCAGTGTGTGGCACATTATATGAGTGTGTGTGTGTGAATGTGTGATTACACGTTAGTGTGGCAGGTTGAGAGGCTGGAGGGTTGGAAATTCCAGCCCAAACAGACCACTGGCGGGTTCATTAAGAACGCGACCAACACAGTCGTCGCAATTCTTATATGAACGGGACCACCTACACCATCGCGATTTGGAACCGCTTCTACGTGAGCACCGCTGCATGCGAGCCACTTGGCGCATGCAGGGTCGTCAGGGTTTAATCACGACGACAGAGTATGTCGTATTTCTAAACGCGATGGCCCGATATGTCGCGATTTAAACTCAATGTATTTTGGGCTTCTGCCCTTGGCCGAACAGTGTAATTGCATTGTTTAGCTGAAGGGGAGGCTGCTGCGGGTTTTGAAGGCGATTTGGGGTGTGTGGCTGTCTGTTTGGCGTGGTTCCGACGCGAGGAGAAGCTTCGGAGCGCGGGGAACCTCTAGACGGTGTTGGTTTTGCATTTCATCCATTGGTAGGGGAACCCTTCACTGTTTTCTCTTGTATAGACTATGTAGGTTAGGTTTTGTGGATTTTGATTTGGAAATCACATGAACATGATAGAGAGTGTAACGACCCTCTTCATACCGGTACGATTATACCAACCCCCATCGGTATAAAGGGCGTCGTCACAGTGGGACATTTACCCAACACTGGTCGATAGGTTGATATGTACCTGGATAGCAATAGAGTACAGCGGAATAAAGTAAACAACTCAACTCTTTAATCCGTCACCAACACACATTCCATAATCTAAATAGCGAGATAGAAAGACAATGTCCACATTAATACAAAATAAGAGAATTACAATGTCCAAATATTGTCCATACATTAATCCTTTTTGTGCAAAAGAAAAGATACAACTGGTACGGCTCCACAAAATAGTCTTCTAATGATGATCCTCGCCACGCTACCTTCTAGTGCACGATACCTGTCAACCTGTACGCCGAAGCAAGAATGAGTCCGAAGACTCAGCAAGCGACACTACTCATGATATACACATACAAGTCTTAGTGGTTTCTACATGCACTTTTACAATTAAGAACACATAGCATGCTAGTCAATCCAAGTTTTCAACCTATCATGAAAGTTCTACAATTTTATACATAACTCATGCTTTCAGATTTCTAAAATAAAATTCACCTATCACATGATCTCTATTCAATTTACTCAGGAACTTCAATCTTTTAAAGAGCTAAAACATGAAAGCTATCAACATGAACAATTTATATGCATGAAAGGGGAACACAATTTACATGGAATCCACATATTCTTAAGTGCATACATAACTTTTCCACATGCTTTAGGTTGCTGATTTTACATGGTCCAATGACTATAAATCTACACATGAGAGCTACAATAATGCATAAAACACATCATGTGAACAAGTAACCAAGCTATCTTGCAATCATTTTCACTAATTATCCCTAACATGGATTCTAGGCATTTATGCACACATAAGCATGATAATGACAACATGAGTTTACTGATTTCACATGGTTTCAATAACACATTCTCACATTCTCGGTTTCACATGATTTCGTACTTACTCATTCACGTTGTTCACTTTTACACATTTGACACGTACACATGTTCACACTTATACAATCTACTCATTTCCACATCATTTTCTCTTTCACTTTCACTTATCACATATCACATCGATTGCACTTACCACGTGCATCTTGGGCACTTACCACGTACCATATTCACATATTTCACATTTTACTCATTTTTCATTACTTAAACAATTTGCCATGACACATAGTCCTAACCACCAGTAGAGGACACTAACAATATCTCATAGCTCGTGCTCATTCCTTAGCACAGCTCTCAACACAACTCATAACACAACACATGACACAACACTTACACAACTCATACACATACTCACCACCTAGGCAATACAGTGGTGAATCTTGGTAACTGTGCAGACCGAGAGAAGCCCTCTCCACCCTATCCAGTGGTACTTGTCCACCTCCGGGGTTTTCCCAATGCCTTTGGGACAAACTTATATCACATGGAGCCTTCTATAGGGACTTTTCTATATACGGCTCCCGATGCCTCTAGGGTAGCAGTGTCACATAGGCACAACTTTTACACTTTTACACATTTCCGTTTTACACATGGTTTTACACATAACTCTTTTCATGTCATTCACTTTCTCACTCACATGAACATTTCTGTTTTTCCCCAACATGATACTACAAAATTTCAAGGTTTAACAACATTAATCATGCTGGTTTTAGACCACAACAAACCACATTACAATTATATGCACGAATTATCGCATTTCACATGAAAACACATAACTTTTTATTTACTGTTCCAATTGACCTGAAATTTTAACCACATGCTGTTTTCGGGTTCAAAATCATACCCTCAATTTTTCAGATTTTTCTGAGCTAAATAGGATTTACAGAAAATCAAACACCTAATTAGCATGTTATTCACAATTTACGTTAACATGGAATTTACACATCATGCAATTTACCACTTGCTGTTTAAACATGAGCTATCAACATATGCATGGATTTAGAGTACAAAATTTCCCTAATTCATACATCTATGGATTGAACACTACGAATCATTTTTACATACTTCTATTTTATCGAACCGAATTTATTAACAAATTGCACAAGCATGGATAAGTTACCTAAATTTGCAAACACACATGCTGACCCACAATCTTCATGATCAGACCGAAATCAAGGCATTCAACTAATCCTAGACATGGAACATGGGTTTGCAAAATTATCTACAAGTCATGCTCACAAGTTTAAAGACACCATTTTCCACATTCACCATCACACACACCGCACTCATCCACACACCACAATGATAACATACATAGCTTATAGGAATACCATATATCCTCATCACGGAAGTCATAACGAAATTAACGTATAAGAGGGACAGAACAGCTCACTGTTCTGTCCAGAAGAGCTAGACGGCGGTCTCTGGCCGCTGACTCAGAGTCAGCGGCATGGTCGATGGACGCCGAGTTCATGAACTGGACGTCCAGGGACCTTGCCGTCAAGCCAGGTCTGTGCAGAAAACACAGACCGAGCTCTCAATCTTGGGTGAAATGGAGGGTCTAGGACTCGAGGAAAATTCCATAAAAATATCAAAACCCACCTAGACTCATACGGGGACACCATAGATAGGTCACTTGCCTCTCTAAAATTCCTTCAAGGGATTTATGGCTCGAAGAAGACCTCCTTGGGCAGTTCCAAGAAGTTGCAGAAGTGCCTCCAAGATCGCCTTCCTCCGGGTTCCTAGGTGATCTCCACGCCGAGGGGATGATGGGGAAGCCTTCTCCTTTGCTTCAGCCTCCTCCTTGTTGCAGTAGATCTCCAGATCCAGCTCCAAGGGGTCGGATTCGAGGGTTCTAAAATGGGGTTTTCTCACAGAATGCTCTAGGGTTTTTCTTTCTTCTCCTCTCCTCTTGCAAGGGTGAAAAATGAGAAGTGGGGAGAGGCCAATTCGGGTTCAGGATGTAGGAGAGCCCCTCACCCACTCACCATGCCGATTAGACAGCCTTAGATCCGTTGGGGAACATCCCCCAATGGGTGGCCATACCTTGCTCCCGGATTTTCTGGCTCTGCAACGCATGCAGGTCAGAGACGTTGACGTCCACATCGCTGGACGCCTGGGTCAGGCTTGGCGTCCATGTCTGGACGTTGACTCCACCTCGGCGGCCAGAGGTTGACGCCAAGGTGGCCTTTGGCCAAAACCCTGATTTATGCAGAAACTATGCATGTAATGCATGTATTCATGCATTATGTATATAGTAGGGTATACATACTATCACCATTCATCGCATAAATTATTTACATTTAATATAACCATATGCACATTAATTATACTAATTAATATGTACATAAATATCTATATACATACACAAGCATACATAATTATACTAAGATAAAATGTACGTAGACACCTACCTGTACGTACGTGATATTTTACATAAATATGACTCAACACACGGCAAATTAAATGACGAGGATTATGAGGGCTTCGCAAATCATTAGGAGGTGATATGATTTATGCTAGCTAGGAATAATCCATTCGATAAAATAGTCCTCGCATGCACACACTTGATTTGACATATATATAGTATACGCACACTGGTGTAGCCTATTTATGTACATTATGATTGAAACAGATGGGTACAATATGCGCACCGGTAATTTGATTAACTTACACAACTTTACCTAACATTGCTTAAGTATTACATGTATAGGATTTCTTATTATACACTATATGCATAATTCATCCAATTGACTATTCTCACCTAATCATCATAAAGATATATGCATGTTATTCATGAGGAGTATAGAATCCCAATATGACCACTAATTACACCTACTATGCTTGAACTTTTTACGTACATGAAACGCACGAAGTACAATGTACACATTAACTAAACCATGCAATAACAATGTTTACAACCAAATATACATATGCATACGCAAATACACCAAGGTGTTATGCATGTAGAATTAAGTATACAATTGTCACACATATAAGATAACATACATACGTACTTACACATATGTACTTCATACACTTCCATACAAAGTTCCATAAAATAGGTAGTATAGGATATTCTTCAATATTTAGATAGCACGTGCATAGTGTTACTCAAGTATCCTAAGTCAGAGACTCTTGGTATTCATAATACACCTCTAATTGTCTAGTTGTTCAGTTCCACATTAATTATCGTATACCCGTATCTATACATATATATATACAGATATACGCACATGCTCATATTCAAGGGAAGGATAAAACTTATAGTAGGCACAATGAACTACGCATGCTAAGCACACAACAACCGAACACCCAACACACCATTCATATACATACAGATATATAAAGAGAGTAAAAATCCGGGGTCTTACAGAGAGCATGCCTAGGGTTTTATATGAATAGTTATTTCCTGATTTACTAGCATGTACAACCATTTGATGTGATTTTCGGAATGAGAGTTTAGGGTTGGTTTCTGCTGTCTGAAAGGCGACATGACCAGTCGTCATGTTTTATGAACGCGACGGTTTGTTCGGTCGCGATTCAGACGTTAAGGTGACGAGTTGGTCTGTCACGATTCAAGCATCGATTGGCGACCACTATGTTGGTCGCGATTTAAAGTGTGGCCACCCGAGCTCTGGGGTTCTGTGGCTAGTTTGTCAGTTTCCTATTGTACACTGCTTGGGCAGTGATGGTTATGCAATGTAGGGTTTGTAAAGGTTGTGTCGGCTTATACCGTGATTGATAACAATGGGTTTTTTCTTGGAATGTGTGCATAGCGAGTTGGGTTGTAACACCTTCCGTGGTTACCATTCTAGTCGGTTACTCAGGCACCGGGTGCTCGAGTTTTGTCCCTGTACGGTGAGTACCGTCAAAGTTTGTGTCATCTTCCTGGACACCCTCACTCCTGAGTTTGAGTTGTACGTCCAGCTGAGGGAATGATGGCAAGGGGCAGCGACTCGTGTTTGTGGGTGTGCGGTCGCTTGTAGCGCGCTCGTGGTTGGGGGATGGACACTAGTAGACGTACTGGTCCCCAGCTAGTCCTATTCCAGTGCCTCACTTTAAGAAGCTCGGGCCGGAGTCCCTAAAGGGGTCAGGCTTGGGCCTACAGCGACGTGTCTGCAGGATTGGCGTTAGTTTGTCTCCAGAGTTCTTGACCCTGTTGAGGTGGAGTGGCACCTAGACCTTTCATCTGTGGCTGCGAGGCTGAGAGGTAGACTTGTGTTGTTTGTCCGGATCTGTGGCTGGTGTCGCGAACTAGTTCTCGTGACTCGTGTGCGGCGTGCCCTTCTTTAGCTTGTACAAGTGTACGTGGTTTTCTGTTTATTTACTTACAGCTGTAGTATCATGCATAGGCGGTGATATTTTTAAATTGTTTACAGCTTTGCTTACTTCACTTGTTGTACATTGCTCTTTCGGCTTTTGGGGAGTTGTCCTACTGAGCCAGTGACTTGTGAGTCTCGCCCCTTTTTCTTCCAGGTGAAGGAGAGCAGAAGGGTTCTCGTCCCTCTTCTAGTTCTGGTTAACACCGTAGTGGAGTCGGGCCGACGTCACCAGTAGAGTAATACTTTTTCTTGTTGTGCCTTGGGGGTTTGTCCCAGGCTGTTGAACTTTGTACTATGACTCTGGTATGGAACTAAATATGTATATTTCATGTGGATATGTGTGAGAAATGAAAACTTATATGTGTTCAGTGTGTTCTTTTATATTTCCATGGACATGTTGTGTTGATATCCCTTGTGAGGCTACGGCTTGTTCGCGAGAGACGGAGTCATGTCGGGCACGTTATTGGCTTAACGGTCCTGAACGGCGAGGACTATCACACTATAAATAATGTTGTGTTGCACAATGCTCCTCAAAATGTCCAGATGATTGCTCCTCATATACTAAAGGACATTGTAAGTGCATGTGCAATTGAAACAACAAATGCAATCATCAGAGAATTTGGAGATGATTTGTTTGTGATAATTGTTGATGAGGCTTGTGATGTATCCGGTAAAGAACAAATGGTTGTGGTTTTGCACTATATTGATCAGAGGGGTTTTGTTGTTGAGAGATTTTTTAATATTGTTCATATTACTGATACTACTGCAATGTCACTTAAAACTGCAATTGAATCTGTTCTTTTAAGATATGGACTCAATTTATCCAAAATAAGAGGACATGGTTATGATGGAGCTAGTAATATGTAGGGTGAATTCAACGGTCTTAAAGCTTTGATTATGAGATATAATAGCTCGACATATTATATGTTGGGTTGAGTGTGTTTTGGAATTTCCTCAAGTTGTATTTTAATGATATCCAATGAACATCACTCATACTTTGATTTTGATGATGACATATTGTGATTTTAATGATGACATGTTGTGATCTTAATGATGACATGTTGTGATTTTAATGATGACATACTTTGATTTTAATGATGACATGTTGTGATCTTAATAATGACATGTTGTAATTTTAATGATGACATATTTTGATTTTAATGATGACATATTGTGATTTTGATGATGATATGTTGAACATGTTGTACTTTCTATACATATCACAATAATGCTTAAACAACATGTTTTTGATGTTTAATATCTCATATTTTAATGCTAATATCTTGTACTAATGATTTATGTGTTAATTTTGCAGGTGTAGACAAATTTTGTCTTGGTAGTGTCAACACACCCCTTACTGGTGTCGACACAGTGTTTCAAACCCCAAGGCAAAATGATGAAGAAATGGTCAAGTGGTGTCGACACAGGATCAAGTAGTGTCGACACTAGTCCCAGTTCCCAGAGAACCCAGTTGATAGGTTGTACTGTGTGTCGACACAACCTCAAGTAGTGTCGACACTAGATCTAGTTCCCAGAAGACTTGTTTAGCAGTTCTGGACAGTGTGTCGACACAGCCTGAAGTAGTGTCGACACTAGTGACTCTTCCCAGAGAACCAATTCTGTCAGTTTGGGATAGTGTGTCGACACACTCTGAAGTAGTGTCGACACACTCCGGCTGAAACTCAAAATCGTGATTTTGTCTGGACACGTGGCTGCTTGGGAATTAGGGGATTTGACCTAGGGTTTTGTGCCCACGTACTCCAAGGCTTCTTATGGACATATGGGGCTATAAATACCCATGTTTTCTGTACTCCAAGTGATCCCTACGAGGAGAGAGACCAGACTTCTCCAGAAAAGTGTGTGGCGGCTGCAGAAAGGGAAAGAAGGGAGCAGAGCAGTGATGTTTGGAAGGAGAACGTGAAGAAGAAGAGAGAGGATAAAGCATCAGCATCCATAAAGGGATGAGAGCAGCGCCATCAAATTGAGGAGCAGAAGAGCAGCAAAGGAAGAAGAAGAACTGGCAATCCGAATGCCATCAAAGCAGAGCATCATGGATTGAAGAAGATCACCAACGAATTTCTTCAAGCGTCTTCAATCCAAGCTTCTGCAAGTCTTCTTCATCAAGGAACATCCAAGTCACATCTATTTCATTTATTTTTCTTGGAGTTTTCATCCAGTTTTTCATTGTGTGATCTGTGCATGTGTTCTGCACAGACCACTTAATTCTGTTTGTTCGATTTTCATCATTGTATTGAGATAGATCGGACTTGAGGATCTATTCTCTAACTGAGCTTGTTCTAGCAGAACTTGGATCTTTCGTGGTCCAAAGGTTTGGAGCCGTAGTGCTCCAGTGTTGAGCCATTGTGCTCAAGTGCTTGTGAGTCGTCGTGCTCATAAGTGGTTTGTGGAGTAGGTCATCGTACCTATCTCCTGGGTTTTCTTTGAGTCATTGTACTCAAAGGGTTTGGAGTCGTCGTGCTCCAGTTGTTTCTTGAGTCGTCGTGCTCAAGGGTGTTTGGAGTCGTCGTGCTCTGGTGTGAGTTGTACTCAAGGTTTTAAGTAGTGTGGCCTCACTGTGTGAGGGGTGGACGTAGGAGTCACTGGAGGTGATTTCCGAACCACCTAAAAATCCTCTGTGCAGTGGTTTGAATTGTGGTTTATCTTTGTATTGCGCTAGATGCATGCATAGGGATTTCGTTCACACTACTAATCGATTTGCTCACACACACTAATCACACTTCAGATTAGTAAATAGTTTCGGTGAATTGATCTCTGATTCGAAGTAATTTTAAATTGCTTAAGCTTCCGCATAAATTGTTTTAGATCTATTCAACCCCCCCCCCCTTCTAGATTTGATCCATCCACCCATCCGATCCTAACAATTGGTATCAAAGCAGGTTAATGTTTGTTACTGATCTAATTTGATTGCTTCTGTTTGATCTCTGTGTTAATTGCTAGATCTAATTCCTTGTTACATTGATTCACTGTGATTAGATCTAATTGTCTTTTGAGTTTTGATATAATGACAAATATCTTTAATCAACATGAATTTCTTGTTATAGTTTCAAAGAAATCCCCAATCTCACCTTCATCAAGTTTTTCAATGGAAGCACAAAAAGAAATTCACAAGTACATGATGGCAAAGAAGAGCCTCAATGAATCCAGAAAATCAACAATTCAGAAGGTTGTGGCTCTCACTGCACACTCTAATAGCTCAGAGCATTCTTCATCCTCTTCAAAACACAAGAAATCAAATGGGTCTACAAGGTCAGGTACATCCATTCTAGACTCATCTATGTATTCTAACTCTGATTATGATGAAGATGAAGAAATGTCTCATGATAGATTGATTGAATTCTATGAGTAGATACAAAATCTTAATGTAAAGCTGAACACTAAGAATAAAGATTTGAAAAAGACTTTAAAACATTGCCAAAAGAAAATGAGAATTTGAAAATTGAAGTTGAAAAATTAAATTCTGAGAAAGAGAATTTGGAAGATGAAGTCCAAATCTGTGAAAATAAACTGAATGGATTGAAAGAAAACCATGAGCTATTGAAATCAAAAGTCATTGATCTGGAAAATGAAAATGAAAAATTGATTGATCTCAATGAAAACTTCAAATTTGACAATGATCAATTAAACAAACAGATTTCTAACATGGCTCATGATCATCAAATAAATGAGAGATGCAAACAACTTGTTGAAGAAAATAGTCATCTAAAGAGGAAGACTGAATGCTTGTTCCATGACAAACCATTGGACAATGAATGTAACAATTTGAGTAATAAAATTGCCGATTTGGAAAAACAAATTGCTCAATTTGAAAATGAAAAGAACAAGATGAAAAATGGTTTGGATGTCATGCTAAACAAGCTTCAAATTTTAGAAAAAGAAGTTGTTGCATTAAAAGCTGAAAAATAGAAGCTTCAACATGAATTGAAAAATACTAAATACACAAGTCTTGCTTCTGTGAGAGACAAGAAAATGAAAAAAAAAAAACAAAATTAACATTTGTTAAAGCTGCTGCGAACAAGAACTCTGTGAATTCTAATGAAAAACTTGTGAAAGTTCTTCTTCAGAGACAGACAAAGAAAAAGAAAAATGCTGATGTCAAGAAGAATCATCTACTTCCTCCATCAGTCCAAAAAGCTCCAAGGCAAGTTCCAAATTCACATCATGCCAAGAGCCACCAAAAAGTATCTTGTTCTCCTCATGGTAAGTCTCCTCGCATGAAAAGGAGATTCCAGCAAATGCATACATGCCAAGGTAAGTACCAGGTAAGAAATGCTCTCATTTGCTTTAACTGTAATAAACCTGGTCATCTTGCCAAACATTGCTGGATTAGAAATCCAAATTTCAATAAACATGCCAAATCAGCCCAATGCTTTCATTGTTATAAAATTGGTCATATTTCTAGGGACTGTTGGTACAGAAATGATTTTGTTGTGCATGCTCAGAAATTCCAGTCTAATGCATATGCTCATACATATAGGAATAAATACCATGTTCATACTGAAAATATTCAGAAATTCCATGTGTATAGGCATAGAAATGCTGCACAAAATCATTATGTTTCTGCTTATAATTAAAATCCAAAAAATAGAAAATTCATGAAAACATAGATGCATTGAGCAAGGCAAAAAGAAAATCTGGAACTAATCCTGCTCATAGTTCTAACAATGAAAGAAATGCATCTATACAAAAAATAAAATCATTTTCGATTCAGAAATCTTTATTGCACTCTAACATTGACTTCATTGTAGGACCCAAGCAAGTGTGGGTCTTAAAACCAGCTTGATCAGCAAGCTAAGGAGTCTTGCAGTCATACATTGTAAATGGATTCAAGATATTGGCTGTGCAAGGCAAGAAATGATTGGAGAACGCAGGTAAAATTTTTGAAAAGCAATTGAAGTCCTTTCAGGTAAAACTTCTTTATCATTTCAAATTTGAATTGCCTGAATTGAAATGAATGTTTAATTTTTATCTGAAAATTGAGAAATGTGATGACCAGTCTGTCCCCATGTAATTTTAATTACATATATATATATATATATATATATTGATGATTAACAAAACCAAACAAAATTTTATCAATTATATCTAATGAATATTTCATAAGTCTTAAGTACAGGAAAAATACCAAGGTCAAACAAGCCAATAAAGGTATGCATTACTTCTCTGAAGCCTTAATCTTTTCAACATGATATTTCTCTAAGTCCATATCGACTTCTATTGAAGGCCATAACGATTTCTTTATAAGCATATCGATTTCAATAGAATTATCATAACGATTTCCTTTCTGGCTGAAAAGTCATGTTGTTTCAAACAAGTCGATGCCGCAACGACTCTATAAGTTATCGCAACGATTTCTTTAGAGCCCGTAACGACATGCTCGTCATAACGACTCTATAAGTTACCGTAACGATTTTTTTAGAGCTCGTAACGACTTTCCTGTCGCAACGACTCTATAAGTTATCGCAACGATTTCTTTAGAGCCCGTAACGACTTGCTTGTCACAACGACTCTATAAGTTACCGTAACGATTTCTTCAGAGTGCGTAACGACTTGCTTGTTGTAACGATTTCATAAGTTACCGTAACGACTTCTTTAGAACCCGTAACGACTTGCTCGTCACAACGACTCTATAAGTTACCGTAACGATTTCTTCAGAGCGCGTAACGACTTGCTTGTTGTAACGATTTCATAAGTTACCATAACGACTTCTTTAGAACTCGCAACGACTTGCTTATTGTAACGACTTCATAAGTTACCATAACGATTTCTTTAGAGTTCATAACGACTTGATAAGTATTCATAACGATTTCTTTAGAATTCACAACGACTTGCTTTGTATAATGATTTGTTAAGTATTTCACATCAATTTCTTCAGAAACACAACAATTTGATTTGTGCAACGATTCATTAAGTGTTCATGATATATCTTCTGTCACATAACGAGTTGCTATGACTCATAACGATTTCATAAGTCATATAGTCATCGATTTCATATCTTGATATCTTATTCATCTTAAAAACGTTGACTAGTCAAAGTCCACGTAGACATCTCTCTGACGCTTTTGCATTTATGAGATCTGAACATATCTCTGCATGCATGCAGACCATATCGTGCCTACTCTGATTACGTCCTTTAGACTTAAGCTATTTTGCACTACTATTTTCATGTCTATTGCTACTAACGTTGACTGACATCAGAGACAGCTTAGCTGTCTGCTATTTGAGATTGACATTTGTGCAGACCTCTGAACTAGCTTCATAGTACAACGTTAAACAAATAGAAGCCAACGGATATTTCTGAAGATCTATCTCTTTGCGTGCTCAAGTGATCAAAATACTGTTGACTGGAAGCTTCCAAGACTCCAGATGTCATTCAGTCTAACGACTACTCAAAAGAGAGACAACGGACATTTCAACGTCTACATTTCAAATTGAAGATATAAATTCAAGTCAGAAGAACAGAAGAAAAGAAGAGATCGCGCATTCAAGCATTCAAATTCTTCTCAAGAAAGTCCAGAGCCAAGAACCTTCATTCCACTTAGCTTTTGCTCTTTTGCTCTCCACAGTTTGTGAAAATCTTGAGAGAGCCTGTATAGTTCTGAGAGTGTGCCTTGTTTAGATCTTTGCTCTCAGTTCAAGTTGCTTCAGATCCTTGCTTATCAAAAGCTTGATCTAGGGGCTTGAATTTCATTCACTCTCTTTGTGTTGTTCCCTTCGGTTGTGAAGGAAGACCTGGTGGTATCCAGGGTGTTATTCCCTTCGGTTGTGAAGGAAGACCTGGTGTGGTATCCAGGGTGTTGTTCCCTTCGGTTGTGAAGGAAGACCTGGTGTGGTATCCAGGGTGTTGTTCCCTTCGGTTGTGAAGGAAGACCTGGTGTGGTATCCAGGGTGTTGTTCCCTTCGGGTGTGAAGGAAGACCAGCTGAGCTGGGTGTTGTAGCGTCCTTAGGGGGACTGTACCCTAGTTAGTGAAATCCTGAGTTGTTGCTCAGGGACTGGACGTAGGACTCCTAAGGAAAGGAGGTCCGAACCAGGATAAACCTTGTGTTGTGTGATTGTCTTCTTTGTGCATTTGTTATTTAAACTAACTGTCACTAACCTACTTCAAAGAACGTTTGTGTGAATGTTTTAGTTACAGGTATCTTCTAGATTAATTTTTTAAAGACCCATTCACCCCCCCTCTGGGCTCGTCAACTGGGAAACAAGTGGTATTAGAGCGAGTCTCTTCGACAAAGAAAGGATCCAACGATCTGAAGAGTAAAGATCCATGGCAGCCCAAGGTAACTTTGAAGGTCAGTCTGTCAACCGACCCCCTCTCTTCGATGGTGAAGATTATCCTTACTGGAAGACCAGAATGGAATACTTTCTACAAGGGCACGACTATCAAATTTTGTCCATAGTAGAAGAAGGTGATCTGTTAGTCACAAATGAGAAAGCACAATGGACAGATGATGACAGGAAGAAGATTTCCCTGAATTGCAAAGCAAAGAGCATCCTATGCTGTGCTCTAAGTAAGAAGGAATTCAACAGAGTTTCATCCTGCAAATCCTCAATGGAAATGTGGGAAAAGCTCAGGATTACTTATGAAGGCACAGACAAAGTAAAGGAAACAAGAATCGACATTCTTGTCACTCAATATGAAAGATTTCAGATGCAGTCAAGTGAGTCCATAACTCAAATGTTCAGCCGGTTCACTGACATCACAAATGGACTAGCTAGTCTGGGGAAAACCTATGAGATGGGAGACATGGTGAGGAAGATACTTAGATCCTTACCGTCCTCATGGACCCCAAAGGTCACAGCAATAGAAGAAGCTAATGACCTGAAGAGAATGTCTGTAGAAAAGCTCATTGGGTCCCTCATGGCCCATGAGATCAACATGGAAAGGCTAGGAGAGTCCTCTAGCAGAAAGAAGCACTCCAACGCCTTAAAAGCTGAAGAAGATTCACCAGAAGCAAGTTCAGCTGAAAGTGAAAGTGATGCAGACAGCGAAAATGAGGAAGCTATGCTATCTAGAAAATTACAGCGAATTTTGGCTAAGAAGAAGAAATTCCAATCTGGAAGAAGGCACTTCAAAAGGAACAAGGAATTCAAGAAGCCAGATGGAAAAGAAATAAAGAAAGGAGAACCCATCTGCTATGAATGTAAGAAGCCAGGACACATTAAAACTGAGTGTCCAAAGTTAAAGAAGCCGGAGTTCAGGAAGAAGGACAGTTCCAAGAAGTTCAGAAAGTACAAGAAGAAGGCGATGGCAGCAGCATGGGAAAACAGTAGTGACTCAGACAGTGAGTCAAGTTCTTGCAGTGATGAAGAAAAGGCCAACTTGGCCTTCATGGCAAATACTGAAGATAAGGTAACTTCTGACTCCTCTTTTGATTCATGCAATGATTCAGATTCCGATAGCTTAGAAGAGGCTTTCAACGAACTATATGAAAAATATAAAGAAGTAACCAAATTATTAAAAGTGAGCAAGAAAAACATAGTCTGCATAGAAAATACAAACTCAGATCTAAAATCAGAAAATGAACAATTAGAAAGTCAAATAACTGAACTTAAAAGAAGAAATGAACTGTTATGTGAAGACCTAAAAGCTAAGAATGAACAAATAACTAAATTAGAGAAACAAGTAAGTTCAGATGAACTGAAAACTGAAATCAAAACACTAACAGAAGAAAATATACAGTTATCTAGCACATTAGAAAAATTCACTAATGGTAAAAACTCCCTCATATTAAAAGGTGCTAGAAGATCAGGTAAGAAGAAAAATGGATTAGGATATACACCCCCAGATAATGAAGAAACCATAATTTATCCTAAAACATATCCAACACCAAAATTTGTACCTGAACAAGATACAACATACAAAGCTGATTTCAGATATATAGAAAAAGTAACCAAATTATCCTGCTGTAGTCACTGTAACAAGTTAGGACACATCATAACGACATGCCCAACAAGACATAAGAAATGGATAATAAAAGGCAAAATAAATGATACTAACCCATCAGGACCCAAAAGAATTTGGGTACCTAAAACTTGATGTTTTTATTTCAGGACATCTCTCGAGCATCCAAATGGTATTTGGATAGCGGGTGCTCAAGACACATGTCAGGAAACCAGAAGTTATTCTCTCATCTCCAAGCTGAAGAAGGAACAGTTACTTATGGAGATAATGGGAAAGGAACCGTGATAGGCAGTGGCTCTGTGAATAACAAAGAAAAACAGTCATAGAAGATGTGCTATTAGTCAAGGGATTGAAGCACAATCTCATTAGCATTAGCCAGCTGTGTGACAGAGGCCATCAGATCAAGTTTCAAGAGTCGAAGTGCAGCATACTGAAGGATGGAGCAGTCATCTTTGAAGCTAATAGAGAAAAGAATTTGTATGTGCTCTATCTTGAAGAACTCAAGGTTCAAAATGTTTGCCTAGCAGCAAATAAAGATAAATCTACAGAATTATGGCACAGACGACTTGGACATTGCAGCATAGATGGCATGAGAAAACTGCTGAAGAAGAATCTTGTGGAAGGTCTACCTAAGGTTAGTACAAAATTGGATGGTGTATGTAAACCTTGTGCTAAGGGAAAGCACACCAAAGGCTCCTTCAAGTCAAAGACGGTGGTGACCACCTCAAAACCATTAGAGCTCCTTCAAGTCAAAGACGGTGGTGACCACCTCAAAACCATTAGAGCTCCTTCATATGGATCTATTTGGGCCAATGAGGACTACCAGTCTTGGAGGAAAGAATTTTGGATTTGTCATAGTTGATGACTACTCAAGATTCACATGGGTATCATTCCTAGAGCATAAAGATGATACTTTTGAAAACTTTGTTAGTTTCAGCAAGAAGGTCCAGAAAGATCAAAAGTTCAGCATTGTGTCTATCCGATCAGATCATGGTGGTGAATTTCAAAATGAAAAGTTTGCTAGATTTTGTGATGATCAGGGAATTGAGCATAATTTCTCAGCACCAAGGACACCACAACAAAATGGTATTGCTGAGAGGAAGAACAGAACCCTATTGGATATGGCAAGAACTATGCTCTCAGAATATGATCTGCCAAGATATTTTTGGGCTGAAGCAGTCAACACAGCAAGCTACATTATCAACCGAGTAATGATCAGGCCAATCCTGAAAAAGACTGCATATGAACTATTCAAAGGGAAGAAGCCAAAGATCAGCCACTTCAGGACTTTTGGATGTCCTTGCTTCATTCACAACAATGGAAAAAGGGACATTGGTAAGTTGGATGCCAAATCAGATGAAGGCATCTTTATGGGGTACACCTCTAAACCCAAAGGCTATAGAGTATTTAACAAACGTACTTTATTGATTGAACAGTCTGTACATATTATTTTTGATGAAACTAACCCTTCCTTGAGAAAGGAAGTAGATAGTGACAATGATGATGCAGATGAACTGTCCAAGAAACTAAAAGATACATCAATTGAGGACAAGGATGATCCACCTCTGGAAGAATTGCAACAAGAAGAAGTTACTCATGAAAACCTTCCAAAGGAGTGGAGATACAAGAAAGATCACCCACTTGAGAATATTATTGGTGATCCATCCATAGGGGTAAGAACAAGAGGTAATGTTATTCCTTGTGATTACCTAGCTTTTGTTTCTCAAATAGAGCCTAGGACAGTCAATGAAGCTCTTTCTGATGAATCTTGGATAGTAGCCATGCAAGATGAATTAAATCAATTCAAGAGAAACCAAGTATGGTCACTTGTTCCTAGACCATCAGACCATCCAGTCATTGGCACCAAATGGGTGTTCAGAAATAAACTGGATGAAACTGGTGCAATCTTAAGAAACAAGGCCAGATTGGTAGCTCAAGGCTATTCTCAAGAGGAAGGCATAGATTTCGATGAAACCTATGCACCTGTAGCTAGACTTGAGGCCATTAGAATATTACTTGCATATGCATCTGCTTTGAACTTGACATTATTTCAAATGGATGTTAAATCCACATTTTTAAATGGTTTTATAAAAGAGGAAGTTTATGTGGAACAACCTCCGGGTTTTGATGACACAGAATTTCTCAATCATGTTTTCAAACTTCATAAGGCATTATATGGTTTAAAACAGGCACCTAGAGCCTGGTATGAAAGGCTTAGCTCTTTTCTTTTAAACCATGGTTTCAGTAGAGGTCAAGTAGATAGTACCCTTTTCATAAAGTCAAAGGTCAAACACATTCTATTAGTCCAAATTTATGTAGATGATATTATCTTTGGGTCTACTGATGAATCCCTTTGCAAGTACTTTGAAAAGTTGATGCAGGGAGAATTTGAAATGAGCATGATGGGAGAACTTAATTACTTCCTTGGATTACAAATCAAACAAGGAAAGGAAGGAACTCACATCTGTCAAGCAAAGTACACAAAAGAACTCTTAAAGAAATTTGGATTCGAAAATACCAAGCCACTGTCAACACCGATGAGCACATCAACAAGGATGGACAGTGACAAAGATGGTAAGAAAGTAGATCAAAAGATCTACAGAGGTATGATTGGTTCACTACTTTATTTAACAGCTAGTAGACCAGATATACTATTTAGTGTATGCATGTGTGCTAGATATCAAGCTGATCCTAAAGAATCACATTTAATTTCGGTGAAAAGAATATTTAGATATTTAGCAAGATCTCATGACTTAGGTCTATGGTATCCAAAACATTGTGAAATTAACTTAGTAGGTTACTCTGATGCTGACTATGCTGGATGCAAATTAGATAGAAAAAGCACCAGTGGTGGTTGTCAATTTCTTGCAGGATGTTTAATATCTTGGTCTTCAAAGAAACAAAATTCAGTAGCACTATCCACTGCTGAAGCTGAGTACGTAGCTGCTGGAAATTGTTGTACACAACTCTTATGGATAAAGCAACAACTTGAAGATTTCGGATTAAACATCAAATCCATCCCACTGCTGTGTGACAACACCAGTGCCATTAATCTCACCAAGAATCCAGTTCAGCACTCAAGGACCAAACATATTGAGGTTAGATATCATTTTATTCGTGATCATGTTGCAAATGGAAATATTGAAATATCCTTTATTGATACAAATGGCCAATTAGCAGACATTTTCACAAAAGCCTTACCTGAAGAGAGATTCACATCTCTTAGAAGGGAATTAGGCATGTGCAATTTGTGATAAAAGTTTGCTTACAAATGGCACATTAAATTTCAGAATTAAGTAATTTTTTCCCTCCATGGCGTTAAGCAAAAGAAATTCAAATTATTCTTTGTAACCGCTCTCTCATTGAAGTCGGTTTGAATAGTCAACACCTTTTGTCGTTTTCCACCGCCTTTTGGCGCCTCACTTTCCACATCGCATTAATTTATTCATAAAATCAATGG
Organism: Colocasia esculenta; assembly: GCA_014218235.1. Classification (NCBI taxonomy): domain Eukaryota; kingdom Viridiplantae; phylum Streptophyta; class Magnoliopsida; order Alismatales; family Araceae; genus Colocasia; species Colocasia esculenta. The sequence goes on along the minus strand of CM024761.1, from coordinate 96,210,100 downwards.
CAGAACGATTCGTATCTCATCGTCTACCTTTTCCCCTTTTCATCCTGTCGCATGAGCCGATGCCCTAACAACTCATATCTCAACCCTCTGCAAATTTGAACCTTCCTCCTCCTTCCCGCAAAATTTCTTGAGGATTCCTTCTCTTCCCCTTCCGTTTCAACCCTCCAGAGACTTTCCCACCTGAATCCATGGCCGCACCAGTCATCGCCGGCAGTTTGGGTGGCTACAGCGCCGAGTTTCTCACTCCTGAGCAGCAGGAGAGGTTTACCTTTGTGAAGACGAAGCTCTGTGGAAATAAAGAAGTCGATGTTGCTAATCTGAGGAAAAATGGAATGAGCAGTGTGGTAGATTTGATCAATCAGATGCAGTGGACAGGAGTCTCCACCTTTTCAGAGGTCAGTTATCCGGACTTGGTAAAAGCTTTCTTCGTGTGTATGAGAACAGAGGAAGATGGGTCCCTAGTCTCTTCAGTAAAGGGAACCCTGATTAGAATAGACCCTGAGTTGCTGAAGATGTTGTTTGATGTGAAGACTTCGGATTTAGTGGGGTTCACACCGTGGACGCCCAAGTGAAAGGTTTGGGAATTGTAGGGCCGGGCTTCAAGCTAAGGGATGGCAAGCTGGATATAAATCAACTGACTGCTTTCAACCGCCTCCTTCATTTTATTGTTTGTCAAATCTTAGTCCCCAGAAGTGCAACATTTTCATCTTGCACAAAGGCCGACTCAGACATAATGTAGTGGGCCATTCAAAATAAGGAGATAAATATGGCCGCAGTGATGATGGAAAGAATGAAATTTGCCAGAGATCAGATTTAGGACACCAAGACCAAGTTAAATGTGTCCCTGCCCTATGCCCACCTACTTACCAAGATCTTCAAACACTTCGGTGTTGATCTTTCTGGGGCAGTTGTAGAGAAAATGGGCCAAGCAATCAGGTCCAGGAACCTGAAGAAGAGTGGCTTCTCTGTGGAAAATGGTGTCTGGTTCAAGGCTTCAGTTGCTGAAGGCGAAGCCATCATTGACGACACCTCAGTTGTTCATCAAGAGATGGGATCAGCAGATATGACTCCAGAATTGCCAGTGGAGTCAGTTTCAGCTCCAGTAGTTGGAGCAGCAGAATCATCAGGCCCCTCTTTAGCAGAAGTTCAGTCTGAAATTGCAGTGGAAGAAGAAAGGATATCAGCACCAGCTTCAGAATTTCCAGAAGAATTAGCTGTAAATTTTGCAGAAAGGAGAATTGAGGATATTCTCCCAGAGGACATTTTTCCAGTTGAGGACCCACTACCCTCAACTGTCGTTGCATCTATTCTTTCAGACATTATTGATTCAATTCCTTTCACCTCTAGTGCTCCAGAAACCAGTGGCAGAGTTGCAGAAGAGGCTGTGGCATCAGGCCACATTGATGAACCAATGGAAGATGTTCAAGTAGAGGTAGAGCACCCAGCTGCTCAAGGTGACTCTGTGATGGAAGATGCTCCCATTCAGGGGGAGCAAGTATCAAATGAAGAAGATGCTCCTATTGAGGGGGAGCTATCAAAAGAAGGTTCAGCAGAAACAACTCCAGTTGTTGATGGTCAGGAGGAAAGGCATAGAGATTCTCAAAATTTGGATGACAGAGAAGGAGAGATTGCAAGCTCTTCAAGCTCAGATGATGATCAACCTCCTCCAGCAAAAGAAGGCAAGAAGAAAGGAAAAGAAGTTGCCTCTGAAGTTCCTCTCCTGGCTGATACACCTTTTGAGAGGCAGGTCAAGCAGAAAATTGTCATAAATTTGAAGCCAGTGATTGAAAGGCTGAATGTGCAAGGTGAGCTCTTATGTACTCTCCAGTCAGATGTAAACTCTATATTTTTGAGCCAAGCTTCAGCCAACAAAGAGTTAGGTCAAATCAGAAATGCTATGAAATGGTTTAATAAGGAGATGAGTAGCATAAAAGGCATGCTCTCGGATATTATCAAGGCAGTTGGAGTTCAAGCTCCTCCTCCTCCAGAAGCAGCAGCACCACCAGAAGCAGCAGCTCCTCCAGAAGCAGCAGCAGCACCAGAAGCAGCAGCACCACCAAAAGAGGTAGGGCCAACAGGGCCAGCTGATCAGGTTGAAGGGCCAATAGGGCCATCTGAGCAAGGGTCAGGGCCATCAGGGCCATGGGAGAGTGAGTCAGTGCAGATAGAGGCAGAAGAGTTCTTGGCACCCAAGCCCCCAGCTCCCTCTTCTCCCTCTCACACACCTATTCCTCCAACTCCACCCTCAGCTCCTACAGCACCTCCTGCTCCTCAAACATTCAAGAAGCCTCAATCTAGACCAATTTTATCTCCTACGCCATTTCAGTCCTCCTCATCTCTGGCCTCCTCTACTTCCATTCCTTCTCCTTCTCCTATACATGAGGCCCCTCCAGCATCCTCAGCTGGAGCATCCTCCTCCTCCTCTGGTCCCTCCCTTGGACCAGTTGATGACCTTCCTACTACTTCACTCTTTTCTTCATCCTACTCCTCCACCCTCTTTCATCACTATCATACCTGAAAGAGCCCAACTTAACTCTCCCTTTATGGAACAAATAAAGGATGAGTTTGAGGAAGGGATCCTCAGGTCTGTGTTGAAGGTTGGGGAACATGTTCATAGGGCAGACCCTTCTAGTCCTGCCCCCAAGAAGAGGAAGCTTACTTCTACTTCCTCCCTTTCCTCTGAACCCAAATACCCACCTTTGTGGTTTTCTCTCACAGTGGACAACAAACATCCCTCACTGTACAGAGAATATCTCTCAAAGGTTGTTTTTGCAACCATCATTAACCTTCCCTTTCTTGATCTCACAGATCATTTGAACACCATTCTACCCTACACTTCTCTTTCGAAATCCGAAAAATCCAAAATCTTCTCTCTTGCCCACTCCAAAACTGAAGAGCAGTGGGGCAAAGGTCACAAGGATCTCCTAAAGAAATTCATTCTTGCCAAATCTGCTAGATTCCCTCCAAGGGACCACTCCCTGACCCTATCAGAGTGGTTCAGGATCTATCATAGGGAACTTTGGGCACCCTATATTCAAAAGGAAATCAAAATGATCAGGCACCTCATGCTATTCAACAACTACAGATATATTCATAGACTTCCAGAGGTTCAGCTCAGTCAGTTCAAAAGGGCCATTTCAGCTCTGACTCCGGATATCTCTCAAACTTCAGATGTTCAGGTAGATTTTGCTACCCTCCAAGTACCTGAAGAGATAGCCCTTCCTCAAATTCACTTTCTAGTTATGGAGTCCTCTGTAGGATCCATCATCTTTGAACGTTTTTCCAGAGTAATGGGCAGAATTAAAGTACAGAAAGGCTGCCTGGTTGCTTTTTCTAGATTCCTGTTTAGGGAATATCACCAGGGGCATGTAAGTGCTGAAGTTCTAGCCCCTATTCTGTCTGAATGTGAAAGGCTGACATCTTCTGAATGGTCCAAGTTCTACCCCCTGTCAGCTCAGCAACTATTTGAAATCAATGAAGTTCAGGCCAGAGAAGGCAAACCAGCCATTTCTCCAGCTACTTTCCTAGATATGAACTCCATTCATCTTGTTGATGACCCCTTCAAGGTCTGGGAGGAAAGATACAAAGTGTATGTGGCTATGCACAAAGCTCTCAGAGATAACCACAACCATTATCCTGTCACCATGGACCAATTCCTCACCTGTGCCAGCTTTGGGACTCGTCGATTTCTCAAGATGAACATGGACAAGAATGCATATGCTGATCTTCTCTATCAGCACCTAGATCTTCATCTCAAAAGGATGGCTTCCACCATGGGACCATCCTACTCTGTATCCTTTGGAGTCTTCAAAACTCTTTTTGAAGAGCAGGAAGCACAGGCATGGGAAACCATCTCCCATTTTGCCTCTCTTTGTCTCCTGCCTTCTATTTACCAGTACCTCCACAAAGTTAATGAAATGACCTTCTTTGTATACTCCTGTTCTCTTTCTCTCTTCTTTCTTTGTCGAAGATTGTCTTTTTGCTTAATGACAAAAAGGGGGAGAAAACTTATGTCTGAAACATCTATGCATTTTTTCATCCATACTTATTGTTCAGTTTTGTCATCACCAAAAAGGGGGAGATTGATGACCAGTCTGTCCCCATGTAATTTTAATTAATTATATATATATATATATATATATTGATGAATAACAAAACCAAACAAAAGTTTATCAATTATATCTAATGAATATTTCATAAGTCTTAAGTACAGGAAAAATACCAAGGTCAAACAAGCCAATAAAGGTATGCATTACTTCTCTGAAGCCTTAATCTTTTCAACATGATATTTCTCTAAGTCCATATCGACTTCTATTGAAGGCCATAACGATTTCTTTATAAGCATATCGATTTCAATAGAATTATCATAACGATTTCCCTTCTGGCTAAAAAGTCATGTTGTTTCAAACAAGTCGATGCCGCAACGACTCTATAAGTTATCACAACGATTTCTTTAGAGCCCGTAACGACTTGCTAGTCACAACGACTCTATAAGTTACCGTAACGATTTTTTTAGAGCTCGTAACGACTTGCCTGTCGCAACGACTCTATAAGTTATCGCAACGATTTCTTTAGAGCCCGTAACGACTTGCTCGTCACAACGACTCTATAAGTTACCGTAACGATTTCTTCAGAGCACGTAACGACTTGCTTGTTGTAACGATTTCATAAGTTACTGTAACGACTTCTTTAGAACCCGTAACGACTTGCTCGTCACAACGACTCTATAAGTTACCGTAACGATTTCTTCAGAGCGCGTAAGGACTTGCTTGTTGTAACGATTTTATAAGTTATCGTAACGACTTCTTTAGAACTCGCAACGACTTGCTTATTGTAACGACTTCATAAGTTACCATAACGATTTCTTTAGAGTTCATAACGACTTGATAAGTATTCATAACGATTTCTTTAGAATTCACAATGACTAACTTTGTATAATGATTTGTTAAGTATTTCACATCGATTTCTTCAGAAACACAACAATTTGCTTTGTGCAATGATTCATTAAGTGTTCATGATATATCTTCTGTCACATAACGATTTGCTATGACTCATAACGATTTCATAAGTCATATATCATCGATTTCATATCTTGATATCTTATTCATCTTAAAAGCGTTGACTAGTCAAAGTCCACGTAGACATCTCTCTGACGCTTTTGCATTTATGAGATCTGAACATATCTCTGCATGCATGCAGACCATATCGTGCCTACTCTGATTACGTCCTTTAGACTTAAGCTATTTTCACTACTATTTTCATGTCTATTGCTACTGACGTTGACTGACATCAGAGACAGCTTAGCTGTCTGCTATTTGAGATTGACATTTGTGCAGACCTCTGAACTAGCTTCATGGTACAACGTTAAACAAATAGAAGCCAACGGATATTTTTGAAGATCTATCTCTTTGCGTGCTCAAGTGATCAAAATACTGTTGACTGGAAGCTTCCAAGACTCCAGATGTCATTCAGTCTAACGACTACTCAAAAGAGAGATAACGGACACTTCAACGTCTACATTTCAAATTGAAGATATAAATTCAAGTCAGAAGAACAGAAGAAAAGAAGAGATCCCGCATTCAAGCATTCAAATTCTTCTCAAGAAAGTCCAGAGCCAAGAACCTTCATTCCACTTAGCTTTTGCTCTTTCGCTCTCCACCAGTTTGTGAAAATCTTGAGAGAGCCTGTATAGTTCTGAGAGTGTGCCTTGTTTAGATCTTTGCTCTCAGTTCTAGTTGCTTCAGATCCTTGCTTATCAAAAGCTTGATCTAGGGGCTTGAATTTCATTCACTCTCTTTGTGTTGTTCCCTTCGGTTGTGAAGGAAGACCTGGTGGTATCCAGGGTGTTATTCCCTTCGGTTGTGAAGGAAGACCTGGTGTGGTATCCAGGGTGTTGTTCCCTTCGGTTGTGAAGGAAGACCTGGTGTGGTATCCAGGGTGTTGTTCCCTTCGGTTGTGAAGGAAGACCTGGTGTGGTATCCAGGGTGTTGTTCCCTTCGGGTGTGAAGGAAGACCAGCTGAGCTGGGTGTTGTAGCATCCTTAGGGGGGCTGTACCCTAGTTAGTGAAATCCTGAGTTGTTGCTCAGGGACTGGACGTAGGACTCCTAAGGAAAGGAGGTCCGAACTAGGATAAACCTTGTGTTGTGTGATTGTCTTCTTTGTGTATTTATTATTTAAACTAACTGTCACTAACCTACTTCAAAGAACGTTTGTGTGAATGTTTTAGTTGCAGGTATCTTCTAGATTAATTTTTTAAAGACCCATTCACCCCCCTCTGGGCTCGTCAACTGAGCAACAAAATGTGTTTCAATGGTACTCCCAACATTGAACTTTGTGTCATTATAATTGGAATCATGTTTGTGTTATCATGCTTGCATAACTGTGCCCATGATTCTGTGTGCATATCAACTGCTTTGACTTTTTGGTATATCAAATGATGACATGTGGAAAAACAAGTTATGCTTGTTTGGAAGCTATCATTATGCGTGAGTAAAATACTCCGCCAAGTACCAGAAGTCATGTTATGCTTAAAGCTAACTGTGTGCATAATCATGTGTGAATTGTTTGCTAGCTTTTTCATTCCATGCACATATTAAGGGGGAGTAAATTTGAAAAAGTGCAAAATTGTTCTTGAAAATGCAATGAATTTCATGCATATCTTATGGGGGAGTAAGTCAAAAGAATCTTTGAGTGAAATGCTGGAGAAATATTATTTCATATCTGACTTAACATCAACTCCCATTCAGTTTATTGACAAATGTTCTTGCAAATGATTTCCTCACTCTCACATTGCATTGGCATTCTTGGTATATCAAATGGTGAATTGAAGAAAGACAAGTCAGGCTTGTGTGGACTCTTTCACTATGCGTGAGTATATGTCTCTACCAAGTATCAAGAGCCTCATATGCAATTGTTGAGGGAGAGTTTCTATTTTTCAATAAAACATTCATGTTCATTCTGCTTTCACTTCATTCCATTCCTATTCCTCCTATAATCTTCATGTTCACCTTGTGAGGGGGAGTTACATGAAAGGGGGAAGTCATTATTGCATTCCTTGATCTTACTTGTCTATCTTGAACCCCAAAATCATCAGAATGTTTAAGTCATTGTGCTATTTTCTTATGAGAGAATTAAGACATTGAAACTAAACTCATTGTGCATTTAGTTTAATTTCAAAGATTCATTATCATTTCAAGGTTAAGCAATCTTAATACTGAATATTTTTAAAATGATTTGAAAAACACTATTATAGGCACATGATCAGTGGCTTTAATATTTCACATGTGTATGTTTAAGCTTCATTTTTATCACTTGTTAAGAATAATTTTTCTAAATTCATAGTCATGACTTTTCTGGTCAAAGCAAACATAGTCCTGCAAAACATCAAACGAAAATGATAAACAATCTAGAAAGATACAAACAGAGCAATGCAAATTCTTGAACAACTGAGTAACCGGGTCATTTCACCTAAAAAGTGATTTGTTTCGCGTCAAAAAGTGGAAATCAAAGTTTTCAACTCTGTATAAGATAATGAAAGTTAAACCACTGAGTAATCTGGAGATCTTGCATTTGATCAATGTGATCTCTTGCACTGAAAAGTGAGATTTAACTAATTTATTCTTGTACTCTTTCCCAGTTAAAAATGAAAGAAAATCAAATTGTTAGGATGGAAAAGTTTAAGACCTTAATAAAGTTCATGCATACTGACTTTAGACCTATTATTCTACATTGTGATAAAATTAAAGCTCCTAACATCCTTGTTAAATATTTCTGCTCATTCATATAGGTCACTTTACTTCACATTTGCATCATTATTTTAACTACATTCATATCATTATATCTTGCAATACCTTGTATTGAGTGTGTCTTTGTGATTAAACTTTGTGGCACAGTACCAAAAACACAATCATTTCTCTCATATGTCAATATCACTTTATCTCATTTATTTTGATCATTTCTGACCATTCCATTACTCCATTTCATTCCTTGATCTCCTACAATTCTTTGTTTCTCTCTCTTATCTATCTTTTTGATGCTGTCAAAAAGGGGGAGAAAGGTCTATAGTGGGAGAAAGTTCAAAGGGGAGAAAGTTCTTTAAAGGAGAAAGGTCTCTAGGGGGAGAAAGGTCAAAGGGTGTATATGGTCAAAGGGGGAGTTATTGTAGTCAAGGGAGTCAAGATATTGGGAGATTGTGCATATGTTTTGTCATCATCAAAAAGGGGGAGATTGTTGGGTTGAGTGTGTTTTGGAATTTCCTAAAGTTGTATTTTAATGATATCCAATGAACATCACTCATACTTTGATTTTGATGATGACATATTGTGATTTTAATGATGACATGTTTTGATCTTAATGATGACATGTTGTGATTTTAATGATGACATACTTTGATTTTAATGATGACATTTTGTGATCTTAATGATGACATGTTGTGATTTTAATGATGACATACTTTGATTTTAATGATGACATATTGTGATTTTGATGATGATATGTTGAACATGTTGTACTTTCTATACATATCACAATAATGCTTAAACAACATATTTTTGATGTTTAATATCTCATATTTTAATGATAATATCTTGTACTAATGATTTATGTGTTAATTTTGCAGGTGTAGATAGATTTTGTCTTGGTAGTGTCGACACACCCCTTACTGGTGTCGACACAGTGTTTCAAACCCCAAGGCAAAATGATGAAGAAATAGTCAAGTGGTGTCGACACAGGATCAAGTAGTGTCGACACTAGTCCCAGTTCCCAGAGAACCCAGTTGACAGGTCTGTACTGTGTGTCGACACAACCTCAAGTAGTGTCGACACTAGATCCAGTTCTCAAAAGACCTGTTTGGCAGTTCTGGACAGTGTCTCGACACAGCCTGAAGTAGTGTCGACACTAGTGACTCTTCCCAGAGAACCAATTCTGCCAGTTTGGGACAGTGTGTCGACACACTCTGAAGTAGTGTGGACACACTCCGGCTGAAACTCAAAATCGTGATTTTGTCTGGACACGTGGCTGCTTGGGAATTAGGGGATTTGACCTAGGGTTTTGTGCCCACGTACTCCAAGGCTTCTTATGGACATATGGGGCTATAAATACCCATGTTTTCTGTACTCCAAGTGATCCCTACGAGGAGAGAGACCAGACTTCTCCAGAAAAGTGTGTGGCGGCTGCAAAAAGGAAAAGAAGGGAGCAGAGCAGTGATGTTTGGAAGGAGAACGTGAAGAAGAAGAGAAGAGAAGAAGAGAGAGGATAAAGCATCAGCATCCAGAAAGGGATGAGAGCAGCGCCATCAGATTGAGGAGCAGAAGAGCAGCAAAGGAAGAAGAAGAACTGGCAATCCGGAGGCCATCAAAGTAGAGCATCATGGATTGAAGAAGATCTCCAACGAATTTCTTCAAGCATCTTCAATCCAAGCTTCTGCAAGTCTTCTTCATCAAGGAACATCCAAGTCACATCTATTTCATTTATTTTTCTTGGAGTTTTCATCCAGTTTTCATTGTGTGATCTGTGCATGTGTTCTGCACATACCACTTAATTCTGTTTGTTCGATTTTCATCATTGTATTGAGATAGATCGGTCTAGAGGATCTATTCTCTAACTGAGCTTGTTCTAGCAGAACTTGGATCTTTCGTGGTCCAAAGGTTTGGAGCCGTAGTGCTCCGGTGTTGAGCCGTTGTGCTCAAGTGCTTGTGAGTCGTCGTGCTCATAAGTGGTTTGTGAAGTAGGTCGTCGTACCTATCTCCTAGGTTTTCTTTGAGTCATTGTACTCAAAGGGTTTGGAGTCATCGTGCTCCGATTATTTCTTGAGTCGTCGTGCTCAAGGGTGTTTGGAGTCGTCGTGCTCCGGTGTGAGTTGTACTCAAGGTTTTGAGTAGTGTGGCCTCACTGTGTGAGGGGTGGACGTAGGAGTCACTGGAGGTGATTTCCGAAACACCTAAAAATCCTCTGTGCAGTGGTTTGAATTGTGGTTTGTCTTTGTATTGCGCTAGATGCATGCATAGGGATTTTGTTCACACTACTAATCGATTTGCTCACACACACTAATCACACTTCAGATTAGTAAATTGTTTGGGTAAATTGATCTCTGATTCGAAGTAATTTTAAATTACTTAAGCTTCCGCATAAATTGTTTTAGATCTATTCAACCCCCCCCTTCTAGATCTGATCCATCCACCTATCCGATCCTAACATTATATTCATTATTTTGCTCATCAACTTCAATTGATGCTTGGGGCTGTTGCTAAAAATCATGGTGATGTGTCTTGATTGTTCTCTATTGTTGCTTAAATTATAAATTTGATTAGTTCATCTTGCAAACATCGAGACACTCTTCGAGAAAAAACAAGCTGCTAGTGTTACAGAAGCATTAAGTAATAGTGATCTTTCGAGTGGTAGATGTTTGAATCAAGAATTAAGTTTGAAAAGAGCAGGTGATATCTATTGGGGTTCTCATTGTGGAAGTCTCATAAATTTGACTATTATGTTCTCTTTTGTAGTGGAGGTACTTGATGTCATTTATCAGAATGGAACTTTGGAATAGAAAGGTGAAGCATATGGCATAAAATTTTTGATTTTGTATCTCTTCTACATTTGATGACAAAAGTATTGGCTATCAAGAATGAGTTGTCAATAGTTTTGCAAAGAAAAGACCAGGATATAGTTAATGTCATGTCACTTATGAAACTTTCTAAACAAATGTTACAAATTATGAGAGATGAAGATTGGAATGATCTTTTTAAAGAAGTATGTTTATTTTGTGATAAAGAAGAGGTTCTTATTCCTAGCATAGACCAGCGATATATTTTTCCTGAAAAATCTCAATGCAGATCTCCTTGTATCACAAATTTACATCATTATCAGATTGAATTGTTCTACACTACATTGAATATATAGTTACAAGAGCTGAATAATCTTTTAAATGAAACAAACATTGAGTTACTTCTTTGTGTGGCTAGCTTAAATCCTTGTGATTCATTTTTAGCTTTGATAAGAAAAAGTTGGTTAAACTAGCTGAATTTTATCCAAATGAATTTCCAAATTTTGTTAATCTTGTGGCACTTCATAATTAGTTTGAAAATTATATCTTCGATGTGACATCAGATGAGAGATTTTTTTGACTTAAAATGCATTGGTGATCTTGCAAGAAGATTGGTGGAGATAAAGAAACATGTTGTATACATGATGGTATATTTGCTTATAAAGTTAGCATTGCTTCTTTTAGTGGGTAATGCAAGTGTTGAAAGAGTGTTTTTGGCAATGACCTACATCAAGAACAAGCTATAGAACCGAATGTCTGATGATTGGATGAATGATTGTTTAGTGCTATATATTGAGAAAGATTTGTTTGAGAGTGTAAGTAATGAGTCTATTATTGAAGTGTTTGAAAATATGAAGACTCTCTGAGTATAATTGCAAGGAAAAAACTAGTTGTAATGAAGTTTATCATTTTTATCGAAATGTATCTTTTATTTTCAATGTAAATCTTTAAAAGTTTATATTTTATAAATATATATAAATTATTGATCGAGTATTAAAAAATAATTTGAGTGACCCCACTTGATAAAATTTCTGCGTCCACCACTGGACATGGACATGTTCATGGTAAATTTATTCTGTCATGAGAAGCAAGAAAGAGGCATGAGAAAAATATAGAAACATTTATCTATATATCTCTATAAAATTTTACAAATTATCAGTAGCGTTATTATATCTTTGTGATTAATCGTTGTTACTAACACAGAGTTAATGACCAAGCTACTTGGACAGTTTTAACCCCCCCCCCCCTCCTCACTTTCAAAGCGTGCATTCTGTTTCTTCTCCCTCTATGATCCCATGTCCAAATAGTGCCCCTGTAGCACTACCGCCACTAGTATTGTCTAGTGGTTCCCAGAGAGAAAGAGTAGCCCGAATGCTTCTATTCCTTACCGCTGCTCAGTCGAATACTCGCCCCTATCTACTGGCAAGAATCACTCGTATTACGCATACGCATTGTGCTATCAGAAGAAGACGAGGATTGAGGGTGAAGCTATCACCCATACATTGCAAGTAGAAGATAGAGGCCGGGAATAGCCCCAACGTCTCCCCTGTCACAGGTGGGGGCCAAAAATCACTCTTTCAACACTTACAATAGTCATTATAAGAAATGATATTAATATTACAAGTAAATATATCATTAGATATACGACATATTTCTTTGTCTCTATTAATTTTCTTACAAAATCACTAATATCTTTTAAGTTTGAAATCTCTCATCTGATGTCACATCAAATACATAATTTTCAAGTTCATTATGAAAGACCACAAGATAAACAAAGTTGAAAATTTTATTTGAATAAAATCCAACTAATTTAACTAAACAACTTTTTCTTGTCAAAAGTTGAAAATGAATCAAAGGGATTTAAACTAGTCATGCAAACAAACAACTAAATGTTTTTCTCATTTCAACAACTATTCAATTCTTTCAATTACATATCTAATATGTGATAGAACAATTCAATCTAATAATGATGTAGGTTTGTGATACAAAGAGCATTGCATTCCAAAGTTTTCAGAAAAAAATATAGGTGGTTCATATTGAGAATAAAAATCTCTTCTTTGTCACATACAATATTAGTGGTCCATATTAGGAATTATGATTCTGAGGTTGGCAAAGACCTTGTAATAGATGTGCACTTCTCGCATCAGCTTGCAAAATTTGGATAATACTCTGACATTTTCTTTCTTAAACTTAAATCTGATTAAAAAGTAGTCAAATCAAGTTCATCAATAGATGAAAATTCTTGTTGATTTGAGAGTGAAGTTCAAGAGCTACTTGAACTTCCTACGTTATTTTGTCTTTTACTTAGTTTAACCAGATGTCATTTCATATTAACAAAAAAACTATTTCAATAACTTAAAAAGTAGCTAACTAACATATTTGCAATCATTCCCATCAATTATTATGAGCTACCTCTCAGGTCCAGTGAATCACATTCACATATAGCAAATCACAAAAAATATAATGTAAATATATATTATTTAAGTGAGCTACTATCTAGACCCGCTAGATCACATTTTTAATGACCCTCCTTATGCCGGTACGATTATACTAATCCATGTCGGTATAAAGAACGCCGTCACAGTGGGACATTTACCCAACACTAACATTAGATTGAGATGTACACGAATAACAAAAGATTATAGCGGAAAAAAAATAACAATCTTATTCCATCATCAACATTCCATCCATAGTCCATATAGCATAAAAGAAATACATTTGCCCACTTTATTACAACTCCAACGTAGATTACATTGTCTATATGAAATACTCCATTCTTTGATTACATACTTATGAAAATAAAGGTACAAGAAGAATCTCCACAACACTAGCTACTCCTCTCACTTGGAGTCGCTTGTAACTATCTCCTCCAAGGAAGTGGAGACACCTGCCACACCTGTACGCCGAAGCAAGTATGAGTCTAAATAGACCCAGCAAGCAATCCATGAACACAACCATACACATATCATCTACACATACTAGTTTCCTAAGCATTTAAGGATAGACATGGTGCATGTTTTATATTACTTTAACAACTAAGTATAAAAACCTATAACATGCTTTCTACACCTTTTGTTCATCATGCTTCAAGGATTTAAATCTCATTCAAACCATATTGCAACTATACACAATTTAAGCATGGAACTATATATAAAGTAAATAGCATACCTAGTATGGATTCTATTCATTTTCTTCATGTATTTGACACAATTATATGCACATTTTTCTTGTTGTTTTGACATGAATTTAACACATTCACATGGGATTACACTATTTCACATGATAACACATTCACTTAACAATTTCACATGCTCATATTTCACATTGCACATTTCACATGATCATATTCACATATTCATATTTTACACTTAGTTGCCGTGACACATAGTCCAAACCACCACTAGAAGGACACACATATACACATACACATACCCATCACCTAGGCAACATAGTGATAGATCTTGGTTAACTGCGCAGAACCGGGAGAAGCACTCTCCACCCTAACTAGTGGTACTTGTCCACCTCTAGGATTTCATCCTAATGCCCTTAGGATATCACTCACATTGAAACTTCCCGTAGGGACTTTACTATGGTACAGTTCCACAGCCCTCTATGGTAGCAGTGTCACTAACAGCACAGTTTACACATTGTCATTCTATCACATTGTCACATTTTCACATGCACTTTTAATATATTTACATACACTTTTAAGTAACTACACACGCTTCAGTTTATCCAACCTAATGTTACTGTTTCACAATATTAATCAAATCATAATACAATCCTAATCATGCTGCTAACTATTGAATTATACATAATCAAATTTAACATGCTTAATATGGTCATTTTCTCTTATTAAATCAGTAACAGTACCTACTATTATAAGAACAGTGCGAGATTTTTATCATAGGTTCTAAACAGATAATATGTCATATGCTCAATTTTCCATATTTTTTGGATCTGTAAACTAATTATAACAATTAAAACAGTTATCAGTCATATTTATCAACAATTCCATTTACACATGGTACACAGTACGACAATCATGGTTAAATGTTTAAAAATCTGAAATTTGTCATAATACGAACATGGAAAAATTATGAAACCCTGACATATAATGTAACTAAATATTCAGAATTTTTCTTGATCATATCATGCTCATTGCTTGATCACAGAAATTTTAATAAATAGTACAATTTACAGAATTTTGATTCATCCTCATGGCATAACCCATTGACTGTACCTGACTAAGCATAATTCTCATAGCATGTACAAACCACCACAAATCCGGAAATCACAAGTTACAGATCAAAATCACATTTCTGAAGACTTGAAGAACTTGGTGGCACAGATGCTGCCGCCAACATGGGTTAACAGCACAGGATGTTGCCGCCAACTAGGGATCTTAACGGCAGCAAGCTGGCCTTTAAGTTCTTGTCTGCAGAAATGCAGACTGAACGTACAAAGACATGGTGAATGGGGGTTCCAGGACACGAAATAAAATACGAAAAATTCCTAGGACCTAATTGACATGAGTAGGGTTGACATCCATAGATTACTTGACTCAAAAAAATTGCTAGATAGGATTATTTTGCCGAAGATGCTCTCCTCGGCCAAGCCAAGAAGCGCCTCAAATCTCCTCCCGAACCTGTTCTGTGTTGATGCTAGTTGCACACCGGAGTCGAAGAAGATCCACCAATGCTAGGAGCACCTCCCAGTCAATGTAGATCGCCAAGAGGACTCCCCAATCGCTGGATCAAAGCCTCCCAAGAACAGGTTTTGCACAAAGCAGTTCTAGGGTTTTCACAATAGTCGAAAGACCTAATCCGTCCTAATCTGGTGTTTTTATATTGTAAGGGAGTTGGGATACGCATTTAGGTAGGAATCCTACTGTTGGAAGACAGTTTCCAAAACTAGAACTGAAGGAAATGCAGTCGTTTCCAGATCTAAAACCGCACAATTTTTGGGATATAAAATGCTTGATCTGAGACTAAGCTTAAGAAGGAAAGATTTTATAGGACAAGACTCTCCTTCCGCGCGCCCTGTGGAAGGCTTCTTGTTCTTCTCCTTCTTGTCCTTCTCAGGCAAGCTTCTTTTCCTTTCAAGTCTGGCACCCTTGTCCTTGACATACTCCGCTTAAACTACAAAAGCTATCCTCAAAGCAGCGGTCATAGTCTGAGAGTCCATATGTGCCACTCTACTGCTCACCCCAGGCTTCAAACCCCTAACAAATTTCCTCACTCTTCTGACTTCATCACTGTATATGTGGGGGGCATATTTCTCCAAGCGGGTGAACATAGCTTCATATTTAGATACACTCAAACCTTTCTGCTCCAGCTACAAAAACTCTAGCTCTTTCTTGTCTTTGATGTGTTGAGGGGTATATTTATCATAAAATGGTTGCAAAAACTCCTTCCAACGAATATCATCGGTCCGGTCTCTGAATTTATTTCTCATCATGCATTGCCACTAATCATCTACCCTATCTTGAAGCATGTAGGTGGCCAAGGTCACTTTATCCTCCTCTGCACATCTAATAGCCTTGAAGATCTTTTCCATTTCCCTGATCCAACCTTCCACTTCTTCAGGTTGACTAGTCCTAGTAAAAGCCAGAGGTCCCATTTTCTTAAATTTCTCTGTCAGTGATATACTTGCTCTTCTATCTTGTTGCGGATTACCTTGGTTCCTCATCATGGTCTGCACAAACCCTTGAAACGACTACATAAATGCTGCGAAGTCGGGTGTGGCAGAAGCTCCTTGAGCATCACCAGTTGGGGTGTCTTGTGCTCCCCTAGAGGATCCTCCCATAGTGGGTTCCTCAAGACCGGAAGTTTCCGCACCTTTACCTCTCCCGTCCATGCTCCTGAATCAAAGTCACCTAGTTAGAGACTAACACCTCCAAATGAAAAATTCTAACACTTTAATTCTTAAGATCAAAAGGTTATACTTACTCAAGTACACAAACTCAAATTCTTATTAGCATTTTATTAAGTGAATGGTCATTTACAGATCAGCCCTATCCCATAACCTTGGGCTCGATACCATCTGTAGTGACATGTCACCCCTCCCAGCCGGTTAAGAGGCGACACGCAAACTAACCAAACGGAAGCATCTTACACATCGTTATGGAGAGGCCTTCTGTGTTGCATGTAATATATTCGCAGACCAAACACAAGAATTGTGCATGGTAGAAATACTAAACACACAAAGTTTGGTTACAACATCAAACACTAGTGCAAAGCACTGGATAAACATATATACATGATTATAGTCTGTTCAAAGTACATGCCATAAAAATCTGGATACAAAGGGTAAAACCACCACTTAAACATCTTATTAAAGCCTAAAGGTTGCCCAGCTTGAAGCATGAGTGCAGCAAGGGTTGGCTTGGAGAGTGCACCGCATCAAGAGGAAGAATCTGAAATAGTGTCAAAGAAGGCATGAGTTCCAAGGGAACCCAGTAGGCAAACCAGCGAAATGAAAAGCATAGGAGCATGGTATAAAGTATGGTTATGAGGTTGCAGAAGCACAGATGTTACACAACAAGACATAGCATAGAAGACTTATAGATTTCATGTTTTAAGATATGCATGAATCATATTTCAAAGACATGATTGCTTGGCAGGGATTCAAAATCTTGCAAATGGCATCAGCAAAGCTTTCAAGGGATGCATAACATATAACTAACCACCTGCCGAAACAGGATGTTACATATACATACATACTCAAATTTGCCCAACTTAGTGAGCCTAACCACCCACGTTTAACTTGTGGGATCATGTATGACGCTAACCATGAGGAGTCCTAACCACTCCAGAGAGAAGGATCATAGTCCCTTGCCAAGACAATCAGACATAGGATTTTCATAGGTTACCCCAAAAGAGTTCGAATCAAATTTCTAAATCAAACATGCTGACTCATAAACATCACAATACTGAGGAGTTGAAGGATGACTCCCAACTTACCAGGTATTATTTCAGTTCACCAAAGTGCTTTTGTTCAGGGAAGATTTATTCTGGATAATGTAGCTCTTTCTCGGCATATTCTTCGAGACATTCATCGTAAGGTCAGAGGGCAGAATATTATGTTCAAGCTTGATATGGCTAATGCTTATGATCAGATGGAATGGGATTTCATACTTCTTGTTATGCAGAGGTTTGGATTTTCTAACAGATTTATTTCCTATGTTGGAATGCTTCTTTCCAACTGTTGGTCGTCAATTTTGTTCAATGGCACCATTGCTGGTTACTTTAAGTCTTCCAGGGGTATCCGCCAGGGCAACCTTTTAGCTCCCATCCTTTTCATTATTGCCTCCGAGGTACTCAGTCGGGGTTTATCTAACTTATTCAGCAACGGTCTTATTAAACACTTCAGTGGTCCTAGAGGATGTCTGCATGTTTCCCATCTTCTGTATGCCGACGATACTCTAATCTTCATGAATGCAGGCATAAGAGGTGTGAAAAATCTGCTGTGTTTTTTGAAATCTTACCAAGGTAGTTCTGGTCAATTGGTTAATGCTGATAAAAGCTGCTTTCATATTTCTAATAAGGCGCCTCCTGCTTTGGGGCCTCGAATTACTAATGTGACGGGATACAGGCATCAAAGTGGCTCACTGAATTATCTGGGTATTCCTCTCAAGGCCAGCAGGTTGAAGGTTCAGGATTTTAAATTTCTGGTTGATAAGTTGACTCGAAAATTAGCGGGTTGGAGGGCCAATATGTTATCTCAGGCGGGTCGTGCAGTCCTCATTTGCTCAGTCCTTTTGAGTCTTCCAGTATATTTAGCTAGCTCCATTTCACTACCCTCATCTATCTGCCATCAAGTCAATCGAATCTGCGCTAATTTCTTCTGGCAGGGTGTAGTAACCCAGAAAATTTCGTATTTAAAATTTTGAAATAATAAATTTCTATAAAAACAGAATAATAGAAAGATACGTACCATTATCGTATGTGCAAGAACACATCTAAACAATTTCGTAAAAATTGTAAATCAACTCCAAATATTATTCCTAAGTGTTCCACGAATGAATTTATGCAACGAAAAATCCAATTGGCCAAACGTACGTCACAATGTGACTAATTATCCAAATTAGGAAACTAAGTCGGAAAACAGTTAACATGGAAAAATAACACACCCATAAATTAAACGAACATGTCGAAGAGATTTCCAACATCATGAAATGAATAACCATTATTAGGTTTGGACCAATGGACCTCTCATAGCCCATGAATAAATTCAAATAAGAAAATACAATAAAATTCATAACTCTATTATTCCCTAATTAAAAAGAGGAAAAACCTATAAGATAAATTCCAATAAATAATGGGCTTGGTTAAATTGACTCATTAGAATTTAGTGGTCCAAAATAAGGATTTTAAAAAGAAGAATAATGGAAAATTTCCCTAAATTCGCAACTTAAATATTACTTAAATAGAAAAGAGACATTTAATGTATTAAATAAGCAATTTGAGATGGAATTGGATTCCTAAACCTACCCCATATGGTTTAGCACGAATTTAGACCTCAACCTAACCCAAATAAAAGTTGGAAAGCAAGGAAGGAAAGAAGGAGTTAGGAAATCTTGTAATTAAAGAGAAATTTGAGTAGTAGTAGGAATAGGAACCCTTACTAGCTTAAATACTCTCTTAACTCTCCATGGCCGGCCCTCAAACTTTGCTGGGGCTTGCTGGACGTGGAGAGAAGGCCAAGGAGGAGGAGAATTCGTGGGGAGAAGGCTCTCTCAAGCATCTTCCTTTGTTCTTCATGTTCTAGCCCTAGAAGAGTAAAACGATTAAAGGTAGGCATTCTCTCGAGCAAAACCTAATTAATTATGTCTGTAGATTGTTCCATGTACTAGGAACAAAACCCTCAAGTTTCATATTTTTCTATCGAGCCAATCTTTTATGGTTGATTTATGAAGTTCTGCAAATATGATGAACCCGACCCTTCTTCTTTATTCTTGATCTCCTACCAACCTCGTGCTCTCAAATTTTAACTAGAGTTACTGATGGAAGTTAGGCATATTTTGCCCCTAAAAGCCCTAATTTTTATCCATCCTTTGTCACGAATTAAATCTTGCATGATTTCGACAATGTACTGTTGCGGTTTAACCTTGACTTGTGTTACAAGTTCCATACCTCTTTGTGGAGTCGTTTTTAGACCAAGTGTTCAACAGAGAACTTGTTACCTCATGAGTCTACTTTCATTTAGCACTATTTTCCCAAATATTTGTTGATCGTACTAAGAGTATTAGCTCGAACAGTAACACTGTGTCAGATACACGTAGTCAGTCACAATACATTTTATTACCTAGTCAAACGACCCTTGTTTCTCAATTATTTGCTACTGTACAAAGTATTGGAAGTAATCTAACTAACAAAGGTGGTTTCACTCGATTTGGATCACCCTAGCATTTGTTTTGATTTTTCAAACCCACAGTTGTCAAACCCAATCCAAGTCGGAGTTGGAAATAGGTAGAAAAAGCAACCCAAACGTTATTTTTCAAGTAGCGACAGGTCGACACGTCGCTACCATAACGCGACAACATCATGGTCGCGACCCATACCAAAAATCAGGCTGTTTTGTGGTCTTTTTCAGAAGGCAACAAGATCATGGTCGCCTTCATGTTCTGAAGGCGACAGGCACTGTGTCGCCTTCTGTCTATGTCCACTTAATCGGCCATAACGTTTTCTATAGACCTCGGATTGACGAGACGTTTTCTTTGATGGATTCCTCATTCAAAGGGCTTCAATTTGGTATATTCATGTGTGATATTTGAATGAAAAATCAATGAGTTATGACCTTAGGAAGTGAAGGGATGGGATTGCATTTGCCTTCTAAAAGGCATACATCTTGGTTTCCGTCGTTTTGTGTCATTCTTTGCATGTGTGAGTTTGATCTCTTCTAAGAAGGTTCTAGAAAGTCTTAACATGCATTTTTCAACCCATATCAAAGTTAAAACATGTTTACATAATTTTTAATTGATTTTAAGTTCATGATCATGCTCTCTACTTGTCGATTATCCACTTCTTGCCTTGTTATCA
Organism: Colocasia esculenta; assembly: GCA_014218235.1. Taxonomy (NCBI): domain Eukaryota; kingdom Viridiplantae; phylum Streptophyta; class Magnoliopsida; order Alismatales; family Araceae; genus Colocasia; species Colocasia esculenta. The sequence goes on along the minus strand of CM024761.1, from coordinate 96,189,516 downwards.
AACTTGCTAAAAACACATGTTATAAAATGGAGTCATATTGAATGATTTAAAATGTAATAACACGACATCTTTCTATCTATGATTTCTCTCACACGTTCACACACTTAAGCCATCCAATTATGGCTTGACTTGGCACAAAATATCTCATAATGTATATGGTTAATTTATTGCAATAATGTACATTGAATTGCTCTATTTTAAATGAACTTGTCTTCGTTTCTCGCGTTGTTTGGGAATACCGTTACTGACGCTCCACTGTTCTAGAATTCCTCTAGAACGTCGGGCACTTGTTTCTATATACACACTTTCCTTGACTTGGACGAACTCTCCGTCGGATATTCCTTCTGCCGGACTAGTGAATTCTTGTTCAAGACCTCCGTAAGTCTCCTCTATCCATGGATTCCCACATGGTCGACGAGCCGGTTGTACCCTAACACCTATGATACCCTTTAGGGATCAACATGATCCAAACGGCCTTAGTTTGCTCTTGTTCTTACCTTGGATTCACGTCGAACCTCTGGACCTGTACATAACATGGCCAGTGGAAAGGTAGTGTATTCCACCTGACTGCCAACACTAAGTGTGCGTGTTGTGCAACTGTTACTATCGTTCTTTACTCGACATTTCACGTGCAATGACCATAAGATCTCATCTATACTCTACTTGCTCGTCTATTCACGTTCACTCTACTATCTCGTCTCTCTCGTCTATTCATCAAGTACTCTCTTGGTACTCTTTGAGCTATGTGGCTCCTACTATTTTGTACTGTTCATGACTGTCTAGCGCTATAAAATGGGTCTTGTGACTCTACTGTATCCAATGCATACTGTGCAGGGCACGGAGAGTGTCCGAGGGGCTCTAATCTAGTCCTGGGGGCAGAGAGCCACCCGAAAATACCTACAGGGGCTATTGACGGTGTTCTGCATTGCACTGGTTCTGACGATACTGTATTGGCTAGACATCTAACTACTATCCTTTTAGTCTGAGGAGTTCAGACATACTGTGATATTATTGTGCTATCACAAACTGTTATACTATTAGTCTGAAGAGTTCAGACATACTGTGCGATTACTGTGCTATCGCAGACTGTTATTGAACGGCTACTGTCCTAGAAGTGACTATTGTCGTATTCTACTAGTGCACCGTTGTGCAACCATACATGCTATCTCGTTACACGCTATCTCGTTACATGCTATCTTGTCATACGCTCTACTTGCTCTACTTGATACTTGCTATCTTGAGTTATTGCGTACTATCGTGACTTAATCGCATTCAAAGTGCTCTACTCTTTCGTTGTCTAATGACAATAAAAGTGCTATACTCACTCGGCTATCTACGGATAACCAAAGTGCCATTACTATTTCGATTGACAAAAGTTAATCAAAAGTGCTATACTATCTCGATTGATGAAAATCAATCAAAGTGCAATTTACTCTTTACATGACCAACTACTATCTCTCCTTGCTATACCTGTCGCTTGTTATTGCTTGCCATTGTCGCTACATGCTGTTGCGTTGTTATCGTTTCTATCGTGACTTGACTTTAATCATCGTGCTATACTTGATTTTTCTGATATCTGAACCATGTTACTTGTGCTATTACTTTCTCAACTTTACATGACTCGCTCTATCATTAGTTACTCTGCCATTTAATGCATTAATTATTTAAAGCATGCTTGATCCTGAGATTTAAGTCCTACTGGGCGTTATCGCTCACCCTTCGTTATTTGTTATTGTGTCTCAGGTAACTCGGACAATGACGTTACACACCCCAATGGGACATGACCCGAGTGATGAGTGACCCGGAGTCAAGTCATGAAGTTCCCCTAGTACAATGGAGTCCAGTAGTTATTGCTTTATATTTCTTTTCAATGTAATGATGTCATTGAGCCTTATGTGTGGCTCTGAATTAGTGGTTGTAATAGTCTTAGTGATTTTATAGTGAAATAAAGAGTTTATTCCAATTATTGTTTATTAGATGCTCTGATGTTTGCGAAAGTATGCGCAATTGTCGTTACCATACTCGTTGTTCACGTTCTCCTCCGATTTATTCCGCTGCTAAATTGGAGGGGCGTGACAGTTGGTATCAGAGCCTAGGATGTCCTTATTAGGATATTTTAAGTCTAGGGATGTTCTAGGTGAACTGCCATAACCGTGTCTAAGTCAACCACCATACCTATGTGAGAGATTGGGTAAAGCTTGGGGTTATACTAGGAGCTGAACTATATGTATAAGTACCCTAAGTATTAAGAAGGAAATTAATAAGTATTATTGCTCGCAGGAACTAGAGGAGATGGCTGGCGAGCATGCACCAATGCACGAATTACAACAGACCGTACAGGGGTTAACTCAAGCCCTTAACAACGTAATTCAAGCAGGAGCAAGAAATGGGGCAGGAGACTTATATGGGAACTTTCAACGAATAAATCCCCCTAGGTTTAATGGAACTCCGGATCCCGATGAAGCTGAAAATTGGGTGAAGGCAATGGAACGGATCTTTAGAGTTATGCAATGTTCCGAGCAGGAGAAAGTCCTTCTGGCAACCTTCCAGTTGGACCGCGATGCTAGAGTTTGGTGGGAAGCTGCCAGTCGACAATTACCCAACGTCAACATAGAGTGGGATAAATTTTTAGAACTTTTCAACACCAAATATTTTTCCGAGAGGATTCGTGAGAAGAAGGCAAATGAGTTCGCCAATTTAAAACAACGAATGATGTCTGTAGCAGAATATGAAGTGCAATTTGAAAGACTAGCACAGTACGCACCACATTTGGTGAGTACGGAGAAGATGAAGGCGAAGAGATTCCTAGAAGGGTTGAGACCTGTGTTCTGGGAAAAATTGGCTCCACTAGACATTGAAGTATATTCAGTCATGGTATTGAGAGCTCAATTAGTAGAAGACACCATGGAACTTCTTGAAAAGATTCATAAGAAGAAGGTGTTGAAAAGGGAATGTGCTACTCATTACAATGATAATGAAGGAAGAAATACCATAGATAGCAAGAGAATGAAAGGGGAAGTGAAGCAGAAGGAATTCTTTGAATTTTGTAAGAAACCAGGGCATCAGATTGATAACTGTTGGAAGAAATTGCGCAGATGCTTGCGATGTGGAAGTCAACAACATCGAGTCATTGATTGTCCAACAAAGAAGAACCAAACTTCACGCCAAGGACGATTACAAGCCCTTGTGGATATAAATCATACCAATGAAGGTGGACAAGGTATCATCACTAAACCCTTAGATAAGTTCATATTATTTTCACGATAGTAAAACCCTAAGTGGGGGAGATGATGGATTGAAATATTTAGAATAAATTGCTATAGTTGTATCATATCATATGAATTTGGGGACCAAATTCTTGTTAAGTGGGGGAGGATGTAGTAACCCGAAAAATTTCGTATTTAAAAATTTGAAATAATAAATTTCTATAAAAACGGAATAATAGAAAGATATGTACTATTATCGTATGTGCAAGAACACATCTAAACAATTTCGTAAAAATTGTAAATCAACTCCAAATATTATTCCTAAGTGTTTCACGAATGAATTCATGCAACGAACAATCCAATTGGCCAAACGTACGTCACAATGTGACTAATTATCCAAATTAGGAAACTAAGTCGGAAAACCGTTAACATGGAAAAATAACACACCCATAAATTAAACGAACATGTCGCAGAGATTTCCAACATCATGAAATGAATAACCATTATCGGGTTTGGACCAATGGACCTCTCATAGCCCATGAATAAATTCAAATAAGAAAATGCAATAAAATTCATAACTCTATTATTCCCTAATTAAAAAGGGAAAAACCTATAAGATAAATTCCAATAAATAATGGGCTTGGTTAAATTGACTCATTAGAATTTAGTGGTCCAAAATAAGGATTTTAAAAAGAAGAATAATGGGAAAATTCCCTAAATTCGCAACTTAAATATTACTTAAATAGAAAAGAGACATTTAATGCATTAAATAAGCAATTTGAGATGGAATTGGATTCCTAAACCTACCCCATATGGTTTAGCACGAATTTAGACCTCAACCTAACCCAAATAGAAGTTGGAAAGCAAGGAAGGAAAGAAGGAGTTAGGAAATCTCGTAATTAAAGAGAAATTTGAGTAGTAGTAGGAATAGGAACCCTTACTAGCTTAAATACTCTCTTAACTCTCCATGGCCGGCCCTCAAACTTTGCTGGGGCTTGCTGGACGTGGAGAGAAGGCCAAGGAGGAGGAGAATTCATGGGGAGAAGGCTCTCTCAAACATCTTCCTTTGTTCTTCAAGTTCTAGCCCTAGAAGAGTAAAATGACTAAAGGTAGGCATTCTCACGAGCAAAACCTAATTAATTTTGTCTGTAGATTGTTCCATGTACTAGGAACAAAACCCTCAAGTTTCATATTTTTCTATCGAGCCAATCTTTTATGGTTGATTTATGAAGTTCTGCAAATATGATGAACCCGACCCTTCTTCTTTATTCTTGATCTCCATGTATACTCAACCTCGTGCTCTCAAATTTTAACTAGAGTTACTGATGGATGTTAGGCATATTTTACCCCTAAAAGCCCTAATTTTTATCCATCCTTTGTCACGAATTAAATCTTGCATGATTTCGACAATGTACTGTTGCGGTTTAACCTTGACTTGTGTTACAAGTTCCATACCTCTTTGTGGAGTCGTTTTTAGACTAAGTGTTCAACAGAGAACTTGTTACCTCATGAGTCGACTTTCATTTGGCAATGTTTTCCCCAATTTTTGTTGATCGTACTAAGAGTATTAGCCCAAACAGGAACACTATGTCAGATACACGTAGTCAGTCACAATACGTTTTATTACCTAGTCAAACGACCCTTGTTTCTCAATTATTTGCTACTGTACAAAGTATTGGAAGTAATCTAACTAAAAAAGGTTGTTTCACTCGATTTGGATCACCCTAACATTTGTTTTGATTTTTCAAACCCACAGCTGTCAAACCCAATCCAAGTCGGAGTTGGAAATAGGTAGAAAAAACAACCCAAACGTCATTTTCAGGTAGTGACAGGTCGACACGTCGCTACCATAATGCGACAACATCATGGTCGCGACCCATACAAAAAATTAGGCCGTTTTGTGGACTTTTTCATAAGGCGACAAGATCATGGTCGCCTTCATGTTCTGAAGGCGACAGGCACTGTGTCGCCTTCTGCCTATGTCCACTTAATCGGCCATAACGTTTTCTATAGACCTCGGATTGATGAGCCATTTTCTTTGCTGGATTCCTCATTCAAAGGGCTTCAATTTGGTATATTCATGTGTGAGATTTGAATGAAAATCAATGAGTTATGACCTTAGGAAGTGAAGGGATGGGATTGCATTTGCCTTCTAAAAGGCATACATCTTGGTTTCCGTCGTTTTGTGTCATTCTTTGCATGTGTGAGTTTGATCTCTTCTAAGAAGGTTCTATAAAGTCTTAACATGCATTTTTCAACCCATATCAAAGTTAAAACATGTTTACATAATTTTAATTGATTTTAAGTTCATGATCATGCTCTCTACTTGCCGATTATCCACTTCTTGCCTTGTTATCAAACTTGCTAAAAACACATGTTATAAAATGAGTCATATTGAATGATTAAAATGTAATAACACGACATCTTTCTATCTATGATTTCTCTCACACGTTCACACACTTGAACCATCCAATTATGGCTTGACTTGGCACAAAATATCTCATAATGTTTCTGGTTAATTTATTGCATTAATGTACATTGAATTGCTCTATTTTAAATGAACTTGTCTTCGTTTCTCGTGTTGTTTGGGAATACCGTTACCGACGCTCCACTGTTCTAGAATTCCTCTAGAATGTCGGGCACTTGTTTCTATATACACACTTTCCTTGACTTGGACGAACTCTCCGTCAGATATTCCTTCTGCCGGACTAGTGAATTCTTGTTCAAGACCTCCGTAAGTCTCCTCTGTCCATGGATTCCCACATGGTCGACGAGCCCGTACCCTAACACCTATGATACCCTTTAGGGATTAACATGATCCAAACGGCCTTAGTTTGCTCTCGTTCTTACCTTGATTTCACGCCGGACCTCTGGACCTGTACATAACATGGCCAGTGGAAAGGTAGTGTATTCCACCTGACTGCCAACACTAAGTGTGCGTGTTGTGCAACTGTTACTATCGTTCTTTACTCGACATTTCACGTGCAATGACCATAAGATCTCATCTATACTCTACTTGCTCGTCTATTCACGTTCACTCTACTATCTCGTCTATCTATTCATCAAGTACTCTCTTGGTACTCTTTGAGCTATGTGGCTCCTACTATTTTGTACTGTTCATGACTGTCTAGCGCTATAAAATGGGTCTTGTGACTCTACTGTATCCAATGCATACTGTGCAGGGCACGGAGAGTGTCCGAGGGGCTCCAATCTAGTCCTGGGGGCAGAGAGCCACCCGAAAATACCTGCAAGGGCTATTGACGGTGTTCTGTATTGCACCGGTTCTGACTATACTGTATTGGCTAGGCATCTAACTACTATCCTTTTAGTCTGAGGATTTCAGACATACTGTGATATTATTGTGCTATCACAAACTGTTATACTATTAGTCTGAAGAGTTCAGACATACTGTGCGATTACTGTGCTATCGCAGACTGTTACTGAACGGCTACTGTCCTAGAAGTGACTATTGTCGTATTCTACTAGTGCACCGTTGTGCAACCATACATGCTATCTCGTTACACGCTATCTCGTTACACGCTATCTTGTCATACGCTCTACTTGCTCTACTTGATACTTGCTATCTTGAGTTATTGCGTACTATCGTGACTTAATCGCATTCAAAGTGCTCTACTCTCTCGTTGTCTAATGACAATAAAAGTGCTATACTCTCTCGGCTATCTACGGATAACCAAAGTGCCATTACTATTTCGATTGACAAAAGTTAATCAAAAGTGCTATACTATCTCGATTGATGAAAATCAATCAAAGTGCAATTTACTCTTTACATGACCAACTACTATCTCTCCTTGCTATACCTGTCGCTTGTTATTGCTTGCCATTGTCGCTACATGCTGTTGCGTTGTTATCGTTTCTATCGTGACTTGACTTTAATCATCGTGCTATACTTGATTTTTCTGATATCTGAACCATGTTACTTGTGCTATTACTTTCTCAACTTTACATGACTCGCTCTATCATTAGTTACTCTGCCATTTAATGCATTAATTATTTAAAACATGCTTGATCCTGAGATTTAAGTCCTACTGGGCGTTATCGCTCACCCTTCGTTATTTGTTATTGTGTCTCAGGTAACTCGGACAATGATGTTACACACACCAATGGGACATGACCCGAGTGATGAGTGACCCGGAGTCAAGTCATGAAGTTCCCCTAGTACAATGGAGTCCAGTAGTTATTGCTTTATATTTCTTTTCAATGTAATGATGTCATTGAGCCTTATGTGTGGCTCTGAATTAGTGGTTGTAATAGTCTTAGTAATTTTATAATGAAATAAAGAGTTTATTCCAATTATTTTTTATTAGATGCTCTGATGTTTGCGAAAGTATGCGCAATTGTCGTTACCATACTCGTTGTTCACGTTCTCCTCCGATTTATTCCGCTGCTAAATTGGAGGGGTGTGACACAGGGGGCGGATGGCCAGCAAAGACGCCACTGGGTGGCGTGGTCTTCTTTACAAAAAAGTTATGAGGAAGGTGGTCTTAATTTCAGAAATCTTCATTCCCTCCAGGTTGCAGTAGCGGCTAAACAAATCTGGAACATTCTTCATGGAACTTCACTTTGGGCTGAGTATGCTAGACAAAGGTTCACTAAGCAGTCTCATCTTAGTGACATTAATACTCCCTTTCCCTGGGGTATCTCTAAGAAATTTTTTCTTAAGGCTAAGGAGCTGGTGTTAGCTAATAAGAGGTGGGTTGGTGGTGATGGTTCCACTATTCTTTTCTTTAAAGATATCTGGATTGGCGATAAAGCTCTTGAACAAGATCTCCGTAGCCTTGAGATTGACTATCAGAGGTCTAATATCAAGGTCAAGGACATGGTTTCTGACGACACTAACCCAGTATGGAACTATCTGGGCGTTTGTCATCAGCATGTAGGGGGCCTTCTCTCTGGGAACCCAGATAAGTTTATCTGGGCGGCTACTGCTCATGGTACTTTCACTGTCAAATCTACTTATAGTCTAGCGTCAACTCATGGTGTTTCTCGTCGCTCTTGGTTGAAGTTGTGGCATCACTCTATCCCACCTCGGTCTGCTTTGTTCTCTTGGAAGCTGCTTCATAGGGCGGTTCAAGTGGACTCAAGGATAATGGACTGTGGTATTCCTCTTGTATCTAAATGTGTTTGTTGTAGCTATCATGACCAGGAATCCTTAGACCATCTGTTTATTTCTAGTGACATTGCAAAGGTTCTGTGGAGATGGATCGCCCCTCTTCTGGATAATAATATTACCTGGAGTCCTCATGTTACTACTAGACTGTGGAGTGTTCTTGTTTGCACCAAGATGCAGTCGCCTCTTTATTTTTATGGAATGGTTTGTTGCCTTCTCATGCTTTGGGAGATTTGGAAGTTCAGGTGCTCAGCCCGAATTGAGGGAATTTTTCGCTCAGTGGAATCCATCAAGCAGTCTATCTTGGCTACTGTTAGAAAGACCATGGCGGCAGTGAACTTTTCTGGTTCTATCCCCCCCAACCACGCCTTTATTCTACAGTCTTTTAACATTCAGGTTTCAGTCAGAATTAAAGCTCCCATTCTTGTCAAGTGGAACCCCCCGACAGTGAACTACTCTCTTAATGTTGATGGTGCTTCCAAAGGTAACCCGGGCATTTGTGGGGGAGGTGGCTGCATAAGGGACAGACTTGGGAACTTCATTGATGGCTTCGCTTTCTTTTATGGTTTTGGGAGCAGCATCTTGGCTGAGGCTAGAGCGATCCATGATGGGCTTCGCCTAGCTATCGAGCGCCATTATCACATCTATGTTCTCTACACTAATTCGGCTATCCTTCTTCGAGCTATATCCTCAGGGCGTCCTCCTCACTGGGCAGTATTCCCCTAGTGGCGTGGGATTTGTCATATGATTCACATTTTGAAGCCCAACATTGTGCATACGTTTCGGGAAGGAAATCAAGTTGCTGATTCGCTTGCCAATTTTGCGTGTATCAATTGCTCTAGTTCAGTTTTTTCAGATGTTCGTAGTCTCCCCGCCCTGGCTAAGGGCGCTCTGTTGGTTGATAAGGCTGGCCTGCCTAGTTTTCGGCATTAGCCTCTGGGAGTTTGTGTGTTTTTATGAGTTTTTGTTGGTGGCTGCTGTCTAGAGGTCGGGTGTTTTGGTGAGCTTTTCCTGGTGGTTGCTTTCATGGAGTCGGGTGTTCTATATTCCTTCTTTGCTATTGAAATAAAATTTCCCCTTTGGTGATCGCCGAGTGGAGTGAGACCATCTTCTCCCTCTGGAAGAAGGTGCACTCTCCTTGTCGCTGACCCATTGGTGGCTTTTTTGAAAAAAAAAGAAAAAAGAAGAAGGATGACTCCCAAAGGAATCAAAGGAGGAATTGGTTAAGCCTACTTTTGTGTGGGGAAGACCAGCAGAAGGTCCACAGAGAACTAGAAGGCCAAACCCGCCAGGAAGCTGCTATAGCTCTAAGTACAAGTCTTCGATTTCCCAGCAGTAGAAGATGGAAAAAGTTCGTTCGGAGTGGCCACCAAGGCTATATAAGGGTTTAACATTTTAATGTGGGGCGATACTAACAAGGGGATCTAGACACCTGGCCAACATGCAGACCAAAGGAAGATACAAATACAGTGGATGAGACTGATGGCAGTATGAGTGGAAAGTTCTTCACAAGACCCGCAGTGCGATATGTAGAAAGTATGAAGTATTCAGACATGCATCGAGATCCATGCCAAAAAGTTGGCAGGCCAAAGGAGTCAGATGATGACGGTCATTCCATCAATCTGACAAAAGCACTAGTACTACAAAATTATACTAAATTCTGGTTCGCTAAGAGGACAGAGGGAACATGGATTGTTGACCAAAGCATCGATTTATGACTGAGACATCGGTTGCTATTTGCTAACTAAAACATTGATTATCAATTAAACATCGATTACCAACTAAACATCGATGATTACCAATTAAACATCGATTTCCATCTAAACATAGATCACAAATTAAACATCGATTACCAAGTAAACATGGATTATTGACTAAGCATCGATTATCAATTAAACATCGATTACTGACTAAGGGACGTCGATATACGAAGTTCCCACTTTGACTGACAACATATAAATAGAAATAGTCAAAGCTTCACTTCGTTATATACGAAGCTCATTTCATCATATACAAAGCTGCACTTTGACCGACAACGATATAAACAGAAACAGTCGAAGCTTCACTTCGTTATATACGAAGCTCACTTCGTCATATAAAAAGCTGCACTTCGACTAACTGCGATATAAATAGAAATAGTTGAAGCTTCCCTTCGTCATATACGAAACTCACTTCGTCATATATGAAGCTGCACTTCGACCGACAACGATATAAATTGATCAGTTGAAGCTTCACTTTGTCATATGCGAAATTTTATTTCGACCGAAAAACACAAATTCCCAACAGAGAACTCAAATTAAGACCTAAATAGGGTGATTAACAAGGTACATGATAATAATACTTGACACATACACATTAAATTCGTAGGAAAATAGATAATCCAAGACAAAAATAGTTGAAGATAACTGAAAGAGTGCTAAGGTGCTAAGGGACAACTAAGTGTTCAAAGATGTAGTGGGCTATTGCATTAAACATCTATTCAGTGTTATGAAAAGCAACCTGAAAATTTGGATCTTAATTAATGCGATTAATTAAATCTTTAATTAATAAAATTACTTGGACAAATATACATTAGACTTGTTACCAAATTTGATTGATAACAAGCATTTCTCAAGTAACTAACACGTGTACGGGTGCGAGTAAATCCAGTCCGGATCCAGCGGTCCACGCTCGGGACAACATTAGGGGCGATAATTGCCCTTCCCGCCTCCCGTGAGTTAACTCCCGCGATTCCCGCCGTCTCTTCTCCTTCGACAGCACTAAATAAACTAAATTATTTATTTAAACTAGATATTAATAGATAATTAAACAATCAAAACAGGGGTCTCACGTAAATTGACAAATATATGTCTGAAATATTTTATTATATCAGGAATACTCCCCGGAGTCCGGCACACGCCCCCACAACCTTTGTCTCTCCCTCTTCCCTCCCCTACAAATCACCTCTCTCTCTCTCTCTCTCTCTCTCTCTCTCTAACTATTCGGAAAGTGTTAGATCTACTTGTTCTCCCGTCTATCTGTATCTATCTCACTTTCTCTCTGTTATTTCTTCCGGGAGGTCGAAGCAGATCTCACCTCCCCACCTCCAGACAGTCATCTTTCGCCTGGGAGAGGAAGCTGACTGAGGAGACCCATCAGAGAGAGAGAGAGAGAGAGAAGCCCTGATTCGAGATGAGAATGGGAATGCCCAGAACCTTCTTGCTCGCGGCGGCGATGGTGCTGCTGTGGGCGGCGGTAATGGCGCCAATGCCGGCGGAGTCCAGGCTGACGGTGGACTACTACAAGCGGAGTTGTCCCCGGGTGGCGGAGATCGTGTCGGAAACTGTGGTGAACAAACAGATCGCCAGCCCCACGACGGCGGCGGGGACCATCCGCCTCTTCTTCCACGACTGCTTTCTAGACGGCTGCGACGCCTCCGCCCTCATCACCTCCAACGCCTTCAACCGAGCCGAGCGCGACGCCGACATCAACCTCTCCCTCCCCGGGGACGCCTTCGACGTGGTGGTGCGCGCCAAGACGGCGCTGGAGCTCGCCTGCCCGGGCGTCGTCTCCTGTGCTGACATCCTCGCCCTGGCCACCCGCGACCTCCTCACCATGCTCGGTGGACCGTTCTACTCTGTTGTCCTTGGCCGCAAGGACAGCCTCGTCTCCCGCGCCGACCGGGTCGAGGGCCACCTCCCCCGCCCCAACAACACTGTATCCCTCCTCATCGCCCTCTTCGCGCAGCGCGGGTTCTCCGCCCAGGAGCTCGTCGCCCTCTCCGGCGCCCACACCGTGGGGTTCGCCCACTGCAAGGAGTTCGCCGGCCGCATGGGCCTCGAAGCCAGCGGCAAGGTCGACCCCACCGTGAACCCCAGGTACGCAGACGGCATCAAGAAAGCCTGCGCCGACTACGCCCACCGCCCCACCATCGCCGTCTTCAACGACCTGATGACCCCCAACAAGTTCGACAACATGTACTTCCAGAACATCCTCCGGGGGCTGGGCCTGCTCGCCTCCGACCAAGCGCTGGCGTCCGATCCGCGCACGCGTCCCTTCGTCCAGCTCTATGCCGCCAACCAGACCGCCTTCTTCAACGACTTCGTCCGCTCCATAGAGAAGCTCAGCGTCTACGGCGTCAAGATCGGGCGGTTCGGCGAGGTCCGCCGGAGGTGCGACCAGTTCAACTCCGTCAAAACTTGATCAGGAACACCATGAAACCGCAGGCCCAAGTAATTGGATATTGAGGGAGTTGTTGCTGTCGTTCTCCGTCTTGTTAATGTTGTTTGCCGCCCTGTAATATCTCCCCATTTTTCCTGTTGGTCATTTTTTTCCTCTATTAGGAAGAAACAAGGGGGAAATGAAAAGAAAACAAAATTAAAACAAGAGAAACACTCCATAGATATCCATGGCTACCAAACCTGAGTATCATTACCTTGTTCCTATTTGTGGTTGCGTGGGCAGATATATAGATAGAAGAGAGGGCGTTGATAAGGATGTTGGTGATGATCCTGGCTTTTCTGTTCTTTCTCGTTTTTCCTTTATTGGACCTTTAAATCTACTGCTTTTGATATTATAAATAAGCATATTAATTCAAGTTTCAATAATTTCTTTCCAGAACCAATCTCCATGGTTTTCTTGGGTTTCTGATTGCCAACATAGTACCTTGATTTGATTTCGATTGCAAGCATTGCCGAGCTCTAACCAGAACATCGGAGTTTGTCTATGCTTGATCTGTTTGAAATCTAATAGAGTCATCTTATTGAAAATTCAGAAAACGTATTCTGTGCCTTAAAATCTGCTTTAATCTGGGAACGCTGCTGTTAAAATGTCAGCTTTTTCAAGCCTCTGTTTCTGCTTTATAATAGTGGCATTTGAGTTCTAAATTGAACATGTCTATTCACAAGTAGAGGCAGAGTTGGGTGCTGGAAGGGGGTTGGATTGACTTTATAAAATGGCACCCAAGAAGGAGAGAGAGAGAGAGTGGCACCATTATTCTCTTCTTTTCAGCTTTAAAATCTCAAAATCTAGACATTGAGGTTATTCTCCTCTTTTCTGCCTTCTCCTAGTTTGGTTCCCCACATGAGTTTTCCGATATGCACTCATATGGGGCTCCAACACTTTCTCTCACGAGAGTGATGGGTTATGAAAATTAGATTAGAAGAAAAATGACCTAAATCATCATCGGCCTTGATCTTGTTCGGATATTATCTTACAATTGCAAAATTTAGGAGATTGAAGGGCCCAAGATGTATATACCATCTGGGGCTTCAACAGTGGTGCTTGTTTCTGCTTTCTGGATTTTGGTGTTTCTATTGCCGTGAAGGTGTTCATATCAGAAGTATGCGATTCAGTCTTATGTTTTCCTTGGTGCTTACTTTTTGCTGAGGCTTCACTGTTTGAGGGATGCGACGAAGCAGAAAACATCCGTTTCAGGTTTCCAGCTGTGTACTTTTCTCGGTAATAATGCCCAGGGATAAATTGAAAGAAATACTGATTATAAGAGTAATCTTTCAATTATGTTGATCTGAATTGGGAGAAAATAATTTTATTATCTTATGAGAAAGTGGGATTAGACATATCAGTCATATTATTATTGAGAAAAATTTATTACACTTGTACAGTGCAATGTGATTAGACAAGAGTTCATGTGGCACTCTCATATGAGGAGTGATAAAGTGACAATTTAATTATTAGATGTCACATAAATTTGTTACCTAATACGATAAATTTTTCATTATTCTTTGCAATCATCTCAATAACAATATTATTGTAAGATAACTATTACGATAAATCTTTCTCTTGAAACACAGTATGAAGGGCTATTCGGATCGAAAAGTCACAGTGATTCGCTTTTTCTTATCCGGCAGGAGTTCTAGCAAATGGGTTAATGGAACACGGTGTGATGGGGCCATAAAATAATATAAGCAACAGCGATTGCAGCATTTCTGTCTTTATACGGCTAGCTGGAATGCACCGAACCTTTACCAAAATCAAGCTGCCACAATCTCCCAAAAAAACTGCTGTTCGATTTGTTTCTCTCGCTGATAATGCATGTGGCCGGAGTTTAAAGCGTCCAACTTAGGGGTGTTCACGGTTCGATTCAGTTCAATTTTTTTTTATTTTTAGAGAAAATCGAACCGAATCGAAGTTATTGTTTGAACCGAACCGAACCGGTTCAAATCGAATTCTGATATTTTTGGTATTTTTTTCTAACATTTTTAGTAAAAAAATATATAAAAATAGAGTTTTCGAACTCGCGTCCACCAGGCGCGCGGAGGGCGCGCGACGTCGATTTTTCGGTTTGAATCATATTTTGTACAGCCCTAGTCCAACTTGGGATATTTGAAATAGGTTGTGGAGCTGTCTTTGTTTATTTTTAGCTTTTCTTTTTCTTCTTATTCCGATTTGGGCTATCCTTTTATTGGTGTACCTCATGATCATCCCAAATAAGTGAATGACATTTAGGTCTATAATTAATAAACCCTCTGCCTATTACCTCTATGCCCATGATCCGGAATTCACATGCAAATGCACAGAGTAAGTTATGAAATCCCAAAGTTTTTTTTTAGTTTGTGATATTTTTTTTGAGAGAATTAATTGTTGGTTCCTGATAGGGACATGGACTTATTTTACTGTCCCCGTCAATTTTTCTCACGCCGTGTAATCCTTGCTTTATGCAAGTTTTATTTTTCAGTCCCTGCCATTAACCTCTGTTATCTCTCTTCTCTTAAATGTCAATTCTACCCTCAGTCGTAGATCACCCGCGAGTGTCGCTGGCTTTAATACCTTTCTAAGAAGATATGTAATGGCTAAAGACTTCTTGCCGCGACACTGTGAAGAGGAGCGCATGGTTGCCATTTTCGTGAAGAATGCCGGCTTCAGGTGGACTTTCCTAAGCTAGTTGCGATTTCCTTCTATCTGTGGCGGAGGTGGGTTGGTCCGTAGCCTTCATGTGGATATTGGTTCCACCTACCATCCACATCCGGCAGTCGTCGGAGGCTTTTGTCGCCAATAATATTTGATCCAGATCCAGCAATAGTCAGAGGCTTTTGTCACACCACTATTTGTTATTTACTCCACTATTTGATCCAGATCTTCAAGTCCACATTTTTCTGTTCTGAATGCATACGCACAAGAGTTAACGTTACTACTAACCACCGGTATCCTAGTTACAGAATTGTTGTGGAGTAAAAAAACATGCTACTCTAAAAGTATTTAACTTTGTAAGTATGTAAGTATATAGTTTTTGACATCCTAAGTGTGCAAGTACTTCTTTCTATAACTTTGTAGTAGAGTATGAAGTATTTACACAGTTAAATGTGTAACTGCGTGAGTATATAATTTTTTTTCTATGTAAGTGTATAAGTACTTCTTACTATAACTTTGTAACAGGATATGAAGTACTTACATAGTTAAATGTGTAACTATGTGAGTATGTAACTATCTACTTTTTTTTTGCGCAAGTGTGTAAGTAGTTTTTCTGTATCTGTGTAACAACTTATGAATTAGTTATACAGTTAACTGTGTAAATGCGTAAGTATGTAAATATCTTTTTTTTTTACGTAAGTCTGTAAGTACTTATATCTGTAGCTGTGTAACAAGTTACGAAGTAGTTACACAATTAACTGTGTAACTGCGCAAATATGTAATTGCCTGTTTTTTTTCTACATAAGTCTATAAGCACTCGTATTTGTAACTGTGTAACAAGTTATGAAGCAGTAACACAGTTAACTGTGTAACTGTGAAAGTATGTAATTACCTACTTTTTTTCTACATAAATCTATAAGTACTTGTATATGTAACTGTGTAATAGGTTATGAAGTTGTAACTGCATAAGCAGGTAATTACCTACTTTTTTTCTACGTAAGTCTGTACGTACTTGTATCTATAACTGTGCAACAAGTTATGAAGTAGTAACACAGTTAACTGTGTAACTGCGTAAGTATGTATTACCTACTTTTTTTTCTATGTAAGGGTGTAAGTACTGTTGAACCACTCCTATATTTTACCCATATATTTTGGAGATAACAAAATTTATGGTTAATTAAATATTATTAAAAATATTTAATATCATATTTTCCTAATAAATATAAATTTATGATATTTTGGTGATAACAAAACTTATGATTAATTAAATATTATTAAATATATTTAATATTATGTTTTTCCTAATAAATATAAATTTATGGAATTATTGTTGTGTGATTTGCACTAAAAAGCTAAATCGATGTCCATTCAATATACATCGATTTTAGTTCACAAAGTGCCACATCGATTTACTTAAAACATGGATTTCACTGTAACATCGATTTGCTTGAAAACATAGATTTGCCTCTCACATCGATTTGATATGTGAAACATCGATTTGCTTCAAACATCGATTTGATAAGTGAAACATCGATTTGCTTCAAACATCGATTTGATAAGTGAAACATCGATTTGCTTCAAACATCGATTTGATAAGTGAAACATCGATTTGATCATACATCGATTTGGTCTCATAAAGATTTGATAAGTGAAACATGGATTTGCTCTCACATCGATTTGGTCTCATAAGGATTTGATAAGTGACACATCGATTTGCCTCTCATATGGATTCGCTTGTAAAAACATAGATTTGGTCACTCAAACATGGATTCGCTTGTAAAAACATGGATTTGGTCACTCAAATATAGATTTGATCATTTAAACATAGATTTCCTTTATATTTCAAAGTGTCTTTTGGCATCTGGTGAAAAAAATCATGTATTATTGATTTGCATAATCTTCTATCTTTCTGATAGGAGATCTTTTTGCTTATCTTTCTAGATCTCTTCTTTCCTGCCAACAAAAGGGGGTTACTTACTACTTCTGAGTGGCAATAGGAAACATAGAGGTAAGAACCTTTTTGACAGAAACACTCTTTTATCTAAACTCTTTCTTCTATGTTTACAGACATCGAAGACCACCAAGTGGCTGACAGTCTGAAGAAGAAAAAGAATAGAAAGATCAGCAACGAGACTAGAAGAGTTCCAACGGATCTCTTCAACGGATTTGTTCAAGCCTCTCTATAAAAGATGAAGTAAGACTGAAGAAACAGAGCTTTCCTGAAGATCTTTGAAGGAGTGTGCATCCTGTGAGGAACCTCAAGTCCACATACACTCAAAGAAAGAGAGAAGAGCTCAAGCCAAATCAAGAGAAGCCTTTCATAGTAGAAGTCTTCAACGCTTTCAAGCCTTCCTCTCTTCACTCTCTCTGTGATCATTGTAATTCTTGGGGAGAGTCTTTTGTTGAGAGTTTCTGGGTCAAAGTTCATTCTTGTAGAACTCTCATCCTTGTTCTTTCTTTTCTAAAAAAGATCTTTATCCAGCTGTAGGACTTTATACAATGTAGAACCTAGCTAGGGGTTTGTGTCTAGCAGAACCGCATTGGGATTTGTACCAGGAGGTTGGCTTCTTGACCTGTAAAAGAAGTGGGCTGTCTTCTTGCCCGGGAAAGAGAAGAAGACCAGCTGGGGTGCTGGGTGTTGTATTGTCCTTGAGGGAGACTTTACCCTTGGTTAGTTAAATCTTAAGAGATTGCTTGGGGACTGGACGTAGGACTTCCATGTGGGAAGGGCCGAACCAGGATAAATCCCTTGTGTTATTTGTGTGATTGTTTATTTGGTTCCGCACTACTACTCTCTATCACCCTAAACTAACCAATTCTTCAAGTGATAATTTTCTGTGTTTAAGTTTCTATTTCAAATTTCAGAAAACCTATTCACCCCCCTTTAGGTTAGCTTGTTGCCGTACCAAAAGGGTCAACAAGTGGTATCAGAGCGAGGTTCTCTGATCAATCAAGAAGATCCAACGATCTTAATTAGAGAAGATCCATGGCAGCTCAAGGATTTGCTGAAGGTCAATTAGTCATCAGACCTCCACTCTTCGACGGAGAAGATTACCAATACTGGAAAATGAGAATGGAATGCTTCATTCGAGGCACAGACTTTGATCTGTGGCAGGTAATAGAGGTAGGTGATTTGTTGTTGTTCCTGCTGCATGTACTACTGCTATTACAACAGCTGATAAGAATAAACTATCTTTAAACTTTAAGGCTAAGAACTACTTATGTTGTGCCTTATCTAAAAAGGAATTAGTAGAGTATCCGCTTGTAAATCTGCTAAAGAAATGTGGGATAAACTGCAGATAACTTATGAAGGAACAGATAAAGTAAAAACAAACTAGGATAGATATTCTTGTCTCACAATATGAGCAATTCAAAATGCTTCCAAACGAAAATATTACTCCGATGTATAATAGATTTTCGAGCATAGTAGTTGGTCTGAGTTCTCTTGGTAAAAATCTTTCTGATGAGGAAACTGTTAGAAAGATACTTAGGTCCTTAACTCTTTCATGGACACCTAAAGTAACTGCTATTGAAGAAGCCCATGACTTAACCAAACTTTCTATTGATAACTTAATAGGTTCCCTCATGGCACATGAAATTAATATGGAGTGACTATCTGAAAGCTCATCAAAGAAAAAATGTACTAATGCTCTTAAAGTTGCAGCTGCTTCTTCCACTTCTTCTTTTTCTAGCTCCAAAAATGCAGATTCTGAAGACAGTGACGTAGATGATGTACTGTCCAAGCTTTAGAAAATTCTCAAGAAGAAGAAAAATGGATCAAGAATGATTCAAAAGAAAGAGAGAAAAGAAAAAGAACCAGTCTGCTATGAATGCAGAAAACCTGGACATCTAAGACCAGATTGTCCTAAACTAAAGAAGACTGGTCAACCAGAAAAGTCCAAAAAGAAGCACAAGAAATTCAAAAGAAAAGCCATGGCGGCTGCTTGGGAAAATGAAGAGGCCATAAGCTCAGAATCATCAAGCTCAGAGTCGGAGAAAGAGCAGGTAAGTCTAGCCCTCATGGTAGGACTATATGAGGTACATTCTGACCTATTTTTTGATTCATGCACTGATTCAGGGTCAGAGTCTGAAGACATAGAAGAAGTCTTTAATGAACTATATGAAAAACATAAGGGTGTTGTAAAAGAATTAAAAAATCTGAAAACAACACTACTTGCTTGGAAAACACCAATTCTGATCTTAAATCCGAATTGGAGCAACTAGAAAAACAATTTAAGGACAATAAAGATAATAATTATCTTTTAAATGAAGATTTGAAAAGCAAGAATAATGAGAAGTTAGAGTTAGAAGAAAAATTAAAACTCTAACTGAACAAAATTTCTATTTAAAAGAATCAGTTAGAAAATTAACTAGAGGGAAAACATCTTTAGCCCTATGCTTAAAAGGATCAAAATCTAGAAATAATAAACAAGGGCTTGGTTACATACCTCCGGAAAAAGGAAAACAAGTCATAATTCCTGAAAAATATCCATTACCAAAATTTGTAAAAGAAACTAAGTTGCCTCAGAAAAATGCTCCTGTAAAAGAAAAGGTCTCCAAAAATTGTGTTCCAAATAGACATTACAAAGAAAATAAGAACTGTAAATCAAATTATATTCATTGTTGCTCTCATTGCAATAAGTTAGGACACACAGTAAATACCTGCACTGCAAGGCACTTAGTTTGGATTCTAAAAGGATATTTTTTTGCATCTAACCATCAAGGACCCAAAAAGATTTAGGTACCTACTTCTGAGTAGTTTATTTGCAGAATAGCTTTGGAGCATCAGGATCAAGGATGCTCAAGGCATTGGTGACTGCCAGCTCTTCATCCAACTCATATTTGAAGAGGGAGTAGTCATTTATTTATTTTAAAATTTCAGTATTACTAATAACTATTTGCAAGTCTCATTCAAGTGGAGTCTCTCATTCAGGGGGAGTACAAACTAAGGGGGAGTTATTCTTTAATGTCAATCATTGTTGAACCCCTCAATGGTAAGAAATTTTCACAAAGGGGAGAGAATGCACGGTAAGATCCTTCCTTTTGGTTAGTGACAAAAAGGGGAGAGAATTATCTATGAATTTTTTGTATTTTCTATGCTCTAAGTATTTTTGTCAGAAAATTCTCGTAAATTTTGTCATCACCAAAAAGGAGGAGATTGTTGAACCACTCATATATTTTATCTTTATATTTTGGTGATAACAAAATTTATGATTAATTAAATATTATTAAAAATATATAATATCATGTTTTCCTAATAAATATAAATTTATGGTATTTTGGTGATAACAAAACTTAGGATTAATTCAATATTATTAAATATTATATTTTTCCTAATAAATATAAATTTATGGAATTATTGTTGTGTAATTTGCACTAAAAATCTAAATCGATGTCCATTCAATATACATCGATTTCAGTTCACAAAATGCCACATCGATTTGCTTGAAAACATGGATTTCACTGCAACATCGATTTGCTTGAAAACATGGATTTGCCTCTCACATTGATTTGGTAAGTGAAACATCGATTTGCTTCAAACATCGATTTGATAAGTGAAACATGATTTGCCTCTTACATCGATTTGATAAGTGAAACATCGATTTGCTTCAAACATCGATTTGATAAGTGAAACATCAATTTGCTTCAAACATCGATTTGATAAGTGAAACATCGATTTGCCTCTCACATCGATTTGATCACACATCGATTTGGTCTCATAAGGATTTGATAAGTGAAACATGGATTTGCTCTCACATCGATTTGGTCTCATAAGGATTTGATAAGTGACACATCAATTTGTCTCTCACACGGATTCGCTTGTAAAACATGGATTTGGTCACTCAAACATGGATTCGCTCATGGATTACTCAAACATAGATTTCCTTTATATTTCAAAGTGTCTTTTGGCATCTAGTGAAAAAAATCATATATTATTGATTTGTGTAATCTTCTATCTTTCTGACAGGAGATCTTTTTGCTTATCTTTCTAGATCTCTTCTTTCCAGCCAATAAAAAGAGGGTTACTTACTACTTCTGGGTGGCAACAGGAAATATAGAGGTAAGAACCTTTTTGACAGTAACACTCTTTTATCTAAACTCTTTCTTCTATGTTTACAGACCTCAAAGACCACCAAGTGGCTGACAGTCTGAAGAAGAAAAAGAATAGAAAGATCAGCAACTACTAGAAGAGTTCCAACAAGCCTCTCATATAAAAGATGAAGTAAGGCTGAAGAAGACAACAAAGCTTTCCTGAAGATCTTTGAAGGAGTGTGCATCCTGTCAGAAACCTCAACTCCACATACACTCAAAGAAAGAGAGAAGAGCCGAGCCAAATCAAGAGAAACCTTTCATAGCAGAAGTCTTCAACGCTTTCAAGCCTTCCTCTCTTCACTCTCTCTGTGTGATCATTGTAATTCTTGGGGAGAGTCGTTTGTTGAGAGTTTCTGGGTCAAAGTTCATTCTTTTAGAACTCTCATCCTTGTTCTTTCTTTTCTAAGAAAGATCTTTGTCCAGCTGTAGGACTGTATACAGTGTAGAACCTAGCTAGGGGTTTGTGTCTAGCAGAACCGCACTGGGGTTTGTACCAGAGGTTTGCTTCTTGACCTGTAAAAGAAGTGGACTGCATTCTTGCTCGGGAATGAAAAGAAGACCAATGAGGTGCTAGGTGTTGCATTGTCCTTGAGGGGGATTGTACCCTTGGTTAGTTAAATCCAAGAGATTGCTTGGGGACTGGACGTAGGACTTTCATGTGGGAAGGGCCGAACCAGGATAAATCTCTTGTGTTATTTGTGTGATTGTTTATTTGCTTCCGTATTGCTACTCTCTATCACACTAAACTAACCAAATCTTCAAGTGATGATTTTCTGTATTCAAGTTTATATTTCAGATTTTAGAAAACCTATTCACCCCCCCTCTAGGTTAGCTTGCTGCCGTACCAAAAGGGCCAACAAGTACTTATATATGTAATTGTGTAACAGATTATGAAGTAGTAACACAGTTAACTATATAACTGTAACTTTATAGTAGGGTATGGAGTACTTACACAATTAAGTGTATAACTATGTCAGTAATAACTACCTACTTTTTGACTCCTTAAGTGTGTAAGTACTTCTATCTATTGCACACTTATGCATTTAATATTTCACTTGCAGCTAGTTGGATTTACGAACTTACATGCTCTCATGTTCAAGCTTATTTGGTTAAAAAGTTTTGGACATGATTCTTGCTCAATGGGCGAGATCCGAAGAAACACTCTATCGCCGACCTCAAACTCAAGCGGCCTCCTGTGAACGTCGGCATAGCTCTTCTGCCTGCTTTGTGCGGTCTGCAACCTCTGCCTAATCAGCCTCACGGTGTCTGCAGACTGCTGCACCAACTCCGGACCCAGCAACTGCCTCTTGCCAACCTTGTGCCAGTGCAACAGTGTCCTGCACGGTCGACCATACAGAGCCTCGTAGGGCGCCATCCCGATGCTGGAATGAAAGCAATTATTATACGAAAACTCCACCATGGGAAGGTGCGACTCCCACATGCCACCCCAGTCTAGGCAACAGGCTCTCAACAAGTCCTCGAGGGTCTGTATGGTCCTCTCCGACTGCCCATCTATCTGTGGGTGGTAGGCCGAACTCAACCTTAGCTCAGTGCCAAGTGCCCGCTGAAAGTTGCGCCAGAAACGAGAAGTGAACCTCGGATCTCTATCTGAGACAATAGAGACCAGGGTCCTGTCCATAAACAACCGAGCCAGTCTGTCCACTGACCACGCTGCTTTGACCGGTAGGAAGCGAGCGGTCTTCATCAGCCTGTCGACGATGACCCAAACACTGTCGTGCCCCTGAGAAGTGTGAGGTAAGCAAGAAACAAAGTCCATGGTGATGTGCTCCCACTTCAATATAGAAATGGGAAATGACTGCAGCTCACCACCAGGATGCTGGTGCTCTGCCTTCACTTGCTGATAGGTAAGGCAGCGCGAAACAAACTCAGCGATATCTCTCTTCATTCCGGGCCACTAAAAGAGTACCCTCAAGTCATGGTACATCTTGGTGGAGCCAGGATGAATAGAGTATCGCGACAGGTGTGCCTCGAATAGTACCTCCTCCCTGACATCCTCTGGAATGTAGATTCTGTCTCGAAACCGAACCTCACTGTCCTCGTCCAGCACCACCTCAGGCAACTGCAACACATCTGCCAAGTCTGAGTCTGCACTCTACGCCTCAAGCACCTGCTGATATATCAACGGGCGAACTGTCATGCTAGCCAACACTGCTCTCTCCCGGAGGCTAGACGACGTGAACACACCCTGAGTGGCATCCTCCATAATTCTCTAGTGTCTAACCAACAAAGAACTCAAGTGGGCTCTCCTACTCAAAGCGTCTGCTACGACATTAGCCTTTCTCAGGTGATAGGAAAGGGTAAAGTCATAGTCCTTCAAGTACTCGAGCCACCTGCACTGCCTGAGGTTGAGATCTCTCTGCGTGAAGACGTACTGTAAGCTGCGGTGATCTGTGAAAACCTCGAACACCTCACCGTACAAGTAATGTCTCCACAACCTCAAGGCGAACACAACCGCTGCAAGCTCCAGGTCATGTGTCGGGTAGTGCTGCTCATGCTTCTTCAGCTGACGAGAAGCATAAGCAACTACTCGATCGTGCTGCATCAACACAGCACCCAAACTAGTACTTGATGCGTCTGTGTAGACAACAAAGTCGCCACTACTAGAAGGTACCACAAGGATCAGAGCTGAAGTCAGCCGGCTCTTCAGCTCCTAAAAACAGCGCTCGCACTCTGCTGTCCACACAAACCTAGTCTCCCGCCTGGTCAACCGGGTCAAAGGCTCTGCAACTCTAGCGAAGTCCTGCACAAACCTCCTGTAGTTGCCTGCCAGCCCCAGAAAACTGCGAACCTCTGCAACTATAGTGGGCTGGCCCCACGAAACCACGGCCTCAACCTTGGCTAGATCAACCGCCACACCTGCACCAGAAACAACGTGACCCAGGAAGTACACCTCCTTTAGCCAAAATTCACACTTGCTGAATTTGGCGTAAAGTTGGTGACTCCTCAAAGCCTGCAACACCAGCCTCAAGTGGACCTCGTGCTCCTCCGCCATCGCTGAGTACACCAGGATGTCGTCGACGAACACCACCACAAACCGGTCCAGGTACTCTCGAAACATGCTGTGCATCAGCTCCATGAATGCTGCAGGTGCATTCGTGAGCCCAAAAGGCATCACGACAAACTCGAAGTGGCCGTAGCGGGTGCGAAAAGCTGATATGGCGATGTCTGACTCGCGGATCCGCAACTGGTAGTAACCCGACCTCAAGTCGATCTTCGAGAACACTGAAGCTGACTGCAACTGGTCGAACAAGTCATCGATCCTGGGCAAAGGATACTTGTTCTTCACGGTCACCTGATTCAGCTGCCGATAATCAATGCACATTCTGAGGCTGCCATCTTTCTTCCTTACAAACAAAACAGGCGCTCCCCACGGCGAATGGCTAGGACGAATGAAGCCCAACGCAAGCAACTCCTCTAGTTGGCGCTTCAACTCTCGCAGCTCCACCGGCGCCATCCGGTACGGTGCCTTGGACGCAGGCATCGTCCGTGGAAGCAACTCAATGGAGAAATCTAGCTCTCGCTCAGGCGGCAAGCCAGGTAGATCCTCTGGAAACACATCAGCAAACTCACAAACCACATGTACGTCTGAAACAGAAATCTCACCAGAATCGGAGACACACACAGAAGCCAAGAAAGCGGCACAACCGTCTTGGATGAGGCGCCGAGCTCTAAAGAAAGAGACAAAGGGTCGGCGGACAGACCGGGTACCTCGGAAGCAAAGCACAGGTGCTCCCGATATCTCGAACCTCACGGTCTTCCACTGACAATCTACCAGTGCAGAGTGCTCCTCCAACCAGTCCATGCCAAGAATGACATCAAAGTCGTGGAGCTGCAAGGCAAACAGTCTGGCTGGTAGCTGGTGGCCCTGTACCTCGACGGTGAGACCTTCCAAGTAACCAAGGGTACGCACAAAGTCACCCGTCGGCAACTCAACTGCAAGGTCACAGGTCTGCTCTGGAGTAAAGTCAGACAAGGAAGCAAAGAACTCCTCAGAAGAAAAACAGTGTGTGGCACCCGGATCAATCAAAACTCTAGGATCCCTACCAAGGATGGGAACCGTATCGACGACCATATTAGAGGCCTCTGCCTTCTCTCTGGTGATGTTCATCACCCGACCGCGACCACATCCTCGCTGAGGTTGCTGGTACTGACCCTAGTGCTGCTGCTGGCGCTGCGCTGGCTGGGGTGGACGGTACTGAGCCAGAGGTGCCTGCTGCTGCTGCTCCTGCTGCTACCTCAACGGACACTCTCGCCTGTAGTGACCCGCTGCCCACAGTGGTAACAACCCGAGTCTTGCTGGCTTTGCTCTGCTCCCTACTGCACCAACTGCTCCACTGGCTGCTGCTTCGATTGACGTCACTGCTGCTGCTGCCTGTACTGACACCTGCCTCCACGAGCGAACAACCTCTTCAACTTCGAGGTCAGGCCAGCACCGCCTATCCCCAAAGACGAAGAAGAGGAAACACTCCCTGGACTGCCTGAAGGGTGCTGGTACGGAGAAGACCTCCCTAAGCCCCCACTATGCTGCGGCTGAAACCGACACTCCCTCTTCAGGGCCGTAGCTCTCGCCACTGCCACTGCCAAGGTGTCACAGAGGTGACCAGCCATGGCCCACTTCAAGTCTGAACGTAGCCCGCTAATGAACCGCTCGGTATGAGCCTGCTCACTAGCTGCCACGTGGGGAACGTGTCGAAGTAGCTGCAGAAACCTCTGGTGGTACTGCCCCACTGTCAAGTCTACCTGCACCAACTCGTGGAACAGGTCCCTCCTCTCATAGCCAACGTAGTCGGGGAAGAACTCGCAGTGAAAGGCCACTAGGAACTCTGCCCAAGTGATCTGGTCCAGCCTCCTGCCCTAAACACTAGTCTGCCTCATTGCTCTACACCACTCGTGGGCTGACCCCTTCAACTGATACACTACTAACCTAACCTGATCCAGCTCTGCACAGTCAATGGTCTTGAAGGTGCGCTCAAGCTCATGGACCCAGCTCTTTGCCCTGTCTAGATCACGGTCACCATAAAAAGTCGGAGGCTGGAAATGAAGAAACCTCTCAAGAAGCACCGTGTGGTCCTTGGGTGCTGCCGCTGCAACTGGAGTCTGCTGCCGTACCACTGGGGGTACCTCTGGCTGAATCGGTGGTGTCTGCGGGGTCGGTGGTGGCTGCTCCTCTACTGCCATCTATGCGAACTACTAACCTCCTGCCGGCATCTGCTGGTACGGCTGGTACTAAGGGTACTGCTGGCACTATGGGTACTACCAAGGACCTGGAACATCGCTCTCCACCACTACTCCATAACGGTCGGTGGGGGCTGGGGCGGAAACCACTGCTGCTGCTGCTGCTGTGGCTCTCCCTGCCACAACGGAATGCCCTGCGGCAACGGGTCCCTAGGCTGCTCGAACTGCTGGGGCTGAGCGTCGATCGGCACGTGCTCGACTGCAACTGACCCGTCCGACTCGAACTCCTGACGCTCCACCAGCTCACGAACCTGCCTGCTAGTGCGTGGAGGCATGTTCTGTAAAACAGACACAATAAGAAGTTAACAGATAAACTCCAGCGGCTTAGCAGTGTTACTTGTACTTCCTAAGGGACTTTCCGTTATTACTTATTTCCACTACAAGTCTTGATAGACCCCTTGCTCTGATACCACTGTAATGACCCTGACGCTCGGACCCTCGGCTCCCACCAAGAATCCAAACATCAGGACTGCCGCCAATGGATCCGGAAACCCGGAAGGGCTAACGGATCGGTCTAACAAGATATGTAATAGAAATAAATAACAACAAATGTGCTAAAGTGCACCACAAGTGAACGAAAAGTGTCCAACACTAAGTAACAATCTAGTACAGTCCCAAAGTAAATAAAGTACAAGTGCTAAATATAAAAGGGAAAGAACACGTCCCTAAGGGGCATACCCACGAGGGTGAAGTACACAAGCTGGGGGAACACTGCTCACTAGAGATGCCGACTACTGCGGGCCCGTCTCCTCAGTCCGCCGCGGAGGGAGCTGCTGTGAAGTCTCACCTACAAAACAGGGAGTGAGCTTCCCGAAGAAGCCCAGTAGGGACTACCAATCTCCCACTGGTTCTAACAGCAGAATAGAACTAAGTGCAATAAATAAATAAAGCAGTAAAGTCTATTCTACTAAACAGAGTCAAGAGTGGAAGCGTGAAAGAAACTACACGGTCGTCGGTCTAGGCTACACAGTGGGACCGGAAAACCCGTGTAAACCAAGGCACCACAAGAACCCAGCTGTAAACACAGACAGTAGACACTGCCTAGACAAACACACTAGCTATAGAACGCTACACTAGTCAGCCGGTCAGGAGCGCCACGCTCCTTACTCTCGACCAACGGTCCATGTCTAGCACCTCCCGTCGAAGTGAGATGCATACTAAGAACAATCACATCTGCTGTAGTCTGGCCAGACTACGGTCCCACACCTGACCCCTCTAAATGGTTCCGAAACCACGTAGAGTGAGGGATTGAGAAAGGACTAGCTGGTCCGCACCGTAAGAGCACCACACTACCTCGGAGAACCAGACCAGCTAAGAGAGCTCTAGAAACGACTCTACACCGTTGTCCCCACCATTTTCCCCTTTTCCTCCAAGTCCGTGACTTGAGCACGCCCGCTGCCTGGAGAACTCCCTTTAATAGACGTGCGGCGCTGGGGGTCCCAGGTAACAGTAACAACCTGTCTTACAGACAAGCCCTCAAGTGCCGAGCACCGGGCGAAGAGGCTAGGGTAGCACTGCACTAAGAACAGCACAGGTGCCAAGAAAATTGAGTCGCAGTGGAAGCAAAACGTCAAAACCTGCTATCAGTCGCTCCCGGTCAGAGAGGCGACACATCGTCATGTCGCGACCAGAAAGCGACAGCTCTTCCAGTCGCGATAAGAATCCGGAAGGTGCCCCTTGCGCTCGTCTGCTGGATGCGACATGTACCCCGTCGCGACCTCATCGTGATGGGGTCGGCGGTCGCGATCCGACCAGACCACAAACTCCTGACCACCGGCCACGTACTCGTCATGTTTGCTAGACGCGACGGGTCCAGGGCGCATTCAAGAGAACGTGACGCAACGATACGTCGCGACTGGGAAGCCTATCGTGACCACAGCCGAGTGCCCCAAACAGAGCACCACACACACCCCAAAAGCCACAAAATGATACGGGTATGGAGGCATGGAAACATGGGAAACATGTTAATTATCATTCAAACAACCCCAAACAACCCCATGCATGCGAAGGAAGGTAAAGCTACACTCTAAACCTCACATGCACAACATGAAAAACTCTTCATGGACACCCCAATCCAAGCATGAATCCAACCAAACCAACATCATGCAACCATCACACAAGGATCATGAAGCACAGTGCACATCCTAAGCAAAGATCCTAGTCTTAGAGGAGGGGGTTTGGCCCTATTATGGTAGAATTAGGGGATGGTTTGGGGGTCCCTACCTCAATGTGAAGATCCACCCAATTAGGGCCTTCTCATAGGATTGCACCCCTCCACCTCCGAGCTCCAACGCTCCAAGAGCCGCCTCTCGCAAGCCGAGCACCTCCTCCTTGAGCCAATGGAGAAGTTGCACACCAAACATGAAGAACACACAGTAAGGAGGAGAGAAAGAAGATGGGATCTTCACAATCAAACCCAAAAAATGCACAACCCTCACAAGCACAACCAACACTTACTAAGACAAGCCACAAGCCTCCTCCCAAGCTCCCACGGAGCACCACTACAAGGAGATCGCCGGAGAGGAAGAACACAGGCAAAAGGGCCAAATGGGGGTTCTGTTCTCGGCCTGAGCAACTTAAGCACAGACGTTGAGAATGCGACAGACCCGGTCGTCGCGTTAGCAACGCTAACGTGACGCCCTCCTACGTCGCGATTTTAACATCTGCGACCCTGACGATCAAAGCCACCATGTGGCGTGCATGCAACGCTGACATCTGATCGCGACAGACCAGAGCGTCGCGTTCATGCATGCAAATCCATAGGTGTCACCACATCTCTGACAGCAAGACGACAAAAGAACTATCTACTGTCAGAGTCCTATCGTGACAGGGGAGGCCGGCATGTTCATAATCAGAATGCGACGGTCACCTCCGTCGCCTTCAGAAGGCGACGGGTCGCTCTGTCGTGACATCAACCGAGAGGGCAAACCCACAAAGGGGGATAGGGATGTTACAATCTAACCAACAAAAAAAACAACTTAGTCCTCGAAATTAAGGGCGAAACTAAGGGGACAAAGGGTAAACAAAGTACCTGTCACTCGAAGAAGTAAGGGAACTACTCCCGCATCTCGTCCTCACGCTCCCAAGTGGCCTCGCCACCGGCGCGATGTTCCCAAACCACCTTGATGAGCAGGATCTGCTTCCTGCGAAGCTACTGCACCCTGCGGTCCACCACGCTGACTGGGTACTCCGGCACGGACAGGTCGGGGGCGACCTCTAGCTGCGAGTAGTCGAGTACATGCGATGGATCTGGCATGTACTTCCTCAGCTGCGACACGTGGAAGACGTCGTGGACACCTGCCAACTCAGACGGAAGAGCTAACCGGTAAGCGACCTCACCAACCCACTCCAGGATGGGAAAGGGACCAACAAACCTCGGGCTTAGCTTGCCCCTCTTCCCAAACCTGAGAACGCCCTTGGTGGGCGAGATCCGAAGAAACACTCTGTAGCCGCCCTCAAACTCAAGCGGCCTCCTGCGAACGTCGGCGTAGCTCTTCTGCCTACTCTGCGCGGTCTGCAACCTCTGCCTGATCAGCCTCACGGTGTCTTCACACTGCTGCACCAACTCCAGACCCAGCAACTGCCTCTCGCCAACCTCGTGCTAGTGCAACGGTGTCCTGTACGGTCGACCATACATAGCCTCGTAGGGCGCCATCTCGATGTTGGAGTGAAAGCTATTATTATACGAAACTCCACCATGGGCAGGTGCAACTCCCACGTGCCGCCCCAGTCTAGGCAACACGCTCTCAACAAGTCCTCGAGGGTCTGTATGGTCCTCTCCGACTGCCCGTCTGTTTGTGGGTGGTAGGCCGAACTCAACCTTAGCTCAGTGTAAGTGCCCGCTGAAAGCTGTGCCATAAATGAGAAGTGAACCTCGGATCTCTATCTGAGACAATAGAGACTGGGGTCCAGTGCAAGGGTACCACTCTGTCCACAAATAACCGAGCCAGTCTGTCCACTGACCACGCTGCTCTGACCGGTAGGAAGCGAGCGGTCTTCATCAGCCTGTCGACGATGACCCAAACACTATCGTGCCCCTGAGAAGTGCGAGGTAAGCCAGAAACAAAGTCCATGGTGACGTGCTCCCACTTCAATATAGGAATGGGAAACGACTGCAGCTCACCACCAGGACACTGGTGCTCTGCCTTCACCTGCTGATAGGTAAGGCAGCGCGAAACAAACTCAGCGATATCTCTCTTCATCTCGGGCCACCAAAAGAGTACCCTCAAGTCATGGTACATCTTGGTGGAGCTAGGATGAATAGAGTATCGCGACCGGTGTGCCTGGACAGTACCTCTTCCCTGACATCCTCTGGAATGTAGAGTCTGTCTCGAAACTGAACCTCGCTGTCCTCGTCTAGCACCACCTCAGGCAACTGCAAAACATCTGCCAAGTCAGCATCTGCACTCTGTGCCTCAAGCACCTGCTGATATATCAACGGGCGAACTGTCATTCTGGCCAACACTGCTCTCTCCTGAAGGCTAGACGGTGTGAACACACCCTGAGTGGCATCCTCTAGAAGTCTCCAGTGTCTAACCAACAAAGAACTCAAGTGGGCTCTCCTACTCAAAGCGTCTGCTACGACATTAGCCTTTCCCAGGTGATAGGAAAGGGTAAAGTTGTAGTCCTTCAAGTACTCGAGCCACCTGCGCTGCCTGAGGTTGAGATCTCTCTGCGTGAAGACATACTATAAGCTGCAGTGATCTGTGAAAACCTCGAACACCTCACCGAACAAGTAATGTTTCCACAACCTCAAGGCGAACACGACCGCTGCAAGCTCCAGGTCGTGTGTCGGGTAGTGCTGCTCATGCTTCTTCAGCCGACGAGAAGCATAAGCAACTACTCGACCGTGCTGCATCAACACAGCACCCAAACCAGTACCTGACGCGTCTGTGTAGACAACAAAGCCGCCGCTGCCAGAAGGTACCACAAGGATCGGAGCTGAAGTCATCCAGCTCTTCAGCTCCTAAAAACTGCGCTCGCACTCTGCTGTTCACACAAACCAAGTCTCCCGCCTGGTCAACCGGGTCAAAGGCTCTACAACTCTGGCGAAGTCCTACACAAACCTCCTGTAGTAGCCTGCTACCCCCAGAAAACTGCGAACCTCTGCAACTGTAGTGGGCTAGCCTCAAGAAACCACGGCCTCAACCTTGGCGGGATCAACCGCCACACCTGCACCAGAAACAACGTGACCCAGGAAGTGCACCTCCTTTAGCCAAAATTCACACTTTCTGAATTTTACGTAAAGTTGGTGACTCCTCAAAGCCTGCAACACCAGCCTCATGTGGACCTCGTGCTCCTCCGCCGTCGCTGAGTACACCAGGATGTCGTCGACGAACACCACCATGAACCGGTTCAGGTACTCTCAAAACACGCTGTGCATCAGTTCCATGAATGTTGTAGGTGCATTCGTGAGCCCAAAAGGGATCATGACAAACTCTAAGTGGCCTTAGCAGGTGCGAAAAGCTGATCTGGCGATGTCTGACTAGTGGATCCACAACTGGTAGTAACCCAACCTCAAGTGGATCTTCGAGAACACTGAAGCTGACTGCAACTGGTCGAACAAGTGATCGATCCTGGGCAAAGGATACTTGTTCTTTACGGTCACCTGATTAAGCTGCCGATAATCAATGCACATTCTGAGGCTGCCATCTTTCTTCCTCACAAACAAAACAGGCGCTCCCCACGACGAACGGCTAGGACGAATGAAGCCCAACGCAAGCAACTCCTCTAGAAGCACTCTTGCAGCTCCACCGGCGCCATCCGGTACGGTGCCTTGGACGCAGGCATCGTCCGTGGAAGCAACTCAATGGAGAAATCTAGCTCCCGCTCAGGCGGCAAGCCAGGTAGATCCTCCGGAAACACGTCGGAAAACTCACAAACCACAGGCACATCTGAAACAGAAATCTCACCAGAATCTGAGACACACACAGAAGCCAAGAAAGCGGCACAACCGTCTTGGATGAGGCACGAGCTCTAAAGAAAGAGACAAAGGGTTGGCGGACAGACCGGGTACCTCAAAAGCAAAGCATAGGTGCTCCCGGTATCTCGAACCTCACGGTTTTCCGCTGACAATCTACCAGTGCAGAGTGCGCCTCCAACCAGTCCATGCCAAGAATGGCATCAAAGTCGTGGAGCAGCAAGGCAAATAGTCTGGCTGGTAGCTAGTGGCCCTGTACCTCGACGGTGACACCCTCCAAGTAACCAAGGGTACGCACAAAGTCACTCGTCGGCAACTTAACTGTAAGGTCACAGGCCCGCTCTGGAGCAAACTCAGACAAGGAAGCAAATAACTCCTCAGAAGCAAAACAGTGCGTGGCACCCGGATCAATCAAAACTCTAGCAGCCCTACTAAAGATGGGAACCGTACTGACAACCAGATTAGAGGCCTCCGCCTCCTCTCTGGTGATGTTCATTACCTGACCGCGACCACATCCTCGCTGAGGCTGCTGCTGCTGGCGCTGCTACTTGGGCTCCTGATACTGACCCTGGTGATGCTGCTGGCGCTGCGCTGGCTGGGGTGGACGGTACTGAGCCTTAGGTGCCTGCTGCTGCCTCAACAGACACTCTCGCCTGTAGTGACCCGGCTGCCTACAGTGGTAGCAACCCGAGTCCTGCTGGCTTTGCTCTGCTCCCTGCTGCACCGACTGCTCCACTGGCTGCTGCTCTAGCTGATGTCGCTGCTGCTTGTACT
Organism: Colocasia esculenta; assembly: GCA_014218235.1. Classification (NCBI taxonomy): domain Eukaryota; kingdom Viridiplantae; phylum Streptophyta; class Magnoliopsida; order Alismatales; family Araceae; genus Colocasia; species Colocasia esculenta. Next base: position 96,156,290 of record CM024761.1, on the reverse strand, counting down.
GATGCCTGTCTCCACGAGCGAACAACCTCTTCAACTTCGAGGTCAGGCTAGCACCGCCTGTCCCCGAAGAAGAAGAAGAGGAACACTCCCTCGACTACCCGAAGGGCGTTGGTATAGAGAAGACCTCCCTGAGCCCCCACTCTGCTATGGCTGAAACTGACACTCCCTCTCCAGGGTCGTAGCTCTCACCACTGCCACTGCTAAGGTGTCACAGAGGTGACCAGCCATGGCCCACCTCAAGTATGAACGTAGCCCTATAATGAACCGCTCGGTATGAGCCTGCTCACTAGCTGCCATGTGGGGAACGTGTCGAAGTAGCTATAGAAACCCTTGGTGGTACTGCCCCACTGTCAAGTCTCCCTGCACCAACTCGTGGAATAGGTCCCTCCTCTGACGACAAACGTATTCGGAGAGGAACTCGCCGTAAAAGGCCACTAGGAACTTTGCCCAAGTGATCTGGTCCAGCCTCCTGCCCTGAAAACTGGTCTGCCTCACTGCTCTCCACAACTCGTGGGCTGAACCCTTCAAATGATACACTGCTAACCTGACCTGATCTAGCTCTACACAGTCCATAGTCTCGAAGGTGCACTTGAGCTCATGGACCCAGCTCTCTGCCCTGTCTGGATCACGGTCACCAGAAAAAGTCAGAGGCCGAAGACGAAGAAACCTCTCCAGAAGCGCCGTTCGGTCCTCGGGTGCTGCTACTGCAACTGGAGTCTGATGCCGTACCACTGGGGGTACCTCTGGCTGAACCGGTGCTACCTGTGGGGTCGGTGGTGGTTGCTCCTCTGCTGCCATCTATGCGAACTACTGACCTCCTGCCGACATCTGCTGGTACGGCTGGTACTGAGGGTACGGGGGGTACTGTTGGCACTGCGGGTACTGCCAAGGACCCTGGAACATCGCTCTCCACCACTTCTCCATAACGGTCGGCAGGGGCTGGGGCGGAAACCACTGCTGCTGCTACGGCGGCTACTGCTGTGGCTCTCCCTGCCACAATGGAATGCCCTGCGGCAACGGGTCCCTAGGCTGCTCGAACTGCTGGGGCTGAGCGTCAATCGGCACGTGCTCGACTGCAACCGACCCGTCTGACTCGAACTCCTGACGCTCCACCAGCTCACGAACCTGCCTGCGAGTGCGTGGAGGCATGTTCTGCAAAACAGGCACAATAAGAAGTTAACAGATAAACTCCAGCAGCTTAGCAGTGTTACTTGTACTTCCTAAGGGACTTTCCGTTATTACTTATTTCCACTACAAGTCTTGATAGACCCCTTGCTCTGATACCACTGTAATGACCCCGACGCCCGGACCCTCGGCTCCCACCAAGAATCCGAACATCGAGACCGCCGCCCATGGATCCGGAGACCCGGAAGGGCTAACGGATCGGTCTAACAAGATATGTAATAGAGATAAATAACAAAAAACATACTAAAGTGCACCACAAGTGAATGAAAAGTGTCCAACACTAAGTAACAATCTAGTACAGTCCCAAAGTAAATAAAGTACAAGTGAGAACACATCCCTAAGGGGCATACCCCGAGGGTGAAGTACACAAGCTGGGGGAACACTGCTCACTAGAGATGCCGACTACTGCGGGCCCGTCTCCTCAGTCTGCCGCGGAGGGAGCTGCTATGATGTCTCACCTACAAAACAGGGAGTGAGCTTCACGAAGAAGCCCAGTAGGGACTACCAATCTCCCACTGGTTCTAACAGCAGAATAGAACTAAGTGCAATAAATAAATAAAGCAGTAAAGTCTATTCTAACCCTCTGTTACTGAAAGAGCTTTTCAAAAACATGATAAGTAAGAAGCAGTGTCTTGTGTCCAATTACGAGGGGTTCACATTGAACTCACAATTGCTAATGTGAGTCAATTATTGAAAATACCAAATGAGGGTGTCATTCCTCAAAACTTTGATGTTAATGCTCATGAAGCTTTTTCAGTCCTGACTGGTTTACCCCATGATGTACTAGATGTGAATCAGGCAAATGTATCAAATCTTAATGCCAACAGATTTCCACCTGCTCATAGACTACTACACCATTGGTGCACAACAATTCTAACTCCTCAAGGAGGAGGACGTCAGAGAGTTACAACTCTGCAGAGGAATCTCATGTTTTGCTTGATTAAGAAGGTGAAGATCAACCTGGCAGCTATCTTCTATCAATTAGTTCAAGAAACAACAATACCAAAGTTGAGGAGAAGTTTGCCATATGCCACACATCTATCTTCCATACTTCAGTTGCTGGATCAAAGGTACAAAATCTCACAAGATTTCACATCTATGATTTGGATCATATTGTGAAATTTATGAAGCTTGACTGGGGTCAACAAGAGGTTGACGATGTGGATGTAGCACAGAATTAGGAAGATGTTGCTGAAGAGGTTCATCAAGATCAGACAAATGTTTCTCAAGAAGAGGTTTTACCAGAACAATTTATCTCTTATCCTCTATCAATTCCTGTTGTTGATAGTTTTGTTGGATCTGAAATTCCCCACATTTCTTCTCCTCAAATTCCTCAATCTCATTTTGCTCCATCAATGCAAAATTTACAATCATCATCCACACCATCAGATTGGATTCCACCAGCTCTTCTCATATTTCTAGAAAAGCAGTTTGCCTCAGTTCATAATTCTCGTGACTCCCTAAATACCAAATTGGCAGAGCAAGCTTCACAATTTGATACTCGTTTAGAATTCATTGAGAACTATCTTCAAACGAATATCAACAACCAAGAACAAAGTTACAAATTCACAAAGATCAGGTCAGATCAGCTTGTTCAAACAATCGGATATGTGTTTGATAAAGCAGCCTTTACACAAGCCAAAAGTTTTGACAAGATTGAGAATATTGCTCAAGAGCTACAGCAGAATGTAGACAGTTTTAATGCTATTCCTGGTCTGGCTACTTCACTCAGGCTAATTCTTCATCGCATGAATTTCTTGAGGGTCAACAATGAGGATATTTCTAAAGATCTTCAACTGATGAGAGATGAATTCAACAAAGTTTGGAGAATGCATGATATCAATGAATCTGATGACAGCAATCAGGCTACTTCTTCTGCAGTTGCCCCAACAATGCCACATGGTGTAGACAATGTGCCAGTAGTTATTGAGGCTCAGATTGAAAAGTTAACAGACTTTTTTAATGTTAGATTCAATGCAGTCCAAATCTATCTTAATGAGAACTATGAAGACTTGAACTTTCGTCTTTCCAGGATTGAGGACAGACTATTTCCTAGACATCCGCCACCTCCATGATTTGCTTATCTTTTTTATTATGTCAAAGGGGGAGAGGACTCTTGGATGTTGATCTTTTGAAAAAAAAAATTGGGTTGTAAAATCTCTACTACTTGAATATGAATTGCTTCAATGGATGCCTATATTGTGTATGATTGAGTTGTACTTGAGTGCTGTGATTGCATGGTTATAATTGTCATTTAAACTTCAAAGATCAACCATCAATAAGTTGCCATCATCAAAAAGGGGGAGATTGTTGTGTCCCTGGTTTTGATGATGTCATATTAAAATATAAAATGAGAAGAAAGTTGACAAGTGTCAATTATTTCAAAGGTACAACTCAACTGGATCAAAAGAAGACTGAGAAACAGCTAAACAGTGTCGATACTACCAGGGACTTAGGTCGACACTAGTGGACTGGAAGGCGTTGTGAAGACTTCAACTGTGTCGACACTCTGCAGTGATAAGGTCGACACTAAGCAGGGACAGAGCCTACTTTGAAGAGAGATAAAGCTAGAGTTGACACTCTGTAATGAAAAGGTCGACACTTAGTATTCGATTTCATCATTCAAGCAATTGGCTTCAGAAGTGGAAGAGTGTGTCGACACTAGAACCTGACAGTGTCAACACTCGAATACTTAGAATGTTTCCAGGATGATCAAGTCATCAAAAAGGCACGTGTTCCAAGGCTAACTAATTGAGATATTTTCTGTACATGTCAGCGGCTCTAGAAGGCTCCTATTCTTGGCGGCAAAAAGATTCCTCCACTTTTTGGGGGGGATGAATCTTCTGAGGGGCCCACGACACGGAATCTCACGCATTCAAGAAAAAGGAAAAAGAGGTTCTAGTTCGATAGGAAAAAAGTGTGATCGCACACTACTGCAAAAAGGGGGTGCAGAGCAGAGCGGAAAAGAGAGACTTCAAATGTTTTGAAGCAGCGATTCGTGCAAATTGGAAAGGGTGCGGTGATCAGGGAAATCAATGACGATTCAGGAAAGATCAGGAGCTTCCAGGAGTGGATGCTGAGTTCTCAATTACAGAGGATCAGAAGTTTCCTTTCTACCTAATTTTTGAAATCAAACGGCAGCAGAATTCTGAAGAAGTTCTTTGGACAGGGAGTTGATTCTATACTAAACAGAGTCAAGTGCGGAAGCGTGAAAGAAACTACATGGTCGTCGGTCTAGGCTACACAGCGGGACCGAAAAACACGTGTAAACCAAGGCACGACAAGAACGCAGCTGTAAACACAGACAGTAGACACTGCCTGGACAAACACACTAGCTACAGAACGCTACACTAGTCAGCCGGTCAGGAGCGCCATGCGCCTTACCCTCGACCAACGGTCCATGTCTAGCGCCTCCCGTCGGAGTGAGACACGTACTAAGAACAATCACAACTGCCGTAGTCTGGCCGGACTACGGTCCCACGCCTGACCCCTCTAAATGGTTCCGAAACACGTAGAGTGAGGGATTGAGAAAGGACTAGCTGGTCTGCACTGTAAGTGCACCACACTACGTGTAATGACCCTCTTCATACCGGTACGATTATACCAATCCCCATCGGTATAAAGGGCGTCGTCAAAGTGGGACATGTACCCAACACTAGTCGATAGGTTGATATGTATCTGGATAGCAATAGAGTACAGCGGAATAAAATAAATAACTCAACTCTTACCCATCACCAACACACATTCCACAATCTAAATAGCGAAATAGAAAGACAATTTCCACATTAATACAAGATAAAAGAACTACATTGTCCAAATATTGTCCATACAATAACCCTTTTCGTGCTAGGAGAAAAAAAGAAGTACAACTAGTAACAGCTCCACAAAATAGTCTTCTAATGACGATCCTCACCAAGCTTCCTTCTAGAACCCGATACCTGTCAACCTGTACGCCGAAGCAAGAATGAGTCCAAAGACTCAGCAAGCAAACCAAAGTCTTAAACTTAAACATGTCACACTCACAATATGGCATTAACATTAAAGAGATGCACACTATCATCAAATCACGAAGGTACTCAAGGTCCTTACTCTCAACTAGCAATACATATTATCTTCGTAGGAGCATGCTTTAGTCTACCATAATTCTATTCTAAGTCATGGGCATTACATCATACACATGCACTTATTTTATACACTTAACATGTAGCATGATTCGTCCACACATTCTTTTAATCCATAGATATTTCTACTACTAGAGCATACAATTGAGCGTAAAGAAAGAACAAGCTAGCACGATGACTACTTTCTTTTCACATGACCTTTTTGTATTTATTTATACAATTAAGTTGCTGTTTTAACATAATAAAATCACATGCACATAGTTTCACATTTGTAGCACGACTTGAAGGTTAAAACATGGTGAAACCATTTAGCAATCCATGAGCACTTAAGTATGAAATTCTTATACTAATTGAGCCTTTCAACTAGCATGGAATCCAAACATTTTTCATGCATTTGCCATATTCATAATCAACATTTTGCAAACGTGAAAATCCTATTACATGCTCACTACCATTTCATTCACGTGAGAGCTATATATACACAATTCAATCACAACATGATAGCAATTAACGTGAGATTCTCATATGTTTGAAAGGGAAGTTCCTAATATGGATTCTACTCATTCTTACACATGTGAAACATCGTTTGGCATACATTTAGGTTGCTGTTTGGATATGCATTTAACACTTTCATGACATATATCATAAGTTCACAATCTAACACATTTATCCGACATGATTGCACACTTACTCATTCACATTGTTCAATTTTACACATTTGACATGTACACATGTTCACACTTACACAATTTACACATTTCCACATCATTTACTCTTCCACTTTCACTTATCACGTATCACATCGATTGCACTTACCACGTGCGTCATGGGCACTTACCACGTGCCATATTCACATATTTCACACTTTATTCATTCTTTCATTGGTTAATCGATTTGCCATGACACATAGTCCTAACCACCAGTAGAGGACACTAACAATTAACACAACTCATTCTCATAACTCTTTTCACAACACATAACACATAACACGACTCATAATCACATACCCACCACCTAGGCAATACAGTGGTGAATCTTGGTAACTGCGCAGACCGGGAGAAGCCCTCTCCACCCTATCCAGTGGTACTTGTCCACCTCCGGGGTTTTCCCAATGCCTTTGGGACAAACTTATATCACATGGAGCCTTCTATAGAGACTTTTCTATATGCGGCTCCCGATGCCTCTAGGGTAGCAGTGTCACATAGGCACAACTTTTACACTTTACTCATGCCGAGTTTTAACACGTATTTTACACATAACACTCACATCTCCCTCATTTTCTCATGCACAACGTGACTTTATTTTTCTCCTAACCATGCTACTACAGATTTCAGGAGTTTAACACAGTAAATGCACTAATCAGGTTGGGTTTAAGCAATAACTAACCACATTACGATAACATACGTAGATTATTACATTTCACATGAAAAACACATAACTCTTTATATACTGGTCCAAATGACCTGAAATTTTAACCACATGCTATTTCCGGGTTCAAGATCATACCCTCAATTTTTCAGATTTTTCTGAGCTAAATAGAATTTACAGAAAATCAAACATCTATTTTACGTGCTATTTGAAATCCCTATTAGCATGGAAACCTAGCATAAGCATTTGATTTAACATGCCTCAGCCCTGACCTGACATGCCTGTATTTACATGACATTCTACACGTATTTATTGCACAAAGCACGATTTACTAGAGAATTTAATAGTCCTACACATATTCTCTATTTTCCAAAACATAAACTCTAACAAATCATATAAACATGGGAAAAACCATAGAAATTGCAGGGGATGACTGATGCATGCATACATGGCTCACAACATTTAGCACTTTCCGACCCTCTCTAAATCATCCAAACAGTGAATCAAGAAGGTTATTATCTTAACATACATGCATTTTCACAAAACAATTAAATTGCATTACTCATACCATGCTCAATAACCCATCCACACACCACAATAGATATCTTACATAACATATAGGGTTTACAGTATATCCTCATCGCGAGAAACCCATCGAAAATAGTCATTTAGAGGAGAGAAAACAGTTAACGGTTCTATCCTGACGAACTCAGCGTCAATGTCTAGCTGTTTACAGGGGTTGACGGCATTATCGCATGCCGTTAACAGATGCACTTGACGGCAAGGTCTCTTGCCGTCAAGTTCCTGTCTGTGTAAGAACACAGACCGAGCTTGGAAAAAGATTCAGAATAGGGGGTCCAGGACACGAATTAAAATCCACAAAAATTCCTGAGACTTAGGGGACATATCTAGGCTCAAGACCTAGGGTTTACTTGCCTGAAGAAAAACTTCTAAATGGATCAAAATAGCCGATGAAGCTCTCCTTGGCTCTTGCCAAGAAGCCTCCAGAAATCCTTTGCTCCGGGTTCCAGGGGGTTGCAAGCCACAGTCCAACGCCGGGGAAGCCTTCTCCTATGCTTGGACTTCCTCCTTGTCGAAGAAGATCGCCGGATCCAAGCCTCAGAACGCCGGATCTGAGCTCTCAAGGTCAGTCCTTCATCTCTTCTCTCAGCTAGGGTTTCTTTTTAGAAAATGAGCCAAGAGCTCTCTAGGATAGCAAAGAGAGGTGTTTTAAAGAATAAGGGGGCAAGAGGGGCTCGTGCAGGGGCTGAAGGGACAAGAGAGACGTTGGGAAGACATCTCCCCAATCAGAGGCCTGGCCCAATGAGTGCTCTCTGCGCTCTGTAGAGCACAGAAAATTAGGGATATTGACGTCCACATCCCTGGACGGCTACATAGGGTTGGCGTCCGTCGATATGGACGCTGACATAACATGGGCGTCCATCCATGTTGACGCCAATACACTCTTCTGCCAGAACTCAGAATCGTGTAGAACCATGCTTAATCTACTCATACATGCACATGAAATCTATGTAGTATAGTGTATACACCACTACACCATGTAAATATCCAATAATTACTACTTATCCTACACATACATACATAGGTACATTTAAGATAACAACACGCACATGAATATCTTCATACGCATACAAAGTATAAGGTATAACATGTATATTACTACACCGGGCAATCAATAGCATTTATACCTAGGCATACACAAGCATACATGAATACACTAAGATGAGATGTACGTAGATATCTACCTATGCATACACACTAGATTTGGCATATATATAGTATACACACACGGGTGTAGCACACTTGTGTACATTATGCTTGAAATAGATGGATACAACATGCGAACCGATAATTAGATTAACTTGCACAACTTTACCTAACATTGCTTAAGTACTATATGCATAATTTAGCCAATTGACTATCCTCACCTAATTATCATAAAAATACATGCATGTTATTCATGAGGAGTATAGAATCCCAATATAAACTACTAAATACACCTACCATGCTTGAACTCTTTATGTACATGCAATGTACGAAGTACAATGTACTCATTAACTAAACCATGCAATGAACCATGTTTACAATTAAACATACACATGCATACATAAGCACACCAAGGTGTTATGCATGTAGAATTAGGTATACAATTGTCACACGCACAAGATAACATACATACCTACATACACATATGTACTTCATATACTCTCATACAAAATTCCATGAAATAGGTAATATAGGGTATTCTTCAATATTTAGAAAATGCATACATAATATTACTCAATCATTCTAAGTCTAAGATTCTTGGAAAAGAAAAGAGAACATTCATATTACTTCTTAATTTAGCTAATTGCTCACTTCTACGCGAATAGACGTACATATATATATATATATATATATATATATATATATATATATCTCATGCTCAAGAGAAGTATAAAACTTATAGTAGGCACAATGAACTACGCATGCTATGCACACAACAAGCGAACTCCCAACACACCATTCATATACATACATATATATAAAAGAGATAAAAATTCGGGGTCTAACACTACGTCAGAGAACTAGACCAGCTAAGAGAGCTCTACAAATGACTCTACGCCGCTGTCCCCACCGTTTTCCCCTTTTGACTCCAAGTCCGTGACTTGAGCATGCCCGCCGCCTGAAGAACTCCCTCTAACAGACGCGTGGGGCTGGGGGTCCCAGGTAACGGTAACAACCTATCTCATGGATAAGCCCTCAAGTGTCAAGCATCGTGCGAAGAGGCTAGAGTAGCACTGCACTAGGAACAACATAGGTGCCAAGAAAACCGAGTCGCAGTGGAAGCAAAACGTCAAAACCTGCTATCAGTCGCTCTCGGAAGAGAGGCGACATATCGGCATGTCGCGACCAGAAAGCGACGGCTCTGCCGATCGCGATAAAAATCCGGAAGGCGGCACTTGTGCCCCTCGCGATAAGAACGTGCCGGCTAAGGGTGCCGCAACAAGCCTAGGTATGTTGGATGCGACACGTACCCCATCGCGACCTCATCGCGACGGGGTCTGCAGTCGCGATCCGAAAAGACCACGAACTCCTAACCGCCGGCCACGTACCCATCGCGTTTGCTAGACGTGACGGGTTCGGGGCACGTTCAAGAGAATGTGACGCAACGATACGTCGCGACCTGGTCGCGACTGGGAAGCCCGCCGCGACCACAGTCGAGTGCCCCAAATAGAGCACCACACACACCCCAAAAGCCACAAAACGATACAACATGGGAAGGGGAGGCATGGAAATATGGGAAACATGCTAATTATCATCCAAACCACCCCATGCATGCCAAGGAAGGTAAATCTACACTCTAAACCTCACATGCACAACATGAAACACTCTTCATGGACACCCCAATCCAAGCATGAATCCAACCAAACCAACATCATGCAACCATCACACAAGGATCATGAAGCACAGTGCACATCCTAAGCAAAGATCCTAGTCTTGGAGATGGGGGTTTGGCCCTATCATGGTAGAACTAGGGGATGGTTTGGGGGTCCCTACCTCAATGTGAAGATCCACCCAATTAGGGCATCTTGTAGGATTACACCCCTCCACCTCCGAGCTCCAACGCTCCAAGAGCCGCCTCTCGCGAGCCGAGCACCTCATCCTTGAGCCAATGGAAAAGTTGCACACCAAACATGAAGAACACACAGTAAGGAGGAGAGAAAGAAGAGGAGATCTTGACAATCAAACCCAACAAATGCACAACCCTCACATGCACAACCAACACTTACCAAGACAAGCCACAAGCCTCCTTCCCAAGCTCCCATGGAGCACCACAACAAGGAGATCGTCGGAGAGGAAGAACACATGCAAAAGGGCCAAATGGGGGTTCTATTCTCGGCCTGAGCAACTTAAGCAGAGATGTTGAGAACGCGACAGATCCGGTCGTCGCGTTAGCAACGCTAACACGATGCCCTCCTATGTCGCGATCTTAACATCTGCGACCTTGATGGTCAAAGCCACCACGTGGCGTGCATGCAACGCTGACATCTGATCGCAACGGACCAAAGCGTTGCGTTCATGCATGCAAAGCCACAGGTGTCACCACCTCTCTGATAGCAAGACGACAAAAGAACTGTCTACTGTCAGAGTCCTGTCACGATAGGGGCGGCCGACGCGTTCATAATCATAACGCGACGGTCACCTCCATCGCCTTCAGAAGGCAGTGGGTTGCTCTGTCGCGACATCAGCCGAGAGGGCAAACGCACAAAGGGGGACAGGGATGTTACATAGTATGTCTAAATTAATAGACTAACAGTAACACTATAACAGTTAGATGTCCAACTAAATTAGAACGAGTACAAATGTCGACACCGTCATTAGCCCCTATAGGTATTTTTGGGTGGCTCTCAGCCCCCAGGACTAGATTGGAGCCCCTCGGACACTCTCCGTGTCACGCTCTGATGCAGAATATCAAAACATGAGGCAGTTGCAAGTAAACGAGTATAGAGCACATAATAGACATCAAACCATTGGACAATTGAATAACACAAAATTGAATGTATTTCAATGATAATTCAACTAATGTCTATTACAACCACTAATCAGAGCCATTACTTAGGGCCGAACGACATCATTACATTGAATGAAGCAAAGGACTAAATTAGGACTCTAATAAGACACTAGTATGCCAGGGTACTCTTATATCACTCCTGGTCATTCCCATCCTCATGAGTGTCAACATCTTCCTTGGTCTCATCTAGAACACATATCAAATAATGCATGGTGAGCGATAACATCTAGTAGAATTTACATCTCATAGTCAGGCATGTTTTTCATGATTAATGTATTAAAGAACAAAGTAACTAATGATGGAGAGAGAGTCAAGTATGTTGACCAGGTTGCAAGCCCAGAGAGGGGGTGAATGGATTGCTAAAAAATTCTTCTATAAATATTCCTGTCAATAAGATTACTTTGATGTAAGACACTAAATGCAAATGTTAGAGCTAATGGGTGATGGAGACAGAATAAAAACAATCACAAGAACAACAGAAATTTATCCTGGTTCAGATCTCCAATCACAAGGAGTCCTACGTCTAGTCCCCAAGCAATAACTTGAGATTCCACTAACTAAGGGTATAGTCCTCCTTAAGGACACTTACACATCCAGCAGTAGCTGGCCTTCTCTTCGCTACACGAAGAGGCAATACACCACCTGATACAACAGGTCTTCCTTCTTATAAAAGGGAAGCAAACACCCACTCCACAGAAAGTTCTCTCTTCACAAATGAAGAGGAGCACTCAAGAACATTAGAGAGATGATGGCTCCTAGACCAAGCTTATAGAAATTGCTTGATCTGAGGAGGAATCTGAGAGAAAAGAGAATTATACAGGAGGAAGTTCTCTCAGATCTAAAAACAAGCTCTCGAGAAATTTGAAGACAAGTACTTTTTGGAGAGCTAAGAGCATGAGGACGTTCTGAATGAAGGAACATGCTCTTATTTCTTCATTGTTCAAAGGTTATTCTTCATGGAGTCAACAAACTTCTATTTATCTTCTCTTGAGAAAGTATCCATTGAAGTATCCGTTATCTCTCTTCTTCAAACACATTAGTTGTGTCTGGTCCAACGTAGGAATCAGGAAAATCTGCGGTCATTAAATGCTGGGATAGACACATACAGAGAGAAAGATTATCTGGATATCCTCTTTGCTTCTGTCAATGTGACAATTCCAACGTTGTAATGTGTGTGACTACTGAAAACCTACACACAATAAAAGCTGGAGCATAGACATCTTAAATGTGTCAAAACTGTCAGTCAATGTCATAGACCATGCTTTAGGAGGATATACAAAAGAGGAAATTACTTTATGTCATCCTTTAAAGTTCTATTTTATGTGATATGAATATGGTAAACCAAAAGAGATGTCGTGTAGAGATATTGTACCCAAAATAATAAATGTTTGAGTGCACAGAATACGTCATAGTTCGCGGGAAAATTTGAAATGCACATTGATTCAGACTGTTTTTTGAATGATATGCGAGATAAATTATAATCAAAACTATCTAGAATAATTATAAATGTTATTCTTAAAATGATCCATTTACTGTCTAAAACACAATCGTTGCTAAAGTAAAGTCGATGTTTAGAGACAGTCTATGTAAAATGGCAGTCAATGTCCAACCACAACTGATATTCAAGTGAAGTTGTTGTGAGTGTAATCGTTGTTGGAATGGAATCAATGTTAATATGAAATCGATGTTGAGATGCAACCATAATCTATGTAGAAATTTAATCAATGTTGAATGAAGTTGATGTGAACGTAATCCATGCATAAATGTAATCGATGTTAAAGCATAATCGATGTTGGACTGAAATCGATGTTCTAGGTGAAATCGTTGTTGAACCGAAATCGATGTTTGAATGAAGTTGATGTTTAATTGAAATTGATGTGCTAAGTGAAATCATTGTTGAACTGAAATCGATGTTTGAATGAAGTCGATGTTTAAGTGAAATCAATGTTTAAATGAGGTCGATGTTTAAGTGAAATCAATGTTGAACTGAAATCGATGTTTAACTGAAATCGATGTTTGAATGAAATCGATGTTTAACTGAAATCGATGTTTGAATGAAATCGATGTCTTTGGTATTTAAAGACGTAGTCGTTGTTTAAGTGAAATCGAAGTAGTAATAAAACAGTAATCATTGTGAACTTACAATAGTAGTCAATGTAGACTTAGGCAAATCATATGCAATTGACTCTTAATAAAAATGAGTGTAAGTAACTTACTAAATTATTTGATACTTGTTGACAAGCTTCAGAAAATAGTGTTAGTCAATAATTTCCATGGTTTTGTTAATCACCAAAAATACATATGATATATAAATATTTATATGGAGATGAACTGATCATCAATCTCCCCCTTTTTGGTGATGACAAAACATTAAAAGTATATATACGAAAGAACTAAAATAAATTTGCTGGAAATTTCTATAGTATGTATTTCAGAGTGTTTTCTCCCCCTTTTTGTCATTAAGCAAAAGGGAATAAGTAAGAAGAAGATAGAATTTATGAAGAGAGACAAAGAGAAATGGGAGCCAAAAGATAGTTTTCATTAGTGAGGGTCTAAGATGTAGAAGGCAGAAGACAGAAGAGAAGCAAGGCGTGTGATAATCTGCCAAGCTTGGACTTCCTGCTCTTCAAAAAAAAAATTAAATACCCCCAGCTAATGTTATATGAAGGCCCCATCTCTGGACCGAGTCTTTGAATGTGAGGTTGTCTCTAATCCTCAATAAGTTTGTTATATTCTGAAGCACTGAGAGACAGTCTGTAAAAACCAGCAGTACCAAAGCTAGCATGCTGAAGAAACTTATCTATAGAGATAGGATAATGTAGATTGTTAGCTAGAAATTCATTCTTCAAAGCCTCAAACACTTTGTATCTCTCAACCCAGATGGAGTAAGGATCTGACACTAGATTTATGGAGTTGAGATCCATGAACTGCTTAGGAGTCAAGGTGGGTTGATTTGACTAGAATAGAGATGAGTTGAGCTGATCCAACTGGAGAGTAGCCTGATGATATATCTTACGCCAGTTAGTAGGGAAAAACCTTCCCGATTCTGCCAGCAAAGGAGCTAAAACTAAAGACTTAATGAATCCCCTGTGATATTTTTTGAACAGAAAACGATGGAATGCTAAAGGGGCTCCTTTTTGAACAAAAATCTGAGCTTTGACTCTAGAAAATCGATCAAAGATAATTGGACCAACATCAGAGTCCATGAGCAGAAAATATAACTGAGGAAGCAGTTTAAATTCAGGCAACTTGAAGGTGGCAAAATCAACCTGAAGTGCTGTGTTGAGAGGGTGCTAAGTCCAAAGATCATTGATTGCAGATCGGAATTGAGTAAGCTGGACTTCAGGAAGGCCATTAACATGGCAGTAGTCATTGTACATATGAAATTGCCTGATCAATTTGATTTCCTTCTGAATAAAAAGACCCTAAGAGGAGGTATGCTGACTCACAAACCACTCTGACAGGGAAAGAAGATGATCTGATGGAGGGTATCTGTGATCCCTTGCAATCTCAAACTTTTTGTAGAGGGCTTTATGGGATTTGGCCCACTGATCCTTAGTCTTGGACTTAGCCAAAGAATGGATTTTAAATTGTTCAAGTTTGGGCACAGGACATACAGGAAGAATAAGAGTGAGATTTTCTGATAGATTGAGAAAGGGGAGACCAAAAATTACAACAAAGGTGCATTTCCGAAGGTATTCAATGTAGAGGGATTTTCTTCTGTGGACTATTGAGAGAGAGTACCACAGAGGAGGAAAGATAGTTGAAGAGGTGTGGGGTACAAGCTCTTTGGAGAGTTTCCTTTTCTGTGAGGCACGACTGGGAGAGGGCTTTGAATTAGTCCTGTGGAGATGAGAGGAAACATATAGAATTGTTCTAAGAATGGCCTCTTCAAATTCATCCTTAATATTTGTAAGGCCAATGGTGCTAGCACTCTCAGGAATGAGAGTGATGAACGATGGTGGAGTAGGAGAGTACGAGAGGAGAATGATTTGGAAGACAGACTGGGCTTCCCAGGAGACAGTTTCATTTTAAACATTTCATATTCAGATGTTGATTAATCACGGGCTCATTGATGTTTATGGTTACTTGCACTTGTAGACATCTTTTGCATAAACCATTTGATCATCACACACTAGGAACTATGTCTTTCTACAATGGTTTATATTCAACAGGGTTATCTTACTTTCATCAGCTTTGGTACAATGTCATCTTTATGTTCCAACCTGAGTCTCCTAGAGAATTATGTTTTAAACCATTGAGATTTTTAATTGTCTTAATATTAGTGGATATGGTAGTTTTAAAATGTGTGTCTACCTATTTTACATCTTATCTACACATTGGCCGCTCATTGCCCAAAAAATTTATGTCCAAATCTCATTCTGGCACATTTTGTGTGTACCTGTCGACAGATGACAGGGCATCTGTCGACAGCCAGCGGAAGGGTCTCTTTGGAAGCCCAACGGGTGCCTCTTCTGGGATGGATTTGTGGGTCCCTTTCCGTTTCAAACACTTCCCTAACTTCTTTAAAGGGAACACACGCCCCTTTCCTTCTTTCTCCCTTCCAAAAATCCCTCCTCCTTCCTTCTCCATGAAACCCTTCTTCTGCCAGGGCGCCAGAGCAGAGTCTGTCTCTCCTGGTATTTCCTTCTTCTCGTGTCTCCTTCTTCTTTTCAAGTTCTTCTCCACTCCGACATCCTTCTTCTTGATGGCTCCCAAGAGCAAGAAGCTTGCTTCTCGTCGCCGTCCTCGTTCTCCTAAAGTCGGCGAGGGTTCCAGGGCTCATACCGAGTGCCGAACAAAGCATCGGGATGATCGGTTGCCAGAACTTCTTATCCCTCCAAATCTGCAGTTCTTAAATGCTCATGGCACCTTCACCAAGTTTTTTGAACCTCGCTACGTTGATTTTGTCTCACTGGAGGACATGTTCCCAGATTTGCAGCCTCTTTTTGATGTCCAGGGCTGGTCTCCCTTTTGTTATTCCCACAAGCGCTATTCTCCAGCCGCTGTGACGGATTTTTACAACAACTTGAGGATAACCACGACTGGTGATCTCTACACCAAGGTGAAGGACATATCTTTTCTGATCACTCCTAATCTTCTTTCCGTTGCACTTCAACTTCCAAATACTGGCATTGACATCATGCAACATCACCCATTGGCATCTGAATACTACCCACTCATCACTCTGCAGCCATATGATTCATCTACAAATCGTGTGCACATGAATGCCAACTCCTTCCCTCCTCTTCATTGTCTCATACACCATATTTTCACCACCATCATTGTCCCAAAGGATGGTAGTCGGGAACTTGTGACTGCCGTTCACAAATCCCTTTTTCACTCCGTTCTTAATGGTGTCCACGAGAAGAGATGACTGATCTCAAATCCCGGAGCTCTTTTGATCTTACTGCTGCTCATCGGATGGGCTATAAGCTGCTTGATGGGGTTGTCACAAGGGACCTCAAGGGTAAGGCACTGGCAGATGATGAAGATGAATTTGATGAAGCTAATGCTGGTGACGAACCACAGTCTGAGCCAATAGATGCTCTGGGAGCTGAAGCTGATGATGCTGCTGATGAACAAGCGCCTGATGAGCCCTCTCTTTGAGATTTCATCACTGCTCAAATGGCGCAAATGCAGCTCCATATGACCACTGGTTTCGACCATCTACATGCTCGATTGGATAATGTAGATACCAGCTTGGATGCACTGGCTGACACCCAAGTCTAGCTTCAGATACGGCTTATCAGGCTCTCCATAGAGCTTCATGGTCTCCGTCAGGCCTCTGCACCATCGGGGAATGACGATGTCTAGAGAGTCTAGGCATCCGTTATGTGGTTTTTACTTTGCTTTGGTCAGGGTCTTGTCACTGTTCTCATCATTTACTATCACACTAATGTTGTTTCCTTCCCTTGCACTTCTTTTGTCATGTTCTCACTCCATTTTGTAACTGTGTGTACTGAATGCCATTTCAATGAAATACACAGTTCTTTGCTTATGTACTTTTCATGAGTGCATGCCGTGCCTTTTTGCTTATGTCTTTTTGGATGTTGCCAAAAGGGGGAGAACATCAATCAAATCAATCATGCATCAATTGAATTTTGTCATCATCAAAAAGGGGGAGAATGTTGGGTTTACATTTGATATGTTTGTTTTTGATGATGAGGAATTTATGAACAACCAAATTGATGTGATGTGATTGTGTGAATCATGCTAAAATTGACAAACTCAAGAAGTGCTAATCAAGTAAAAACATGTCTTCATTAATCATTTATATGCTCATACTATCTCACTAGTAATGTTCTTAAATGTAGGAGAGATTGCGTGCAAGACAATGTACCAAAACAAGATAAAAAAGATCAAGAATAGCACTAAAAGTAAGTGCCTATCGACAGCAAGATATGCATCTGTCCACAGATGCAGACAGACTTGCAAAAGGAAGAAGACTGGGATTCTCGAGAGATAGTTTCTTGTGTAGATCTGTCGACAGGCGACTTGGTTCTGTCGACAGGTGAACCTCTCCAGGAACCCATCTGTTCTGTCTGTGCTGGGTTGTCGACAGGCTTCTCTGGGGCTGTCGATAGGCACTTACTTTTAGTGCTATTCTTGATCTTTTTTATCTTGTTTTGGTACATTGTCTTGCACGCAATCTCTCCTACATTTAAGAACATTACTAGTGAGATAGTATGAGCATATAAATGATTAATGAAGACATGTTTTTACTTGATTAGCACTTCTTGAGTTTGTCAATTTTAGCATGATTCACACAATCACATCACATCAATTTGGTTGTTCATAAATTCCTCATCATCAAAAACAAACATATCAAATGTAAACCCAACAAGATGAAGTGGGAGGAGATTAGTAGATGGTACAGTAGAGGAGGGACCAGAAGGGGAGGGACCAGATGAAGAGGCTGGAGGTGCCTCAGAAGAGGGAGGAGGAGTAGGTGATGTTGAGGGTTCATCAAAGAAGGGAGTAGGAGAAGAAATATGTTTGGGAAGAGGTTTCTTGGAGCGTTCAAGAGCATGTGGAGCAGTGAAGGGAGCAGTAGGGGAGGAAGGGGTAGGAGTATGTAAGACTGGAGGAGGATCAGAAGGCCTGGAGTCCCCCATAGGCTCAGAAGGCCCTGATGGCTCAACAACTTCCTCAACATGCTCAGAAGGCCCTAATGGCCCAATCACTGCTTCTTCTTGCTCAAAAGGCCCTGATGGCCTAGCTACCTCTTCTGTAGGAATAGATGGCCCTGCAACTGGTTCTTCTGGCACTGACTAATCTGCCAGGTCTGACTGTTGAGAAGGCCCGGATGGCCCTGCAGCAACTTCAAGTATTCTTTCAGATGGCTCTGAAGGCCCTGGTTAAGACATAACTGGAGGGACAGGAGGGACCTAAGCTGAAGAGGATACAACAGTAGTGGAGGAAAGAAATGATGATCAGTCCATCCCCATACAATTTTATTTAATTATATACAATTTTGGTGATTAAAAAAACTCTAACAATTATTTTCTGACAAGTTTTTATGAAGTTCATCCACAGGAAATAATCCAAGCGAAATCTGTAAGTAATTCTTACACATTGTTATTTAGTGTTTAGAGCATGCATTTCTTCTAAGTACACATCGATTTCCTTTGTCGAACAACAATTTCTCTTACAGCATGAACGATTCTATCGCTCAACGATTTCATCTTATAACGATTTGATAAGTAAGCATGAATGATTCTATCGCTATAATGATTTCATCTTATAACGATTTGATTAAGTAAGCATGAACAATTCTATCGCTTAATGATTTCGGTTTCACAACGATTTGATAAGTGAAACAACAATTTCCGTTTCACAACGATTTGTTAAGTGAAACAACGATTTCGGTTTCACAACGATTTGATAAGTGAAACAACGATTTTAGTTTCACAACGATTTGTTAAGTGAAACAACGATTTCGGTTTCACAATGATTTGTTAAGTGAAACAACGATTTCGGTTTCACAACGATTTGTTAAGTTTCACATCGATTTCGGTCTCACAACGATTTCATAAGTGTAACAATGATTTCAGTCTCCTAACGATTTCATAAGAGAAAACAACGATTTGATTATTGCAAAGATTCGATAAGTGAAAAACAACGATTTGATAGCCATAACGATTTGCTTTCACTTAAAGAACGATGTGCTCAAAGAACGATTTGTTTATGTTTGAACAACGATTTGTTTATGTTTGAACAACGATTTGCTCAAACAATGATTTGTTTATGTTTGAACAATGATTTACTCAAATAATGATTTGTTTATGTTTGAACAACGATTTGGTCAAACAACGATTTATTTATGTTTGAACAATGATTTGCTTATCGGTACAACGATTTACTTATACAACGATTTGTTTATACTTGTACAACGATTTGCTTGTACAACAATTTACTTTCTCTTGTACAACGATTTGCTTAAACAATGATTTGTTTATGCCTGTACAATGATTTGCTTGTATCTGTACAATGATTTGCTTGTACAACAATTTACTTTCTCTTGTACAATGATTTGCATAAACAACGATTTCATAAGTTGTACAACTATGTCATTGTCATAACGACTTCATGGTTTACATCGATTTCATACATGATATTCAAATATATTTTCAAATATTGTGAAAGTCAAAGTCTTCCCGCGTGCATCACTAATATCCTTGCATTTAATGAGATTGTACACGTCTCTGCACGTCGCATATCTAGGTGCCTTCTATTCCTATGTTTCTATAGCAAACACTTTTCTGGATAGCAGAATGGCATTACTATTTTGGTGTATGTTCTTACTGCATGGTTTCTAACGTTGACTGACATGCATAGAGACAGTCTAGGTGTCGTGCTTCGACATTTATTGTGTGTAGGTATTTGCCAATATCATATCTTACAACGTTGGACAACGAGAAGCTGAAGGATATTTGGATGAATCTTCTCTTTGCGTGCATGGATCCAGAGCATTAATTGGCTGTAGGTTTACCTGTTGTACCCCTCAGACCATGCTATCTAATGTGCTTCAAGCTTAGAGACAACGACCATTTCAACGACTATAATTTCAAGAGAAGATATATAGAAGACTGAAGACTCCATGAAAGCCAGTTTTGAAAAAGCCAGACAATTTGAATCTTTGTGTGATAGAGCCTTCAAAACAAACCTTCAACAACGAAGAAGAGCTTCTTGCTTCACTCCATTCATTCCTTAGCTCGTAGCTCGCAACCTTTCATTGTCTATACTTTTTCGAGAGCTTGTAGTTATGAGAGATTTTCTCATTGTTAATCTTTCTCTCTCAGACTTTGCCTCAGATCAAGCATTTCATTGTAAGCTTGGTCTAGGGGCCTTTCACTTTCTTTCACATCTGTTATGAAGTTCCTCTTCAAGTTGTGAAGAGAAGACCTGTTGGAAACATGTGGTTTGTATTCCCTTCGTTAAGGAAGGAAGACCTGTGTATCGGGGTGGTTTGTACCTCTTCGGGGTTAGAAGAGAAGGCCAGCTGCGGCTGGATGTGTAAGGGTCCTTAAGGGGGACACTACCCTTGGCTAGTGAAATCCCAAGTTGTTGCTTGGGGACTGGACGTAGGACTCCTTGGGATAGGAGGTCCGAACCAGGATAAAAATCCTCTATGTCGTGTGATTGTTTCTTTGTGTTTTTGTCTTCATTATCTCTAACACTAACCATCGATCTCAGTGATTTTCTGTTAAGTATTTTTGTTGACAGGTTCTTCATCTAAAACGAATTTTTAAAATCCCATTCACCCCCCCTCTTGGCTTGCTAGTTGGGCAACAAGTGGTATCAGAGCCAAGTCTCTTCGACAAAGAAAATCTCACGATCTGAAGAGCAAAGTTAAATGGCAGATCAAGGGTATGCAGAAGGTCAGTCAGTCAACTGACCCCCTCTATTTGACGGTGAGGACTACAACTATTAGAAGACAAGAATGGAGTTCTTTCTCCAGGGTCTCGATTTTCAAATGTGGTCCATCATAGAGGAAGGAGATCTAGTAGTTCTAAACAACAGAGAAAATTGGACAGATGATGATAAGAAGAAGATCTCTCTAAACTGTAAAGCTAAGAGTATATTATGTTGTGCTCTTAGTAAGAAAAAGTTCAACAGAATTTCAGCATGCAAATCAGCGATGGAAATGTGGGAGAAACTCATAATCACATATGAAGGAACAGACAAAGTCAAGGAAACAATGATAGATATCTTGGTAGCTCAATATGAGAAATTTCAAATGCAACCAGGAGAATCAATCACACAAATGTACAGTAGATTCACGGATATCACCAATGGTTTGGCTGGTCTTGAAAAGAACTATGATATAGGTGACATGGTAAGAAAAATATTAAGATCCCTACTAGCTTCTTGTTCTCCGAAGGTGACAGCCATAGAAGAAGCAAATGATTTAAGAAGGATGTCACTTGAAAAACTTATTGGGTCATTAATGGCCCATGAGATAAACATGGAAAGGCTTGGGGAATCCTCCAGCAGAAAGAAACACAGCAATGCTCTCAAGTCTACAAAAGACACATCTGGTGATGAATCAGATGGTGATAAAAGCATTGGGAGCAGTGAAGATGAGGAAGCTTTCCTATCCAGAAGATTGCAGCGCATATTGGCCAAGAAGAAATACCAGTCTGGAAGGAGAAGGACATATTTCAAGAAAGAAAAAGACTTCAAGAAACCCAAAATCAAGGATACAAAGAAAGCTGAACCCATATGCTATGAATGTAAGAAGCCTGGACACATCAAGGCAGAGTGTCCAAAGCTGAAAAAGACTGAGTTCAGAAAGAAGGACAACTCGAAGAAATTCAAAAGGTACAAAAAGAAAGCCATGGCAGCTACATGGAGCAATGACAGCGACTCAGACAGTGAGTCAAGCTCCAGTGAAGAAGAAGAAGAAAAGGCCAACCTGGCCTTCATGGCAAACTTAGAGGAAAAGGTAACTTTTGACTCATCCTTTAATTCATGCAATGATTCAAATTCTGATAGTTTAGAGCAGTTAGAAAAACAAATCTCCTAACTGAAAAGGAGAAATGAATTGTTATGTGAAGATCTAAAAACTAAAAATGAACAAATAACAAATCTAGAAAAACAGGAAACTTTAAATGAACTTAAAAAGGAAGTTGACACACTAACTAAGGAAAATGAATAGTTAACTAATACAATTGAAAAGTTTACAAATGGTAAATCAACTTTAACACTAAATGGAGCTAGAAGATCAGGCAAGAAGAAGCATGCTTTATGATATACTCCACCAGATAATGAAGAAATAATAATCTATCCTAAAATCTATCCAACACCCAAATTTGTAGCTGAACAAAACACTGAATATAAATCCAACGTTAAGTACATCCCAACTGAAAAAGTAAGTAGAATATCTTGCTGTAGTCATTGTAATAAATTAGGACATACCAGAACAACCTGTACGACAAAACACCTAAAATGGATTCCTAAAAGGAAAAATGAAGAAACTAACCATCAATGACCCAAAAGAACTTGGGTACCTAAATCTTAGTGTTTTCATTACAGGGAAGCCTTAGAGCATCAAAGTGGTACCTGGACAGCGGGTGCTCAAGGCATATGACAGGCAACAGAAAGCTATTCTCGCACATCAAAGATGAAGAAGGCGCAGTGACTTACGGTGACAATGGAAACGGTACAGTGATCGGTTGTGGACCAGTTGGTAGTCAAGGCAGAATTCTCATAGAAGATGTGTTATGCGTTAAAGGTCTCAAGCACAATTTGATAAGTATCAGCCAGCTGTGTAACAAGGGTCACCAAATCAGGTTTCAAGAGTCAAAGTGCATAATTATGAAAGATGGTGTAATAGTGTTCGAAGTCTGTAGAGAAAAGAATCTATATGTGCTTCATCTAGAAAAGTTGAAGGATTAGGATGTGTGTCTTGCAGCAAGTAAAGATCAATCAGCTGAACTATGGCACAGGAGATTGGGTCACTGCAGTTTGGATGAAATTAGAAAATTGGTCAAGTGAAATCTAGTGGAATGTTTGCCCAAAATAAGCTCAAGGATAGAAGGTGTGTGTGAACCTTGTGCAAAAGGGAAGCACACAAGATCATCATTCAAGTCAAAAATAGTTGTAACAATCTCCAAACCTTTAGAACTGTTATATATGGATCTGTTTGGGCCGATGAGAACCACTAGCCTAGGAGGAAAGAACTTTGGATTTGTGATAGTAGATGATTATTCAAAATTTACATGGGTATCTTTTTTGGAGCATAAAAATGACACCTTTGATAGCTTTGTTAAGTTCAGTAAGAAAGTTCAGAAGGACAAGAAGTTCAGTATAATAAGTATTCGATCAGATCATGGAGGAGAATTTCAAAATGAAAAATTTTCAGAATTCTGTGATGATCAAGGAATTGAGCATAACTTCTCAGCACCAAGGACACCACAGCAGAATGGAGTAGCTGAGAGGAAGAATAGGACATTATTGGATATGGACAGAACCATGTTATCAGAATACAATCTTCCAAGATATTTCTGGGCTGAAGCACTCAACACAGCATGTTACATAATAAATAGAGTGATGATCAGGCCAATCCTGAAGAAGACAGCGTATAAACTTTTCAAGCAAAAGAAGCCCAAGATTAGTCACTTCAAAATGTTCAAATGCCCTTGCTTCATCCACAATAATGGTAAGAAAGATATTGGTAAGTTAGATTCCAAATCTGATGAAGGAATATTCATGGGGTATGCTTCTAAACCTAAAGGTTATACAGTCTTTAATAAACAAAGTTTATTAATTGAGCAAACTATCCATGTTATTTTTGATGAATCTAACCCTTCCTTGAGAAAGGAAGTAGATAGTGATGATGATGATGCAGAAAAATGATCCAAGAAACTGAAGGATATATTTATCAAGAATAATGAAGATCCACCCTTGGAAGAACTACAACAAAAGGAAATTGTACATGATGATCTTGTTGGGTTACAATGTGTATGATGACATGTGCTTAAATGTTTTTGATGATGTTTAACATAATTAATGTTACATTGATGTTGGAAACATGATAAAAA
The DNA here is from genome assembly GCA_014218235.1 of Colocasia esculenta. Lineage (NCBI taxonomy): Eukaryota > Viridiplantae > Streptophyta > Magnoliopsida > Alismatales > Araceae > Colocasia > Colocasia esculenta. The sequence continues at coordinate 96,131,991 of CM024761.1, read as the reverse complement.
TGACAAAGACATGAAAGAAATGAACAAATGAAAATAGTGCTTCTATGACTATTCTTGTATCCATTATATCTTACATAGAATGTCTTTTGATGTAGGTGTGAATGCATACAAGACAAGCATCAAAATACAAAAGCAAAAGAAAAAGAAAAAGACTTCAAGTGATCACCTGTCGACAGCCAGGAAGGTCCCTGTCGACAGATAGGCCATCCAGGAACAAACAAGCTACTGAAAGATCAAACGGCGCAGTAGCTGTCGACAAATGCAAGGTACCTATCGATAGATACATGCTGCCTGTCAACAGACAGAAATCGCCTGTCGACAGATAAAGCCTTTCCAGGAAGATCATGGTTCTGAAAAACCAGAAGTCTGCAGTAGCTGTCGACAGATATAAAGTGCCTGTCGACAGATGAAGAGAAAAGTCAGATACGAGATTTGGATATGTTCTATATTAGGGTGATCCCTTTAAGCACGACTCTCCATACTTGGACACCCATATATATAGACCATATGGAGGTTTTTTTGCAGCAAGAAACCACCATAACAAAACCCTAAGCAAAACCCAAGAGAAGAGCTTCTTCCTGCTGCTCTGCTTTAACTCTCTAGATTGCTCAAGGAAGATCCATCTCGTGAGAGGAGTTGAAGTCGATCTGTCCATGAATCAAGCTTCATCTACATCGTCTGATCTTCATCAACACGAAGCCTGCAGTTCTTCTGGATGACCACCATGAAGAGTTCACATCTGGATTTGATCTTTCATCTCAGAACTTTTCCTTCTTTCTACATTCATATATCTGTGTGCGTGTGTACTGATTGGAGATCAATACATGGCATTTGTGGAAGTGTGGTTTGTGATCTGTACAAGGGTTGTGTATAGATCACAGTGTGTGGTGTGTTGGTCAGATCAAGGCTAGAGGATCTAATCTATTGTGGACTTGATCTAGCGTGTGTGTGTGTGGTTGAGCCGTTGTGCTCGTGTGTGTGTTGTACTCAGTTCTTGAGTAGTGTGTGCCTCACAGTGTGAGGGGTGGACGTAGGAGTCACGTGGTGCGATTTTCGAACCACCTAAAAATCTCTGTGTAGTGGTTTGATATTGTCTCATCGTTAGATGCATGCATAGGGGTTCGGTTAAACTCTTAACATTCACACACTAGTTCACATAATCTGATTGTTCAATTGTCTCACACACTTTGTGCACTTAATCATATCAGATCAGTGGGGTTTTTAATTGAGTAGATTCATTATTTTGAAGTAATTTTTAAATTTCTTAAGATTCCGCTGCAAATCTATTCAACCCCCCCCTTCTAGCTTTGCCATAACCGAATATCCGATCCTAACAATTGGTATCAGAGCGGGTTTTCTGTTCATCAGTTGTGGTTTGGCAGATCTGTTGTTGTGTGCTTAATCGCTCATCTGATTCTGATCTGATCTGATTGATTGTGATTAATCTTTTGGAACATAATTTGATCTGTTTGAACTGGTTGATTACTTATTGATCTGACTCAATATTTTGTTGACTAGTCTAATCATCTGAAGCATACTTAGAAATATGGCTAAGTTCTCAAGTATCATAAATAGACCGATGATAATTGAGTTTGATGACAAGGTTGATAAAATGCAGGTCTCCTCTATGAAAATGTAACGGCCCCGGCGCCCGGGTCCCCGGCTCCCACCAAGGATCCGACCGTCGGCACCGCCGCCCACGGGTCCGAAGACCCAGAAGGGCTAACGGATCGGTCTAACCAGATATGTGACTGAAAGTAAGTAACGACAAACGTACTAAAGATGTACCAACTAGTGCAAGAAGAAGTCTAACACAACGTGCAAGTCTAGTACAAGTCCCCAAGTAGTAAAAGTACAAGTGCAGAACGGAAAAGGAATAACACGTCCCTTAGGGGCATACCCCGAGGGTGAAGTACAGAACTAGGGGAAACACTGCCACTAGAGACGCCGACTACTGCGGGCCCGTCTCCTCGCTAAGCCGCGGAGGGAACTGCTGTGAAGTCTCACCTACAAAACAGGGAGTGAGCTTCACGAAGAAGCCTAGTAGGGACTACCAATCTCCCACTGGTTCCACAAGAAAGTATAGACTAGAGCAATAATTAAATAAAGTAGTAAAGTTTAATCTACTAAACAGAGTAAAGTGCGGAAGCGTGAAAGAACTACGCAGTCGTCGGTCTAAGCCACTCGGCGGGACCGGAAAACCCGTGTAAACCAAGGCACCACAAGAACCCAGCTGTAAACATACACAACGAACTGCCTGGACAAGCACACTAGCTACAGTACACTACTCTAGTCAGCTGGTCAGGAGCGCCACGCGTCTTACCCTCGACCAACGGTCCATGTCTGACACCTCCCGTCGGAGTGAGACGCGGAACCACAAGTAACCACAAACTGCCGTAGTCTGGCCGGACTACGGTCCCACGCCTGTCACCTCTAGGTGGTTCCGGAACCACGTAGAGTGAGGCAGTGAGAACGGACAAGCTGAACTGCGCCGTACGAGTCACACACTACCGGAGTCCCAGCCTCAGCTAAGAGAGCTCCACAAACGACCACGTCGCTGTCCCACCGTTTTCCCCTACTTCTACCAGAGTCAACGACTCGAGCAAACCCCGTCGTCTGGAGCAACACCCTCTGACATAGACGCGCAGGAACCGGGGGTCCCACGTAACGGTAACAACCTGTCTCGCGGACAAGCCCTCAAGTGCCTAGCACCGGGCGAAGAGAGAGACTAGCAGTAGCACTGTACTAGGAAATAGCACAGGTGCCGAGAAAACCGAGTCGTAGCGGAAGCAAGACACTGAGCAGGTTGCCAAGTCCCTTCTCTGGCTGAGAAGGTGGCAGGCCTGGTGTCGCCTTCAGGACGGCGACACCCAGGCCGGCGCAACCCTACTGATCTGGTTGCGACATAGGCTATGTCGCAACCATGTCAGTGCTCCAGGACAGACCCGGAACCCGGAACAGGAAAAACAGGCAGAAGGCGACGGCCCCCATGTCGCCACCAAGGAGGCGACATGGCTGCTGTCGCCTTCAGGAGTTCCTGAAGGCGATGCATCGATGTGTCACCACCTGATGGTGACACTAAAGGTGTCGCCTTCACAGTGCACAACACACCGAGGCTCCCTTCTTCACGGCCTCAACCACACCACAACCACAACCGCGGGGAGGGGAGCATGTAGGCAATTAGACATGGTTCTAAAGAGTTCAAACCACCCTCTAGAAACCCCAACAAGCATGCACAATAACCTACACTCACATGCATCTCACTCAACATGGAGAACCCTCAAACCCAAGCAACCATTGCATGCAAGGCACCACACAAACCACATCCACAACCAAAGCATGAAAACAACCTAGCATGAAAGTTCTAGGCTTGGAAGAGGTGAGGATCCTAGCAAGTGGATCTAGGGGGAAAGTTTGGGTTCCCTACCTCGAGATGAAGATCCAACCTCAAGGGCCCTTCTCGTAGGCTAGCAACCCTCCACCTCTGAGCTCTGTCGATCCACGAGCCTCCTCCCACGAACCGAGCACCTCCTCTCCCTTGCAAGAGTGCCAAGAAGGCTCCTCCCAAGCTCCACGGAGCTCCCAAGCTCCAGTTCGCCGGAGAAGAAGAGTTTTCTCGGAGAGAAGGTCGAACAGGGGCTTGTGCTCATGGCTTGGGCACTTAACCCTCTGAAACTGAGAAGGCGACATAGGCCCCATCGCCTTCACTAAACCTGAAGGCGACATAGGCAATGTCGCTATCCCGTGCTCAACGGTCAAGTCGAACTGCGACATCGCCACGTGTCAGCCATGCAGGCCTGACACCAGAAGGCGACATAGGACCTGTCGCCTCCTTACTGCCAGATGCTGACACCTGTCACCTCTCTTCAGGCAGCAAAACGACAAAGTGCATGCGGCTGGCAGCACAGACAGAAGGCGACATAGGGCCTGTCGCCTTCCCAACTGGAAGGCGACAAGCCTCATGTCGTCCTCAGAAGGCGACATACCCTATGTCGCCACCCTTGATGGAGGGCGACTGATCAGGGTAACATGGGATGTTACAATCTAACCAACAAAAATATAATTTCGTCCTTGAAATTCAGGGCGAAACCAGGGGAACAAAAGTAAAACAGCGCACCTGTCACTCGAAGAAGTAAGGAAACTGCTCCCGCATCTCGTCCTCACGCTCCCAAGTGGCCTCGCCACCAGCGCGGTGCTCCCAAGCCACCTTGACGAGTGGGATACTCCTCCTGCGAAGCTGCTGCACTCTGTGGTCCACCACGCTGACTGGGAACTCCGGCACGGACAAGTCGGGGCCGACCTCAAGCTGTGAGTAGTCAAGCACGTGCGACGGATCTGGCATGTACTTCCTCAGCTGCGAAATGTGGAAGACGTCGTGAACACCTGCCAACTCAGACGGAAGGGCTAACTGGTAAGCGACCTCGCCCACACGCTCCAGGATGGAAAAAGGGCCAACAAACCTTGGGCTGAGCTTGCCCTTCTTCCCAAACCTGAGAACGCCTTTGGTAGGCGAGATCCGAAGGAACACTCTGTCGCCAACCTCGAACTGAAGCGGTCTCCTGCGGACGTCGGCATAGCTCTTCTGTCTGCTCTGCGCTGTCTACAACCTCTGCCGGATCAGCCTCACCGAGTCTGCACACTGCTGAACTAGCTCCGGACCCAGCAACTGCCTCTCACCAACCTCGTGCCAGTGCAACGGTGTCCTGCACGGCCGACCATACAGAGCCTCGTAGGGCGCCATCCCGATGCTGGAGTGAAAGCTATTATTATAGGAAAACTCCACCATGGGAAGGTGCGACTCCCACGTGCCGCCCCAGTCTAGGCAACACGCTCTCAACAAGTCCTCGAGGGTCTGTATAGTCCGCTCAGACTGCCCGTCTGTCTGTGGGTGGTACGCCGAACTCAGCCTCAGCTCAGTGCCAAGTGCACACTGAAAGCTGCGCCAGAAACGAGAGGTGAACCTCGGATCTCTATCTGAAACAATAGAGATCGGGGTTCCGTGCAAAGGCACCACTCTGTCCACAAACAACCGAGCAAGTCTGTCAACTGACCAAGCTGCTCTGATTGGAAGAAAGCGAGCGGTCTTCGTCAACCTGTCAACGATGACCCAAACGCTGTCATGCCCCTGAGAGGTACGAGGTAAACCAGAAACAAAGTCCGTGGTGATATGCTCCCACTTCCACACTGGAATGGGAAGCGACTGCAACTCACCACTAGGACGCTGGTGCTCTGCCTTCACCTGTTGGCAGGTAAGGCAGCGCGAAACAAACTCAGCGATATCTCTCTTCATCCCCGGCCACCAAAAGAGTACCCTCAAGTCATGGTACATCTTGGTAGAGCCTGGATGAATAGAGTATCGTGACCGGTGAGCCTCGGACAGTACCTCCTCCCTGGCGTCCTCTGGAACATAGAGTCTGCCTCAGAAACGAACCTCGCTGTCCTCGTCCAGTGCTACCTCGGGCAACCGCAACACGTCTGCCAAGTCCTCGTTTGCACACTGAGCCTCAAGTACCTGCTGAAAGATCCACGGACGAACGGTCAGGACGGCTGCCACTGCCCTCTCCCGGAGGCTTGACGGCACAAACACACTCTGCGCGGCGTCCTCCAGGAGTCTCCAGTGTCTAACCAACAAAGAACTCAAGTGGGCTCTCCTACTCAAAGCATCTGCCACGGCGTTAGCCTTCCCTGGGTGATAGGAAAGACTAAAGTCATAGTCCTTCAAGTATTCGAGCCACTTGCGCTGCCTGAGGTTGAGATCCCTCTGCGTGAAGACATACTGTAAGCTGCGGTGGTCGGTGATGACCTCGAACACCTCACCGTACAAGTAGTGCCTCCACAACGTCAAGGCAAACACGACCGCTGAAGCTCCAGGTCGTGCGTCGGGTAGTTCTGCTCATGCTTCTTCAGCTGACGAGAAGCATAGGCAACTACTCGACCGTGCTGCATCAACATAGCACCCAAACCAGTACCGAAGCGTCTGTGTAGACAACAAAGCCGCCAGTGCTAGAAGGAACGACAAGGATCGGAGCTGAAGTCAGCCGACTCTTCAGCTCCTGGAAACTCTGCTCGCACTCTGTCGTCCACACAAACCGGGTCTCCCGCCTGGTCAAACGGGTCAAAGGCTCTGCAACTCTGGCGAAGTCTTGCACGAACCTTCTGTAGTAGCCTGCCAGCCCCAGGAAACTGCGAACCTCAGCAACTGAAGTGGGCTGGCCCCAAGAAACGACGGCCTCAACCTTGGCGGGATCGACCGCCACACCTGCACCAGAAACAACGTGCCCAAGGAAGTGCACCTCCTTTAGCCAAAACTCACACTTGCTGAACTTGGCATAAAGTTGGTGACTCCTCAAAGTTTGCAAAACCAGTCTCAAGTGAACCTCGTGCTCCTCCTCCGTCGCTGAGTACACCAGGATGTTGTCGACGAACACCACCACGAACCGGTCCAAGTACTCGCTGAAAACACTGTTCATCATCTCCATGAACACTGCTGGGGCATTCGTGAGCCCAAAAGGCATCACGACAAACTCGAAGTGGCCGTAGCGGGTGCGAAAGGCTGATCTCAGAACGTCTGACTCCCGAATCCGCAACTGGTAGTAACCCGACCTCAAGTCGATCTTCGAGAACACTGAAGCTGTCTGCAACTGGTCAAACAAGTCATCGATCCTGGGCAAATGATACTTATTCTTCACGGTAACCTGATTCAGCTGACGATAATCAATACACATTCTCAGGCTACCATCCATCTTCCTCACAAACAACACAGGCGCTCCCCACGGTGAGCGGCTAGGACGAATGAAGCCCAACGCAAGCAACTCCTCCAGTTGGTGCTTCAACTCCCGCAGCTCCGCCGGCGCCATCCGGTACGGTGCCTTGGACGCATGCATCGTCCCCGGAAGCAACTCAATGGAGAAATCTACCTCCCGCTCAGGCGGAAACCCAGGTAGATCCTCCGGAAACACGTCAGCAAACTCACAAACAACTGGCACGTCAGAAACAGCCAACTCACCCGAGTCCGAGGCACAAACGGAAGCCAGGAAAGCAACACAACGGTCTCGGATAAGATGCCGAGCTCTACAGAAAGAACAAAGGGTCGGCGGACAGACCGGGTACCTCGGAAGCAAAGCACAGGTGCTCCAGGTAACTCGAACTGCACGGTCTTCCGCTGACAATCTACCAAAGCAGAGTGCCCAAAATGGCATCGAAGTCGTGGAGCTGTAAGGCAAACAATCTAGCTGGTAGCTGGTGGCCCTGTACCTCGACGGTGACACCCTCCAAGTAACCAAGGGTACGAACGAAGTCACCCGTCGGAAGCTCAACAGCTAGGTCGCAGGTCCGCTCCCGAGCAAACTCAGTCAAAGTAGCAAAGAACTCCTCTGAAGCAAAACAGTGCGTAGCACCCGGATCAATCAAAACTCTAGCAGCTCTACCAAGGATGGGAATCGTACCGACGACCAGGTTAGAGGCCTCCGCCTCCTCTCTGGTGATGTTCATCACCCGACCGGGTCCACGACCTCGCTGACTCTGCTGCTGCTGCTGCGGACGCTGCTGCTACTGCTGCAGACGCTACTGCTGCTGCTGACCCTGGTACTGCTGATGACCCTGGTACTGCTGCTGGCGCTGAGGTGGCTGGGGTGGACGGTACTGCGCCTGAGGTGCCTGCTCCTGGTGCTGCCTCAACGGACACTCTCGCCTGAAGTGCCCCTCCTGCCCGCAGTGGTAACAACCCGTACCCTGCTGGCTCTGCTCTGCTCCCTGCTGGACGGACTGCTCTACTGGGAACTGCAAGGTCTGACGCCTCTGCTGCTGCGAGTGACGCCTGCCTCCACGAGTGAACAACTTCTTCAACTTCGAGGTCAGGCTAGCACCGCCTGTTCCCGAAGAGGAAGAAGAAGACACACTCCCCCGACTGCCTGCGGGGCGCTGGTACGGAGAAGATCTCCCTGAACCTCCACTCTGCTGCGGCTGAAATCGACACTCCCGCTCTAGGGCCGTAGCTCTCGCCACTGCTACTGACAAGGTGTCGCAGAGGTGACCAGCCATGGCCCACCTCAAGTCGGAACGTAGCTCGCTAATGAACCGCTCGGTACGAGCCTGCTCACTAGCTGCCACGTGGGGAACGTGTCGAAGTAGCTGCAGAAACCTCTGATGGTACTGGCCCACGGTTAAGTCTCCCTGGACTAACTCGTGGAACAAGTCCCTCCTCTCCCGGCAGACATAGTCGGGAAGGTACTCGCCGAGGAAGGCCTCGAGAAACTGCTGCCAAGAGATCTTCTCCAACCTCTTGCCCTGAAACCTGGTCAGCCTCACTACTCGCCACCACCCATGGGCTGACCCCTTCAGCTGATATACTGCCAAACGAACCTGATCCAACTCTGCACAGTCCATGGTCTCGAAGGTGCGCTCGAGCTCATGGACCCAACTCTCTGCTCTATCCGGATCGCGGTCGCCTGCAAACGTAGGAGGTCGAAGATGAAGGAACCTCTCCAGAAGCACGGTGCGGTCCTCAGGTGCTGCTGCTGCTACTGGAGTCTGCTGCCGAACTACGGGTGGTACCTCTGGCTGAGCCGGTGCTTCCTGCGGGGTCGGTGGTGGCTGCTCCTCTGCTGCAATCTCTGCAAACTGCGGACCTCCTGCTGGCATCTGCTGGTATGGCTGGTACTGCTGCTGCGGTGGGTACTGCCACGGACCCTGAAACATCGCTCTCCACCACTGCTCCATGACGGCCGGCGGGGGTGCAGGTGGATACCACTGCTGCCCCTACTGCTGCTGCGGTCCTCCCTGCGGCAACGGGTCGTCTGGCTGCTCGAACTGCTAGGGCTGAGCACCGAACGGCACCTGCTCGGCTGCAACCGAACTATCCGACTCAGTCTCTTGACGCTCCACCAAGTTATGAGCCCGTCTGCGAGTGCGTGGAGGCATGATCTGCAAAACAGCCATATTTAGTTAATGACACTTAAGACTCCAACGGCTAGCAGTGTTCACTTATACTTCCTAAGGGACTGTACGTCATTACTCATTTCCACCACAAGTCTTGGTAGACCCCTTGCTCTGATACCACTGTAACGGCGCCGGCGCCCGGGTCCCCGGCTCCCACCAAGGATCCGACCGTCGGCACCGCCGCCCACGGGTCCGGAGACCCGGAAGGGCTAACGGATCGGTCTAACGAGATATGTGACGGAAAGTAAGTAACGACAAACGTACTAAAGATGTACCAACTAGTGCAAGAAGAAGTCTAACACAACGTGCAAGTCTAGTACAAGTCCCCAAGTAGTAAAAGTACAAGTGCAGAACGGAAAAGGAATAACACGTCCCTTAGGGGCATACCCCGAGGGTGAAGTACAGAACTAGGGGAAACACTGCAACTAGAGACGCCGACTACTGCGGGCCCGTCTCCTCGCTACGCCACGGAGGGAACTGCTGTGAAGTCTCACCTACAAAACAGGGAGTGAGCTTCACGAAGAAGCCCAGTAGGGACTACCAATCTCCCACTGGTTCCACAAGCAAGTATAGACTAGAGCAATAATTAAATAAAGCAGTAAAGTCTAATCTACTAAACAGAGTAAAGTGCGAAAGCGTGAAAGAACTACGCAGTCGTCGGTCTAAGCCACTCGGCGGGACTGGAAAACCCGTGTAAACCAAGGCACCACAAGAACCCAGCTGTAAACACAGACAACGAACTGCCTGGACAAGCACACTAGCTACAGTACACTACTCTAGTCAGCTGGTCAGGAGCGCCACGCGTCTTACCCTCGACCAACGGTCCATGTCTGACACCTCCCGTCGGAGTGAGACGCGGACCACAAGTAACCACAAACTGCCGTAGTCTGGCCGGACTACGGTCCCACGCTTGTCACCTCTAGGTGGTTCCGGAACCACGTAGAGTGAGGCAGTGAGAATGGACTAGCTGAACTGCGCCGTACGAGTCACACACTACCGGCGTCCCAGCCTCAGCTAAGAGAGCTCCACAAACGACCACGTCGCTGTCCCACCGTTTTCCCCTACTGCTACCAGAGTCAACGACTCAAGCAAACCCCGCCGTCTGGAGCAACACCCTCTGACACAGACGCGCAGGAACCAGGGGTCCCAGGTAACGGTAACAACCTGTCTCGCGGACAAGCCCTCAAGTGCCTAGCACCAGGCGAAGAGAGAGACTAGCAGTAGCACTGTACTAGGAAACAGCATAGGTGCCGAGAAAATCGAGTCGTAGCGGAAGCAAGACACTGAGCAGGTTGCCAAGTCCCTTCTCTGGCTGAGAAGGCGGCAGGCCTGGTGTCGCCTTCAGGACGGCGACACCCAGGTCGGCACAACCCTACTGATATGGTTGCGACATAGGCTATGTCGCAACCATGTCAGTGCTCCAGGACAGACCCCGGAACCTGGAACAGGAAAAACAGGTAGAAGGCGACGGCCCCCATGTCGCCACCAAGGAGGCGACATGGCTGGTGTCGCCTTCAGGAATTCCTGAAGGCGATGCATCGATGTGTCACCACCTGATGGCGACACTAAAGGTGTCGCCTTCACAGTGCACAACACACCGAGGCTCCCTTCTTCAGGGCCTCAACCACACCACAACCACAACCGCGGGGAGGGGAGCATGTAGGCAATTAAACATGGTTCTAAAGAGTTCAAACCACCCTCTAGAAACCCCAACAAGCATGCACAATAACCTACACTCACATGCATCTCACTCAACATGGAGAACCCTCAAACCCAAGCAACCATTGCATGCAAGGCACCACACAAACCACATCCACAACCAAAGCATGAAAACAACCTAGCATGCAAGTTCTAGGCTTGGAAGAGGTGAGGATCCAAGCAAGTGGATCTAGGGGGAAGGTTTGGGTTCCCTACCTCGAGATGAAGATCCAACCTCAAGGGCCCTTCTCGTAGGCTAGCAACCCTCCACCTCCGAGCTCCGACGATCCACGAGCCTCCTCCCATGAACCGAGCACCTCCTCTCCCTTGCAAGAGAGCCAAGAAGGCTCCTCCCAAGCTCCACGAAGCTCCCAAGCTCCACGGAGCTCCTAAGCTCCAGTTCGCCGGAGAAGAAGGGTTTTCTCGGAGAGAAGGCCGAACTGAGGCTTGTGCTCACGGCTTGGGCACTTAACCCTCTGGAACTGAGAAGGCGACATAGGCCCCGTCACCTTCACTAAACCTGAAGGCGACATAGGCAATGTCGCTATCCCGTGCTCAACGGTCAAGTCGAACTGCGACATCGCCACGTGTCAGCCATGCAGGCCTGACACCAGAAGGCGACATAGGACCTATTGCCTCCTTACTGCCAGATGCTGACACCTGTCACCTCTCTTCAGGCAGCAAAACGACAAAGTGCATGTGGCTGGCAGCACAGACAGAAGGCGACATAGGGCCTGTCGCCTTCCCAACTGGAAGGCGACAAGCCTCATGTCGTCTTTAGAAGGCCACATACCCTATGTCGCCACCCTTGATGGAGGGCGACTGGTCAGGGTAACATGGGATGTTATAGAAAACAAGCAAGTCTTGAATGGAAACAGTAGAAAAATGCTACATGGCTCATGGCAGCTCAAAAGGCTCTTTCCGTTCAGACAAATCTGAAGAATCATGTATGTCAGAGAAGTCAAGAAACTCTTAAGGGTCAGGTAAATCCAATTCAGACCCATTTGATGTATCTATATCTAACTCTGATTCAGAGAATGATATATCCTATGATGAATTGGTAGAATGCTATGATCACTTGTCCAATCAATTTAAGAAGGTAAAATCTCAAAACAAGAAGCTAAAAGAAAAATTGGATAAGAATGAAATGAGAATTGATAATGCTCAAGCATTCTATGAAGAAAATGAAACATTGAAAACAGAGAATGAAAAATTGGAGAATGAAGTCAGAAATTGTGAAAACAAGCTTTCTAAATTGAAAGAAGATCATGATCAGTTGAATCTGAAAATTTTGATTTGAAAAATGAAAATGAAAAATTGATTGATCATAATGAGAATCTTAAACTTGATAATGATCAATTGAACAAATAAATCTCCAACATGGCTCATGATCATCAAATAAAAGAAAAATACAACCAATTGGTTGAGGAAAATAATCATCTAAAAAAGAAGATTGAGTGCTTGTATCATGACAGACCATTAAATGATGAATGTAACAATTCTAAGAAGAAAATTGCTGAGTTGGAAAATCAAGTTGTTCAAAGTGAAATTGAAAAGAACAAAATAAAAAACTGTCTGGATGTCATGACAAACCAACTTCAAACTTCTAAAAAAGAAATTGATGCATTGACAGCTGAAAAATAAAAATTGACAAATAAACTTGAAGTGGTTAGTAAACAAAATCAAAATTTCGAGAAGAAGATTTCTAATTGAACAAAATCATTGATAGCTTAAAATCTGCTCTATCTATGTTTGCTCAACGAACACAGAATTTGGATAATCTTCTTGGAATAAAAGTCAAATTTCAAAAGGAGGGTTTAGGCTTTAACCCCTTGAACAAAACAGATTTTAGAAACAAAACAAAGACCTCATTTGTCAATGTTTCTAAGAATAAGAATTCTGTTTCACCTAAAGAAAAACTTGTTAAGATTTATGTTCAGAAAAATGTTCAAAAACAAAATGATAAATTGAACAAAAATGTTGCAGATAGGAAGAATCCTATTTCAACTGAAAACTAAAAAAAGAGAATGAAAAAGAAAATAGGACTCCACAAGGTCTCCACAGCTCCTCCATCACCCCAGGAAAATCTAAGATAATATGCAACTCCACATCATGTCAAGAGCTACCAAAGGGTACCACCTCCTCCTTTTCAGCCCAAGGATAATCAAAGGTACTCTAAAGGATCTCAGAGATTCCAACAAATGCACTCACACTATGGCAAGCTCCATGTAAATACTCAACTCGTTTGCTTTAATTGCAATAGACCTGGTCACCTTGCCAAATTCTGCTAGAATAAAGGTCAACACTTTCATAAATATGCCAAGTCTGTCCAATACTTTACATGTCATAAACATGGTCATATCTCTAGGGACTGTTGGCATATAAATGATCATCTTGTGCATGTTCCCAAGCCCCATGTTCATACACATGCCCATGTACACAGGAATAAAAATCATGTTCTGCTGAAAATACTCAGAAATTCCATGTACATAAGAATATGATTGCTGGACAAAGGAAGCGTTCTATTCTTCATGCTAAAATTCCTAAAAGCAAAATATTTCATGAAAACATAGATGTATTGAACATGACTACAGAAGAGTATAGAACTAATACTTCTCATAGTTCCATTAATGAAAGAAATACATCTATTCCAAAAATAAAATTATTTTAGATTCTGAAATCATTGTTAAATCCTAACATTAATGTCATTGCGGGACCCAAGCAAGTGTGGGTCCCAAAACCAGCTTGATCAACAAGTTGAGATGTCTTGCAGCCATACAATGTAAATGGATTCATGACATTGGCTGTGCAAGGTAATAAATGATTGAAGATGTAAGACCCTCGAATTTCTGTCGCATTATTTGTAATTATGTGTGTGTATTTATGCTTGTGTATGTATGTACATATTTACGTACGCATTAATTAGTATAATTACGTGTACATGTGTTTATATTAAACATAAATAATGTATGTATTGCATGATGGTAGTATGGATACAATACCGTATACATATTGCATGTATATATGCCCGGTATGCATGGTTTTCTGCATAATTTAGAGTCTGGCCGAAGGCCACCTTGGCGTCAAGCCCAGGCCGTTTAGCTGGTGTCAGCGTCCAGACATGGACGCCAACACTAATCCTGGCGTCCAGCGATATGGATGCCAATTTCTCTGACCTGCATGCGCAGCAGAGCTGCAAGCTTCTGAAACAAGGTATGGCCACCATTGGGGGGAGGTTCCCCAACAGCTCTGAGGGTGTCCCATCACCCTAGTGAGTGGGAGAGAGACCCTCCTTATTGTCTAAACCCGAAGTGGCCTCTCCCACTCATCCCTTCACCCTTGTAAGAGGAGAAGAAGAGGAGAAAAACCCTAGGAGGAAAACTGTGAGAAAAACCCCATCTTAGCACCCTCAAATCCGACCCCATTGGAGCTTGATCTGGAGATCTACTGCGACAAGAAGGAAGCTGGAGCAAAGGAGAAGGCTTCCCCATCGTCCCCTTGCTGTGGAGCTCGTCCAAGAACCCGGAGGAAGGTGACCTTGGAGGGAGTTCTGCAGCTTTCTTGGGACTGCCCAAGGAGGTCTTCACCAAGCCCTAGATCCCTTGGAGGAATTTTTAGAAGGCAAGTAACCTATCTATGATGTCCCCGTATGAGTCTAGGTTGTTTCTATGATTTTTATGAAATTTTCCTCGAGTCCTAGACCCTCCAATTCACCCAAGATTCAGAGCTCGGGTCTGTGTTTCTGCACAGACCTGATTCGACGGCAAGGTCCCTGGACGCCCAGATCATGCTTGGCGTCCATCGACCATGCCGCTGACCCTGAGTCAGCGGCCAGAGACCGCCGCCAAGTTCTTCTGGACAGAACAGTGAGCTGCTCTGCCCCTCTTATACATTAACTTCGGTATGTTTTACGTGATGAGGATATATGGTAAACCTTATACTCTATGTATATTGTCCATTGTGGTGTGTGGATGAATGTGGTGTGATGGTGAATGTGGGAAATATTGTATCCCATGAATTGTGAGCATAACTTGTTGAAAATTTTGCAAATTCCATGTTCCATGATTCGGGTCAGTTGAATGTCTTGGTTGTAGTCTGATCATGAAGGTTAGTGTGTCAGCATGTGTGTTTGAAATTTTGGTAAATTATCCATGTTTGTGTAAATTGCTAATAAAATCCGGTTCGGTAAAATAAAAGCATGTAAGAATGGTTGTGATGATTTATCTATAGGTGTATGATTTAGGGTAATCTGGTATTCTCAAATCATGCATATATCAGTGACCTTTGTTTAAATAGTAAGTGGCAATTTGCAAGATGTGTTAAACCCCATGTTAAATTAAATTGTGAATGGCATGCTAATTAGGTGTTTATTTACTGTAAATTCTATGAAGCTCAGAAAAATCTGAAAATTGAGGGTATCATCTGAACGCGAAAACAGCATGTGGTTAAAATTTAGGTCATTGGATCAGTAAATAAAAAGTTATGTATTTTTCATGTGAAATGTGATAATTCGTGCATATGATCGTAATGTGATTAGATTTTGTTTAAACCCAACATGATTAGTGTGTTCACTGTGTGTTAAACTCTTGAAATTCTGTAGTACCATGTTAGGAAAAATAGAGGTATTCATGTGAGTGAGGAAGTGAATGAGATGAAGTGTTATGTGTAAAACCAAGTGTAAAACGGTAAATGTGTAAATGTGTAACTGTGCCAATGTGACACTGCTTCCGTAGAGGGCAGTGGAGCTGTATCAGGGAAAAGTCCCCCTGAGAAAGTTCATTGTGTTAAGTGACCCTAAGGGCATTAGGGGGAAATCCTGGAGGTGGACAAGTACCACTGGTTAGGGTGGAGACTTGTTCTCCCGGTCTGCGCAGTCCAAGAGTCGCCATTGGAATGCCTAGATGGCGTCTATGTGTAATGTGATGTGTATATGTCCTTCTTTGGTGGTTTGGACTATGTGTCACGGCACCTAAAATGTGTAATGTGAAATGTGTAATGTGTATGTGTCCATGTGTAAATGTGTAAGTGGCAATGTAATGTGTATGTGTAAAGTGAACCATGTGAAAGAGAAAACTTGTGTAAATAAAAATGTGAAACTAAAGATGTGGAAATAGGTTATTGAAACCCATGTGAGACAAATCTGAAATCATGTGAATTAAGTAAATTCATATTATTATCATTATGTTTAATGTGCAAAGATGCTTAGAATCCATGTTAGGGATAATTAGTGAACACGGGCACAAGATAGCATGAATGGTTGTTGATGTGATATGTTTTATGCATTATTGTAGCTCTCATGCCTAGGTTTTCAGCCATGAACCCATATGAAATCAGCAACCTAAAGTATGTGAAAAGGTTTATGTAAGTGTTTAAAAACATGTAAATCCATGCTAGTTGTGTTTCCCTTCCATATGTGCATAATGTTCATGTTGGTAGCTCTCATGTTTTGATTCTTGAAAGATTAAAGTTTTATGAGAAAAATTAAATAGAGAGCATGTGATAGGTGAATTTTGTTTTTAGAAATTGAAAGCATGACCCATGTATAAAATTGTAAACTTTCATGATAGGTTGAATCTTTAAATCGACTAGCATGCTATGTGTTGCGAATTGTAAATGTGCATGTAGAAACCACTAGGACTTGTATGTGAATGTTATGGGTAGTGTTTCTTGCTGAGTCCTTGGACTCACTCCTTGCTTCGGCGTACAGGTATAGTTGGTGACACGACACCGCTTGAGGAGACGGTGGAGACGGACTCCGAGCGCGGAGACTAGCTAGTTGTTGGAGTTCTTTGAGATTGTGTATTTCATAGTATGTAAATTTGGAACATTGTACTAGAAGTATCATGAAAAGGATGTATAAGTGTGGACATTTGTATTTAATTTCAGCAATTTAAATCATGTGGATTTTTAGTTCTTTTATGTTAATTGCGAACTGCATGTATGTTTAATGTGGATGATGAATGAATGAAGACATTGGTCTTTTACTTCCGCTACTCTGTTGTATATTCGCGTGTATCTCAGCTGTTTGTATCGTTTGGGTAAATGTCCCACTGTGAGGACTCTCGCTATATCGACGTGGGTCGGTATGACCGTACCGGTGTAACGAGGGCCGTCACAGAGATTGGTATTAGAGAGACCGGTTGAGATTGCACATGAATATACCTAAGTCATCATCCCCATTGCATGCTAAGTATGTCCACATGTGTAGAAAACACTAATAAGAAGTGAAAGTTAGATAAGAAAATGGTTAGAAAACTTAGTAACCTAGCTCTAATAGTGGCTGGAATTTTATTACAGCCATGGCTTCCCGTGGACGACGTGGAGGTGTGCCAGCTCGCGACGACGAGCAGAGGCGTGAGGAGCGGGCGGAGCAGCAGGCCCCGGCCCCACAGGGTCCTGTGCTTCCCCCACCACCGCCAGTGGACTATGGAGTATTCATGCAAGGTCTGGTGCAAGCCATGCAGACGCAGGCCCACACCCAGGCAGCACTCCAGGCCCAGTTGGAGGCCCAGCAGGCTCAGGCCCCAGCTCAGGACCATGGTGGACCCATCATGGAGCGATTCAAGAGGATGGCCCCACCCTCTTTTAAGGGGGAGAGTGATCCACTAATGGCAGAAAGCTGGATGAGGGAGACGGAGAAAATCTTCCGAGCTATCAGGTGTTCTGATGAAGACAAGGTGACCTTAGCCACCTACATGCTACAGGTATGTTTTGGTTTATGCTTGTATGTTGTTTGTCAAGTTAGAAATTGTTGGTTAGTGCTTATGAAGGTGTATTGCAGGAGAGAGCTGATGTATGGTGGTCCTCCCTACTACGTACACGCTTCGAGGACGGAGTGGTAGACGTGGCGTGGGATGCGTTCGTGAGGCTCTTCCGAGCCAAGTTCGTCCCAGAGCATATCCAGGACAAGATGGAGCAAGAATTCCTTTCCCTGACGCAAGGATCAATGACCGTCCTGGAATACGAGGCAAGGTTTTCTGAACTTTCTAAATATGCACCGCATATCGTAGAGGATGAGCGCAGGAAGACCAAGAAGTTCGTAAAGGGACTCAAGCCATCACTGAGGACGAGACTCGTGGCGTTTGACCACCGCACGCTAGACGAGGCCCTCAGCGCAGCCTGCAGACAGGAGGGAGAAATGGAGCAGTATCTGGAGGAGAAGAAGGCTTCGCAGAAGAGGCCGACAGCGACATTCCAGCGGCAGGATAAGAGGAAAACGGTGTACCAGACACCGCAGAAACCAGTGGCAGTCAGCAACTCTCAGGTACCTTCTGTACGTTCCCCCGGTGCGAAGAAAGAGTGTCCCCATTGTGGGAAGACCCATGGAGGTTCCGAGTGCTGGTTAGTAGCGGGTAGATGCTTAAAGTGTGGGAGCAGCGACCACAAGATCAAGGATTGCCCAAGACTTCAGTAGGGAGCTCAGCGTGGAGCGCCAGTACCAGCAGTAGCGGCAGCCGCGCCAGCTACAGGACGACCAGGAAGGCCTCGAGCCCCAGCTCGAGTGTTTGCGTTAGCTCGTGAGGACGCCGAGCAGGCGGAGCATGTCACCGAAGGTACAGTTTTACTTTTCGGTGTGCACGCTCGGGTTTTGTTTGATACGGGTGCTACTCACTCGTTCATTTCCGAGCGGTTTGCTAGGCAGTTAGCCCTAGAGTCAGGCATAGAGTCCGAGGAGTTAGAGGTTCCTTTGTCTGTGCACACCCCTGCGGGTAAGGTATCGACTAGGAAGTGCATTCCGTCGTTACCCGTGTGCATCGAGGATAGATTCCTAGATGGGTGTTTCTTCTTGCTAAAGATGAAGACTATGATTGTATTCTTGGTCTGGATTGGCTAGAGGAGCACTATGCGTTAGTGGATTGTCGTAGGAAGAAGATTGTTTTCCGCATTCCTGGTGAGGACGAGTTCTCTCATCCCTTGCCAAAGAACTTAGCGGGAAAGTTAGTTATCTCTGCCATGAAGGCGATGCGCATGGTGAACAAGGGTTGTGACGCGTTTCTTGCCAGCATTATGCTAGTACCCGATGCTAGTTCGTCACTGACTCTTGCAGAGATCGATGTGGTGCAGGACTTTCCAGATGTCTTTCCCGATGACTTGTCTGGATTGCCACCGGATAGGGAGATAGAGTTCACTATAGAGTTGCTTCCAGGCACCTCTCCTATCTCGAAGGCCCCATATCGGATGGCCCCTGCAGAGTTAGCCGAGTTGAGGAAGCAATTGCAAGAATTGCTCGATAAGGGATTTATTCGCCCTAGTGTTTCCCCTTGGGGCGCACCTGTATTATTCGTCAAGAAGAAAGACGGGTCACTTCGGTTGTGCATTGATTATAGGAAGCTAAACCAGGTGACTGTGAAGAACAGGTATCCCTTACCTCGGATTGATGATCTATTTGACCAGTTGCGAGAGGCATCAGTCTTTTCCAAGATTGACTTGCGATCTGGTTATCATCAGTTGAGGATTCGGAGTGAGGATGTGTCCAAGACGGCATTTAGAACCCGTTATGGACATTATGAGTTTTTGGTTCTTCCTTTCGGATTGACCAACGCCCCTGCAGCGTTCATGGATCTCATGAACCGGGTGTTTAGTCCGTATCTAGATAGCTTTTTTGTTGTGTTTATTGATGACGTGTTGGTCTATTCTCCGGATGAGGCCACACACCGTCAGCATTTGAGGTTAGTCTTGGAGGTTCTCCGTGAGCACAAGCTGTATGCGAAGTTCAGCAAGTGCGAGTTCTGGTTGCGCGAGGTTCATTTTCTCGGGCATGTTATCTCCGACGCTGGTGTAGCAGTTGATCCAGCAAAAGTCCAGGCAGTTATGGATTGGGAGATTCCCACGACCCCTTCGGAGATTCGTAGTTTCCTTGGATTAGCTGGTTACTATCGGCGATTCATTGAGGGTTTCTCATCCATCGCCGCCCCTTTGACAAAGCTGACCAGAAAGGGTGAGAAGTTCGTATGGTCTGAGGCATGTGAGCGTAGCTTTCAGCTATTGAAGGCTAAGCTTACTTCTGCTCCGGTATTGGTATTGCCTAGTGGTCTAGAAGGTTTTGCCATTTATACGGATGCATCTCAGATTGGTTTAGGCTGTGTGCTCATGCAGCAAGAGAGGGTAGTGGCTTATGCTTCTCGTCAGTTGAAGGAGCATGAGAGGAACTATCCGACTCATGATTTAGAGCTCGCAGCTGTGGTTCATGCACTAAAGATCTGGAGGCACTATCTTTATGGTGTCAGATTTGAGGTGTTTACCGACCACAAGAGCTTGAAGTATCTTTTCTCCCAAAAGGAATTAAACCTGAGGCAGAGAAGATGGATTGAGTTCTTGAAGGACTATGACTTCGACCTTCAGTATCATCCTGGAAAGGCGAACGTCGTAGCGGATGCTCTTAGTAGAAAGAGGTCTTCGCTCCAGCAGGATTGGAAGATGTTGGAGGATGCAGCGTGCTCTATGACCGAGTTAGAGCCATCGTTGTGTCAGGCTTTTGTAGCTCAGCTATCCCTTAGATCCTCAGTCTTGGATGAGGTGATTGAGCAGCAGAAAGCCGATCCTAGATTGTTAGAGTTAGTGGGTAAGGTGGGCATTGCTCGGGATGAGGACGGTGTGATTAGATTTCAGCACCGTGTTTGTGTTCTCGATGTGGTAGATGTCCGTGAGCATGTGTTAGCGGAGGCTCATAGATCGCGATTCTCTATTCATCCGAGTAACACTAAGATGTATCAAGACCTGAAGAGATCATTTTGGTGGTCCGGCATGAAGAAAGATGTTGCGGATTATGTGTCTAGATGCCTAGTATGTCAGCAGGTGAAAGCCGAGTGGCAGCGACCATCCGGCCTTATGCAGAGGATGGATATCCCCGTATGGAAGTGGGAAGCTGTCACTATGGATTTCGTATCGGGTTTGCCTCGATCTAGAAGGGGCAATGACTCGATTTGGGTAGTTGTAGATAGATTCTCGAAGACTACTCATTTCTTGCCTATGAAGAAGAAGCAGTCAGTAGAGAGTTTAGCTAGATTGTATGTTAGCGGTATCATTAGATTGCATGGTGTGCCGAAGTCGATCATTTCGGATCGAGATCCGAGATTTAGTTCGAGATTGTGGAAGGGTCTTCAGGATGCGTTAGGTTCGGAGCTTAAGCTCAGTTCGGCGTTTCATCCCCAGACCGATGGACAGTCGAGAGGACTATCCAGACGCTCGAGGATATGTTGAGAGCGTGTGTTCTGGATTGGAAGGATGATTGGGAGCGTCATCTACCTCTTGTGGAGTTCGCATACAACAACAACTTTCATGCTAGTATCGGTATGGCTCCATTCGAGGCGTTGTATGGTAGGCCCTGCAGATCTCCTTTATGTTGGGAGGAGACTGGTGATAGGCAGTTGATCGGACCGGAGTTAGTTCAGGAAACTTCGGATAAGATTCAGCTTATCAGGAAAAGGCTTGTTGCGGCACAGGATAGGCAGAAGAGTTATGCCGACAACAGGAGAAGGATTTGGAGTTTGAGGTTGGCGATCATGTCTTCTTGAAGATATCGCCTACTCGTGGAGTTGTCAGATTTGGCAGGCATAGCAAGCTAAGCCCTAGATTCATTGGCCCATATGAGATTCTCAGACGTTTGGGCAGCGTGGGGTATGAGCTAGCATTACCCCCAGCTTTGGCTAGCGTTCACCCGGTATTCCACGTATCTATGCTCAGGAAGTATGTCCGAGATCCGTCTCATGTGATTAGTCATGAGCCCATGGAGATCCAGCCAGATCTTTCGTATGTCGAGCAACCCGTAGCCATTCTTGACCGGAAGGTTCAGCATCTCCGGAACAAGATTATTACGTCGGTGAAGGTTCTATGGCGGAACTTCTCACGTGAGGAGGCTACGTGGGAGCTTGAGGATGCGATGAAGAAGAAATATCCCCTTTTGTTTGAGTAGTGTCGTTCTACCTTCGAGGACGAAGTTTCTTTAAGGGGGAGAGGGTGTAAGACCCTTGAATTTTCGTCGTATTATTTGTAATTATGTGTGTGTATTTATGCTTGTGTATGTATGTACATATTTACGTACGCATTAATTAGTATAATTACGTGTACATGTGTTTATATTAAACATAAATAATGTATGTATTGCATGATGGTAGTATGGATACAATACCATATACATATTGCATGTATATATGCCCGGTATGCATTGTTTTCTGCATAATTTAGAGTCTGGCCGAAGGCCACCTTGGCGTCAAGCCCAGGCCGTTTAGCTGGTGTCAGCGTCCAGACATGGACGCCAACACTAATCCTGGCGTCCAGCGATATGGACGCCAATTTCTCTGACGTGCATGCGCAGCAGAGCTGCAAGCTTCTGAAACAATATATGGCCACCATTGGGGGGAGGTTCCCCAACGGCTCTGAGGGTGTCCCATCACCCTAGTGAGTGGGAGAGAGACCCTCCTTATTGTCTAAACCCGAAGTGGCCTCTCCCACTCTTCCCTTCACCCTTGTAAGAGGAGAAAAGAGGAGAAAAACCCTAGGAGGAAAACTGTGAGAAAACCCATCTTAGCACCCTCAAATCCGACCCCATTGGAGCTTGATCTGAAGATCTACTGCGACAAGAAGGAAGCTGGAGCAAAGGAGAAGGCTTCCCCATCGTCCCCTTGCTGTGGAGCTCGTCCAAGAACCCGGAGGAAGGTGACCTTGGAGGGAGTTCTGCAAATTTCTTGGGACTGCCCAAGGAGGTCTTCACCAAGCCCTAGATCCCTTGGAGGAATTTTAGAAGGCAAGTAACCTATCTATGATGTCCCCGTATGAGTCTAGGTTGTTTATGATTTTTATGAAATTTTCCTCGAGTCCTAGACCCTCCAATTCACCCAAGATTCAGAGCTCGGGTCTGTGTTTCTGCACAGACCTGATTCGACGGCAAGGTCCCTGGACGCCCAGATCATGCTTGGCGTCCATCGACCATGCCGCTGACCCTGAGTCAGCGGCCAGAGACCGCCGCCAAGTTCTTCTGGCAGAACAGTGAGCTGTTCTGTCCCTCTTATACATTAACTTCGGTATGTTTTACGTGATGAGGATATATGGTAAACCTTATACTCTATGTATATTGTCCATTGTGGTGTGTGGATGAATGTGGTGTGATGGTGAATGTGGGAAATATTGTATCCCATGAATTGTGAGCATAACTTGTTGAAAATTTGCAAATTCCATGTTCTATGATTCGGATCAGTTTGAATGTCTTGGTTGTAGTCTGATCATGAAGGTTAGTGTGTCAGCATGTGTGTTTGAAATTTTGGTAAATTATCCATGTTTGTGTAAATTGCTAATAAAATCCGGTTCGGTAAAATAAAAGCATGTAAGAATGGTTGTGATGATTTATCTATAGATGTATGATTTAGGGTAATCTGGTATTCTCAAATCATGCATATATCAGTGACCTTTGTTTAAATAGTAAGTGGCAATTTGCAAGATGTATTAAACCCCATGTTAAATTAAATTGTGAATGGCATGCTAATTAGGTGTTTTATTTACTGTAAATTCTATGAAGCTCAGAAAAATCTGAAAAATTGAGGGTATTATCTTGAACCCGAAAACAGCATGTGGTTAAAATTTCAAGTCAATTGGATCAGTAAATAAAAAGTTATGTATTTTTCATGTGAAATGTGATAATTCGTGCATATGATCGTAATGTGATTAGATTTTGTTTAAACCCAACATGATTAGTGTGTTCACTGTGTGTTAAACTCTTGAAACTCTGTAGTACCATGTTAGGAAAAACAGAGGTATTCATGTGAGTGAGGAAGTGAATGAGATGAAGTGTTATGTGTAAAACTAAGTGTAAAATGGTATATGTGTGAATGTGTAACTGTACCAATGTGACACTGCTTCCGTAGAGGGCAGTGGAGCTGTATCAGGGAAAAGTCCCCCTGAGAAAGTTCATTGTGTTAAGTGACCCTAAGGGCATTAGGGGGAAATCCTGGAGGTGGACAAGTACCACTGGTTAGGGTGGAGACTTGTTCTCCGGTCTGCGCAGTCCAAGAGTCACCATTGGAATGCCTAGATGGCGTCTATGTGTAATGTGATGTGTATATGTCCTTCTTTGGTGGTTTGGACTATGTGTCACGGCACCTAAAATGTGTAATGTGAAATGTGTAATGTGTATGTGTCCATGTGTAAATGTGTAAGTGGCAATGTAAATGTGTATGTGTAAAGTGAACCATGTGAAAGAGAAAACTTGTGTAAATAAAAATGTGAAACTAAAGATGTGGAAATAGGTTATTGAAACCCATGTGAGACAAATCTGAAATCATGTGAATTAAGTAAATTCATATTATTATCATTATGTTTAATGTGCAAAGATGCTTAGAATCCATGTTAGGGATAATTAGTGAACACTGACACAAGATAGCATGAATGGTTGTTGATGTGATATGTTTTATGCATTATTGTAGCTCTCATGCCTAGGTTTTCAGCCATGAACCCATATGAAATCAGCAACCTAAAGCATGTGAAAGGTTTATGTAAGTGTTTAAAAACATGTAAATCCATGCTAGTTGTGTTTCCCTTCCATATGTGCATAATGTTCATGTTGGTAGCTCTCATGTTTTGATTCTTGAAAGATTAAAGTTTATGAGAAAAATTAAATAGAGAGCATGTGATAGGTGAATTTTGTTTTTAGAAATCTGAAAGCATGATCCATGTATAAAATTGTAAACTTTCATGATAGGTTGAATCTTTAAATCGACTAGCATGGTATGTGTTGCGAATTGTAAATGTGCATGTAGAAACCACTAGGACTTGTACGTGAATGTTATGGGTAGTGTTTCTTGTTGAGTCCTTGGACTCACTCCTTGCTTCGGCGTACAGGTATAGTTGGTGACATGACACCGCTTGAGGAGACGGTGGAGACGGACTCCGATCGCGGAGACTAGCTAGTTGTTGGAGTTCTTTGAGATTGTGTATTTCATAGTATGTAAATTTGGAACATTGTACTAGAAGTATCATGAAAAGGATGTATAAGTGTGGACATTTGTATTTAATTTCAGCAATTTAAATCATGTGGAGTTTTAGTTCTTTTATGTTAATTGCGAACTGCATGTATGTTTAATGTGGATGATGAATGAATGAAGACATTGGTCTTTTACTTCCGCTACTCTATTGTATATTCGCGTGTATCTCAGCTGTTTGTATCGTTTGGGTAAATGTCCCACTGTGAGGACTCTCTCTATATAGACGTGGGTCGGTATGACCGTACCAGTGTAACGAGGGCCGTCACAGAAGAACAAAGGTAAAATTTTTTAGATTGCAATTGAATACTGTTTAGGTAAAATCTCCTTGTCACTTCAGATTTGAACTGCTGGAATTGAAATGGTTTTTAATTTTATCTGAGCAATGAAAATTGTGGTTTGATGCTATCCCCAAATGACAATGCCTCTTAACAATTGATATCATGGTTGTATTATCATGCTTGCTTGACTGTGTCCATGATTCTGTGTGCATAATAATGAATTGCTTGCCAACCCTTCTCAGTTCATACACATGTTAAGGGGTGTAAAATTTGAAAAAGTAAAAAAATGTTCTTTAAAATTCATTGAAATTGATCTTTTATGTAGTGACTATTTGGTATATCAAATGGTGAAATGTGGAAGGACAAGTTAGGCTTGTCTGGAAATCATCATTATGCGTGAGAAATATTCTCCGCCAAGTATCAATAGTCTTCTACTATATAAAGATTATCAAAAAAAAAAAAATCATAATCTCAAAAACTTCAATTGATCATGTTTATACTCTCTTTGTGCAAATTGCTTGACATGAACGTGTGAATTTTCTAAATGTTCATTTCAATATCATGCGTACATTATGGGGGAGTAAGTCAAAAAGAGTTTTTGAGTGAGTTGTTTGATGGACATTCTTTCACATCAATCTTGCCACATTTATCTCTTTAAAAGAATGAAATTTTGGTGTCCACATGCTAATGGATGTTTATTCTGTGTGCAAATACTTGGTATGTTTGTGTATTTCATTGATTGATTTGCTTGAATGATGAGTCATCATATGCATACACTATGGGGGAGTAAGTTAAGGCTAAGTGAGTGAAATTCTTAAGGGTAACCCTTCATACTCAATGTGTCATAATCCCTCATTCATATGAGTCAAATTTCTCTCAATCCCAAGCCTTTAAACTGAGTTTTCAAGTCTCTGTCGACAACCCCCATTCCTCCTGTCGACAGATAGCCTCTCCCAGAACCTCTATCTCACTGGATTTCAGTAACTATCGACAGGCATATCCTTGCTGTCGACAGATATACCTTTTCTAACAATTCCTCATCTTCTCTCATCCTTTCTTCATGAGCATGTTCATAATATTAATGCAAGGGGAGAATTTGGAATTAATATTCATTACTACCTTTCATACTCACATAGTATCAAAGACATTTAGTTAATCACAATGATTTGAAATAATATTTTGTGCTTGAGTGTAGGTTATATCATCTAGGAAACATTGAACAAATCTAATGATTTTAACCTAACTCACTTGAATAACTCCCTTGTGGATGGTCATGTTTCTAAAGTGGATTGATAAGTAAGAAGGTTATTGAACTTAATGATTTTACATTGGCCATTGACTTTACATAACCTTTGACCTTGATTTTAAAATTTTTTAAAAAAGGAGAAAAGCTACCTATTTCTAAACTAAAAAGATCAAATAAAGTTTATATGCAATGGGAAAAAGGCAGAACAATGATGAATATCGCCGAGTAATCGAGGACATGGGCATCACAAATGTCTGTCTTCGCATCAAAAAGTTCATTTATTATATCTATATAATGGTATGATGGTCACAAACACTGAGTAACTGGGGGTACGGGCATCACAAATGTCTACCTTCACGTCAAAAGGTGAAAATGATCCTAATTACCACTTTTCCCACATTAACTTGACAAAAGAAATAGTTCAATATTAGAAATAGAGTGAAGCCTCCATGTTTTTAAATCAAGGCCAATTTGTTTTTTATTATTAATTGTTCATGTAAACATTACTTTCATTTACCAACTGAACATCACCCACCAAGAAATATGTTTTTCTTCAATGATTTTATTCAAACGGGTTATCTTATTTTCATATGTTTTTGAATGATGTATTCTAAATGCTATAACTTGAGATTCCCGGAGTATTATATCTTAACCATTGTAGAATTTTTATGTATCTTAATACTAGTGTTTATGACATATTGTAGTGGGTATCACCCTATTCTCAACCTTGCAATCCCATTTGAATACTCATTCCCCACTCAAATCTTTCACAATTCAGTTCTGGGGTCAGGTAGTTCTTTGCTTCATTCCTATCCATGTGTGCATGAACTATCTTTTTGAATGTTGTCAAAAGGGGGAGAAAACATCAATTGTAATTTTGTCATCATCAAAAAGGGAGAGAATGTTGGGTTACAATGTGCATGATGACATGTGCTTAAATGTTTTTGATGATATTTAACATAATTGATGTTACATTGATGTTGGAAACATGATAAAAATGACAAAGACATGAAAGAAATGGACAAATGAAAATAGTGCTTCTATGACTATTCTTGTATCCATTATATCTTACGTAGAATGTCTTTTGATGTAGGTGTGAATGCATACAAGACAAGCATCAAAATACAAAAGCAAAAGAACAAGAAAAAGACTTCAAGTGATCACCTGTCGACAGCCAGGAAGGTCCCTGTCGACGGATAGGCCATCTAGGAACAAACAAGCTACTGGAAGCTCAAACGGTGCAGTAGCTGTCGACAGATGTAAGGTACCTGTCGACAGATACATGCTACCTGTCGACAGACAGAAATCGCCTATCGACAGATAAAGTCTTTCCAGCAAGATCATGGTTCTGGAAAACCAGAAGTCTACAGTAGTTGTCGACATATATAAAGTGACTGTCAACAAACGAAGAGAAAAGTCAGATACAAGATTTGGATATGTTCTATATTAGGGTGATCCCTTTAAGAACGACTCTCCATACTTGGACACCCATATATATAGACCATATGGAGGTATGTTCGCAGCAAGAAACCACCATAACAAAACCCTAAGCAAAACCCAAGAGAAGAGTTTCTTCCTGCTGCTTTGCTTCAACTCTCCAGATTGCTCAAGGAAGATCCATCTCGTGAGAGGAGTTGAAGTTGGTCTGTCAACGTATCAAGCTTCGTCTACATCGTCTGATCTTCATCAACATGAAGCCTAAAGTTCTTCTAGATAGCCACCACGAAGAGTTCACATCTGGATTTGATCTTTCATCTTAGAACTCTTCCTTCTTTCTACTTTCATATATCTGTGTGTGTGTGTACTGATTGGAGATCAGAACGTGGCGTTTGTGGAAATGTGTGGTTTGTGATCTGTATAAGGGTTGTGTATAGATCACAGTGTGTGGTGTGTTGGTCAGATCAAGGCTAGAGGATTTGATCTATTGTGGACTTGATCTTGCGCGTGTGTGTGTGGTGTTGAGCCGTTGTGCTCGTGTGTGTGTTGTACTCAGTTCTTGAGTAGTGTGTGCCTCACAGTGTGAGGGGTGGACGTAGGAGTCACGTGGTGTGATTTCCAAACCACCTAAAAATCTCTGTGCAGTGATTTGATATTGTTTCATCGTCAGATGCATGCATAGGGGTTCGGTTAAACTCTTAACATTCACACACTAGTTCACATAATCTGATTGTTCAATTATCTCACACACTTTGTGCACTTAATCACATTAGATCAGTGGGGTTTTTAATTGAGTAGATTCATTATTTCGAAGTAATTTTTAAATTGCTTAAGGTTCCGCTGCAAATCTATTCAACCCCCCCTTCTAGCTTTGCCATCACCAAATATCCGATCCTAACAGATCTTCCAAAGGAATGGAGATACAAGAAGGATCATCCAAAAGACAACATCATTAGAGATCCATCTGTTGGGGTAAGAACAAGAGGTAATGTTATTCCTTGTGACTATTTAGCTTTTGTTTCACAAATCGAGCCTAAGATAGTCAATGAAGCACTGTCTGATGAATCTTGGATTATAGCCACGCAAGATGAACTTAATCAGCTCAAAAGAAACCAAGTTTGGTCCCTTGTTCCGAGACCATCAGATCATCTTGTGATTGGCACCAAATGGGTGTTCAGAAACAAAATGGATGAAGCTGGTGTTATCACAAGAAACAAGGCTAGACTGGTCGCTCAAGGCTATTCCCAAGAGGAAAGCATAGATTTCGATGAAACCTATGCACCAGTGGCTAGACTAGAGGCTATTAGAATTCTACTTACGCATCTGCATTTGATTTAAATCTTTTTCAAATGGATGTAAAATCTATTTTTTAAATGGGTATATAAAGGAGGAAGTTTATGTAGAACAACCTCCTGGTTTTGATGATGTAGAATTTCCAAATCATGTTTTTAAATTGCATAAAACACTATATGGTTTAAAACAATCATCTAAAGCATGGTATGAAATGCTTAGTGCATTTTTATTAAACCATGGTTTTATCAGAGGACAGGTAGATAGCACTTTATTTATTAAAGTAAAAGTCAAAAATATATTGCTTGTGCAAATCTATGTGGATGATATAATATTCGGATCTACTGATGAATCTCTGTGCAAGTACTTTGAAAACCTTATGCAGTGAGAATTCGAAATGAGCATGATGGGGGAACTCAATTATTTCCTTGGACTTCAAATCAAGCAAGGCAAATAAGACACACACATCTGCCAAGCGAAATACACCAAGGAATTATTAAAGAAATTTGGATTCGACAATGCAAAGCCACTGTCCATACCAATGAGCACATCTACAAGGTTAGACAGTGATAAAGATGGTAAGAAAGTAGATCAAAAACTGTACAGAGATATGATAAGATCATTACTTTACTTAACTACTAGTCGACCTGATATTTTATTTAGTGTATGCATGTGTGCAAGATATCAGGCTGATCCTAAAGAATCTCATTTAATTTCTGTTAAAAGGATTTTCAGATATCTAGCTAGAACTCATGATCTAGGTTTATGGTATCCAAAATCATGCAAAGTTAGTTTAGTAGGATACTCTGATGCTGACTATGTTGAATGCAAGGTAGATAGAAAAAGCACCAGTGGAAGTTGTCAATTTCTTGCAGGATGCTTGATTTCATGGTCCTCAAAGAAACAAAATTTAGTAGCTCTATCAACAGCTGAAGCTGAGTACGTAGCTGCTGGAAGCTGTTGCACACAACTTCTATGGATAAAACAACAACTTGAGGATTATGGACTGCACATCAAGACAATTCTATTGCTGTGCGACAACACCAGTGCAATAAATCTCACCAAAATTCTAGTTCAGCACTCCAGGACAAAGCATATAGAGGTTATATATCATTTTATTAGAGATCATGTAGCTAATGGA
Organism: Colocasia esculenta; assembly: GCA_014218235.1. Classification (NCBI taxonomy): domain Eukaryota; kingdom Viridiplantae; phylum Streptophyta; class Magnoliopsida; order Alismatales; family Araceae; genus Colocasia; species Colocasia esculenta. The sequence continues at coordinate 96,101,991 of CM024761.1, read as the reverse complement.
AATATAAACATTTCATTTATAGATACTTTAAATCAGTTGGCAGACTGTTGCCCAGCTAGCTAGCCCAGAGGGGAAGTGAATGGGATATTAAAAATATTTAATACTTAAACCTGTTCACATAATGATCACAAAAGCACACTTCACAGATCGTTAGTGTTAGAGAAGGAAAAATCAAACACACAAAAGCAATCACACGACACAGAGAATTATCTTGGTTCGGATCTCCTCTCCTTAGGAGTCCTACGTCCAGTCCCTGAGCAATATCTCAGGATTTCACTAACAAGGGTATAGTCCCCCTTAAGGACACTGCAACACCCAGCACCCTAGCTGGTCTTCCTTCAAACCAAGGGAACAACACCCTAGAACCACTAGGTCTTCCTTCCAACAAAGGGAACAACACCCTGTGACCACCAGGTCTTCCTTCACACTAAAGGGAACAACACCCTGGATACCACCAGGTCTTCCTTCACACTGAAGGGAACAACACAAGAAAGGTGTTCAGAGATGAAGCCCCTAGATCAAGCTTATAGAACACAACTTGAACTGAAGCTAAGAACTGAGAAAGAAAAGATCTACATCAAGGAACTCTTCTCAGAACTAAAGGCTCTCTAACAGATCTACACTTAGAATAAAGAGCAAGAGTTAGAACAGATGGGATTCTTTGCTTGGCTCTAGGAGAACTTGCAGAAGGTTGTAAGCGTTGATCACTTGTTTCTCTAAAAACGTTGTTTTTCTTTGGAGCTTCATTCTTCTATATATATAACCATTTTTGAAATTCGAACGTTGAAGTGTCCGTTGTCTCTAAGCATAAGTGAACGTTAGACTGCTTGATGCTTGGATGCTTCCAGTCAACAGTCCTTTATCCTTTCATGCACGCAAAGAGAGAGAGAGAGAGAGGTTCTTCTGTAATATCCTTTGGCTTCTATTCTATCCAACATTGTATGACGAATGCTATCAGAGACCTGCACACATTTCAGGCTTAAACAATAGACAGCTGAGCTATCTCTTGTTGTCAGTCAACGTTAGAACGAATGTTCATCAAAATAGTAATGCCAATTTGCTGTTCTAAAAGACGTTTACAGAGGAAGCACGATAATGGAAGATATCGTCTGCATGCAAGCAGTGATACGTACTATCGTAATAAATGCACAGCTGTCAGAAAGATATGCGTGAAGACTTTGACTTTTCAACGTATTCATCAATTAGCTCAAAAATCAAATCGTTATATTTCACGAAATCGTTATATGCATGACTTATGAAATCGGTATGCAAATGAGTTGATATTCATGTGAATCGTTGTGCACTCATAAGTAAACCGATGCACATATAAATCCTTATGCATTAATAACCAAATCATTGTAGAGACAAATTGTTGTGACTCCATAAGCAAATCATTGTAATCAAATTGTAAAAGACAATGTGAATGAATCGTTATTTGTTGTATCGAATCGTTACAACGACCAAGTCGTTATGTAACTTGATGAATTGTTACAGTAACAGAGTCGTTATGTAACTTATCGAATCGTTACAGGGATCAAATCGTTATGATGGTATAGGCAAATCGTTATGAACCAAGTCGTTATGAACAAATCGTTGTTCTTCACTTAAGAAATTGGTGCGGAACAAATCGTTATGATCACTTAAGGAATCGTTGCGAGAGAAAGTCATTGTGATCACTTAAGAAATCGATATGAAAACAAATCGTTATAATCACTTAACGAATCATTATGAAAGCAGATCGTTGCAATCACTTAACGAATCGTTATGAAAGCAAATCGTTGCAATCACTTAACAAATCATTGTGAGAGCAAGTCGTTGCAGTCACTTAACAAATCGTTCTGAGATCGAATCGTTGCGATCACTTAACGAATCGTTATGAGAGCAAATCGTTGCGATCACTTAACGAATCGTTGTGAAAGCAAATCGTTGCAATCACTTAACGAATATAACACATAGTGAATCCTTGTAAGTATGAAATCGATGTGTACTTAGATAAATATTGATGCTTTGAACTCACATTGTTGTAGTGTGATGAATACTTACTTGATTGACTTGTTTTCCCTTGGTTTATTTCCTGTGCTTAGGCTTCATAGAAAATATGTTAGTAACCTTTATCATAGTTTTGTTAATCACCAAAATAGATATGTAATTTATTTAAATTACATGGGGATAAATTAATCATCAATCTCCCCCTTTTTGGTGATGACAAAACTTAACAGTTATCAAAGATGATCTGAAATAAGTCTAAGCATGATTGCGAAAAGAATATAAGGGATGTATTTCAGAAATGCTATATTTCTCCCGCTTTTTGTCATTTAAGCAAAAAGATACAAGAGTGAGACAAAGAAGACAGAAAAGGGCACAAAGAGAGAAACAAAGAGAATTATTAAGCATTGGAGGGTTCAGAGAGATAGAAGGCAGGAGACAAGAGAGATGCAAAGAGCCTAACGACAGGAAGCACTTGGCATTCCTGCTCTTCAAAATAGACTTGAAATGCGCCAAGCTCAATGCAATAGGAGGGTCCCATGGTGGGAGCTGATAATTACTAATTTTTTAGTGTTAAATTTCATACATGTAGTTGATGTTAGACATTAATTGTCCATAAATAACGTACAAATTTGATTTTAATTTTCATGTCATCTAAAAATAAAATTTTGAACACTTTAGTTAAATTGTTGGGTTAGAATACACATGATTAGATTTTTCATTCAATAAATCATACATTTACTAATTAGGTCCACTTTGAGAAATAAAAGATATTTTGTAAATAAATTTGTTTTTGTTCTCTTAATTACATTTTAGTTTATTATATAAAAAAATTTTATACATACCTCATTCAATCCCATTAAATAAGCTAACACTTCTACCCCACCACTACCATCATGCCACATACCCCACACACACTCCATTTAAAATTTATTTTATTTTCTTCCCACCAGATTAAAGAGGATTCGGGGGAAACAGGGTTCTTCCTAGAACCATCTAGAGGCGTCCAAAAGAAGGAGGCTGGCCAAGGCTATGGCGGTTTGGGGCTGCCTGCGGAGCTGCCCAAGGCAGATCGCAGAGAGGGCGGCTGGCGCGGCCAGATGAGCAGGAGCACCTGCGTGCGTGCGAGCTGCTTATCCCCTGCACAGCGGATGGACCAGGCGGCTAGGGCAAGACGCTGTGGCGTGGCCAGATCTGGGTGCGGATGGAGCTCGGACGGCGCGATGATGGAGGTGTGCTGGTGTGGCAGAGTGGATGCAGAAGCTGCCGTGGAGAAGCTGTGCAGGGGCGATAGCTGCTGCGGACTGGGCGCCGATGGTGGCTGGCGCTGGTGTGGGCCGGGCCCGATGGTGGCTGGCGGTGCAGAGCAGGCGGTGTGCTGCGCAGCTCAGATCGTGCAGATCTGTGCGATGCAAGCGCCGGGATGGTGCAGATGCTGAGGTGGCGGTGTGTGCCGCTGGAGGCTGTGAGCAAGGCCAGATGGCGGCAGGCGGCTGGCCCTGCTGCTGGTGCGATGGAGCCATGCTCCTGCGGAGCTGATGTAGGCGCGATGCTGGCTGGGGCGGTTGGAGGCGTGCAGAGCTGGCGATCCAGGTGAGAGATGGTGCTGCTGCGGATGGCGATCCTGGTGCAGACGGGAGAGGAAGCAAGAGGCCCAGATGTCTATATAAGGACCTCAGGTCCTCTTCTCCGAGGTTGGACGGTGGGAAGTTTTTAGGATTTTAGTTCTAGCCCTTTAGTTCTTCTTCTGTATTTTCTTGTTTAGCAGAGGGTTCGAGGCTTAGGAATTTTAGTTTCAGCTTTTCTGTATTTCCTTTTGAGCAATTGAGGGGAGGCAATTTCTTCTGTTGAGCAGTGAGAGCAGAGTAGTGAGTGAGACAAGTGGAGATGCTTGGGGATTCTCTTGTTCACATTTTAGCTTAATTCCTTGCCATTTTCTCTGTATTTCTTTGAGCATCAGATTTATAGTTCTTATTGTTGAGAATTTTACTTTAGCAATTTAGATTCAACTTTCTCATTTCTGTTTGAGCATTGGAGCTATTGGAGTTTGAATTTTCAGAGATTTCTTTCAGTTTGCTTTTTACTGTATTCTTCCTTTTAACAGAGCAGTGAGGGATTCGCCAGTTCAGATTTGAGTCTTGCCATTTTCTTCTGTATTTTCCTCTTTCAAGCAGAGCAGAGTGGGAGGGAGACGTGGTCTTCCAAGGGAGATTGGTCACTGTTGTTCTTGCTCTTGGAATTTTGATGAGATTTTGGGTTTCCAGTATAGCATTTTGGGTTTTCCTCTTCTGAGTGCAGGATTTGAGAGATTGCTTTGTTCTTCTGTGGAGATTTGATCCAGGGAGATCAGGGGTTCGAGTTTGGATTTTCTTCTTCTCTCTTGTGAGGTTTGGGTTGGGGGTTCTGCTCATCTGGGGGCTTCCGTTTCTAGTTTTTTTTTTAATTCAGATTTCTTTGGGCATTTCTTCTGTGCTAATTCCATTGCTTCTGTGCTGTTTGAGACCTGAAGGGTTCCTTTTACGTTATTCTTGGATGAGATAAATTGGTTAGGTCGAGAGGATTTGCCCAGGGTGATTTCTTCTGCTCTGTGATGATTTTAGAATTCTTCTATTCTTCTGTACTACTGTGAGAGATTGCAGGGAGTGGAGCTTCTTTTGTTCTTCTGGAGCACCTGGTGAGGACGATCCAGGAGGTGTGTTCGAGGGGTCCCGAGGGCGACAGCATCCTGAGGTCTTTCGGAAGCTGAGTCATATTTAGAGAGGAAGTCGTGAATCTATGTTACTATGGTATCAGGGAGTAGTTTTGAATTTGTGAGGATTTACGAGTTATTCAAATTTTTCGAGTTAATCTTTTGTTCTTGTCCTTGTTCTGCATTGGTAGTAGTAGGTGTTTGATTTAGCAATATATTTTTTTATTCTGAAACTTAAATTCAAATCTGCTTGAATTTTCTATTCAATTCTTAAGTTGTGAGGATAGTTGATCCGGTGTCGTGGAGAGTTGTGACTGTTCATCCCTAAGCTTTAGGGGTACATTGGCTCGATAATTTTCTGTTGAGATTCGCTAATTTCAATTCTACTTGTTCTTCCATTGAGCTTGACATGTGGATGTGAGGAATTTGATTGATGAAATTTATAGAATTAATTGTAATATTATTTTGGTGAAAATGTGAATGGTTTCAAGTCAAAGTAGTTTAATTCATGCTTTATTCTGCCTCTCCGTGGATATGACCTGTTCTCACCATCGTGCTAGTTCCTTTTTGTGATTTTAAATCTGTGAGACAGTTTAGAGGAGGTGAGCTTGTTGCTATGTGCAAGGAACTCTAGACAACGGAATTGCACAATCAACAATGCGCGCGTACCATCTTGGCGCCGTTGCCGGGGAGGCATTAGAGTTTGATTTAGATCTACTTTAATTTGATTTCATTTACCTTGAGATTTCATTTGACTTGTTATTGGGCTTTTATTTCAGATTTGCACACTTGGAGTGGGACTTGGAGATCTGGACTTGGAGATTTGAAGCCCATTGGAGGAGAAGCTTGCTGAATTTTTTTTTAATTGCTTTTAATTCCAAATTTTAGATAGAAAGTGTGTGAGTGAACTTTGTAGTGAGGCTTTCATGTACTCTCTGTGCATGTACAGAGATTTCCTTCTCGTTGGCATGTAATAATTGGCCTCTTTGGTGGTTTGATTGGTTTGGCATTAGTCTATAGTACCACTTTATATTTTCTTACTTTCATTTCCTTATGTTCAAAAACCAAATAAAATTAAAAAATTTTAAAATCTAAAAAAATTCCAAATCGTTCTTTCATGTTAGCCGTTTGTTTGTAAATAAAATTTCCATCCTCTCTAGATTAGAATCACATGTTTTAGGACATTCATCATTTTAATTGTCATTTCATTTTTTTTTCTTGCATTGAAGAGAGCGGGGGAAAGGTAAGATTTCTCTCTCGTTTCATGCATTACACTTAGCATTAGAAAATCTATTGTTTGAATTTGATTTTTGCATTTCATATTTGAAAAAGGGACTGTTTAAGGGCTTAACCCATTAGAATAAAAAGATAAGGTGAGGGATTTCATCACCCTTTCCTTTGCCCAAAAATCACAAAAATTTTCACATCTTTGCATTTGCCCAAACTTTTAATAAAAAACAGTAGACTTGGCCCTAGGGTTCATCATTAGATTCATCCTTTCTTGAATTCAAAACTTCTCTTTAAGTCTGGTGTCTAGGATTAGAGGTTTAGAAGCTTATGCTTAAGTGAGTCAGAGGTTATCTAATTGGGTCCTTGCGAAAGCAAGGGGGGCCTCCCTCTACTCCACCTCTTACCTGGCCGGTACAAGAAGAGTTAGAATTGGACTTAAGCAAGTATAAATCTGATTTTGAGAAAAATAACATAAGTCCAAGGAACACGTAGTGGTAGGTTAATTTGATTTGAAAGTGTTTGTTTGCTTGTGTTTGATTAAAAATTCATCAAAAATCAATAAAAATTTTAAAAATTCAAAAATCATAAATAGAGGCTTTTCAATCTGTGCATGTTTGGTAGACATTCTCTGGACTTAGATTTGGCTCAACCTATCGATTGAGAGATTCTTTCAACCCATGGCCTATCAAGAACAAGTCCAAACTTTCCAAGGTTTCTACCAACCCCCTCATGATCCATCTTCTAACACATACAATCCTGATTGGAGAAACCACTCAAACTTTTCTTGGAGAAATCAATATGAAGAAGTGTCTCAAACTTCTTTCAAGCAATCCATGTATGGTCAATCCTATCCCAATCAGAATTCAGGATTTGACCAATCTTTTTATTTCAAACCTCCACAATTCAATGGAAATCAAAATTCAATCAATTTGCTCATACCAATTTCATCAATCTTCATACAATCAACCACCATCTTCTCAGCCCAATTGGGAAGATAAAATGAATCAACTTCAAGACATGATGATGACTCTTTGCCAAACTGTGCAAGAACAACAAAATCAATATCAAAATCAGAAGCAAAATATTCAGCAAAATTTGGATAGGATAGAGTCTCAGATTGCTGAGGTGTGTAGGGAGGAATTGGGTCAGTTACCAAGTCAAACTATAACAAACCCAAGGAACAACTCTTCTGGATTTATCAGGACCAGCAATACTATCAAGGTCAGGGGTACAGACCACTGTCAGACCAAATGTACCTCTACCACAAAACACACATCAAACTTCTGTCCAAAATATTTCAGCACCACAAATTCAAAATCAACTTATACAACAGGACCATTCTCCTGCCCAAGCTAGGGGTCCCCAAGTGGAAAATATGGAAACAACGTCTACAATAAGAAGTGAAAAAATCTTGATAAATCTTCACCCACACATGTCAACAGTGCATGAGGATAAGGAAAATGAAATTGAGAATGAAATTGAAGAAGAGGTTGAAGAGAATGTTGAAAAATTCAAGGAAAAAAAGAAAATATTTGAAGAGCCTCTAGACATAATCAAAATAAATGAAGACCCAAGTCATTACATTCCAAGAGTCCATTTTTCTGAAGTTTTAAAGCCAAAATCTGAAAACAAATCAACTGGTAATGAAGAACTCTTGGAAGAATCTTGTGAGGAAAAAGCAGTAGACCCACCCTGTGCTCTAGGGTTTGAGGGAGAGGAAGAACAATTTAGTCCCATGTTTCAGAATAATGATCCATCATTTTCATTAGAATGTCCTCCTAAGGTTGAGCTAAAACCACTCCCTGCTAATTTAAAATACATTTTCTAGGAGAGAACGAGATTTGGCCCATCATAGTTGCTAGCGATCTTAATGAAGGGCAGGAGAAGAAACTAATTGAAGTCTTGAAAATTCACAGAAATTTTTAAAGTGCATGATAAGGTCGGGTTATTCAATTCTAGGCTTCATGGAAACTTGATGTCCCGATGGGATAGTCCTTACATTGTTGTCAGATCTTACGACAATGGTGTTGTCATTATTCTCGATCCTAAAAATGGACAATCATTCACTTTCAATGGGCAAATGTTAAAACATTTCTTGAAAGCCCACTTTCCTTGAAAATGGATTCTACCAAGCTAGCTGAGCCAAACGAAGCCTAATTGCGTCCGGCTGAAGACGAAATAAACTTAGCGCTTCTTGGGAGGCAACCCAAGTGTACAGATTTTCCTTATCAGGTAATTTTCTATCTTGCTTTCTTTTCTTGCAAATAAGTAGGGGGGAGAGGTACAATAAAGCATGCATAATCCCCACCCCTAACCAATGCTTCATTTTCTATCTTTTTAGCTTGTACATATGCAAATAAAAACAAAACAAAAAATTTCACAATGTTTGAATAAAAATGCTTGTCATTTCACAGACTATGTGTCTGATCTTTAACCATTAAAATTTTGTGGTTGTCACACCCCTTTGCAAATATCCATGTTAAATAGCATCTAGTAAATGATTGCATGTACTTATTGTCTACCTTATGTAAGGATTTATGGCAAGAAGTTTCATACACACACTACACAGCCACTTAGACTAGCTGAACCTGAATGTAGCAATTTTGTCAAGGCTAGTAGGAGAGAGGCGATTGGTTTTCTCCCTCCCCTTAAGTGAACTGCAAAGGAAGTGAAGGAATGTGATCAAGGAACCTGACTGTTCATCCTTCCATAAAGAGGAAAAGGAAAATCAAAAGCAAAAAGCAAAAGCAAAAGAAAAATATATCCATGAAAAATGCCCCGGATCTGAGTAAAGTTGGACTCGCTACTATTGAAAAGTGATGGGTGTGCAGCATTATGGATGAAAAAGAAAAAAAAATTCTGAGAGCACAAAGTGCAAATAAAGGGACAAAAGTCCTCAAACTCAGAGAAATAATCCTCAAGGAAGATGGGCAGAATGGAACTGAGAGAAACAACCCGATCTGACTGAGCAAGGATCTTATTCCACAATTCTTTTCTTTTCCCTCGAATTAATCTAATCTCAATTACTAGCTGAGGCAGAGAAGCTTCAGAAGGGCTGATGTGAACTCTTAAGTGAGCTACCTTTTGTGCACAAATTTCTTGCCATAAGCCTTTACAATTAGGAAAGACATACTTTTACATGAACCTTTTACATGATGGTTGTTTATCATGAGACATTACGTCTTTTAGTCCTACATTTGAAGTAAATTTTATTGCTAAGGGACTAGCAATGTTTAAGTAGGGGGGAGTGATAATTACTAATTTTTTAGTGTTAAATTTCATACATGTAGTTGATGTTAGACATTAATTGTCCATAAATAACGTACAAATTTGATTTTAATTTTCATGTCATCTAAAAATAAAATTTTGAACACTTTAGTTAAATTGTTGGGTTAGAATACACATGATTAGATTTTTCATTCAATAAATCATACATTTACTAATTAGGTCCACTTTGAGAAATAAAAGATATTTTGTAAATAAATTTTGTTTTTGTTCTCTTAATTACATTTTAGTTTATTAATAAATAAAATTTTATACATACCTCATTCAATCCCATTAAATAAGCTAACACTTCTACCCCACCACTACCATCATGCCACATACCCACACACACTCCATTTAAAATTTATTTTATTTCTTCCCACCAGATTAAAGAGGATTCGGGGGAAACAGGGTTCTTCCTAGAACCATCTAGAGGCGTCCAAAAGAAGGAGGCTGGCCAAGGCTATGGCGGTTTGGGGCTGCCTGCGGAGCTGCCCAAGGCAGATCTGCAGAGAGGGCGGCTGGCGCGGCCAGATGAGCAGGAGCACCTGCGTGCGTGCGAGCTGCTTATCCCCTGCACAGCGGATGGACCAGGCGGCTAGGGCAAGACGCTGTGGCGTGGCCAGATCTGGGTGCGGATTGGAGCTCGGACGGCGCGATGATGGAGGTGTGCTGGTGTGGCAGAGTGGATGCAGAAGCTGCCGTGGAGAAGCTGTGCAGGGGCGATAGCTGCTGCGGACTGGGCGCCGATGGTGGCTGGCGCTGGTGTGGGCCGGGCCCGATGGTGGCTGGCGGTGCAGAGCAGGCGGTGTGCTGCGCAGCTCAGATCGTGCAGATCTGTGCGATGCAAGCGCCGGGATGGTGCAGATGCTGAGGTGGCGGTGTGTGCCGCTGGAGGCTGTGAGCAAGGCCAGATGGCGGCAGGCGGCTGGCCCTGCTGCTGGTGCGATGGAGCCATGCTCCTGCGGAGCTGATGTAGGCGCGATGCTGGCTGGGGCGGTTGGAGGCGTGCAGAGCTGGCGATCCAGGTGAGAGATGGTGCTGCTGCGGATGGCGATCCTGGTGCAGACGGGAGAGGAAGCAAGAGGCCAAGATGTCTATATAAGGACCTCAGGTCCTCTTCTCCGAGGTTGGACGGTGGGAAGTTTTTTGGATTTTAGTTCTAGCCCTTTAGTTCTTCTTCTGTATTTTCTTGTTTTAGCAGAGGGTTCGAGGCTTAGGAATTTTAGTTTCAGCTTTTCTGTATTTTCCTTTTGAGCAATTGAGGGGAGGCAATTTCTTCTGTTGAGCAGTGAGAGCAGAGTAGTGAGTGAGACGAGTGGAGATGCTTGGGGATTCTCTTGTTCACATTTTAGCTTAATTCCTTGCCATTTTCTCTGTATTTTCTTTGAGCATCAGATTTATAGTTCTTATTGTTGAGAATTTTACTTTAGCAATTTAGATTCAACTTTCTCATTTCTGTTTGAGCATTGGAGCTATTGGAGTTTGAATTTTCAGAGATTTCTTTCAGTTTGCTTTTTACTGTATTCTTCCTTTTAACAGAGCAGTGAGGGATTCGCCAGTTCAGATTTGAGTCTTGCCATTTTCTTCTGTATTTTCCTCTTTCAAGCAGAGCAGAGTGGGAGGGAGACGAGGTCTTCCAAGGGAGATTGGTCACTGTTGTTCTTGCTCTTGGAATTTTTGATGAGATTTTTGGGTTTCCAGTATAGCATTTTGGGTTTTCCTCTTCTGAGTGCAGGATTTGAGAGATTGCTTTGTTCTTCTGTGGAGATTTGATCCAGGGAGATCAGGGGTTCGAGTTTGGATTTTTCTTCTTCTCTCTTGTGAGGTTGGGTTGGGGTTCTGCTCATCTGGGGGCTTCCGTTTCTAGTTTTTTTTTTTAATTCAGATTTCTTTGGGCATTTCTTCTGTGCTAATTCCATTGCTTCTGTGCTGTTTGAGACCTGAAGGGTTCCTTTTACGTTATTCTTGGATGAGATAAATTGGTTAGGTCGAGAGGATTTGCCCAGGGTGATTTCTTCTGCTCTGTGATGATTTTAGAATTCTTCTATTCTTCTGTACTACTGTGAGAGATTGCAGGGAGTGGAGCTTCTTTTGTTCTTCTGGAGCACCTGGTGAGGACGATCCAGGAGGTGTGTTCGAGGGGTCCCGAGGGCGACAGCATCCTGAGGTCTTTCGGAAGCTGAGTTCATATTTAGAGAGGAAGTCGTGAATCTATGTTACTATGGTATCAGGGAGTAGTTTGAATTTGTGAGGATTTACGAGTTATTCAAATTTTTCGAGTTAATCTTTTGTTCTTGTCCTTGTTCTGCATTGGTAGTAGTAGGTGTTTGATTTAGCAATATATTTTTTTATTCTGAAACTTAAATTCAAATCTGCTTGAATTTTCTATTCAATTCTTAAGTCGTGAGGATAGTTGATCCGGTGTCGTGGAGAGTTGTGACTGTTCATCCCCTAAGCTTTAGGGGTACATTGGCTCGATAATTTTCTGTTGAGATTCGCTAATTTCAATTCTACTTGTTCTTCCATTGAGCTTGACATGTTGGATGTGAGGAATTTGATTGATGAAATTTATAGAATTAATTGTAATATTATTTTGGTGAAAATGTGAATGGTTTCAAGTCAAAGTAGTTTAATTCATGCTTTATTCTGCCTCTCCGTGGATATGACCTGTTCTCACCATCGTGCTAGTTCCTTTTGTGATTTTAAATCTGTGAGACAGTTTAGAGGAGGTGAGCTTGTTGCTATGTGCAAGGAACTCTAGACAACGGAATTGCACAATCAACAATGCGCGCGTACCAGGAGCCATCCTCTTGATGTGAAGCTGCCTCTGATCCGATATGAAATCCCAATATTTGTCGTTGCCAAGAGCTACCTTGAGGGTGGTGAAGCAACCAAAACTAGCAAACTGAAGAAACTGAGTAATTTTAGAGGGCTAGAAGATCTGATGCTGTCGAGGTTCCTTTTTTAATTCTAGAAATACCATGTATCTTTCTTCCCATTTCATGAAGGAGTCCCGGACAAGGTGAAGAGAATTGGCATCCAAAAGTTCACCGGGAGTTAGAAGAGGTTGATTGGAACGAGCCTGAGAAGCATTCAGCTCTTTAACCTATTGAGCTGATAGAGTGTAGAGCTTTTCCCAATTAGCCGGAGACAACCTCTCACACTCAGATATAATAGAGGCAAGGATATCTGCCTTGAGGTACCCCTGATGATACTGCTTGAAGACAAATCTATGAAAAGAAAGGTTACGACCTTCTTGCACAGAGAGCCTGGCCATAACCTCAGCAGCTCGCTCAAACATGAGTGTGCCCACAGAGGAATCCATGATTAGGGAGTGAAGGGGAGGAAGGAACACCACCTCAGGAATTACCAGCGTGTCAAAATCAACTCGGAGAGGTTCGGTGTAAGCAACCCTGAGACTGAGTGCACGGATAGCTTGCCTGAACTGACCCAACTGCACTTCTGGAATGCTATTAAGATAGCAGTAATTGCAGTACATTTTGTAGTGCCGGATGAACTTAATTTCCTTCTGAATAAAAGGTCCAAAAAGATTTTTATGGTGAATCTGAAACCATTCAGAGAGAGGGAGAGGAGCTTCTCTGGGTGGATATCTGGCAGCTTGAATACGACGAAATTGATTGTACAGATCTCTGTTGCTCCGAGCCCACTGCTCTTCAATTTTGGCTTCAGTCATGGAGAAACTTTTTGACAGTTGAGCCTTGGAAAGAAAGGCATAAGGAAAAATGGTATTGAGATGGGCCGAAAGATTTTGGAAGGGAAGGCTAAAGAGGTGAGCAAACACTACCTTTTGAAGATATTTCTCATAGATAGATTTTTGCTTATTGGTGATAAAAAGACAAAACCAAAGTGGAGGATTGCATGGTTCAGAAGAGACAGGATGGGCGGAAGTGAGTCTCCTCTTCTTAGGAACAGGGCTGGAAGAGCCTGTCCTGTGAGAATGGATCCCAACAGCCAGGACTGAACGAAGTATTGCTACTTCAAATTCATCCTTGATGTCCTGGATTTCTGTGAGAGCTAATTGGGCACCCTCAGGAATAATAGAAATGAAAGAAGGAGGTGTTTGTGGATGGAAGAGGGATGCAGGGGTGATGGAAGGGAGATCAGATGGTCCTGAAGAAGAAGAAGAAGGACCACTAGAAGAGGCTCCAGCTGAAGTAGATGTGGGAGGAACCTCAACAGAAGATAAGAGTGGAGGAATGATGGTGGAGGAAGTAGGAGATGAAGGAGTTTGCGAAGAGAAAGGTGTAGGTGAGGAAATGGTTCTAGAGCGGGGTCGTTTGAAGGTGAGAGGAGCTGGAGGAGCAGCGGATGAGGTGGGTGGAGAAGGAGGGGTTGGAGTTGGAAGGGTAGGAAGGACAGAGGGCTCTGGAGCTACAGCCTGATCTTATTCTCTTACATCCATAGATTCCACTGGAGGTGAAGCATCCTCTGCCGGCCCTGCTAGCCCAGATTTCTCAGCATCAACCACTACTTCAATGTGCTCATTCTCAACATGAATTGGCCCTGGTCGCCCTGCTGGGTTTTCAGACAAAGACCCTGATGGCCACTCTTCCTCTTGCTGCTGCTCTGTAATGACATGCCCTGATGGCCTAGCTTCATCATCCTGTTGTTGCTCGGCAATGAGAGGCCCTGATGGCCTATTATTCTCTTCAGTTGGCCCTGATGGCCCTGCACTATAGGTAGGAGGGGCATGAGATGGTAAGTGCTCCCTTACAAAACCTGACAAATCCTCAAGCACCTTCCTCATACTGTCATAATCTTTTCTAAGGCTTTCAAGTTCAGATGATAGTGCCCCTAATTCATGGGCATATGAGCTTTGACTGATAAAAATGGAGGCCATATCCGACCTCACGGAACACAAAATTTTGCCTTGTTCATCCAGGCGCTCAATAATAGGTTTCAAATTGATTTTCAACTTCTTTTCCCAGATCTTCTGTGTGGCTTACTGGTGAGGAGAGGGACTTCTTTAGCCACACCTTTTCCTTTGTCTTCTCTTGCCCTAACCACGGGCTCTTCATGATCAACATTTTCATTTTCTTCTTCTGAGGTACTTTCCACAATGCCTTCTCTAAACTGATCATCAATGGGGGCATTGGCATTTTGCTCCTTCTGAATTGCTGCTTGCTCATCAACATGCTACTCCCCCTCAATGGGAGCATCTTCTACAATTGAGTCTTCATGAGCAACTACTTACTCCCCCTGACTGGGAGCATCTTCCATAACAATTTCATCAATGTGGCCTGATGCCACAGCTTCTGCAGTTTGAACTTCACTAACTTCTGGATCCTTTAGAGAGCTTTGGATGGATTCCAGTACATTTCTGAGTACTGAGCCTACTCGGGAAGAGGGAAGAGGATCCTCTGAACTATGCCCAACAGGCACAATGTCCTCTGGAGGGATATCCTCAATTCTGCTGCTAGATTCTGCTCCCGGTGGTGCTACTACTGGTTCTGCTGCTGGTGGTTGTTGGGTTGAGTGTTTATTTACACTATTTCCCTCCTATTTTGATGATGACAAGAAGTGTTTTCAAAAGCAATTCAAATGAAACATGTCAAATTTATCATACCTGAAATCAATGTCAAAAAGCATGTTTTAAATCACAGTTATCATTTATATTCATGATAAATCTTTTATCTAATGATACATGTGCTTTACATTTCAGGAACAATTTTTTCTATGAAAGTGTGTCGACACACCTCTCATGGTGTCGACACAAGGCCTCAGGTCCCAAGGCAGAAAATAGACAAATTTGCTAAAGTGTGTCGACACAAGCCAGATTGTGTGTCGACACGAGTTGGCCAATCCAAAAAATCAAGCAACTCAGGTCGACACCATTGCAGATCAGGTCGACACACCTGACATCTCACCGAAGGCCACTTCTCAGGTGCTATCAGGGTGTCGACACCAACAAGGTTGTGTGTCGACACATGACACCTTTCCAGAAGCTCAAGCTGTCAACTTCCAGACAAGTGTGTCGACAACAGTTGGGTTGTGGGTCGACACCAAAGGTCTACCAGAGACCATGCTTCAACCTTCACTCAGTGTGTCGACACAGCCACCAGGGCAGGTCGACACACTCCATCAAGATTCCAACTTATCTGTATTGCTTGCCACGTGTCCTTCTAGGGCGATCATAATCTTCCTAGGAACGCGTGACCTTGTACCCCAAAAGGGTATCTTTGGAATCCTAAGGCTATAAAAGGTCTTTTCGGCCAGCCTTCACATCAGTGAAGTGACCCAACTCTCTTAGAGCCTCCAAAAAGCTCCTGGCAGCCAAAAAGAGCTCGTGTCTCCTTCCTCTGCTCTCCAAGTGCTTCCAGAAGACCAATTTCCACCAATTCAAGGTGTGGGAATTGGAATTTGATTCCTGAAGACTCCTCTGAAGCATTCCAAGGAGGCAGATCCTGTAGAAGACTTATTTGGTGAAGAATTCGAGGAAGATCCAACTTCTCAGATTGCAGAGCATCGACTTGGACTTCAAGCTTCACAAGTTTCTTTCCAATTCAAGCTTCTACAAGGAGTACACTGAAGAACGAAGCCTTTCAATACGATTTATCTTTTCTTCTGTTCTTCTGAGATATCTTTTGAGATTATGCAAGTGCTTCTGCATAACTCTCTTTAGAGTTCTCAAATTTCGACTAGATCTGTTGCTAGAGGATCTTAGTCTTAAGTTGGTGTCTAGCAAGTTTAGTGTGAGCTTTGTGCTCAAATTGTGTGAGCATTGTGCTCAGGTTGTTGTGATCCGTCGAGCTTGTTGGCCCTTTTTGTACGGCAGCAAGCCAACCTAGAGGGGGGGGTGAATAGGTTTTTCTGAAATCTGAAATAGAATCTTAAACACAGAAAAATAACACTTGAAAGCTTGGTTAGTTCAGTGTGATAGAGAGTGCAGTGCGGAAGCAAATAAACAATCACACAAGGACACAGGTGATTTATCCTGGTTCGGCCCTTCCCACATGGAAGTCCTACGTCCAGTCCCCAAGCAAACTCTTGGGATTTCACTAACCAAGGGTACAGTCCCCCTTATGGACCTTACAACACCCTGGATCCCCCACCAGGTCTTCTTCTCTTTCCCGGGCAAGAAGGCAGCCCACTTCTCTTACAGGTAAAGAAGCCAACCTCCTGGAACAAACCCCAGTGCAGTTCTGCTAGACACAAACCCCTAGCTGGGTTGACAACTGGTACAAACCCCAGTTAGGTTCTGCTAGACACCAACCCCTAGCTGGGTTAACAACTGGTACAAACCCCAGTTAGGTTCTGCTAGACACCAACCCCTAGCTGGGTTAACAACTGTATACAGTCCTACAGCTGGACACAGATCTTTCTTAGAAAGATCAGACTGAGAGACCTTACAAGATGAACACTCATGTAAAGCTCACAGTCCCAAACTCTCCCCAGATATACAATAAGCTCGGAGAGAAACAGAAGAGAGAAAAGAAGGCTCGAATGCTTGAAAGCTTGGAAGCTTGAGAGCTTGAAATGCTTTGAATGCTTCTTCTTGGCTCAGGCTCTTTCTCTCTTTCCTTGAGTGTATGTGGCGTGAAGGTGCTTCTCACAGATGTACACTCCTTCAAAGATATTCAGGAAAAGGCTCTTGTGTTCTTCAGCAATGCTCCATCTTTTATATTGAGCAGCTTTAGAATAGATCCGTTGAAGAGATCCGTTGGAGCTCTTCTAGTCGTTGCTGATCTTTCTCTTCATTTGTCTTAATCAGACTCTGATGGTCTTCGATGTCTGTGAGCATAGAAGAGAGTGTTAGCATAAAAGAGTGTTTATGATAAACGATGCATGGTACTGTGCTTCTGCTAACATACTGAAAATAGTAGGTCATATCTTTTTGACAAGATTCTGAAATATGCATGCAGCTTTTTGTCAGAAGATATTTGACTCTTTATTTAAGCGCCAAGCATATTTGAAATATAAAGGCAATCTGAGTTTCAACAGAATCCATGAAGAAATCGTTATGAGCATGACTTATGAAATCGTTATGGGAACGATTTCTTAACAAATCGTTATGGGAACGATTTCTTACCAAATCACTGCGCTCAAAGAAGAAATCGTTATGGCATCGACTTCTTAACAAAACGTTATGGCTTCTAAAGAAATCGTTGCGAATACTTATGAAATCGTTATGGCATCGACTTCTTGCGCTTTACAGAAGAAATCGTTACGAACACTTATGAAATCGTTATGGCATCGACTTCTTGGAAAATCATTTCGGTCACTTAAGGAATCGTTATGGGAACGACTTCTTATCAAATCAATACGCTCAAAGAAGAAATCGTTATGGCCACTTATCAAATCGTTATGGCATCGACTTCTTGGAAAATCATTTCGGCGCTTGATACTTTGGCACTTTAAACAGAAATCGATGTATATTGATTAAACATCGATTTTATCATTTTAGTGCGCCAAATATTGCATCAATGAAAGACTTAGCTTTTGCTATGAGATTGATGCGACACAGATGAAACAAAATATTCAATTTAAGTTACATCATAAATTTTATTATCACCAAAATACAAGAACAAATAGAGAGTGGTTCAACAATCTCCCCCTTTTTGGTGATGACAAAATTTATGTGAATTTTCTGATAAAAATATATATAGCAAAGAGGTTTCAGAAAATTCATACAAACTCTCCCCTTTTTGTCACTAACCAAAAAGGATGGATCTTACCAGGATTTTCTCTCCCCTTTTGAGAGAATTTCTTACCATTGAGGGGTTCAACAATTTTGATATTTGAACTTACTCCCCTTAATCTTTGCTCCCCCTGAGCATGAGACTCCCTCTTAATGTGAGGCAAGTCTGATCTTGTTGCTCTTGACCTTTGACATGTTGTTTGTCAAGTCTTCAAGATTTTATCTGCATACATCTTAACAGAAACTTGCAAACACTATTAGTAGCATTGTAGCTTACTGAATATAACAAACATAAATGTACATTTAAAAATACAAAACTAAAACTAAAGGATGACCACTTCCTCTTCAGATTAGAATGAAGTGAAGAGTTGGCAGTCTTCAGTGCCTTGAGCATCCTTTTTCCTGATGCCCCAAGGCTATCCTGCAAATGAGCTACTCAGAAGTAGGTACCCAAATAATTTTGGGTCCTTGATCGTTAGATGCATAAAAATAGCCTTTAGGTATCCAAACTAGGTGCTTAGTTGTGCAGGTGTTCACAGTGTGTCCTAGTTTATTGCAATGAGAGCAGCAGTGAATATAATTTGTTTTGCAGTTCTTATTGCCTTTGTGATGCATGGTTGGATCATAATTTTTAGAAACCTTTTTCTTTTGATAAAGCTTGGTTGTTTCAGGTTCCTTTTTCTGAGGCATTTTGGTTTCTTTTACAAATTTTGGTAAAGGATATTTTCCTGAGTTTATTACTTGTTTTCCTTTTTCTGGAGGTGTATAACCAAGCCCTTGTTTGTCATTTCCAGATTTTGATCCTTTTAAGCATAGGGCTAGAGATGTTTTTCCTTTAGTTAATTTACTAACTGATTCTTTTAAATAGAGATTTTCTTCAGTTAGAGTTTTTAATTTTTCTTCTAACTCTAGCTTCTCTTTGTTCTTGCTTTTCAAATCTTCATTTAAAATATAATTTTTATCTTTATATTCTTTTAATTGTTCTTCTAGTTGTTCCATTTCTGATTTAAGATCAGAATTAGTGTTTTCTAAAGACTTCATATAGTTCATTAAAGACTTCTTCTAAGTCTTCAGACTCTGACCCTGAATTTGTGCAAGAGTCAAAAGAAGGTTCAGAGAGTACCTCATTTAGTCCCACCATGAGGGCTAGATTTACCTGCTCCTTTTCGGAATCTGAGCTTGATGATTCTGAGCATGTGGTCTCTTCATTTTCCCAAGCAGCCGCCATAGCTTTTCTTTTAAATTTCTTGTGCTGCTTCTTGAGCTTTTCGGTTTGACCATTCTTCTTTAACCTTGGACAATCTGGTCTCAGATGTCCAGGTTTTCTGCATTCATAGCAGACTGGTTCCTTTTCTTTCTTTTCTTTCTTTTGAATCCTTCTTGATCCATTTTTCTTCTTCTTGAGAATTTTCTGAAGCTTGGACAATACTTCATCCATATTACAGTCTTCAGAATCTACATCCTGGGAACTAGAAGAAGAGAGGGAAGGAGCGGCTACAACTTTAAGAGCGTTAGTGCATTTCATTTTAGATGAACTTTCAGATAATCGCTCCATATTTATTTCATGTGCCATGAGAGAACCTATCAGATTATCAATCGATAATTTGGTCAAGTCATGGGCTTCTTCTATGGCCGTTACCTTAGGTGTCCATGAAATAGTTAAGGACCTAAGTATTTTTCTAACGGTTTCTTCATTTGAAAGAGTTTTACCAAGAGAATTTAAGCCTACTATTATGCTTGAAAATCTATTATACATAGTAGTAATGTTTTCGCTTGGAAGCATTTTAAATTGTTCATATTGTGAAACAAGAATATCTATTCTAGTTTGTTTCACTTTATCCGTTCCTTCATAAGTTATCTGCAGTTTATCCCAAATTTCTTTAGCAGATTTGCATGCAGACACTCTACTAAATTCTCTTTTGGATAAGGCACAACATAAATAGTTCTTAGCTTTAAAGTTTAAAGATAGTTTATTTTTATCAGCTATTGTAATAGCAGTAGTGCCTGGAACAGGAACAACAACAAAATCACCTACCTCTATTACCTGCCACAGATCGAAGTCTGTGCCTCGAATGAAGCATTCCATTCGCATCTTCCAATATTGGTAGTCCTCTCCATCAAAGAATGGAGGTCTGGTGACTGATTGTCCTTCAGCATATCCTTGAGCTGCCATGGATCTTTACTCTAAGATCGTTGGATCTTCTTTGAAAGTTCAGAGACTCGCTCTGATACCACTTGTTGGCCCTTTTTGTACGGCAGCAAGCCAACCTAGAGGGGGGGTGAATAGGTTTTTCTGAAATCTGAAATAGAATCTTAAACACAGAAAAATAACACTTGAAAGCTTGGTTAGTTCAGTGTGATAGAGAGTGCAGTGCGGAAGCAAATAAACAATCACACAAGGACACAGGAGATTTATCCTGGTTCGGCCCTTCCCACATGGAAGTCCTACGTCCAGTCCCCAAGCAAACTCTTGGGATTTCACTAACCAAGGGTACAGTCCCCCTTATGGACCTTACAACACCCTGGATCCCCACCAGGTCTTCTTCTCTTTCCCGGGCAAGAAGGCAGCCCACTTCTCTTACAGGTAAAGAAGCCAACCTCCTGGAACAAACCCCAGTGCGGTTCTGCTAGACACAAACCCCTAGCTGGGTTGACAACTGGTACAAACCCCAGTTAGGTTCTGCTAGACACCAACCCCTAGCTGGGTTAACAACTGGTACAAACCCCAGTTAGGTTCTGCTAGACACCAACCCCTAGCTGGGTTAACAACTGTATACAGTCCTACAGCTGGACACAAATCTTTCTTAGAAAGATCAGACTGAGAGACCTTACAAGATGAACACTCATGTAAAGCTCACAGTCCCAAACTCTCCCCAGATATACAATAAGCTCGGAGAGAAACAGAAGAGAGAAAAGAAGGCTCGAATGCTTGAAAGCTTGGAAGCTTGAGAGCTTGAAATGCTTTGAATGCTTCTTCTTGGCTCAGGCTCTTTCTCTCTTTCCTTGAGTGTATGTGGCGTGAAGGTGCTTCTCACAGATGTACACTCCTTCAAAGATATTCAGGAAAAGGCTCTTGTGTTCTTCAACAATGCTCCATCTTTTATATTGAGCAGCTTTAGAATAGATCCGTTGAAGAGATCCGTTGGAGCTCTTCTAGTCGTTGCTGATCTTTCTCTTCATTTGTCTTAATCAGACTCTGATGGTCTTCGATGTCTGTGAGCATAGAAGAGAGTGTTAGCATAAAAGAGTGTTTATGATAAACGATGCATGGTACTGTGCTTCTGCTAACATACTGAAAATAGTAGGTCATATCTTTTTGACAAGATTCTGAAATATGCATGCAGCTTTTTGTCAGAAGATATTTGACTTTTATTTAAGCGCCAAGCATATTTGAAATATAAAGGCAATCTGAGTTTCAACAGAATCCATGAAGAAATCGTTATGAGCATGACTTATGAAATCGTTATGGGAACGATTTCTTAACAAATCGTTATGGGAACGATTTCTTACCAAATCACTGCGCTCAAAGAAGAAATCGTTATGGCATCGACTTCTTAACAAAACGTTATGGCTTCTAAAGAAATCGTTGCGAATACTTATGAAATCGTTATGGCATCGACTTCTTGCGCTTTACAGAAGAAATCGTTACGAACACTTATGAAATCGTTATGGCATCGACTTCTTGGAAAATCATTTCGGTCACTTAAGGAATCGTTATGGGAACGACTTCTTATCAAATCAATACGCTCAAAGAAGAAATCGTTATGGCCACTTATCAAATCGTTATGGCATCGACTTCTTGGAAAATCATTTCGGCGCTTGATACTTTGGCACTTTAAACAGAAATCGATGTATATTGATTAAACATCGATTTTATCATTTTAGTGCGCCAAATATTGCATCAATGAAAGACTTAGCTTTTGCTATGAGATTGATGCGACACAGATGAAACAAAATATTCAATTTAAGTTACATCATAAATTTTATTATCACCAAAATACAAGAACAAATAGAGAGTGGTTCAACAGAGCTCAGTTTGAGTTGTCAAGCTCAAGGTTGGTTTGAGCAGTCTTGCTCAGTGTTTCTAGAGTAGTCTTGCTCTAGAGGTCGTGTGAGTTGTATGCTCTGAAGTGTTGGAGTTGTTAGGCTCCTTTGGGTGTGTAGCCCAGTTGTGTTAGTGAAGCCTCACGGGTTGTGAGGGGTGGATGTAGGAATCACTTGGGTGATTTCCGAACCACCTAAAAAATCCTTGTGCATTTGTCTTCTGTGGTTTGATTGATTCATCCGCTAGATGCTTGCATAGGATCCATTTTTAATTCACTTAATCAACTTGCTTCACATCTAAGTTTTTCAACTCACTCAAATCTAATCAGATCTGTAGTTTTTTCACTGATAACATTGCCTCTGATTCTAAATAGTTTTCAAATTACTTAAGCTTCCGCAAAAGTGGCTAAGATCTATTCATCCCCCCCCCCCTTCTAGATCTTTTCCACACATTCATTTCGATCCTTCATTTGGTATCAGAGAGGGTTTACATCGATCTGATTTGAACTGAGCAGTTTTTGTTTCTGAGTATTGAGTGTTTGATTGTTTGCTTGTTTGTTTGCTTGCTTGTTTAACTCTTTCTCTGTGCATTTACTTAAGTGTCATGGACTCAAAGGGTTTCATAGCTGAGGGCCATTCCATAAATAGGCCACCATTCTTTAATGGTTTGGACTATTCTTATTGGAAGAATAGAATGCAAGTGTTTCTAAGGGCCCAGAACTATGAGATCTGGAAAGTTGTAGAGGTGGGTCCCTATGAGAACCAGGGAGAAGAAGATACCTGGACTAGGGAACAAATAAGGAAAGCAACATTGAATTATAGTGCCATGAACATGATTCAATGTGCTGTCCATCCCAAGGAGTATTCGAGAATCTCAATGTGCAAATCTGCCAAAGAGATGTGGGATAAACTCGAATTACTCTATGAGGGAACATCTCAGGTCAAGGAGACCAAGGCAAACATTTTAGTTTCAGAATATGAACTCTTTATGATGAAATCTAATGAATCTATTTCTGAAATGTTTGCCAGATTCATGGTGATAGTCAATGGACTCAAGGCTTTGGGTAAGGAGTATACTGATGCAGACTTGGTAAGAAAAATTTTGCGTTCACTTTCTTCAATTTGGCATACCAAGGCCACTGTTATTGAAGATTCAAAAGATTTGTCCAAAATTTCTTTGGATGAATTGATTGGATCTTTAATGACATATGAAATAAACTTAAAAAGAAATGAAGAACACATCATTAAGACCAAGCCTATGGCACTCAAAGCCTCTTCAAGCAACAAAGATAAAAATCAGGATAAGACAAGTTCTGAAGAATCTGAGTCGAATGAGGATGAGATTGCCCTCATGACCAGACAATTCAGGAAAATTTTGAAATATAGGAAAGGGAAAATGACTGGGAAAAAGAAATTTCCCTCAGGTAAGAAGAACACTTCCTCTTCCAATTTCAATAAGAATCATAAACCTGATGAAAATGTTATCTGTTACAGGTGCAACAAGCCAGGACACATGAAGGGAGAGTGTCCTGAGAACAAGAAGGAAAAGCACAAGAGATTCCAGAAATATAAGAAGCCAAAGGCCATGGTAGCCACTTGGTCTGATGAAGATACAAGTGAGGAAGAAGAAGAGAAGAAGTCCTCAAGCTCAGAGAGTGAGGAAGTCTGCTTCATGGCCAACAGCTCAGATGGCAAGGTAAGTACATCCTTTGAAGACTATTCTATAGATGATTGGCATGATGCATATGCTGAGCTGTTAGAAAATTTCTCAGAACTTAGAAAAGAAAACAAACATCTGAAAAGAAAATTGAGAATATTTGGCTTAATCAATCAACCAATAAAAGAATAATTGAACTGGAATCTGAAGTAACAGAAATGCTTGAAGAAAAGGAAAATCTCCTAAACTTAATTGATGATTTAAAGCTTGCCTCTCAAAAGGCTTCCCAAGAATTCAAAGACTTAATTGAAAAGCTGGAAATTGAAAAACAAGAAAAACAACAGAAAATTGAAGAAATTGAAACTCTTAAAAACCAGCTAAAAGAAAGGGATGAAGTCATCCAAACCTTCACAAAAGGTAAGGATAACTTAGAGGCACTATTAGGAACAAACATGACAACTACTTCTTATGGATTAGGATTCAACAAGAAGAAACCCCAAAAAGACAAATCTGGTGAGAAAAAGGGAAAAGCACCACTAATTAATTTTGTCAAGGGTCCTAATATAGAAAACACTGAAATCCAACAAACAGCAAACAAAACCCCAAACAAAACTCAAAACAAATCAAAAACTCAAAAACAAAAGAAGACTATCAGGTCGACACAGTCCCCTGACAGGTCGACACTAGTCCACAAGAAGAAGACTTCTATGGCTGCTGTGTCGACACCAGTACAGGAGAGGTCGACCTGCTCAACACCAAAAACCATAAACAACTCAACAAAAAATTCAAATAAAAATCTGAAAAATAAGAAAAAGGGAAAAGAAATAATCCATGAAAAACCTTGGACCTCCAAGACAACACTTCAAGAAAATTGGACTAATCCTTGGAACCAATGGTATGAAAATCCCTGTTGGTATTATCCTCAATACCCTTATCCAAATTTCTGGATGTACCAACACAATCCATGGATTCCACCTCCTCCTCTGAACTCAAATTTTCAAATGAAAAACTCCCCTCCTACAAAAAACAAAGATCTTGGTGCTTTCATTCCTAAAAGAAAGAACAAACAGAAAAAGGCTGAAAACACCAAAGTAACAAAACAAAAATCTAAAACAAATCAAATTTGGGTGAGAAAGGATTTGATGTCTTTGTTAAATCATTCTGATGGTCCCAACTCTGTTTGGGTACCAAAATCTTCTCTCCATTGATCTTTGTGCAGGAAGGTCGTGCACCCAACACCAATGTTTGGTTTCTTGATAGTGGGTGTTCACGACACATGACTGGAGATAGAGCCAAATTTTCCTGTCTAATTGAAAAGGAGGGAGGGTCAGTCACCTTTGGAGGTAAAAATAAAGGAAAGATCATTGGATCTGGTAAGGTTGGTCAAACTTCTTCAAACTCAGTAGATAATGTTTTGTTAGTTGATGGACTTGATTATAATTTGCTCAGTATCAGCCAACTATGTGACAAAGGTCACAAAGTTGTGTTTGAATCTGATTTTTGCAAGATAATTGATTCATCAACTGATAAAATCAAATTCTTTGGAAAAAGAGAAAACAATGTCTACATGATCAACCTTAATAAAAACTTTTCTGAAAATCTTTGTTTTGTTGCAAATAAAGATGAAATTGCATGGACTTGGCACAAAAGACTTGGCCATGCAAGTTTCAGAACTTTGAATAAGTTGTTAAGATTGAATCTGGTTAAAGGTCTTCCTGAATCTTTTTCTAGTGTTGAAGGTCAAATTTGTGGGATCTGTGCTAAAGGAAAACAAACTAGGAAATCCTTTAAAGCCTTCAATGAAGTACTCACATCTAAGCCACTAGAACTTCTTCACATGGACCTCTTTGGGCCAACAAGAGTTCTAAGCTTAAGTGGCAAGAGATATGGGTTTGTAATCATTGATGACTTTACTAGATTTACCTGGGTTATTTTTCTATCCCACAAAAGTGATGCATGCCTTGAATTCAGGAATTTCTGTACCACTATCTTAACAACTTATCCATTTAAAATTAAAAACATTTTAACTGATCATGGGGGTGAATTTGATAACACATCCTTTTCTGATCTATGTGCTGAATTTCAAATCTTTCACAAGTTTTCTTCACCTAGAACTCCAGAACAAAATGGAGTTGTGGAAAGAAAGAATAGAACTCTTGTGGAAATGGCTAGATCCATGCTCTTAGGAAGTAATCTGCCCAAATCCTTCTGGGCTGAAGCTGTTAACACAGCCAATCACATCCTAAACAGAGCTTTGGTCAGACCAAAGATCAGAAAAACCCCTATGAATTGTTGAAAAACAAAAAGCCAACTGTTGCTTACTTCAAAACTTTTGGGTGCAAGTGTTTTGTACACAATAACAACAAAGAAAACCTTGACAAGTTTGATGCTAAGAGTCAGGAAGCTATCTTCCTTGGCTATTCTGAAGTGTCAAGGGCTTTCAAAGTGTACATTTTAAAAACCAAAACTGTTGAAGAATCACCACATGTTATTTTTGATGAAAATTCCTTTTCCACTAATGATTCTAAATCTTGCAGGGAAAAACAAGACAATGAAGAGGATGACCTCATTGTGGATTCTTCACCAACCGTTGAGGAGATTAACAACATTGAAGAGAACCTAACAACAACTCACCATCTTCAAGTGGTTCAGGTAATATTGCTCCAGAAGTGGGCACTTCTCAACAGGTAATTTCTGAACCTCGTTTTCTAAGAGATCACCCATTAGACAGTGTAGTTGGCAACTTAAATGATAGAGTTAGGACCAGATCATCCTTTTTGCAAAACATTGAAGAAGACTCACTAGCTCTAATTTCCCAAATTGAACCCAAGTCAATTGATGAAGCCTTATCCAGTTCTGATTGGATTAATGCTATGCATGATGAACTTCATCAATTTGAAAGAAATCAAGTGTGGGAATTAGTGCCTAGACCTAGTGACCAAACAGTGATTGGCACTAGATGGGTTTTCAGAAATAAATTGAATGAAGCTGGTCAAGTAATAAGAAACAAAGCTAGGCTAGTTGCAAAGGGGTATAACCAAGAATTTGGAATTGACTTTGAAGAATCTTATGCCCCTGTAGCTAGACTAGAAGCTGTGAGAATTTTCCTTGCTTTTGCATCCTCCATGAAATTCAAAGTCTTTCAAATGGATGTCAAAAGTGCATTTCTAAATGGATATATAAAGGAAAATGTTTTTGTTGAACAACCTCCTGGATTTGAAAATGAAAAATATCCTAACCATGTTTTCAAGCTTAATAAGGCACTCTATGGTCTTAAACAAGCTCCAAGAGCTTGGTATGATCGTTTGAGTTCCTTTTTACTTGAAAAAGGATATTCTAGAGGTAATGTTGATCAAACATTGTTCACAAAAATAGTAAAAAATCAAATAATTGTTGTCCAAATTTATGTTGATGACATAATATTTGGATCAACTAATAAAGGCCTTTGCACTGAATTTTCAAATCAAATGAAGAATGAATTTGAAATGAGCTTAATGGGAGATTTAACATTCTTTTTGGGATTGCAGGTTAACCAAACCAATGAAGGAATCTTCATCAGTCAAACCAAATATGTCAAGGAGCTACTGAAAAGGTTTGACTTTCAGAACCTTAAACACTCAAGCACACCCATTGCAATAAATGCTAAGCTAGAAGAAGACCCATCTGGTAAGTCAGTAGATCCAAAGACCTACAGAGGTATGATTGGCTCTCTGCTCTACCTTACTACTTCTAGACCTGACATTCAGTTTTGTGTGTGCTTATGTGCTAGATTCCAATCTAATCCTAAAGAAAGTCATATGCTTGCTGTGAAAAGAATTTTTAAATATCTTGTTGGAACATGTGACTTAGGAATTTGGTATCCTGCTGGTTGCAAGTTAGAATTGTTTGCCTATTGTGATGCTGATTATGCTGGGTGTAAGTTAGATAGAAAAAGCACAAGTGGCTTGTGTGTATTTCTAGGTGGGTGCCTTATTTCTTGGGCTTCTAAGAAGCAACATTCAGTTGCTCTGTCAACTGCAGAAGCTGAATATGTTGCAGCAGGTAGATGTGGAACTCAGATTCTCTGGGTGAAACATCAACTTCTTGATTATAACCAAGATTTAGGGTGTGTACCCATCCTATGTGATAACACAAGTGCAATCAACCTTTCTAAAAACCCCATTCAGCACTCTAGAACAAAACACATTGAAATTAGGCATCATTTCTTGAGAGATGAGGTTGCAAAGAAGTCTTTTGAACTCCACTTCATTGAAACTGAAAAACAAATTGCAGACATATTCACAAAACCCCTTCCTGAAAATAGATTTTCATCTTTAAGGAGAGAACTTGGTCTTTGCAAGTGTCCACCTTCTTGATTTCTCTCTAGGTTTGGGTTGAGTGTTATGCATTGTCTAAGGGGGAGTTCGTTGCATTTCATAGCTCTTTGCTTCCTTCATTCACATTGTTCATATCTCTCTCACTTTCAATTCTAATTCTTTTTTCTTACAATAAATTCTCCAACTCTTATTGTGTTGACACTTCAAGGTATATCAAATAGTGACTTGGAGAAGGACAGGTTATACTTGTCTGGAACCTTTCACTATGCGTGAGAACATATCTCCGCCAAGTACTAAGAAGTTAATATGCAATAGTTGAGGGGGAGCTTTTATTGTTCAAAGAGAATTTCTTTTCTGATTTCAAAACTTGCACAGTTTTAACTTCCATTTCCTTTTGGCAATGAATTCTTCAACTCTTATTGCATTGAAGTTACTTGGTATATCAAATGGTGATTTGAAGAAGGACAAGTCAGGCTTGTCTGGACACTTTCACTATGTGTGAGAGCTTATCTCCGCCAAGTACCAAAAAATGAATATGCAATTGTTGAGGAGAAGTTCTTGTTGTCCAAGAAGAAAATTTCTTTCTGATTTCAAAATTGCATATCTTTATTTTGATGAAAAATGGTTGAAATCATCTCAGGGGGAGCTAGAAAATTCACAAGTCATCTTTTTGCAAAATTCAAAACCCTTCTTGCATTTCATCAATTCCTTGCATGATGTCCTCATTCTAAAGTCTAGAGTCACAAAATGAACCTTGAGTGATTTATTATATTTTTACTAATCAACTTTCAACTATGTCTCTCAATCCACAGAAATTCAGATCTCTTCCTAGACTAAATAACAATTTGTGCCTTGAACTTAAAACATTTCCTTGTTTGCAACTGATGACTGGATGTATTTGAATTCTATCTCACAAACTCTCCAAAATCTTGTAAAATCCAACAGAGCAATGGCATCTGTGCTGAGAAACTGCACACCTTCACAATGAATGAAGTGCCATGTATGTCATGAGGCATTATTGCTAACTCTGTTCAAAGGGGATCAAAATTGAAAATAAATTCAAAACTAAGCAAAAATGTGCTATGCTTTTTGATGATGACTGAGTAACTGGAAATATTGGCGTCTACAAAACGTATATTTTCATGTCAAAAGGTCATCATTTACCCCTTTGAGACTTGACAATGACTAAATCTTAAGTATCCAGGGACTATGGTGTGTAAAAAGCACTAGTACTTGAGTGAAAGAGATTTATATCATTTGATAGTTTGTTAAAAGAACAAAAATATGAAAATTATTGGAGATTTGTTTAGAAAGAATCATCTTCTTCCTTCATCAAGTTGTTCTTTAAGTTTGTGTTTTACTTTCAACACAATTGTATTTGGTCTAGATGACATCTTTAATTCTTGAAAATTGAGAAACATGGTAGTTTTTGGTTGATTGTTAGATACATTATATCCCTCAATTTATCATCTTGTTGACTCAAGTCTTGGAATGCTAATATCCTGTTGGGAAATTGCTTGAAAAACTTGATTTGTGATGAATTCTTGCAAAATATAACAAATGAATTTTTTAAGCCCCTTAAAAATCCTTGAAATGATAATTCCTCTCATTCTTTATCATTCTAAAGATGTCCCCAAATTTCTCAAAAATTTCCTCTTAAAAATTCAAATTTTCATCAAGGCCGTGTCGACACACATTGTGACCCGTGTCGACACACACTCTGGGTCAGGTCGACACACCCTCTTCATGTGTCGACACACCCCTTGCCAGAATCCTTTTTAGACCATTAGGGTTTATGATTACCCTTGTTGTTCCTGCGGGACAGTGTACCACTGAAACCCCTTTTGGGCATCAGGTCGACCCGACGGCCCTCTTTCTCATTGTTTCGGCAAGAATCTCCACCATTTTCTCTCTAAATCACATCCACTCTTCAATCCCCTCTCAAATCTTCCATCTTCTTCAATTTCCACTCCAACCCTAGCACCATGGTCCGGAAATTGGGTCCCCGGCGTGGCGCCAGATCAAGGGCATCTTCCAGGCCCATTCCGGCGGAAATAGCCGTTGAGCAAGTTGAAAGAAGAACCAAGAGGAGAAACGATCCTGCTGAGCAACCAGGATCTTCTTCTGCACCTCAGAGAGCTTCCAAGCGAGGTAGAACCTCCACTTCAGGCCGAGGTAGCCATTCTCCAAACCCTAGACAAGAAATTCAGGGTTCCCCCTCTGAAGACCCTGAGGAATCCTCCTCTTCTTCTGAATCCTCTGAGTCTCAAGAAGAAGAAATCACCTCAGAGTCTCGTATTGCTGCCAAGCTTATCCTGAAGCCCAGAATTCTAGATTTGACAGACAATGAGCTAGCAAACTCATTCCCAGAAATTCGGACCTTATTTGCTTTTCAGTCTTGGTTGATCTTCATTTCAGACTTTCCTATCTTTTACCCAAGATTAGTTCAAGAATTTTACAAGAACTTAAAGTGCACAAAGTTTGGGTACAAGTCTTTGGTCAAAGGAGTCGAAATTGATTTACCAACAGACTTAGCTGCCACCTTGTTTCATGCCCCTGATGAAGGTGAAAATTGCAACAAATACCAATTTGACCTTCATGAAGCCTACACCCTTCTCACAGGCCTACCCTCTGATGAGTCTGATCCCAAACAGACTCATGTCACCAAATACAACACCAATACTTTTTCCCCATCCTTGAGAATTATCCATCACATGTTAACAACCATAATTACCCCTCAAGGTGGTGGAAGGGACAGGTTGACAGAGACACAGAGGTTTATCCTGTATTGCATGAAAAAGGACATCAAGATAAATCTTCATGACATTATGTATCAGATAATGTCAGAAACAATTAGAAAGAACCTCAAGAGATCACTCCCCTATGCTGCTCACCTCACATCAGTTTTTGAGCACTTTGGTGTGCCCTTAGCAGGAGAGAAATCCCAAACAATTCCCAAGTCAAACATCTACTGCTTCAAGAACATAAAGAAATTTATGGGATTTAGATTGGAAGACAACCAGATAAGAAGAGGTCCAGTTCTATTTGAAGCTCCTGAAATACAAGAGGACCAGCCTCAAGTCCAAGAGGACCACCCTCAAGAGCAAGGGGATCAGCCTCCACATGTTGAGGGCCAGCCTCAAATTCAAGAGGAACAGCCTCTTAGGCCAGAGGATCAAGTCCAATTGCCAGAAGTTCAAGTTCACTTGCCAGAGTACCAGCAATTAGTGGATGAGGATCAGCCTCAACATTCTCCTGAAGGTGACATTCTAGCTAATAGCCCTATCTCACCTCATTTTGAGCCCTCCTCATCCATTCCCCCTGACCTTGAACCTCCCACTTTCCAAGCTTCAACTTCTTCTGGTGGGTCCTCAATTCCACCAGAATTGTTCTCCTTCCTTAACTCCAAGTTTGATACTTTGAACTCCTCAATTCATACAATGTCCGAAAGGTTTGAAGTGAGGATCAAAAGGTTAGAGAACAGAGTTTCAGCTAATTTCATTGAGCAGAAGGCAGCATCAGACTATGCAGCTCAAAGATTCAATAGGCTCATTGGATCCCTAGCTGATGCCTCAAAGATCTGAAGGAGCACCAACAAAAGCTAGAGATAGTTCTCCAGGGAATTTTGGCAAATTCCCAAGCAGATGTCTTCAACACCACAGAGACCCTCTCTCAGCTGAACATGACAAGGTGTGCCTTTGCTCACCTAGCTGATGACTTGGAGAGCATGAAAAACTTTAATGTTCACTTGGACAATCAGATTTCAGAACTGAAAAAGGAATTCAAGATCTTGTCCAGACCTGGATGGTCAGTTGGTTCTTCATCAACCTCACAACCAATTACAGAAGATCTACACAGAATCCAAGACAATTTGATGGAGAACACCAATCGAATGGAACATTTTCTACACACCAAGCTGACAACAATCCATGAGCAGATGAAGTCTAGCATGGCTTCCATGGAGAAGAGGATGTCAGACATAGAGACAATCCTCCTTCCTCTTCTTCCTCCTCCTCCTCCACCTTCTAATTAATGTAATCTTGTTTTGATGATGTCAAAGGGGGAGAAGAAAGAAAGAAAGAATGAATGAAAAATCATTGTAATGTTTTGGAAGAAAAATGAATGAATCTGAATTGAAATGAATGAAATGTTTGTTTGCTTGTCTCAATGAAACTTGTTGTGTCATTGTGAATGAAAATCTTTGTGTTTGAATACTTGTTAAGTTGCTTGACTTGTGTGTACAAAAATCTCAATTCAAGTAACATTGTGTTTCACAAATGCACCATCAATTGTTACTGAAAAATTTCAAAAAGTCTTTGACAAGTATAAACAAAAAGAAAACAAAAATTTTGAATAACAAAAATTGCTTAAAATCACACTTCATCAAAACCACATTGAAATATGGATTTAATGTTGCCATCATCAAAAAGGGGGAGATTGTTGGGTTGAGTGTTTATTTACACTATTTCCCTCCTATTTTGATGATGACAAGAAGTGTTTTCAAAAGCAATTCAAATGAAACATGTCAAATTTATCATACCTGAAATCAATGTCAAAAAGCATGTTTTAAATCACAGTTATCATTTATATTCATGATAAATCTTTTATCTAATGATACATGTGCTTTACATTTCAGGAACAATTTTTTCTATGAAAGTGTGTCGACACACCTCTCATGGTGTCGACACAAGGCCTCAGGTCCCAAGGCAGAAAATAGACAAATTTGCTAAAGTGTGTCGACACAAGCCAGATTGTGTGTCGACACGAGTTGGCCAATCCAAAAATCAAGCAACTCAGGTCGACACCTTGCAGATCAGGTCGACACACCTGACATCTCACCGAAGGCCACTTCTCAGGTGCTATCAGGGTGTCGACACCAACAAGGTTGTGTGTCGACACAGGACACCTTTCCAGAAGCTCAAGCTGTCAACTTCCAGACAAGTGTGTCGACACCAGTTGGGTTGTGTGTCGACACCAAAGGTCTACCAGAGACCATGCTTCAGCCTTCACTCAGTGTGTCGACACAGCCACCAGGGCAGGTCGACACACTCCATCAAGATTCCAACTTATCTGTATTGCTTGCCACGTGTCCTTCTAGGGCGATCAGAATCTTCCTAGGAACGTGTGCCCTTGTACCCCAAAAGGGTATCTTTGGAATCCTAAGGCTATAAAAGGTCTTTTCGGCCAGCCTTCACATCAGTGAAGTGACCCAACTCTCTTAGAGCCTCCAAAAAGCTCCTGGCGGCCAAAAAGAGCTCGTGTCTCCTTCCTCTGCTCTCCAAGTGCTTCCAGAAGACCAATTTCCACCAATTCAAGGTGTGGGAATTGGAATTTGATTCCTGAAGACTCCTCTGAAGCATTCCAAGGAGGCAGATCCTGTAGAAGACTTCTTTGGTGAAGAATTCGAGGAAGATCCAACTTCTCAGATTGCAGAGCATCGACTTGGACTTCAAGCTTCATAAGTTTCTTCCCAATTCAAGCTTCTACAAGGGAGTACACTGAAGAACGAAGCCTTTCAATACAATTTATCTTTTCTTCTGTTCTTCTGAGATATCTTTTGAGATTATGCAAGTGCTTCTGCATAACTCTCTTTAGAGTTCTCAAATTTCGACTAGATCTGTTGCTAGAGGATCTTAGTCTTAAGTTGGTGTCTAGCAAGTTTTAGTGTGAGCTTTGTGCTCAAATTGTGTGAGCATTGTGCTCAGGTTGTTGTGAGCCGTCGAGCTCAGTTTGAGTTGTCAAGCTCAAGGTTGGTTTGAGCAGTCTTGCTCAGTGTTTCTAGAGTAGTCTTGTCTAGAGGTCGTGTGAGTTGTATGCTCTGAAGTGTTGGAGTTGTTAGGCTCCTTTGGGTGTGTAGCCCAGTTGTGTTAGTGAAGCCTCACGGGTTGTGAGGGGTGGATGTAGGAATCACTTGGGTGATTTCTGAACCACCTAAAAAATCCTTGTGCATTTGTCTTCTGTGGTTTGATTGATTCATCCGCTAGATGCTTGCATAGGATCCGTTTTTAATTCACTTAATCAACTTGCTTCACATCTAAGTTTTTCAACTCACTCAAATCTAATCAGATCTGTAGTTTTTCACTGATAACATTGCCTCTGATTCTAAATAGTTTTCAAATTACTTAAGCTTCCGCAAAAGTGGCTAAGATCTATTCATCCCCCCCTTCTAGATCTTTTCCACACATTCATTTCGATCCTTCAGTGGTGCTACTGCTGGTTCTGCTGCTGCTGCTTTAGCTTCTTGGACCTCTTGGGCTTTGCCAATGATGGATTCACCCTCAGCCATAGAAGTCTTCGACCAAACCCCATTGACAACTGAAAAACTACTTTTTTCTCAAATTTCTGGACCGGATAGCTTGGCCCATCTTCTCAGACACATCTCCCACCACACTGATGCCATAGTGTTGAAAAATCTTGGTGAGAAGATGAGCATAAGGTAGAGAAACATTCAGCTTGCTCTTTGTGTCCCATACCTGTGCACTTGCAAACTTCATCCTTTCAATCATGATTTCTGCAGTGTTGATTTCTTGGGTCTCGATGGCCTAGAACATCAAGTCGGAGTCCGCCTTGGTGCAAGTGCAGAAGGTGGCACTCCTTGGGACTACTATTTGACACAATGAAATGCAATAAGTGAGTAAAAGTATTCAACTGCTTGATATCTAGTTTTCCATCCTTCAATCTGTATTTGGGACCAACAATCCCTAAACCTTTTGCCTGAATATCCACAGTGTGAATTCCACTGTGTCCGGAGGTAGTCACACCGAAGAGAGATGCCAATAGATCTTGTGTGACCCTAATCTGAGTTCCCTTGACCATGGAAGTCAGGGTCCGGTCTTCCTCTATCTTCAGACATACATAGAAACCTTTTACAAGGTCCGGATAACTTACTTCTGATAGGGTGGCAATCTTTGTCCACATCAATCTGTCCATAGCTGTGATGATACTGTCCATTCCATTCTTCTGCAAGTCAGCCACATCCACTGCTTTGTGTCCGCAAAGCTTGGTCTTGACTGAAGCAAATCTTTCCTGCTGCTCGGCGGTAAGAAATGCAGCTCCGTAGCCCCCGACGCTGCCGGAAACACCAGAAGAGGCCATGGTTTTGAATGGGAAGAGTTTCTGGATGATTGAAATGGATAAAGGAGTAGAACCCCTAAAGAAATTTCTCACGGGAAAGAGGTGGAAGCTTGAAATCTCAGGAAGTCGATGTCGGAGTCGATAGGGTATCGCCTCAAGTAGAAGGAAAGGGATGAAAAAGGGATGTGAATCGTTACCGCATGGATTTCGGGTATATCAAAGAAATAATGACCTTTTTGAAACAGGAGCAGCCTTTATGGCAGAAAATGACAAAATGATTGGTTCGATAGAAATAAAAGCTTGTAAAATAGCGAATCGCCAAAAATAACTTAACACAAGAATCTTTGAGGAAATTTGCTTAAATTCAGGGAGGAAAAATAATTAACATTCTAATAATTTATATTTCAATTATATACAGATAAATCTTTCACAATTTGCAAATGCCTAATTCCCTTCTAAGAGATGTAAACCTGTAACACCCCGGCCCCCTTGGGCCATTGGCCCCGTCCTCTGGGTCGCGGCAGGGGACTGTCGCGACGTAGTTCCGACCGCGTTGGTGTTTGGTTCTGTTTGGGATTGCGACATGGGGTATGTCACCTTCTTGAAGGCGACATGGCCTATGTCGCCTTCCCATCGCGTCGCCCCAGACGCAGTCTGACAGACGTGACAGGCGTCCTTTGTGTCAGTACGGCTCTGGAGGTGTCGGGTGAACGCGACAAGATGGCTGTCGCCTTCACTTTTTCGAATTCCGAGATTTGACCGTTGTCAGTGGAATTGCGACAGGGGGTATGTCGCCTTCTTGAAAGCGACACACCCACTGTCGCCTTCTCGTTCCTGTGGCGACAGGGTGGTATGTCGCCTTCACAAGATCCGGGCTTAAAGCCCGGGCGCCCGAGCCCTTCCCCCTCTCTCGCGCCTCTCCTTTCCCCCTCTCTTTCTCTCGCCCTCTTAGAGCTTCCGGCGGTTTTGGGGTGCCTCCCCCGCGTTGAGGCGGCCGTGCTGAGGAGGGTGTCGCTCCGTCCGTGCAGGGGTCGCGTTCGTGCCGTGCGGTGCGAGGAGGAGACGTTTCAACCTACGAGAAGGCCCCAACGGGTGCGTTCTTTGCGTGGAGGTAGGGACGCCCGATCTTCTCGCCCTAGACATGCTCCCCTTCCCCCTCGTGACGTAGTTTTCTTGTGGTTTGGGGTTGGGAGTGTGAGAACTCCATGCTCGTGTGAGTGAGGTTTCCTCCGAGCGTAGAATCCATGTTCTTGGGGTATTCGAGGGTGGTTTGTATGTTTAATGGCTTTCTAGCATGATAAGCATGCTCCCCTCCTCCGTGTGTAGTGTTTTCCCCGTTTCGGGGAGGTTCCCGGAAGAAGAATGTCCGGAACCCCCGACTGGGTTGAAGGCGACACACCCTGTGTCGCCACCTGTCTGGTAAGGCGACGCACCCTGTGTCGCCTTCTGACTGGTAAAGCGACAGGGCATATGTCGCCTTCTTGAAGGCGACAGGGCCTATGTCGCCTTCTCAGTCCAGAGGCAGGTTGTGCTTCCGCTGCTTCCGTTTTCGCTTTACTGTACCCGTGGCACCTGTGCTAGTTCCCTAGTACGGTCTCACACTAGTCGTTCGCCCGGTGCGTGGCACTTGAGGGCTTGTCCCGTGCGAGAGGTTGTTACCGTTACCTGGGACCCCCGTCCTCGGGAGCCTGTTGAGGGAGTACTCCGGGCTACGAGTGTGCTCGAGTTGGCAGCCACCTAGGCGGACTCTGGAGCTGAGGGGAAAACGGTGGTTAGGACAGTGGCGTGTGAGTCGCTTGCAGAGCTCTCGTGGTTGGTCTGGGACGCCGAGGACAGTTTGGAGTTCTACCCGGCGTAGGCCAGCAAGTCCTTCTTCTCACTGCCTCGCTCCCTACGGCCCCGGAACCGTTTGGAGAGGTCAGGCGTGGGACCGTAGTCCGGCCAGACTACGGAGGTTACTGTTGTTGTACTTGTGTCCTACCTCGCTCTGACGAGACGCGAGGGCCAGGACCTAGGTCGAGGATAAGACGTCTGTGGACGCACCTGACCGTCGGACTAGTGGTGTTGTTCCCGTAGCTAGTGTTCCTTGTCCAGGCGGAGTTCCCTCCGTCTGTGTTTTACTAGCCGTGTGGTGGTCACGACAAGCAGTCGTACGGAGTTTCCGACCGAGAGTACTTTCCGTACCGAGTTAGCTTTAGCTTCGCTTCCGCACTTCCTTTTTGTAGGTAGAAATATATAAACTGTCGTCTTTCCTTTATTAATAATTGTATATGTTCCTCTGCCTGTTTAGAGCCAGTAGGAGATTGGTAGTCCCTACTGAGCTTCTGTCGTGAAGCTCATCCCTCTGTTTTCCAGGTGAGTCTTCTCAGCAGCGGCAGGGCGCGCGTCGGGCGGAGGAGACGGGGCGGTAGTCGAGGTCCCCGTAGCTAGCAGTGGTTCCCCCTCTTAGTGTACGTCACCCTCGGGGTATGCCCCTAAGGGACTTGTCTCTCCCCTTTCCTTACTTGTACTAGTGTGCGTGCGTTGGGACTGTACTTAGAGCGGCACGCAGCGGTCTCGCTCTACTTTCCTGTTTCCGCTTGTACGCTTCTAGCTCAGCAGTTGACGTTTACTTCCATTACATATCCTGTCAGACGCGTGTTATAGCCCTTCCGGGTCCCCCGGATCCGTGGGTGGCGATCGCGAAAATCGGGTCCTCGGCATGGGCCGAGGGTCGGGTTCTCGGGTCGTTACAGTTGGTATCAGAGCTTGGTCTGACAAGACTTGTAGTGGATCTAAACTGCAACAGTAAGTCCCAACAATAGTACAAGTACACTGCTAGCCGCCCGAGAGGTATTTATAACCTTTGTCAGTTGTGTTGCCGTGTAGGTCATGGCTCTGCGTAGGCGCAGTCAGGCTAGGCAGCTGGTGGAGCAGCAGGATGAGTCCGACATGCCCGTTCAGGGGCAGGTTTAGGAGGAGGTGTCTGTGGAGGAGTCAGTGGCACAGCCTCAGGGTGCACAGGCAGCAGCAGCAGAGGCAGCGGCAGCAGGTGGGCAGCCGCAGCAGGAGTACCACCCTCAGCCTCAGCAGTATGCAGACTGGTTTCCCATGGCCGAGCAGTTCTTCAGAGCTATGTACTAGGGAGAGTGGCAGCCCGGGCAGGCAGCATCAGGTGGTCAGTCTCCAGTACCTCCCCCGGCCGTACCAGAGCAGTAGGAGGTGGAGCCAGAGGTGGAACAGCCAGTCCGCCAGCAGCGGTCAGGTACTGGGAGTACCCGGTCCGGCCAGCGGAGGGCGGCAGTGTCGGAGGCGAGGACCGCTCTCCTTGAGAGGTTCCTGCGTCTTCGCCCACCGATGTTCCACGGTGAGTATGATCCAGATAAGGCAGAGAACTGGACCCATGAGTTGGAGCGCATCTTCGAGACTATGGATTGCGCTGAGGAGGATCAGGTTCGTTTGGCAGTATACCAGCTCAAGGGAGCAGCCCATGAGTGGTGGAGAGTTCAGAGGCAGACTCACTTCCAGGGGCAGCGGTTGGACCAGATCTCTTGGCAGCAGTTTTCGGAGGTCTTCCACGGCGAGTACTTCCCGACTACGCTCGACGTGAGAGACGGGACCAGTTCCACGAGTTGGTGCAGGGCGACCTCACAGTTTCTCAGTACCACCAGAGGTTTGTCCGGTTGTTGAGGCATGTGCCTCATGTAGCAGGCAGTGACCAGGCTTGTGCAGAGAGGTTTATAGCAGGGTTGAGACCAGACCTGAGGTGGGGTGTAACGGCACACATGTGTACCACCTTGGGAGAGGCCGTGGCGAAGGCCACCGCCTTGGATAGGGAGGCTTGGCAGCCTCAGCAGCAGCAGCAGGGAGGAGCCTCTTCCAGGTCCTCGCCGTACCAGCGTCCAGCAGGCAGCCGCGGTAGTGCGACTTCCTCTTCCTCAGGCTCAGGCAGTTCTGGTAGCTCTGGAATTCACTCGCAGTTCAGGAAGTTGTCTACTCGCGGGGGTGGACGGAGCCGTCAGCAGAGACGTCAGTCCAGGTTTGCAGAGCAGTCAGTACAGCAGGGTGCTGAGCAGGGCAGTCAGGAGCCAGTGTGCTACACTTGTGGCTTGCCAGGCCACTTTAGGAGGGATTGCCCTAGGGGGCAAGCTCCGCAGCAGCAGCAGCCAGTACAGTACGCGCAGCAGCCACCTCAGTACCAGTACCCTCCCCAGCAGCAGGCACCGCGTCAGCAGCAGAGAGGGCAGTACCAGCAGCAGGTCCAGCAGTTCCCGCAACCGCAGCAGTACCAGCCGTACCAGCAGCAACAGTAGTTTCCTCAGCAGCAGTTGCCACAGCAGCAGCCCCAGCAGGCGCCGCAGCGTGGACGTGGTCGTGGTCGCGTGATGGCGCTCACCCGGGAGCAGGCAGAGGCATCGAACCTAGTGATAGGTACTCTACCCATCCTTGGAAGAGTTGCTCGTGTTTTGGTTGATCCCGGTGCTTCCTTGTGTTTTGCTTCCGAGGAGTTTTACGAGTCCCTTGCTTGTCACACACCCGAGAGGCAGTGTGACGTATTGGTCGATCTCCCGTCCGGTGACTACATGCGTTCCTTTGGTTACCTGGAGGGTGTGACAGTCGAGGTTGAGGGTCACCAGTTGCCGGCCAGGTTGTACGCGTTGCAGCTTAGCGACTTCGACGTCATCCTGGGCATGGACTGGTTGGAGGCTCACTCAGCCGTGGTTGATTGTCAGAGGAAGACCGTTCGGTTCGAGATACCTGGAGCACCTGTTCTCTGCTTTCGAGGTATCCGGTCTACCCGTCGGCAATTCATTTCTTTCTGTAAGGCTCGTCGTTTGATCCGTGATGGCTGCGTTGCTTACCTTGCTTCGGTTTGTTCCTTGGAGCCTAGCGGGCCTTCAGTTTTTGATGTGCCAGTTGTTTCTGAGTTTTCTGATGTGTTTCTGGAGGATCTACCTGGGTTGCCGCCTGAGCGAGAGGTAGAGTTCTCCATCGAGCTTTTGCCTGGTACGATGCCCTTGTCTAAGGCACCATACCGGATGGCCCCGGCGGAGCTGCGTGAGTTGAAGCGCCAGCTGCAAGAGTTGCTTGAGTTGGGCTTCATTCGTCCGAGTCGTTCGCCGTGGGGTGCGCCTGTTTTGTTCGTAAGGAAGAAGGATGGTAGTCTTCGTTTGTGTATCGATTATCGGCAGTTGAACCAGGTCACTGTGAAGAACAGGTACCCGTTGCCGAGAATTGATGATTTGTTTGATCAGTTGCAATCGGCCCGAGTTTTCTCGAAGATCGACTTGAGATCCGGCTACTACCAGCTGCGGATCAGAGAGTCAGATGTTGGTTTGACGGCTTTCCGTTCCAGGTACGGTCACTTTGAGTTCGTCGTGATGCCGTTTGGGCTGACGAACGCACCTGCAGCATTCATGGATCTGATGCATAGGGTGTTCAGTGAGTACCTAGACCGCTTTGTTGTTGTTTTTGTTGATGATATTCTGGTCTACTCGTCTTCTGAAGAGGAGCACGAGGAGCACTGAGGATCGTGCTGGAGACCCTGCGGAGTCACCGTCTTTACGCCAAGTTCGACAAGTGCGAATTTTGGCTGAGCGAGGTGCACTTCCTCGGGCACGTGATCTCGGGTTCTGGTGTGGCAGTGGATCCGGCCAAGGTTGAGGTAGTGTTGTCGTGGGAGCAGCCCACATCAGTTGCAGAGGTCCGTAGTTTTCTAGGTCTGGCAGGTTACTACCGGAGGTTCATTCAGGATTTCGCCAAGATTGCAGCACCGTTGACTCGGTTGACGAGGCAGGACACCAGGTTCGTTTGGATAGAGGACTGTGAGCAGAGTTTCCTGGAGCTGAAGACGAGGTTGACTTCGGCGCCAGTGTTGGTCTTGCCGTCGGGCACCGGTGGGTTCGTGGTTTACACCGATGCGTCGAGGACAGGTTTGGGTGCCGTGCTGATGCAGCATGGTGGGGTCGTTGCCTATGCTTCTCGGCAGCTCAAGAAGCATGAGGAGAACTATCCCACCCACGACTTGGAGCTGGCAGCAGTGGTGCACGCTCTCAAGTTGTGGAGGCACTACCTGTATGGCGAGGCTTTTCAGATCTTCACCGATCACCAGAGTTTGCAGTACATCTTCACCCAGAGGGATTTGAACTTGAGGCAGCGCCGATGGATGGAGTATTTGAAGGACTATGACCTAACCCTTTCCTATCATCCAGGAAAGGCTAACGTTGTAGCCGATGCTTTGAGTAGGCGTGTGCGCTTGAGTTCGCTGATGGTTCGAGGAGCTGTCCCAGGGAGTGTTTGTTCCGTCGAGGACCAGAGACCGTGCAGTGGCTTCCAGTTTGTCAGTTCGGCCATCACTGTTCAGGCAGGTGTTGCAGGCGCAACGAGCAGATGCAGAGTTAGCAGACATTTTGCGGATGCCGGACGTTGAGCTCAGTGAAGACAGCGAGGTCAGATTCAGAGGCCGCTTGTACGTTCCAGAGGTGGTTCGTGAGGCAGTGTTGTCAGAGGCTCACAGGTCGAGGTATGTCGTTCATCCCGGCTCCACCAAGATGTACCATTGTTTGAGGAGGTCATTCTGGTGGCCAGGGATGAAGAGGGGCGTGGCAGAGTTTGTTGCTCGGTGCCTTACCTGTCAACAGGTGAAGGCTGAGCACCAGCGTCCTGGTGGTGAGTTGCAGCCGTTGCCCATTCCTGTGTGGAAGTGGGACGACATCACCATGGACTTTGTGGTTGGTTTGCCCCGTACCCCACAGAGGCATGATGGTATTTGGGTGATTGTGGATCGTTTGACCAAGGCAGCGCATTTCCTTCCGATCAGGATGTCGTGGTCAGTGGACAGGTTAGCCAGGCTGTACGTGGACAGAGTTGTTTCGTTGCACGGGATCCCAGTTTCAGTTGTTTCAGACAGAGATCCGAGGTTCACGTCAGGGTTTTGGCGCAGTCTTCAGAGAGCACTGGGTACAGAGTTGAGGTTCAGCACAGCGTACCACCCTCAGACAGACGGTCAGTCAGAGCGGACCATTCGGACACTGGAGGACATGCTGAGAGCGTGCTGTTTAGATTGGAGCGGCACTTGGGAGTCTCACCTTCCGATGGTAGAGTTCGCATATAACAACAGTTATCACTCGAGCATCGGAATGGCGCCATATGAGGCTTTGTATGGTCGCCCGTGCAGGACTCCGCTTCACTGGTTCGAGGTTGGTGAGAGGCAGCTTTTGGGGCCAGAGTTAGTGCAGCAGTGTGCAGAGACAGTCAGTTTGGTCAGGCAGAGGCTTCGGGCAGCGCAGAGCCGGCAGAAGAGTTATGCAGACGTCCGCAGGAGACCGTTGCAGTTCAGCGTGGTGACCTTGTTTTCTTGCGGGTCTCGCCGACCAAGGGCGTCATGAGGTTTGGTAAGAAAGGAAAGCTCAGTCCGAGGTACATCGGGCCTTTCCCTATTACCGAGAGGGTCAGTGAGGTAGCTTACAGACTGAGTCTTCCGGCAGAGCTAGCAGGTGTGCACAGCGTTTTCCACATTTCGCAGCTCAGGAGGTACGTCGCAGATCCTTCGCACGTGTTGGACTACTCGCAGCTAGAGGTGGCGCCAGACTTGTCAGTGCCAGAGTACCCTGTTAGAGTGATCGACCACAGAGTTCAGCAGTTGCGCAGGAAGCAGATTCCGCTGGTTAAGGTCGTTTGGCAGAACCGCGTCGGTGGCGCCACCTGGGAGCGCGAGGATGAGATGCTGGAGCAGTTTCCTTATTTGTTTGATTGATCGGTATGTGGTGATCTCCCATTTTGTCGTCTTCCGGGCTGAGACTGAGTTGTTTTCATTTCGAGGACGAAATGTCTTAAGGAGGGAGGGTTGTAACACCTCGGCCCCCTTGGGCCCTTGGCCCCGTCCTCTGGGTCGTGGCAGGGCGACTGTCGCGACGTAGTTCCGACCGCGTTGGTGTCTGGTTCTGTTTAGGATTGCGACATGGGGTATGTCACCTTCTTGAAGGCGACATGGCCTATGTCGCCTTCCCATCGCGTCGCCCCAGACGCAGTCTGACAGACGTGACAGGCGTCCTTTGTGTCAGTACGGCTCTGGCGGTGTCGGGTGAACGCGACAAGATGGCTGTCGCCTTCACTTTTTCGAATTCTGAGATTTGACCGTTGTCAGTGGAATTGCGACAGGGGGTATGTCGCCTTCTTGAAGGTGACACACCCACTGTTGCCTTCTCGTTCCTGTGGCGACAGGGTGGTATGTCGCCTTCACAGGATCCGGGCTTAAAGCCGGGGCGCCCGAGCCCTTCCCCCTCTCTCGCGCCTCTCCTTTCCCCCTCTCTTTCTCTCGCCCTCTTGGAGCTTCCGGCGGTTTTGGGGTGCCTCCCCCGCGTTGAGGCGGCCGTGCTGAGGAGGATGTCGCTCCGTCCGTGCAGGGGTCGCGTTCGTGCCGTGCGGTGCGAGGAGGAGACGTTTCAACCTACGAGAAGGCCCCAACGGGTGCGTTCTTCGCGTGGAGGTAGGGACGCCCGATCTTCTCGCCCTAGACATGCTCCCCTTCCCCCTCGTGACGTAGTTTTCTTGTGGTTTGGGGTTGGGAGTGTGAGAACTCCATGCTCGTGTGAGTGAGGTTTCCTCCGAGCGTAGAATCCATGTTCTTGGGGTATTCGAGGGTGGTTTGTATGTTTAATGGCTTTCTAGCATGATAAGCATGCTCCCTCCCCCGTGTGTAGTGTTTTCCCCGTTTCGGGGAGGTTCCCGGAAGAAGAATGTCCGGAACCCCACTGATGGGTTGAAGGCGACAACCCTGTGTCGCCACCTGTCTGGTAAGGCGACGCACCCTGTGTCGCCTTCTGACTGGTAAAGCGACAGGGCATATGTCGCCTTCTTGAAGGCGACAGGGCCTATGTCGCCTTCTCAGTCCAGAGGCAGGTTGTGCTTCCGCCGCTTCCGTTTTCGCTTTACTGTACCCGTGGCACCTGTGCTAGTTCCCTAGTACGGTCTCACACTAGTCGTTCGCCCGGTGCGTGGCACTTGAGGGCTTGTCCCGTGCGAGAGGTTGTTACCGTTACCTGGGACCCCGTCCTCGGGAGCCTGTTGAGGGAGTACTCCGGGCTACGAGTGTGCTCGAGTTGGCAGCCACCTAGGCGGACTCTGGAGCTGAGGGGAAAACGGTGGTTAGGACAGTGGCGTGTGAGTCGCTTGCAGAGCTCTCGTGGTTGGTCTGGGACGCCGAGGACAGTTTGGAGTTCTACCCGGCGCAGGCCAGCCAGTCCTTCTTCTCACTGCCTCGCTCCCTACGGCCCCGGAACCGTTGGAGAGGTCAGGCGTGGGACCGTAGTCCAGCCAGACTACGGCGGTTACTGTTGTTGTACTTGTGTCCTACCTCGCTCTGACGAGACGCGAGGGCCAGGACCTAGGTCGAGGATAAGACGTCTGTGGACGCACCTGACCGTCGGACTAGTGGTGTTGTTCCCGTAGCTAGTGTTCCTTGTCCAGGCAGAGTTCCCTCTGTCTGTGTTTTACTAGCCGTGTGGTGGTCACGACGAGCAGTCGTACGGAGTTTCCGACCGAGAGTACTTTCCGTACCGAGTTAGCTTTAGCTTCGCTTCCGCACTTCCTTTTTGTAGGTAGAAATATATAAACTGTCGTCTTTCCTTTATTAATAATTGTATATGTTCCTCTGCCTGTTTAGAGCCAGTAGGAGATTGGTAGTCCCTACTGAGCTTCTGTCGTGAAGCTCATCCCTCTGTTTTCCAGGTGAGTCTTCTCAGCAGCGGCAGGGCGCGCGTCGGGCGGAGGAGACGGGGCGGTAGTCGAGGTCCCCGTAGCTAGCAGTGGTTCCCCCTCTTAGTGTACGTCACCCTCGGGGTATGCCCCTAAGGGAC
The DNA here is from genome assembly GCA_014218235.1 of Colocasia esculenta. NCBI lineage: Eukaryota > Viridiplantae > Streptophyta > Magnoliopsida > Alismatales > Araceae > Colocasia > Colocasia esculenta. The sequence continues at coordinate 96,057,233 of CM024761.1, read as the reverse complement.
TTGTCTCTCCCCTTTCCTTACTTGTACTAGTGTGCGTGCGTTGGGACTGTACTTAGAGCGGTACGCAGCGGTCTCGCTCTACTTTCCTGTTTCCGCTTGTACGCTTCTAGCTCAGCAGTTGACGTTTACTTCCGTTACATATCCTGTCAGACGCGTGTTATAGCCCTTCCGGGTCCCCCGGATCCGTGGGCGGCGATCGCGAAAATCGGGTCCTCGGCATGGGCCGAGGGTCGGGTTCTCGGGTCGTTACAAAACCTCTCTTCAGGTAAGGCCTTTGTGAAGATATCTACTAACTGATTATTTGTATCAATAAAGGAAATATCTATGTTCCCATTAGCTACATGATCACGAGTAAAATGATATCTAACCTCAATGTGTTTTGTCCTTGAATGCTATACTTGATTCTTGGTGAGATTTATAGCACTGGTGTTGTCGCATAATAGGGGAATTGTCTTGATATGTAGCCCATAATCCTCAAGTTGCTGTTTGATCCATAGAAGTTGTGTACAACAACTTCCAGTAGCCACATACTCAGCTTCAGCTGTAGACAGTGCTACTGAATTTTGCTTCTTTGAGGACCATGATATCAGACATCCTGCAAGAAATTGACAACAACCACTGGTGCTTTTTCTATCTATTTTGCATCCAGCGTAGTCAGCATCAGAGTATCCTACTAAATTAATTTCACATGAATTTGGATACCAAAGACCTAAATCATGAGTTCTAGCTAGGTACCTAAAAATTCTTTTAACACTAATTAAATGAGACTCTTTAGGATCTGCTTGGTATCTAGCACACATGCATACACTAAATAAAATATCAGGTCTGCTTGCCGTTAAGTAAAGTAATGAACCTATCATACCTCTGTAGATCTTTTGATCTACTTTCTTACCATCCTTGTCACTGTCCATCCTTGTTGATGTGCTCATAGGTGTTGACAGAGGCTTGACATTATCGAATCCAAACTTCTTCAAGAGTTCTTTGGTGTACTTAGCTTGACAGATGTGAATGTCTTCCTTTCCTTGTTTGATTTGCAGTCCAAGGAAGTAGTTATGCTCACCCATCATGCTCATTTCGAATTCTCCCCACATGAGCTTCTCAAAATAGTTGCAAAGAGATTCGTCAGAAGAACCAAATATTATATCATCAACATATATTTGAACAAGCAGAATATGTTTGACCTTAGATTTGACAAATAATGTACTATCTACTTGACCTCTAGTGAAACCATGGTTTAATAAAAAAGAGCTAAGCCTTTCATACCAGGCCCTAAGTGCTTGTTTTAAACCATATAAAGCTTTTTGCAACTTAAAAACATGGTTGGGAAAATCAACATCATCAAAACCTGGAGGTTGTTCTATATGAACTTCCTCCTTAATAAAACCGTTTAGAAAAGCAGACTTCACATCCATTTGAAATAATTTTAAATCTAATGCAGATGCATATGCAAGTAAAATCCTAATAGCCTTAAGTCTAGCTACAGGTGCATAGGTTTCATCGAAATCTATGTCTTCCTCTTGGGAATAGCCTTGAGCTACCAATCTGGCCTTGTTTCTTATGATCACACCAGCTTCATCCAATTTATTTCTGAACACCCATTTGGTGCCAATCACTGGATGATCTGATGGTTTAGGAACAAGTGACCAAACTTGGTTTCTCTTGAACTGGTTCAGTTCATCTTGCATGGCTAAAATCCAAGATTCATTAGTAAGAGCTTCATTGACTATCCTAGGCTCTATTTGAGAAACAAAAGCTAGATAATCACATGGAATAACATTACCTCTCGTTCTTACCCCTACAGATGGATCACCAATAATGTTTTCTGGTGGGTGATCTTTCTTGTGTCTCCACTCTTTTGGAAGATTTTGATGAGAGATATCCCTTTGTTGCAGGTCTTCCAGAGGTGGATCTTCCTTGTCCTCAATTGAAGTATTCTTTAGTTTCTTGGACAATTCATCTGCATCATCATTGTCACTATCTTCTTCCTTTCTCAAGGAAGGGTTAGTTTCATCAAAAATAACATGTACTGACTGCTCAATTAATAAAGTGCACTTATTAAACACTCTATATTCTTTAGGTTTAGAAGCATACCCATGAAGATGCCTTCGTCTGATTTGGCATCTAACCTACCAATGTCTCTTTTGCCGTTGTGTGGATAAAGCATGGACATCTAAATGTCCTGAAGTGACTGACCTTCGGCTTCTTTCCCTTGAACAATTCATAAGCTGTATTCTTTAGTATGGGCCTGATCATTACTCTGTTATGATGTAACTTGCTGTGTTAAGCTTCAGCCCAAAAATATCTTGGCAGATTATATTCTGACAGCATTGTTCTTGCCATGTCCAACAGGGTTCTGTTCTTTCTCTCAGCAACTCCATTTTGCTGTGGTGTCCTTGGTGCTGAGAAATTATGCTCTATGCCTTGATCATCACAGAAATTTGCAAATCTTTCATTTTGGAATTCTCCTCTATGGCCTGATCGGATTCCAACAATGCTAAACTTCTTGTCTCTCTGTATCTTTTTACTGAAGCTTACAAAGTTCTCAAAAGTGTCATCTTTATGCTCTAGGAATGATACCCATGTGAATCTGGAGTAATCATCTACTATAACAAATCCATATTGCTTTCCTCCTAGACTGGTGGTCCTCATTGGCCCAAATAAGTCCATGTGAAGGAGTTCTAAGGGTTTAGAGGTGGTTACCACAGTCTTCGACTTGAAGGAACTTTTGGTATGCTTTCCTTTCGCACATGGTCTGCAGACACCATTTATTTTTGAGCTTACTTTTGGTAGACCTTCCACTAGGCTTCTCTTAATCAGCTTTCTCATGACATCCAAACTGCAGTGCCCCAATCTTCTGTGCCACAGCTTGGTTGACTGTTCTTTGTTTGCTGCTACGCAGATATCTTGATCTTTCAGTTCTTCAAGGTAAAGCACATATAGGTTCTTTTCTCTGTTGGCTTCAAATATGACTGCTTCATCCTTCATGATACTACACTTGGATTCTTGAAATCTGATCTGATGTCCCTTGTCGCATAACTGGCTGATGCTGATGAGGTTGTGCTTCAGTCCTCTAACACATAGGACATCTTCAATAACTGTTTTGCCTTTGCTGCTCACTGATCCGCTGCCTATCACAGTCCCTTTTCTATTATCTCCATAGGTGACTGTGCCTTCTTCAGCTTCTAAATGGGTAAACAGCCTTCTATTTCCTGACATATGCCTTGAGCATCCGCTATCCAAGTACCACTTGGATGCCCGAGGGTTTTCCTGAAATGAAAACATCAAGCTTTAGGTACCCAAGTTCTTTTGGGTCCTGGTTGGTTAGTGTCATCGATTTTCCTTTTTATTATCCATCTTTTATATTTGGTTGGACATGATATCTTGGTGTGTCCTAGCTTGTTGCAGTGACTGCATCATGTTGTTCTAGTTACCTTTTCATATGGAACATATTTAAGTTTTGATTTATATGATGTATCTTGTTCAGGTACAAATTTTGGAGTTGGATATGTTTTAGGGTATACTGTTGTGTCTTCATTATCTGGGGGTGTATAGCCTAGTCCATGTTTCTTCTTTCCTGACCGTCTAGCGCCTTTTAGTATTAATCCTGTTTTACCATTAGTGAACTTTTTCTAATGTACTTCATAGTCTTTCATTTTCTTCTGTCAGTATTTTAATTTTATTTTTTAACACATCTGGACTTTCTTATTTTTCTAATTTCGTTACCTGTTTGTTTTTATCTTTCAGATCTTCGCATAACAAATTATTTCTTCTTTTAAGTTCAATGATTTGTTTCTCCATTTCCTCATTTTCTGACATTAAATCTGAATTAGTGTTTTCTAAGCAACCGACATTTTTCTTCCTAGCTTTTAGTAATTTTGATACTTCTCTATATTTACTGTATAACTCGTTAAAAGCTTCTTCTAAATTGTCAGAATCTGAATTATTACATGAATCAAAAGAGGAGTCAGAAGTTACCTTTTCTTCTGTGTTGGCCATGAAAGCCAAGTTAGCTTCTTCTTCTTCCTCGCTACTCGAGCTTGACTTGCTGTCCGAGTCGCTGCTGTTGCTCCAAGCTGCTGCCATTGCTTTCTTCTTATATCTCCTGAACTTCTTGGAACTGTCTTTCTTCTTGAATTCATGTTTCTTCAACTTCGGACATTCTGCTTTGATATGTCCAGACTTCTTACATTCATAGCATATGGGCTCACTTTTCTTTGAGTCCTTTCCTTCTAACTTCTTAAACTCTTTATTTTTCTTGAAATATCTTCTACCGGACTGATATCTTTTCTTTTTGGCTAAAATTCATTGAAGCCTCCTAGATAGCATAGCTTCTTCGTCTTCACTGTCTTCACCGCTGTCTTCATCTTCAAATTTTTCCTCAGAGCTGCCTTCTACTGTTTTGAGAGCATTTGTGTGCTTCTTCCTACTAGATGATTCTCCTAATATCTCCATGTTTATTTCATGGGCCATGAGGGACCCAATGAGCTTTTCCAATGACATCCTTTTCAAGTCATTGGCTTCTTCTATAGCTGTTACCTTGGGAGTCCACGAAGATGGAAGAGACCTCAATATTTTTCTTACCATATCTCCCATTTCATAACTTTTTCCTAGTCCAGCCAATCCGTTTGTAATATCTATGAATCTGCTAAACATTTGGGTTATAGACTCTCCTGGCTACATCTGGAACCTTTCGTATTGTGTCACCAGAATGTCTATTCTGGTTTCTTTCACTTTATCCGTGCCTTCATAACTGATTCTTAATTTTTCCCACATCTCCATTACGGATTTGCAGGCAGATACACGGTTGAATTCCTTTTTACTGAGGGCACAACATAAAATGCTTTTGGCTTTGCAGTTGAGAGATATTTTCTTTCTATCATCATCAGTCCACTGATTCTTCTCGTTTGTGACTAGGAAATCACCTTCTTCAACTATTGACAAAATCTAATAATCGAGACCTTGTAGAAAGTATTCCATTCTTATTTTCCAATAGGTGTAATCTTCTCCATCGAATAGTGGTGGCCTATTGACTGACTAGCCTTCAGAGTGACCTTGGGCTGCCATTGATCTTTACTCTTCAGATCGTTGGATCTTCTTCTTTGTCGAAGAGACTAGCTCTGATACCACTTGTTGCCCAGCTAGCTAGCCTAGAGGGGGGGGGGGGTGAATGGATATTAAAAATATTTAATATTTAAACATGTTCACACAATGGTCACAAAAGCACACTTCACAGATCGTTAGTGTTAGAGAATGAAAAATCAAACACACAAAAGCAATCACACGACACATAGAATTATCCTGGTTTGGATCTCCTCTCCTTAGGATTCCTACGTCCAGTCCCTGAGCAATATCTCAGGATTTCACTAACAAGGGTACACTCCCCCTTAAGGACACTACAGCACCCAGCACCCCAGCTGCTCTTCCTTCACACGAAGGGAACAACACCCTAGAACCACCATGTCTTCCTTCCAACAAAGGGAACAACACCTTGGAACCACCAGGTCTTCCTTCACACTGAAGGGAACAAGACCATGGATACCACCAGGTCTTCCTTCACACTGAAGGGAACAACACAAGAAAGGTGTTCAGAGATGAAGCCCCTAGATCAAGCTTATAGAACACAACTTGAACTGAGAAAGAAAAGATCTACAACAAGGTACTCTTCTCAGAACTAAAGGCTGTCTAACAGATCTACACTTAGAATAGAGAGCAAGAGCTAGAACAAATGGGATTCTTTGCTTGGCTCTAGGAGAACTTGCAGAAGGTTGTAAGCGTTGATCACTTGTTTCTCTAAAAATGTTGTTTTTCTTTGGGGCTTCATTCTTCTACATATATAACCATTTTTGAAATTCGAACGTTGAAGTGTCCGTTGTCTCTAAGCATAAGTGAACGTTAGACTGCTTGACGCTTGGAAGCTTCTAGTCAACAGTCCTTTATCCTTTCATGCACGCAAAGAGAGAGAGAGAGAGAGGTTCTTCTGTAATATCCTTTGGCTTCTATTCTGTCCAACGTTGTATGACGAATGCTATCAGAGACCTGCACACATTTCAGGCTTAAACAATAGACAGCTGAGCTATCTCTTGTTGTCAGTCAACGTTAGAACGAATGTTCATCAAAATAGTAATGCCAATTTACTGTTCTAAAGAAGTTTATAGAGGAAGCACGATAATGGAAGATATCGTCTGCATGCATGCAATGATACGTACTATCGTAATAAATGCACAGCTGTCAGAAAGATATGCATGAAGACTTTGACTTTTCAACGCGTTCATAAATTAGCTCGAAAATCAAATCGTTATATTTCACGAAATCGTTATATGTATGACTTATGAAATTGATGTGCAAATGAGTTGATATTCATGTGAATCGTTGTGCACTCATAAGTAAACCGATGCACATATAAATCATTATGTATTAATAACCAAATCATTGTAGAGACAAATCGTTGTGACTCCATAAGCAAATCGTTATGCATAAGTCGTTATAATCAAATTGTAAAAGACAATGTGAATGAATCGTTATTTGCTGTATCGAATCGTTACAGCGACCAAGTCGTTATGTAACTTGATGAATCGTTACAGTAACAGAGTCGTTATGTAACTTATCGAATTCTTATAGGGATCAAATCGTTATGATGGTATAGGCAAATCGTTATGAACCAAGTCGTTATGAACAAATCGTTGTTCTTCACTTAAGAAATCGGTGCGGAACAAATCGTTATGATCACTTAAGGAATCGTTGCGAGAGCAAGTCGTTGTGATCACTTAAGAAATCGATATGAAAACAAATCGTTATAATCACTTAATGAATCGTTATGAAATCAAATCATTACAATCACTTAATGAATTGTTATGAAAGCAAATCGTTGCAATCACTTAACAAATCATTGTGAGAGCAAGTCGTTGCAATCACTTAACGAATCGTTCTGAGATCGAATCGTTGCGATCACTTAACGAATCGTTGTGAGAGCAAATCGTTGCGAACACTTAACAAATCATTGTGAAAGCAAATCGTTGCAATCACTTAATGAATATAACACATAGTGAATCCTTGTAAGTATGAAATCGATGTGTACTTAGACAAATATTGATGCTTTGAACTCACATTATTGTAGTGTGATGAATACTTACTTGATTGACTTGTTTTTCCTTGGTTTATTTCCTGTGCTTAGGCTTCATAGAAAATATGTTAGTAACCTTTATCATAGTTTTGTTAATCACCAAAATAGATATGTAATTTTTTTAAATTACATTGGGATAAACTGATCATCACATACATCTTTACAAAAGCCTTACCTGAAGAGAGATTTACATCTCTTAGAAGGGAATTAGGCATGTGTAATTTGTAATAGATTTTTCTGCGTGTGACTGAAATAATAAAATTTTCAGAATAATGCTTATTCTCCCCCATGGAATTAAGAAAATCCCTTTATTGCTTGAGTCAAAAATTGCTCTGACGATTCGTTATTTCAAATGGCTTTATCTCTTGCAAAATCGTCTCCTTTTGTTGTTTTCTACATTTATTGACATGTCTTTTCAAAAGAAACTTTAACTTTCGCTTTTAATCCTGTAATCTATGTCATACCAATTCCACATTTCTCTCTCCTCTCGTTCGACTCACTGGAACGATAAACCCTATCGATTCCGGCATCCTCTCTTTGTGATTTCGAAAGAATCCCTCTATTCGTGTCAAAATCTCTTGAGGGCTTCTGTTCTACTTCTTCCCATGCTCCTCCAGAACCCTTCCTCGTTCAAATCCATGGCGGCTTCTGGGGTTTCTGGCACTGTTGGTGGCTACAGCGTTGCGTTCCTCATAGCAGAGAAGCAGGAGAGATTTGCAGCGGTGAAGACGAAGCTCTGTGGTAATAAGGCAGTGGATGTGGCTGATTTGGGGAAGAACATGATGCACAGTGTGGTAGCAGCAATGCAGAGGATGAAGTGGACAAAGATGGTGACTATTTCAGAGGCAAGCTATCCAAATTTGGTGAAGGCCTTCTATACCTGTTTGAAATTCAAAGAGGATGGGTCCCTGACCTCCACAGTCAAAGGTACCTCTATTCATATCTCGTATGATCTATTGGAGAGTCTATTTGGAGTGTCTACTGCCGGTCGCAGTGGGGTAGACAGTGTTGATATCCATGTCAAGGGTTTAGGAATTATTGGTACTGAATACAAGCTGAAGGATGGAAAGATTGACATTAATTAGTTGAATGCCTTCAATCGGATTATGCACTTCATTGTTTGCCAAATTCTAGTACTCAGGAGTGCTACTTTCTCCACATGCACTAAGACAGACTTTGATATGATGTTCTGGGCGATTCAAAACCAAGTTATCAATATGGCATAGGTGATTATTGAGAGGATGAAGTTTGCATCTACGATGATATGGGACAAGAAAAATAAATTGAATGTATCTCTTACTTATGCTCACCTGCTGACAAAAATTTTCCAGCATTTCAACATAAATGTGTCTGGTGAAGTGTCCGAGAAGATGGGACAAGCCATTAGAAGCAGAAATCTGATGAAGAGTGGGTTCTCATTGGTAGCTGGGGTATGGACAAAGACTTCAGTCGCCGAAGGTGAGGCCATCATAGGAGAAGCTCAAGAAGTTCAGATTCTAGAGGTAGAGGAAGAAGTTGTGTAAGAATTGAAGCCCCTGTTGCAGAAGCTCTAGTTGTTCAAACAGTTCAAGAACAACCAGAAGAGGTCAGAACAGAAATTCCAGTGGTTCAAGTAGAGGAAGAAGGGGTAGCAGCAGATATCAGAATTGAAGTTCCAGTGGCCAGTCCAAGAAGAATTGAAGAAATTCCTCTGAGCACATTGAGCCCGTTGGGAAATCCTCAGAGGTTGAGTCCCCTTCGACAGTTGTTGCAGCAGTAATTGAAGATATTTTGGATACTGTCACAAATATTCATGGGGAGCAAAAAGAAGTTATGGATGAAGTTGTGGCACCAGGCCACAGTGCAGATGTTCCTATGGAAGATGCTCCTATTCAGAGGGAGCATGTAGTTGAGAAGGAAGCAGAGATTCAGGGGGAGCACACAGTTAGCCCCCATGCTGATCAGTTCCAAGAAGGTGTTGTGGAGAGCACCTCAGATGAAGAAGAACCTCCTGTTGATATTGTGAAGCCTGCTGTTAGGGCCAGTGCTAAAGGCAAGGGTGTAGCTCAGATTCCTTTGCTTACTAGAAGAGCACACCATAGTTCTAAGAAGAAGAAGCTGAGGGTCAATATGAAGCCAGTAATAGACCGGTTAAATGCTCATGGAGAGATCCTGTGCTCATTGCAAAATGAAGTATCATCCATCTTTGTGAGCCAAAGCACCGGAGCCAAGCAGATTGGAGCAATGAAAGTTGAGCTCCAAGGTTTGAAGGGTGAGCTGGGAAGCATAAAGCAATTAGTAGAAGATCTATCAATTTTTGTGAGGGTGCACTTGCCCATTTCTACCACTCCTGCTCCCACTCCTGCAATGCCAGCAAGCAGCTCAGGGCCATCCGGGCCAAGGAATGAAGAAGAAGCAGTAGTCCGGCCATCAGGGCCAGTTAATGTTGAGGATTCAGGGCCATCAGGGCCAAAGGTTGTTGTGGAATCAAGGCAGGCAACACAAGAAACTTCAGGCCATCAGTTAAGCAATCAGGGCCACCAGGGCCAGTTATGGATGAATCAGAGCCATCCGGGCTAGTGGAATCTCAGGATGAGCAAGTAAGAGTTGAAGCACCTGTAGAAAAGGCTGTGCCCCCAGAGCCACCTTCTTCTCCTCTTCAGACTCCAGCCCCTCCTTCTCCACCTTCATCCTACACTACTCCTCCAGCTCCTGCCACCTTTAAACAACCTCTTCCTAAAAACATTTCCTTACCTACACCATTTCCTTCCCAATCCTCCTCTTTACCTTCTTCCTCCACATTCAATCTTCCTCCTCCTTCTGAGGCACCTCTAGTAGCTTCCTCCTCAGTTGGAGCCTCATCTTCTGGTCCCTCATCAGCTGGACCATCTGTACCACCTCCTCCTTCTACTTCTTATTCTTTCCTTCATCCTCCTACTCCTCCCTCTTTTGTTACCATTATTCCAGAGGGTGCCCAACTTGAAGGTCCCATTATCCAGGACATCAAAGATGAGTTTGAAGTAGCCATACTTTGCTCAGTCCTGTCAGTTGGGACTCACATTCATAGGACAGACTCTTCTAACAATGTTCCTAAAAAGAGAAAAATATCTTCCAACCTTACTATTTCTTTTGAGCCTCGTTTTCCACCTCTTTAGTTTTCTCTCACTGTTGAAAATCAAAGAAGGTCTATCTATTGTGAATTCCTTCAGAAATGCACATTTGCAACCATTTTTGGCCTTCCTTACCTACATCTCACCGACCACCTAAATGTTGTTCTCCCTCTCTCTTCTCTTTCTAAAGCTGAATAGTCAAAATTTTTCTCTATGACTAAAGCTAAAACTGAAGATCAGTGGGCTCGTGGTCATCAGTCTTTATACATGCAATTCATATATGCTAGCTCTGCTCGATTCCCACCCAGGGATCACCCACTCACTCTCTCTAAGTGGTTTGTGGTTCATCACAAGAATACCTAGGGTCCATTTATTCAGAAGGAGATCAAGCTTATCCGCTATTTCCAAATGTTTAACGATTACAGCTATCTCAATAATCTGCCTGAAGTTCAGCTTATAGTTCCGACAAGCTATTTCTCTTCTTGGTTCGGATGTTGCTCATTCCACCTCCATCCTAGTGGATTTTGCCACTTTGGATATACCAGATGTTGTGTTCCTACCTCTACTTCATTCCTTAATCATGGAATCTGCAGTAGGCCCTCTTATTTTTGAAAGATTTGTTAGGGTCATGGGGCGCATTTCTGTGCAGGAAGGGCATTCCCTTGCATTCCACAGATTCATCTACCGGGAATATCACCAGGGCCACATCAAGTCTAATGTTCTTGCCCCTCTTTTGTTTGAATGTGAGCGGCTATCTCCATCAGACTGGGAAACACTTTACCCTCTCACTGCTTAGCAACTTCTTGATCTCAATGCTTCTCAGGCCAGATCAAATCAACCTCCTCTGTTTGCTGCAGAATTTGTAGATTGTCACGTCCCGAGAATTACGCAGCGGATATTAATGATGCGGAACAATTCGAATCGATATCCCGAGGCGTGAATAGTCGGCAAATAAGCCTTTAGCTAGCACGCACTAAATGTATAACAACATACATCATCATAGGGCCCAAATATTGAACTCAACTAATCTTTTATTCAAATCTCAACTCATTGTATTCCAAATGGAAACTATTACAGGACTATAACTCAATAAAAAGGAAAAATACATTTTATTCCTCATTTCCTACTACACGAATCTAACGCTCAAAGCAAACTAACTATAGCTACACACATAGTTGGAATGCTCATCACTCGGATGCATTCCCATCCTCAACTTGCTCCTCCTTTTGAACATCATAGTCACCTAGATTGGGTAAAAGTAGGGGATGAGCAAACTAGCCGAGTAGGATTTATATCTCAATGTGCGGGCAATGATACAAGTAATTAACATTTTAGAAATAGGTAAGCACGATGAATGTCATGATATGTATGTGCGAATAAAACTCATTAAAACATGATACATGGACAAGCTAGATAGAGTGATCATGATAGAACAAGATGACAAGATAGAACTAGCAATAGATTACTTTGTACAAGCACGCAAGATTTCACTTGATGTCAAGAACGCAAGATATCACTAATTGCATTAAATGCAGGATGTCCATATCATGCAAGCAAGCACGCATGAGCACGAACTTTTAACACGATTCACTTAATCAGGCACGAAGACACTAATGTACACCAAGAAAAGATCCATCAAGAATGTACACTAGGACACATATATGTGGTTATTGTATCAATCATTCAACACGCACGTACGACTCCCAGCGCAGATGCAATGCCAGTAATCATTATACCCCATGGTTAACAGTATATTTATGACTCTCCATCATTGGGGCTAGACTGGAGCCCTTGGACACTCGCCGTGCCCAGTCAACATCTCACTTAAATTTTAAATGTAGATACGCACAGTCATTAATAATGGCCAGTGAGAGTTTCAATAAGTAAGCATGTGTAACGTCATGTTCATGATGATGATGGGAACAAGTAATAAGTAATTGAACATGATTTCATGATAACAATGGTGAAGAGATAAATTCGGCAGCATAATGGTACGATTTGCACTTTAGTTTAATCTTTACATTAATGGCTATGGTCTAGATTGTAAATCACACTCACGAGAACAAGATGAGAAAGGAAGTGCACGCTATCCCCAGGGAACTTGAATGGTACAACCAACTCGTTGGCCATGTGGGAATCCATGGTCAGAGGAGATTTACGGAGGCCTTGGAGAACAGGTCGATAGTCTACCGATTCGGAATGACCGGTAGAGAGTTTCCAATTTCCCAAGAAAGGGCTGCCTAGATGTGCAAGTGTGTAGTGATGTACGCGTCTCAATTCACGGTCTCAAACTTGCGAAAAACTTAACATGATGGCATGCAATGGACAATGCATTTAACTACACATGGGTTTACAAGATTTTAAGATAATAATTATCATTTAAATCAAGGTAGAACGGTAACAAGAGTAAATCACAAGTTTCATGAATGATCATATCATTAAGAAAGTAATTAGAATAATATTCATGTAATTAAGGCTTTTTAAATGGGTTAATCACTTTTAAGCTATTAAATAACCATCGTGTAATGACCAGACCAAAAATATGCAATTTACACATTAAAAACTATGTTAAACAGACCTCAGGTATAGCGATAAGTTTTGCAAAAGAAATAAGTGGTGTTTCACGCAAAATTATGAGAGCGCGACGCACCCCAGTAAGGGTCGCGACGGGGTCGGGACAGAACGCGACAAGGGTATGTACAGAACACGACAAGGTAGTCAGATCAGGCAGAGAGATAGCGACGACACACTCATCGCGTTCAGAACGCGACGAGTATGCTGTCGCGACAAGACCTCAGAACACGGCCTATCGGGCCGTCGCGTTCACAGGGTCTGCGCCTGAATCCGACAGAGAAAAGACATGTTCTTGGATTGCGGTCCAGAACTACCTTATATTGACACATGGTGCTTCAAAAATAGAGAACAAATTGTACAGTGCATGAAAAGTAACGAAACTAGTTTTAAACCAACCTAGACATGCAAGGGTGCTTCCAGTAAATCGGAATTAGAAAACAAGGATGGTTTCGATAGACTTTGATCAAGTCAAACACAAATATAAAAGCCAAGTGCAATCTGAAAACATAGTTTCATGCAGTTACCCTGTTACCATGCTTATAACTCTCAAACTATTGACATTTAGACAACACGTTCAACATAAGACATGACGAGGACAACTAGTAGAAAAACTTTCATGTTGTGGGTTTTCTCTAATTTGGTCTTGAATCACATGCAACATATAAAGAACGGGAAAAGCCCTAACAGTGTGCGACTTTGGAAAAATACTTATAATTCAAAATCTACTGGTTGAAATTCGATGAAACAAGTGGGAAACGAAAGTTAACTTGATTCTCTACACATTGGGATAGGATATGTTAAGGTTTGGCCCAAGAAAACCTACCTTCTGGGTTGAAGAAGTCCCATTTTTCCAGAAAACTCATGTTCAGACCACTTGGAGGAAAACGCTTAATACTCTTTGTATACTACACGGAATTTGGGCATTCCACTTGGTTTAGAACGTAGACTTGACCCTATTTCCAAGGGTATAGGACTTGCAAGGTTTGGTTATGGTTTGACACACCTTTTGCCGACTTCAAGTGGACGGTTTGTGCAGGTCACAGTAGATGAGAAGGGGAAGAAGATGAGCTTCTTGTGGTCATTCCACAGCTCCTCAGCCACCAAGAGCTCCTCCACACGACCCCAGCAAGTTCTAAAACTCGTCCCTAAGGTTTGGTGAAGAGTATTTAAGCAACCATGGTGTTTAGGAGTCTTATTATGACTAGGAAAGCTAAGTTGCGGTTTTGACATGTTAGTTTCCTATTTTTGAGGATTTCTTCCTCCCTTTGAGTGTGTGAGGCTTTAGGAAACCTCCCCCCATAGTTAAGCAGGAATTGGGTTGCCAAGAATACAAGATCTCTTCCCAATTCAACTCTAATTACCTCTTTCTAATTTTAGCTTATTTAGAGTTACGAATTTCCATGCATTTTCTTGCTTTATTTGATTTTTGTGCCATATGTGGTCCATTGGCCCAATTATGATATTGGTTCATTAATATATAATGCTGGAAGTCTCTCCAACATATTTATTTAATTTATTGTCGTTCCGGGTTTCCGTGCTAACGGTTTTCCGACTTGTTTCCTAATTTGGATAATCGGTCACAATAACTCTTAAACCTAGCCCAAATGATTTTTATTGACCCAAATTTCTTAATGGGTCATTAGAGGATATTATTTGATGTCCATATATGATTTTTATTTAATTTTCTGACTCATCCAAGTACGTGTGATAATGATTTTTCGACTTATTCATGAATTACGATAATAAGTCGCTAAACACTTTAAACTTGGCTAATCCAATTTTTCTTGGCACAATTTTTTTGTGTGGAACATTTAGGAATAATGTGTGGGGTTTATTTATAATTTTTTTCGGAATTTTCGGACGTATTTTAGCATGTACGATAATGATACGTATGTTTCAAATACTCTGATATTGTGGAAATGATTTATTTCTATTTATTTATATTGTTATGTAATTAAAATTTTCGGGGTGTTACACTCTCCCCCACTTAAGAGAATTTGGTCCCCAAATTCATTGATCATTAATTGGCTTTTGAAAGTTATGATCCTTGAGTTGGTTCCAGATTTAATTCCTCTAACTTGTTTCAATCATCGTGGATGCTAGTCCAACATCTACACCTATGGCTACCCATATTATTCATTTGGTTCCTTCCACTCCTGTTTTCCTTTCACGGTTGTTACAACTCCATCTTGATCCACCAGATGAACTATGGTATAATTACTAGATTATTCCTTTCTAATTTCTCCTTAATGATCTCCTCCACTTAGAAATGTACTAATAAGAAAACATCATAAGATCAGTCTAAGGGGTTTAACAATCATACCTCCTTCCGGGAGCTCCGCTCGTGTTATTGCATTCACGCGTCCTGGACGCTTTACCCCTCCTTGGTTCCTTCCAGCTTGGTCTTTTAGCATGGGATAGTTCGGTATACGATGTTCATGACTCCCACATCACAAGCAAGCCCCGGCCTTCTTCCAGCACTTGTCCGCTTAGTGCTCAGGCTTGTTGCAAAATTTACAATACTCCACCGTCATTGTTTCTTCTACTTTGATCTTTTTCTCCATGCCATAGTCCTTCCCAGTGGTTGGCCTCTTGTTGTTGTTATTGGGGAAAGTTCCAGTTGTATCGACTACTCATCTTTTTGTAAAGGTCGGCTTTGAGATGTCCTTTCCCCTCATGCCTTCCACCTTAGCCATAGTATCTTCTACCAGTTGAGTTCTTTGGACCGTCTCAGTGTAGGTTTGGATGTTGTGTGGTCCGAGCTTTTCAATGAACATGGGCCTGAGCCCATCCATGAACCTATTTGCCTTAAGTCTTTCAGTTCCCACCAAGTGTGGGGCATACACAGCCAGACGCGCAAACTGAGCCTCATACTCAGCCACGGACATTCCTTTCTGCTTCAATGCGGCAAACTCCGCTGCCTTCTTTTCCTTAACTCTTTCAGAGAAGTATTTTCCTAGGAAGATCTCCAAAAATCCTGCCCACTCTAGTTCGCCAACATTAGGCAGGTGGGCCGATGTGGCCTTCCACCATGCTCGGGCATCCTTAGTGAATTGAAAAGTGGCCAGTACTACCTTCTCCCTGTTCGTGCATTGCATGACTTGGAAGATCCTTTCCATCTCCTCCTGCTAGTTTTCTGCTTCGTCTGGATCAGGGGATCCAGAGAAGCGAGGGGGGTTGAAACTCCTAAAGTTGTGGTGTAAATCACCCGCTCCATTCCCAGCAGCAGCAGCAGCCTGATTTCCAGCCTGAACCACATTTTGTAAAGCCTGAGTCAATCCAGCCACGGTTTCTTGCATAGCTTACCACTGGTTGCGAGCCATTACAGTTGAGTGTAAGAGTTATGAAGTTTCCTGAGAAAAAGGATGGAAACCAATTAATGTCTCTGGATACATTATCAGAGTCTATGGGTAGGAGTGTTTAATTCTTTCTAGCATATACCCAATCTCTACGCATTCTCACCAGGTACTATATTTAAGTTCCATGACCTAGGTTCCATAGGTATCTCCTAATCCTGAGACATATATCCTATTTGGATTTCCTAGGCTCTGATACCACTAAACTGTCACGTCCCGAGAATTACGCAGCAGATATTAATGATGTGGTACAATTCGAGTCGTTATCCCGAGGCGTGAACAGTCAGCAAATAAGCCTTTAGCTAGCACGCACTAAATGTATAACAACATACATCATCATAGGGCCCAAATATTGAACTCAACTAATCTTTTATTCAAATCTCAACTCATTGTATTCCAAATGGAAATTATTACAGGACTATAACTCAATAAGAAGGTAAAATACATTTTATTCCTCATTTCCTACTACACGAATCTAACGCTCAAAGAAAACTAACTATAGCTACACACATAGTTGGAATGCTCATCACTCGGACGCATTCCCTTCCTCAACTTGCTCCTCCTTTTGAAAATCATAGTCACCTAGATTGGGTAAAAGTAGGGGATGAGCAAACTATCCCAGTAGGATATATATCTCAATGTGCGGGCAATGATATAAGTGATTAAAATTTTAGAACTAGGTAAGCACGATGAATGTCATGATATGTATGTGCAAATAAAACTCATTAAAACATGATACATGGACAAGCTAGATAGAGTGATCACGATAGAACATGATTTTTGAACAAGATGACAAGATAGAACTAGCAATAGATCACTTTGTACAAGCACACAAGATTTCACTTGATGTCACAAACGCAAGATATCACTAATTGCATTAAATGCAGGATCATGCATGAGCACGAACTTTTAACATGGTTCACTTAATTAGGCACGGAGATAATAATGTATACAAAGAAAAGATTCATCAAGAATGTACACTAGGACACGTGTATGTGGTTATTGTATCTATCATTCAACACGCACGCACGACTCCCAGCACAGATGCAACGCCAGTAATCATTATACCCCATGGTTAACAATATATTTATGACTCTCCGTCATTGGGGCTAGACTGGAGCCCTTGGACACTCGCCGTGCCCGGTCAGCATCTCACTTAAATTTTTAAATGTAGATACCCACAGTCATTAATAATGGCCAGTGAGAGTTTCAATAAGTAAGCATGTGTAACGTCATGTTCATGATGATGATGGGAGCAAGTAATAAGTAATTGAACATGATTTCATGATAACAATGGTCAAGAGATAAATTCGGCAGCATAACGGTACAATTTATACTTTAGTTTAATCTTTACATTAATGGCTTTGGTCTAGATTGTAAATCACACTCACGAGAACAAGATGAGAAAGGAAGTGCACGCTATCCCCAGGGAACTTGAATGGTACAACCAACTCGTCGGCCATGTGGGAATCCATGGTCAGAGGAGATTTACGGAGGCCTTGGAGAACAGGTCGATAGTCTACCGATTCGGAATGACCGGTAGAGAGTTTCCAATTTCCCAAGAAAGGGCTGCCTAGATGTGCAAGTGTGTAGTGATGTATGCGTCTCAATTCACGGTCTCAAACTCGCGGAAAACACTTAACATGATGGCATGCAATGGACAATGCATTTAACTATACCTGGGTTTACAAGATTTTAAGATAATAATTATCATTTAAATCAAGGTAGAATGGTAACAAGAGTAAATCATAAGTTTCATGAATGATCATATCATTAAGAAAGCAATTAGAATAATATTCTTGTAATTAAGGCTGTTTAAATGGGTTAATCACTTTTAAGCCATTAAATAACCATCATGTAATGACCAGACCAAAAATATGCAATTTACACATTAAACACCATGCTAAACAGGCATCAGGTATAGTGGTAGGTTTTGCAAAAGAAATAAGTGGTGTTTCACAGAAAATTATGAGAGCGCGATGCACCCCAGTAAGGGTCGCGACGGGGTCGAGACAGAACGCGACAAGGGTATGAACAGAACGCGACATGGTAGTCAGATCAGGCAGAGAGATAGCGACGGCGCGCTCATCGTGTTCAGAACGTGAGGGTATGCTGTCGCGACAAGACCTCAGAACGCGGCCTATCGGGCCCTCGCGTTCACAGGGTCTGCGCCTAAATCCGACAGAGAAAATACATATTCTTGGATTGCGGTCCAGAACTACCTTATATTGACACAGGGTGCTTCAAAAATAGAGAAAAAATTGTACATTGCATGAAAAATAATGAAACCAATTTTAAACCAACATAGACATGCAAGGGTGCTTCCAGTAAATGGAAGTAGAAAACAAGGATGGTTTCGATAGACTTTAATCAAGTCAAACACAAACGTAAAAGCCAAGTGCAACCCGAAAACGTACTTTCATGCAGTGACCCTATTACCACACTTATAACTCTCTAACTGTTGACATTTAGACAAAACGTTAATCATAAGACATGACGAGGACAACTAGTAGAAAAACTTTCATGTTGTGGGTTTGCTCTAATTCGGTCTTGAATCATGTGCAACATATAAAGAATGGGAAAAGCCCTAACAGTGCGCGACTTTGGAAAAACGCTTATAATTCAAACTCTACTTGTTGAAATTCGATGAAACCAGTGGGAAATGAAAGTTAACTTGATGCTCTACACATTGGTATAGGATATGTTAAGGTTTTGCATGAGAACACCTACCTTCTGGGTTGAAGATGTCCCATTTTTCCAGAAAACCTATGTTCAGAACACTTGGAGGAAAACGCTTAATACTCCATGTATACTGAATGGAATTTGGGCGTTCCACTTGGGTTAGAATATAGACTCGACCCTCTTTCCAGGGGTATAGGCCTTGCAAGGTTTGCTTATGGTTTGACTCACCTTTGATCAACTTCAAGTGGATGGTTTGTGCAGGTCACAGCAGACGAGAAGGGGAAGAAGATGAGCTTCTTGTGGTCGTTCCACCGCTCCTCAGCCACCAAGAGCTCCTCCACACAACCCCAGCAAGTTCTAAAACTCGTCCCTATGGTTTGGTGAAGAGTATTTAAGCAACCATGGTGTTTGAGAGTCCTATTATGACTAGGAAAGCTAAGTTGTGGTTTTGACATGTAAGTTTCCTATTTTTGAGGATTTCTTCCTCCCTTTGAGTGTGTGAGGCTTTAGGAAACCTCCCCCCATAGTTAAGCACGAATTGGGTTGCCAAGAATGCAATATCTCTTCCCAATTCAACTCTAATTACCTCTTTCTAATTTCAGTTTATTTAGAGTTACGAATTTCCATGCATTTTCTAGCTTTATTTGATTTTTGTGCCATATGTGGTCCATTGGCACAATTATGATATTGGGTCATTAATATATAATGTTGGAAGTCTCTCCAACATATTTATTTAATTTATTGTAGTGCCGGGTTTCCGTGCTAACGATTTTCTGGCTTGTTTCCTAATTTGGATAATCTCAGTGTATCTTCTACCAGTTGAGCTCTTTGGACCATCTCAGCATAGGTTTGGATGTTGTGTGGTCCGAGCTTTTCAATGAACATGGGCCTGAGCCCATCCATGAGCCGATTTGCCTTAAGTCTTTCAGTTCCCACGAAGTGTGGGGCATACACAGCCAGACGCGTGAACTGAGCCTCATACTCAGCCACGGACATTCCTTTCTGCTTCAGTGCGGAAAACTCCGCTGCCTTCTTTTCCTTAACTCTTTCAGAGAAGTATTTTCTTCGGAAGATCTCCAGAAATCCTGCCCACTCCAGTTCGCCAACATTAGGCAGGTGGGCCGATGTGGCCTTCCACCATGCTCGGGCATCCTTAGTGAATTGAAAAGTTGCCAGTACCACCTTCTCCCTGTTCGTGCATTACATGACTTGGAAGATCCTTTCTATCTCCTCCTGCCAGTTTTCTACTTCGTCTGGATCAGGGGATCCAGAGAAGCGAGGGGGGTTCAAACTCCTAAAGTTGCGGTGTAAATCACCCGCTCCATTCCTAGCAGCAGCAGCAACCTGATTTCCAGCCTGAACCACATTTTGTAAAGCCTGAGTCAATCCAGCCACGGTTTCTTGCATAGCTTGCCACTGGTTGTGAGCCATTGCAGTTGAGTGTAAGAGTTGTGAAGTTTCTTGAGAAAATGATGGAAACCAATTAATGTCTCTGGATACATTATCAGAGTCTATGGGTAGGAGTGTTTAATTCTTTCTAGCATATACCCAGTCTCTACCCATTCTCACCAGGTACTATGTTTAAGTTCCATGATCTAGGTTCCATGCTCAACGATTTCATCTTATAATGATTTGATAAGTAAGCATGAACGATTCTATCGCTACAACGATTTCTTCTTATAACGATTTGATTAAGTAAGCATGAACGATTCTATCGCTCAACGATTTTGGTTTCACAATGATTTGATAAGTGAAACAACGATTTTGGTTTCACAACGATTTATTATGTGAAGCAACGATTTCGGTTTCACAACGATTTATTAAGTGAAACAACGATTTCGGTTTCACAACGATTTGATAAGTGAAAAACAACAATTTGATAGCCATAATGATTTGTTTTCACTTAAAGAACGATTTGCTCAAACAACGATTTGTTTATGTTTGAACAACGATTTGTTTATGTTTGAACAACGATTTGCTCAAACAATGATTTGTTTATATTTGAACAATGATTTGCTTAAACAATGATTTGTTTATGTTTGAACAACGATTTGCTCAAACAACAATTTGCTTATCTATACAACGATTTATTTATACTTGTACAACAATTTGCTTGTACAACGATTTACTTTCTCTTGTACAATGATTTACTTAAACAACGATTTGTTTATGCTTGTACAATGATTTGCTTATATCTGTACAACATTTTTCTTGTACAACGATTAATTTCTCTTGTACAACGATTTGCATAAACAATGATTTCATAAGTTGTACAACTATGTCATTGTCATAACGACTTCATGGATTACATCGATTTCATACATAATATTCAAATATATTTTCAAATATTGTGAAAGTCAAAGTCTTCCCACGTGCATCACTAATATCCTTGCATTTAATGAGATTGTACACGTCTCTGCACGTCGCATATCTGGGTGCCTTCTATTCCTATGTTTCTATAACAAACACTTTTCTGGATAGCAGAATGACATTACTATTTTGTTGTAAATTCTTACTGCATGGTTTCTAACGTTGACTGACAAGCATAGAGATAGTCTGGTTGTCTATGCTTCGACATTTATTGTGTGCAGGTATTTGCCAGTATCATATCTTACAACGTTGGACAACGAGAAGCTGAAGGATATCTGGATGAATTTTCTCTTTGCGTGCATGGCTCCAGAGCATTAATTGGCTACAAGTTTACCTGTGGTACCCCTCGGACCATCCTATCTAACGTGCTTCAAGCTTAGAGACAACGGCCATTTCAACGGCTATAATTTCAAGAGAAGATATATAGAAGACTGAAGACTCCATGAAAGCCAGTTTTGAAAAAGCCAGACAATTTGAATCTTTGTGTGATAGAGCCTTCAAGACAAACCTTCAACAACGAAGAAGCGCTTCTTGCTTCACTCCATTCATTCCTTAGCTCGTAGCTCTTAGCCTTTCATTGTCTAGACTTTTTCGAGAGCTTGTAGTTTTGAGAGATTTTCTCATTGTTAATCTTTCTCTCTCAGACTTTGCCTCAGATCAAGCATTTCGTTGTAAGCTTGGTCTAGGGGCCTTTCGCTTTCTTTCACACCTGTTGTGAAGTTCCTCTTCGGGTTGTGAAGAGAAGACCTGTTGGAAACAGGTGGTTTGTATTCCCTTCATTAAGGTAGGAAGACCTATGTATCAGGGTGGTTTGTACCTCTTCAGGGTTAGAAGAGAAGGCCAGCTGCGGCTAGATGTGTAAGGGTCCTTAAGGGGGACAATACCCTTGGCTAGTGAAATCCCAAGTTGTTGCTTAGGGACTGGACGTAGGACTCCTTGGATTAGGAGGTCCGAACCAGGATAAAAATCCTCTGTGTCGTGTGATTGTTTCTTTGTGTATTTGTCTTCATTATCTCTAACACTAACCATCGATCTCAGTGATTTTTTGTTAAGCATTTTTGTTGACAGGTTCTTTATCTAAAACGAATTTTTAAAATCCCATTCACACCCCCCCTCTAGGCTTGCTAGCTGGGCAACAAGAAAGTGATGTCTCACAAATTGTGTGAGATCAGTCACCATGTTCTTTAAGCTACCTAATTCATTTCTCATATCATGGAGCTCAAATCTGACTGCACATATATCTTTGGCTTGAGAGCTTTGACTGAGAAAAATAGATGCCACATCTGCCTGAAGAGAACACAAAAGCTCTCCATGAGCATCCAACTGAGCGACAATTGGGTCCAGATGAACACATGACTTCATTTTCATGGATTTATTGTGAGCTCTTCTAGTGAGTCTAGGAACACTGCTAGCTACAACCTTATCTTTTCTTATAACATCAACAGTTGGCTCATTATGCATGGCTGTAAAGTCTGTTTGCTGGTGAGCATGATCATTATCATCAGAATCAGAGGCATCTTCCATTAAACCTTCTTGAAAAGGATCTACAGAGACACTAGCAATAGGCTTCCCCTGAGCAGGAGCATCTTCCATATGAATTTCTTCTGATTGACCTTGAGGCTCACCATCTGGAACAATTTCAACATGCCCTTCTTCAACAAGAGCTTCTTCAGCTGGAGCACTAAGTGGTCCTCCGATAGGAATTTCTACATGCTCCCCCTCAGTATGAGTAGCTTCTCCTTCGATGGGGCTGACAAGAGTTTCCTTTACAATAGGAGTGTCAGGTACTAGAGCAGGTACTTCACCTTCAGCTGATTGCCCAACAGGCTCAATGTGTTGAGGAGCTATATCTTCAATCCTCCGTTCAGATAATGTAGATGCCACAGGTTCATCATCCCTAACTGCAGTCTCATCCTCTTGAACAGATGGAGCTTCAGTGGTAGAAGTGTCTCGAATGATGGATTCTCCTTCAGCCACGCAAGTTTTAGACTAGACCTTAGCTGTCAGAGAGAAACCACTCTTCTTTAGGTTCCTGGTTCGGATGGGCTGTCCCATTTTCTCCAAAATTTCCCCTTCCAAATCAACTTCAAAATGTCTGAAAATTATTGTAAGCAAATTAGCATAGGGTAAGGAGACTGCTATCTTGTTCTTCTTGTCCCAAATAAGTTCAGTGGCAGACTTCATCTTCTCAACTATAATTTGTGCCATATTTACATTCTGATTTTGCACAGCCCAAAATATGACATCAGCATCTCCTTTTGTGCATTAAGAAAAGGTGGCACTGCGAGGTACTAGTATTTGACTTACAATAAAATGCAGTAGTCTATTGAAAGCATTGAACTAATTGACATCTATTTTTCCTTCCCTTAGCTTATACTCTGTTCCTAAAATCTCAAGGCCTTTGGCATGAATGTCTACGGAGTTGATCAAATTGTGGCCTACCTTAGAGACACAGAATAATCTTTCTAACAAATCATGAGTGATACGAATGGGCTTACCCTTGACAAGGGAGGTGAGAGACCCATCTTCTTCATATTAAAGGCAAGTGTAGAATGCCTTGGCCAAATGCGGATAGCTGGGTTCGGAAACTGTACAAACCTCTGTCCATTTCATCCTCTGTAGGGATTCAATCACACTGACCATCCCATGCCTCTCCAAATCTGCCAAATCTACTGCCTTGTTCCCAGAAATCTTGATCTTCATTGCCTGAAATCACTCGAGCTGTTCTACCGTGAGGAATGCGGCGTTGTGGCCTCCCAAACTATTGGAACTCCCGGAAGTAGCCATGGAAAATTTCAAGAGAAGTTTCTAAAGGATCGTGGAAGTAAGAGGAATAAAACCCCTCAAGAAATCTGGCGGGAAGAATCAAATCTTTTGAGAATGGGGAGAATGATTCTGGAGTCGATGGAGGGTTTTGCAGACCTCAGAGTCGAAAGGGCACGATAAGAGAGAGAGAAAATCAGTAAGGGATGAGTTGCCTTTGCAACAAGGGGAGATAAAGTGACAATCGAAAACTGAGCATTTATTGCATAAGACGACAAAACAGAGGATGACAATAGTGCAGAGACGAAAAGAATAGATTTATTTAAAAAAGAGGAGAGAGTTAAAAGTTGTTCTAAAATAGATTATCTAATTTTAGTTATATGCAGATAAATCTATTGCAAATTGCACATGCCTAATTCCCGTCTCAGAAAGGTAAATATCTCTTTAGGTAAGGCTTTTGTAAGGATGTTTGCTAACTGATTTTGAGTATCTACAAATGAAATATTAATATTACCATTTGCTACATGATCTTGAATAAAATGATATCTAACCTCAATATGCTTTGTCCTTGAGTGTTGTACAGGATTCTTGGTGAGATTTATAGCAATGGTGTTGTCACATAATAGTGGAATAGTCTTGATGTGTAGTCCATAATCTTCAAGCTGTTGTTTGATCTAAAAGAGTTGTGTACAACAGCCCCCAGTGGCTACATATTCAGCTTCAGCTGTTAATAAAGCTACCGATTTTTGTTTCTTTGAAGACCATGATATCAAGCTGTTGGGGATCGGATATGTGACTTTGGTAAATGAACTACAAGATTGTGAGTATAGCAGCGAAATTAAAATGAGTAAATCACACAATTCGATCAGACTCAAGTGTGGTGAGTGAGAATAGTGAATAGGAATAGCAAACCACACAACAAACCACAGTGCACTAAAGATTTTAAGGTGGTTCGGAGAACACAACTTGTGTCTCCTACGTCCACCTCCTCACAACGGAGGAACCACTAACACAAGTGCAGTACAAACAAGAGCACGACGACTCTAACCTATTTGAGTTCACCAACTCAACGAACCCCAAGAGATAGGCACAACGACCTACTCCAATGACCACTTGTGAATTCAGCAAATTCACAAGCCCTTGAGCACCACAGCTCAAGCACCAGAGCACAACGGCTCCAACCCAGAGCACTAGGGCTCTAAAACAGAGTACAAAGTACTCAAACCTCTGGATCACAATAAATCCAAGACTTTCTAGACCAAGCACACTTAGAAAATAGATCCTCTAGCTCGATCTATCTCGATACAACAGAATTGGTGAGAACAAATAGAATTGGGAGATCTGTGTAGAACACATACACAAATTCCCCAGAAAATTCAGAACTCTGACCAATTACAAACTCGGCTGGATCTCCTTTTGGACCAGCACTCCTACAATCTCGAGCTCCTCCTCTTCTTCTCCTTCTTCTTCTCCTTCTTATTCTCCTTCTTCTCCCCTTGGCGGCGCTGCTCTGCTCCTCTGGATGCAGATGCCTCTTTCCCGCTCTCCTTGCCTTTTTCCAGAAAGCTCTAAGCTCTTGTCTTGCATGGGGGTGCTTTGGAGGACCCAAGACATGAGTATTTATAGCACAATATGTCCAAAAGTAGCCTTACGGTACGTGGGCACAAAAACCTAGGCAGATCCCCTTGAACCCCAAGCGGCCACGTGTCCAGATGATTTCACGAAATTGAGTTTAAGCCAGAGTGTGTCGACACTACTTCAGAGTGTGTCGACACACTGTCCGAAATTGGCATAATTGGTTCTCTGGGAAGAGTCACTAGTGTCGACACTACTTCAGGCTGTGTCGACACACTGTCCAGACCTGTTGACTGGGTTCACTGGGAACTAGGACTAGTGTCGACACTACTTGATCCTGTGTCGACACCACTTGACCTTTTCTTCATCATTTTGCCTTAGTGTTTGAAACACTGTGTGGACACCAGTAAGGGGTGTGTCGACACTACCAAGACAAAATCTGTATTCACCTGTAAATTTAACACATAAATCATTAGTACAAGATATTATCATTAAAATATGAGATATTAAACACCAAGAACATATCATCATCAAAATCACAATGTGTCATCATCAAAATAAAAGTATGAGTAATGTTCAATGGTTATCATTAAAATACAACTTTAGGAAATTCCAAAACACACTTAACCCAACAATCTCCCCCTTTTTGATGATGACAAAACATATGCACAATCTGCCAATAACTTGACTTCCTTGACTGCAACAACTCCCCTTGACCATGTACACCCTTTGAACTTTCTCCCCATAAAGGCTTTCTCCTTCTTTAAGGAACTTTAACTTTCTCCCCCTTTTTGACAACATCAAAAAGATAAATAAGAGAGAGAAACAAAGATTGTAAGAAATGAAATGAAGGAAATGAATGGTAAGAAATGATCAAAATAAATGAGGCAAAGTGATATTGACAAATGAGAGAAGTTATTGTGTTCTTGTATTATGCAATAAAGTTTAATCACAAAGACACACTCAACACAAAGTATAGCAAAGTTTAATGATCTGAATGTGGTTAAAATAATGATGTAAATGTGAAATAAAGTGACCTATATGAGTGAGCAGAATTATTTAACAAGGATGTTAGGAGCTTTAAGTTTAACACAATGTAAAATAATTGGTCTAAACTCAGTAAACATGATCTTTATTAAGGTCTTAAGCTTTTTCATCCCGTCAATTTGATTGTCTTTCATTTGTAACTGGGAAAGAATACAAGAATAAATTAGTTAAATCTCACTTTTCAGTGCAAGAGATCACATTGATTAGATGCAAGATCTCCTGATTACTCAGTGGTTTAACTTTCATTATCTTATACAGAGTTGAAAACTTTTATTTTCACTTTTTGATGTGAAACAAATCACTTTTTAGGTGAAATGGCCTGGTTACTTAGTGGTTCAATAATTTGCATTGCTCTGTTTGTATCTTTCCAGATTGATCATTTTTCTTTTGGTGTTTTGCAGGAATATGTTTGCTTTGACCAGAAAAGACATGACTACGAATTTAGAGAAATTATTCTTAACATGTGGTAAAATTGAAGCTGAAACATGCACATGTTGAATAGTAAAGCCACTCATGTGCCTACATGTGTTTTGAAAATCATTTTAAAAACATTCAGTATTAAGATTGCTTAACCTTGAAATGATACTGAATCTTTGAAATTAAACTAAGTGCACAAGGTGTTTAGGTTCAATGTCTTAATTCTCTCATAAGAAAATATCACAATGACTCAAAAATTCTGATGATTGAGGCTCAGAATAGACAACAAATGTCAAGTGAAATGATTGAAGAATAGGCAATAACTCCCCCTTAACAAATACTCCCCCTCAACAATTGCATAAAGGAATCTTGATACTTGGCGGAGACATATACTCACGCATAGTGAAAGTGTCCAGACAAGCTTAACTTGCCTTTCTTCAAATCACTATTTGATATACCAAGAATTCCAATGCACTGAGAAGTAGGAGTTATTTGCAAGAGAGACTGGCTTTTATTTGCACAAAGAGATGAGATGAAGATATCAGACATGTGAAAACTTGCATAAACCAAGTTCCCTTCTAAGAGAAGTGAATCTAGGTTCTGTAAGAGGCTTAGTAAAATGTTTGCAATTTTTTTTTCTGTGTCAATGAAGTGGAGTTCAAAAGAATACTTTGAGACTTCATCTTGAAGGAAATGATGCCGAATATCAATGTGTTTTGTGCGGGAATGCTGAATAGGATTTTTGGACAGATTGATAGCACTTGTGTTGTCACAGAGAATGGGAATGCAACCTAATGTGTGATTATAATCTAGAAGATGATGTTTGACCCAAAGGACATGGGTACTACAGCTACCAGCAGCAACATACTCAGCTTCTGCAGTTGAAAGAGATACAAAATGTTGCTTTTTGGAAGCCCAAGAAATAAGACACCCTCCTAGATATAAACACAACCCACTAGTACTTTTTCTATCCAGTTTGCACCCGACATAATCAGCATCACTATATGCAATTAAGTCCAATTTACACCCAGCAGGATACCAAAGACCCAAATCACATGAAGAAAGAAGATATTTGAAAATCCTTTTATCAGCAGACATGTGACTGTCTTTAGGATTAGCTTGAAATCTGGTGCACATGCAGACACTGAATTGAATATCTGGCCTAGAGGTAGTTAAATAGAGAAGAGATCCAATCATACCTCTGTAA
The DNA here is from genome assembly GCA_014218235.1 of Colocasia esculenta. Classification (NCBI taxonomy): domain Eukaryota; kingdom Viridiplantae; phylum Streptophyta; class Magnoliopsida; order Alismatales; family Araceae; genus Colocasia; species Colocasia esculenta. The sequence continues at coordinate 96,029,033 of CM024761.1, read as the reverse complement.
AGTTTAGCATTAACAGTCTTACCAAAAGCATCACTCTCAAGTCTTACACTTGTGGCCATTGGTGTGTTGGATGGCTTGATATTCTGGAAGTCAAACCTCTTGAGCAACTCCTTGACATATTTTGTTTGACTCAGAAAAATTCCTTCAGCAGTTTGATGTACTTGCAGACCTAAAAAGAATGTAAGTTCACCCATTAGACTCATTTCAAATTCAGATTGCATAAGATGGGCAAATTATTGCACAAATTATTATCTGTGGAGCCAAATATGATATCATCAACATAAACTTGAACAACAATAAAATGATTTTTTGCAGTTTTTGTAAATAGAGTTTGATCAATTTTTCCTCTTATGTAACCTTTATTTACAAGAAAGGAGCTCAAACGGTCATACCAAGCTCTTGGAGCTTGCTTAAGACCATATAGAGCCTTATTGAGTTTAAAAACATGATTGAGAAATTTGTCATTTTCAAAACCAAGGGGTTGTTTGACAAAGATATTTTCTTTTATGTAACTATTCAAGAAAGCACTCTTGACATCTATTTGAAAGACTTTGAATTTCAAAGAAGCAGCAAATGCAAGGAAAATTCGAACAGCTTTAAGTCTTGCTACAGGGGCATAAGATTCTTCAAAATCAATACCAAGTTCTTGGTTATATCAATGAGCAACATGTATAGCTTTATTTCTAACAATTTGACCAGATTCATTCAATTTATTTCAAAAACTCCATCTAGTTCCAATGACATAAGCTAAATCTGAAGGTTTTGGTACTAAATCCCAAACTTGATTTCTTTCAAATTGATGAAGCTCTTAATGCATAACATTTATTCAGTTTTCACAAGATAAAGCTTCATCAACATTTTTGGGTTCAATTTAGGAAAGTAGTGCCAAAGTATCTTCAACTATGACAGAATGAAAAGATGATCTGGTTCTTATTCCATCTTGCAAATTACCAACAATGCTTTCAAGTGGATGATCTCTTAAAAATCTGGGTTCAGAAATTACCTCAGAGTTTGCATGATTTTTAGGAACATGATTACCTGAATTACTTGAAGTAGGCATTTCAGGAACCTCATGTACATTTGGTGCTTCTTGATCTTCAAGATTTGTAGATGGATGTTCAAGAAGATCATCTTCATCATCATATTTTTGAGTTCTGCACAAATCAGAAGTGTCAATCTTTTGCAAATTTTCATCAAAAAGGACATGTGGAGATTCTTCCACAGTCTTATTTTTCAAGATGTAAACTCTGTAAGCTCTTGAAGTTTCAGAATAGCCTTAAAAGATTGATTCAAAACTTTTTGTATCAAATTTATCAAGATTTTCTTTGTTGTTATTGTGAACAAAACATTTGCAACAAAAATTTTGAAATATGACACACTTGTCTTTTTATTATTGAACAACTCACAAGGGGTTTTTCTGATCTTTGGTCTTACTAATGCTCTATTCAAAATGAAATTAGCTGTATTTACAGCTTCTGCCCAAAAAGATTTAGACAGTCTACTTTCAATGAGCATAGTTCTGGCCATTTCCACAAGAGTTATATTTTCTCTTTCTACAACTCCATTTTGTTCTGGAGTTCTAGGGGAAGAAAACTTGTGGAGAATTTTTAGTTCAGTACAGAGATCAGAAAATGATTTGTTTTCAAATTCACCCCCATGATCTGTCAAGATGGAATTTAGTTTAAAAGATAAACCGACTAAGGTAGAATTGTAAAATCTCTTGAATTCTGAACATACATCACTTTTATGGGATAAGAATAAGACCCAAGTATATATTGTAAAGTCATCAATGATCACAAAGCCATATCTATTACCACTGAGACTTTGAGTTCTGGTTGGACCAAAAAGATCCATATGAAGCAACTCAAGTGGTTTAAATGTAAGTACTTCATTGAACACTTTAAAAGATTTTCTTGTTTGTTTTGCTTGAGCACATATCCCACAAACAGGATTGTCAATAACTGGGAGAGATTCAGGAAGACCTTTTACAAGATTCATTCTTATGAGTTTACTAATGGTTGTGAAACTTGCATGACCCAATCTTTTGTGCCACAACCAAGCTGTGTCATTTTTATTTGCAATCAAGCAAATATTTAAAGAGGAATTATCACACAAATCAATCATGTAGACATTATTTTCTCTTTTTCCAATCAATTTAATTTGCTCAGAAGAGGAGTCAATTATTTTGCATGAGTCATGTTCAAAAAGAATCTTGTGACCATTGTCACACAATTGACTAATGCTAAGCAAGTTGTAATTCAAACCTTCAACTAAACAAACATCATCACTTAGGGTAATGCAAGACTTACCATTTTTTCCTTTATTATTACCTCCAAAGATGACTGATCCACCTTCCTTTTAAATCAAACATGAAAATTTGTTTTTGTCTTCTGTCATGTGCCGTGAGCATCCACTGTCAAGAATCCAAATGTTGTTGGAATTGGATGCACGACTTTCCTGCACATAACAAATTAGACAAGAAAAGTTTTTGGTACCCACATGAGATTGTTACCAACATCCTGAGTGAGAAGAGATAACATATCCTTTCTAACCGAAATTTCTGTATTTTTCTTCACAGTGTTTTTTGAAACAGAAGATTCAACTTTTTGTTTTTCAATTTTCTGAACATTATGCCTCTTAGTTGGTTTGTTCCATTGTGAAAAACTTGGCATGTATTGTTGTTGGTATGCAGGAAGAGATGAATGATAGAAATAAGGATTGAACCATTGGTTACCATTGTACCTTTGGTTCCAAGACTTATTCCATCTTGAATTGTAAGAGGAGAAAACATTCCAATTTCCATGAGAAAGATGATTATTGATTGGTTTGAAATTTTTGTGATTTTTATAAGAAGGGTAGGTCGACCTCTGATTGGGATAGGTCGACCTGTGCATAGAGTGTGTCGACCTAGGTAAGGTCTGTGTTGACCTCTCAGGTTCTTTTTGTTTTTGTATTTTTCATTTATTTTCAGATGAACTTGCCTTGAGAAATTTTATTAAAGGAGTTTTTGATGATTTTGTTTTCTTTGGAGATGATTCAGTTTTCTTTGAATTTTGTGGTTCAAAACCTAAACCAAATTTTTTTGAATTCATCTTAACTCCAAGTAGTGCATTCAGATTGTCATTACCTTGAGTGAAGTTCTTGATGATTTCTTCTTCCTCTTTAAGGCAAAGATTTTGCTTTTCAATTTGATTCAAATTTTCTTGATTTTACTTTTCTTTTTCTTCAATTTTTTAATAGAGTTAATAAATTCTTTGTTCAATTTTTGAAATTTCAATTTAAGATTATCAACAAAGATCAACAGTTCATCATTTTCTTTGAGTTGATCTGAAACATGAGCTTCCAATTCAGAAATCTTTTTAGATGATGAATTATCATGAAGAATGCTTTCAATTTTTCTTTTCAAATATTTATTTTCTTTTCTAACATCAGAAAGATTTTCAACTAAATTACCATATGCTTCTTGCCAATCTTCAATGGTAAATTGTTCAAAGGATATATTTACCTGTTCTTCACTGCTTCCAGCCATGAAGCAGATTTCATTCCCTTCTGAACTTGAGGATTCTTCATTGCAGTCGGAGCTTTCATCATTTGGCCATGTAGCAACCATGGCCTTGTTCTTCTTTTTGTGAATCTCCTTCTTGTGGGTTTTGTGTTTTTCTTTCTTACCTTCTGGACAATCAGCCTTCATATGTCCAGGTTTGTTACACCTATAACACACAGGAATTTCATCAGTTTTCTTATGATCAACATGAGAGAAATGTTTCTTTTTACTAGCCATGGCATTTTGCTTATTACCAAAATTCTTCTTGTTTGATTTTAGAAATGCCTTAAATTGTCTAGTAATGAAAGCAAGATTATCATTATCAGATTCAGATTTTTTAGACTTAGAATTTTCTTTAGATTTTCCTTTATTACTTGATGAAGCTTTAAGAGCAATGGTTTTATTTTTAGCATGTGTTCTTCTGATCTCTTAAGATTTAACTCATATGTCATTAATGATCCAATGAGTTCATCCAATGTGATTTTGGATAAATCCTTTGAATCTTCAATGACAGTTGCTTTAGTGTGCCATACAGGAGATAATGAACACAAGATTTTTCTTACCAATTCTTCATTTGAGTATTCCTTACCCAAGGCTCGAAGTCCATTTATAATGACCATGAACCTAACAAACATCTCAGATATAGTTTCATTAGATTTCATGATAAACAACTCATAATCAGAAACTAACATGTTAGCCTTAGTCTCCCTGACCTAAGATGTGCCCTCATATAGCAGTTCTAATTTATCCCACATCTCCTTGGCAGACTTACACATGGAGATTCTGGAATACTCACTTGGATGGATGGCACATTGCAACATGTTCATGGCGCTATAGTTCAGGGTGACCCTTCTGATCTGCTCCCTGGTCCATTGGTCTTCATCTCCAGTGACTTCATTTGGTCCTTTTTCAACAATTCTCCATACTTCATAGTTCTGTGCTCTAAGAAAAACCATCATCCTATTCTTCCAATAAGGATAATCAGTACCATCAAAAAATGGAGGCCTATTGATTGAATGACCCTCAGCAACAAAACCGCTAGAGTCCATGATAGAAACAATCAAACCAAAGCACACAGCAAATTGGGCAAGTAATTGAGTGATCAAAATCTGAATACAGAAAATTCACCAAAGCACCTCAGAGTATGGAATTGACTCTGACCTCTCTAATACTAGATGTTTGGGATCGGATAGGTGACTTTGGTAAATGAACTACAAGATTGTGAGTATAGCAGCAAAATTAAAATGAGTAAATCACATAATTCGATCAGACTCAAGTGTGGTGAGTGAGAATAGTGAATAGGAACAGGAAACCACACAACAAACCACAATGCACTAAATATTTTAAGGTGGTTCGGAGAACACAACTTGTGTCTCCTATGTCCACCTCCTCACAACGGAGGAACCACTAACACAAGTGCAGTACAAACAAGAGCACGACGACTCTAACCACTTTGAGTTCACCAACTCAAAGAACCCCAGGAGATAGGCACAACGACCTACTCCAATGACCACTTGTGAATTCAGAAAATTCACAAGCCCTTGAGCACCACAGCTCAAGCACCAGAGCACAACGGCTCTAACCCAGAGCACTAGGGCTCCAAAACAGAGTACAAAGTACTCAAACCTCTGGATCACAATAAATCCAAGACATGCTAGACCAAGTGTCACGCTCCGATATTTAGCAGCGGAATAAATACTGGGAGACGTGAACGATACAAAGGCATATCACAGTTGAGTAACGCAGAGTAACAATTACATATAACCACACATTTCAGACCATAATAATGTCATCAAAGGTACTCTTTATTCCATTTCAATCCACTAGTTACAACCTTACATAAGGAGGACTCACTGAAAAGAGTTCATTATTCAAATGAAAATGTTTCTCTAATACATCGACTACTCAAACAACTATTCCCAGACTATCAACTGTCATATGGCGGGTGCTCTTCACTCTTGCCTTGCCCCATCGGACTCCACTGGTTCCTCATCACTACCTGAAAAGGGCAGGATGATAGGGTGAGAGAACTAGCTCAGTAGGATTTACATCTCAATATTGTGCGGGCACTAATATACATGATTAACATTTTAATTAGGCAAGATACGAACATGTATATGATGACAATGCATGCAATACTAACAGATTGAATAGCAGAGTAGAACAGATATCATTTCAGATCAAATGCCGAGTTGCATATACAATGGACAGATATTTCAAGAGTAGAATCATATCAAAAGAGATTGGCCATATTCAAACAGATATCATGCGTTCATATGATCAGACGTATCATATCAAATCTTATCATATCATATCAAATCAAACTTATCATATCAATCAAAGGCACAATTTTCACAACTCTTGCATATAGTATTAGTGCCATGCCACGCACCACAAGTCCATACTCCCGCGGTTAATAAGTACGTTGGGGTGCTCCTCCCCAGGACCAGACAGGGCCCCTATTGCACAGGCATTGGTCAAATGGACCGAAGTCCCATATTGTGCCGAACAAACATATTCATATTATGGCCACAGAGTTTCAATGACAAGCTCATAGTAAAAGGAACATGATCATTCATAGAGTCAAGGTATGTCAAATAGCTCAAGAGAACAAAGGGCAGTATAACGACGTATCTTATGTTTCATAATTCATTAATGTCTTGACATGAGGATGACTAATGACATATTGTATGCAGAACATGTGCTTCTACTTCCACGGTACTTCATGGTACAACCAACTCGGCCTCTATGTGGAAATCCATAGAGAATGGAGACTTACGGAGGTCTTAAGGAAAAGATCGCTGGCCTTGCCGATTCAGAATGACCGACATAGAGCTTTTAATTTCCCAAGGAGGGTGTGCCTATTCGTGCAAATGTGTAAGTGACGAGTCACGGATCTTTCATAGAATGTATGCATATGGACGATTAATTAATTGAACACCGAAAAACATGTAAATATTGAAACTCATATACAAATCGTGATATTAACTTCACTAACAAGTCCATACTAACATGTATTCATCCCCACATTCATATCATATTCTTATCATATCAATTGACAATAAGTAAGATCACAAGATAATCCAATGAACATAAGGTCAATCACAATTACACATTAGAATCATATTCATATCATTACCATTTTTCAATGGGTTGATTTCTTTTAGGTCCATGCATACTATATAACATCATGCACATGCTAGTAGACATCATGTGATGATCAGACCCAAGATATGCAATTTTTTTGCAAGGGTAGTGTCGACACACCCCTCACTAGTGTCGACACAATGCTTCAAACACAAGGCAAAATATGAAGAAATTGTCAAGTAGTGTCGACGCAGGATCCAGTAGTGTCGACACTAGACCCAGCTCCCAGAAAACCCAGTCAACAGGTCTGTACAGGGTGTCGACATAGGATCAAGTGGTGTCGACACAGGATCAAGTAGTGTTGACACAGGATCAAGTAGTGTCGACACAGGATCAAGTAGTGTCGACACAGGATCAACTAGTGTCGACACTAGAGACCTTCCCAGAAAACCTTTTGTGCCAATCTGGGACAGTGTGTCGACACTAGATCAATAAGTGTCGACACTAGAGGCCGTCCCAGAAAACATATAGGTCAAGTGTAACCCGAAAACACATGTCATGCAGCGATTTACTTACGCTGCTTATAACTCTCTAACTAATGACATTTAGACAAAATGTTCAACATGAAATATGACGAGGACAACTAGTAGGAGAACGTTTATGTTGGGTTCTTGATCTAATTCAGTCTCGAATCCCGAGAAATATATGAAGAAGATAAAGCTAAGTGCAGCCCGAAATCGCAGTATCATGCAGTGACTCTCTTACCACACTCATAACTCTCTAACGAAAGATTTTTGGACAAAATATCCAACATAAAAGATGATCATGACTACAATTAGAAGAACTTTGATGAAGGAAGTTTAGTCTAACTCGGTATCAAATCACATGCATAATAAGAACGATAAAGCCCTAACTGTGCGAGACTTAGGGACAACTACGAATACACAATGTATACTCCATGAAAATTAGTCAAACCAAGTGCAAATGAACCTAGACTCGAAGAACTACATGATGGTGTTAGTTTTTTTTAATCTTAGCCCGAGAACACCTACCTTTGATTGCTAATAACTCTCTACAGATTTCTGGGTTGATGCAGAGTGAGGTTGAGGAAGACCACGTTTTCCCTAGCCGTTCTCCACTCCTCTAGCGCTCCAAACTTGCTGCTCACGACCCCAACATGTTGCTAACCCTTCCCTAAATGTTTTGTGAGGAGTTCTTATAGTTTTAGTGTTCTAATTCATGTCTTAATGGAACTAGGAATGGAGGCTGCGAATTCTGCTTCCTACTTTCCAAAATCTGGGATTTTCTCACCCAAAGGAGGTAGCTACACCATGGGAAGGTGTCATACAGGGTTGGCCACGATTTGGGTTGCCATGCATGGCCATTACCACTAATTTTAACCCTAATTTGCCCTCCCTAGTCACTGCATAATTACATACACGAATTTCTGGGTATTTTCTTGTCCGAATTTTTATCCTTGGGCCAAATGTGCTTTATTTGCCCAATATTGTTAATGGGTCATTAATACATGGTGTTGGAAGTCTCTCCAATATGTTTATTTAATTTATGGTTGGGTTATTTTTCCGTGTTAACAGTTTTTCCGACTTAGTTTCCTAATTCGGTTAACTTGGTCATGTGTGACGTACACTCGAGCAATCAGATTTTTCGCTGCACGAATTCCTTCGTGGAACACTTAGGGACAATATTTGGGGTTGATTTATAATTTTTTTGGAATTTTCCGATGTGTTTTCTCTCGTACGATAATAGTACGTAAGTTTTATCATTCCGATAATTGCGGAATTTATTTATTCCCCTTTATTTCTAAAATTTTTAAATCACTAAATTTCCGGGGTGTTACATCCTCCCCCACTTAAGAAATTTGGTCCCCAAATATACAAATAATGATGTAGTTCGTACCTGAGAATAGTTCTGGGTGGTTTTTCTTCATTCTTTCCTCTGTTTCCCAGGTAGCATTAGTAACTCCGTCTCGACTCCATTGGACCTTCACCATAGGTATGGTTCGATTCCTGAGTCATTGAATCTTCCGATCCAACAGTTTGATCGGCTTCTCTTCATAAGTCAGGTCCTCCCGAATCTCCAAGTCCTCATGGTTGATTACATGGTTATGTGGAACACATTATGCACGTTCACCAGCTGTGGAGGTAGTGCAAGTCTATACGCCACCTGACCAATCCTTTCCATAATTTCAAACGGTCGGATGAATCTGGGACTCAACTTTCCTTTGATCCCAAATCTTTGAATTCCCCTTGAAGGTGAGACCTTCAAGAAAACATGTTCGCCAACCTGAAATTCTAGTTCTCTCCTTCTCTTGTCTGCATAACTCTTCTGCCTAGATTGTGCTATCTTTAGACGTTCCCTGACAATTTGAACCTTTCTGACAGCCGCCTCAATTAAGTCAGGTCCAACCCATTGATTCTCCCCAACCTCTTCCCAACAAAGGGTGATCTGCAACTCCTGCCATATAAGGCTTCAAACGGTGCCATCTTGATACTTGCCTGATAGCTGTTGTTATACGCAAACTCCATTAGGGACAACTGATCATCCCATCGACCTCTAAAATCTAGCACCAGAGCATGAAGCATATCTTCCACAATTTGATTGGTCCTTTCGGTTTGTCCATCAGTCTGAGGATGGAAGGCAGTACTAAAGTTTAGTTTAGTACCCATTGTTGCTTGTAAACCCTTCTAGAAGTGTGAAGTAAATCTAGGGTCCCGATCTGATATTATGTTAGATGGAACCCCATGCAATCTAACTACTTCCTTAACATATAGTGCAGCCAATACATCCACTAACCAGGTACTCTTAATCGGCAAGAAGTGAGCTGACTTAGTCAATCGATCAACTATTACCCAAATTGCATCCATACCACCTCTAGTCTTGGGCAATCTCATGATAAAGTCCATACCGATGCTATCCCACTTCCATTCCGGGATTTCTAGTGGTAGCAGTCCACCAGCTGTACGAAAATGCTCGGCCTTGACTTTCATGCATGTTAAACAGTATGACACATGATTGGCCACATCTCTCTTCATGTTTGGCCACCAGTACGACCTTTTCAAGTCTTGGTACATCCTTGTTGATCCAGGATGAATCGTGTACTTGGACTGGTGAGCTTCATTTAATAACCTCTTCTTGAGTTCTCCATGATCAGGGACACATGTTCTACCTCGGAATAGTAATCTTCCCTCAGTTGATAGAGTAAAGTCAGGTTTTTGTTCTAGCTTCTCCTTGATCTCAACTAAGAATGGATCCTCTCCCCGTTTCTCCTTGATTTCGGTCAGTAGATCGGATTGTATCTGGAGATTGGAAATCATTACTTGTTTTTCCTTCTTTCCCATGTATAAGTTCAAGCTTGCAAATTGCTCCAGTAACTTCCATTCGCCCAGCATCATACTAGCTAGCATAGCTCCTGGTTGTCTGCTTAGAGCGTCTGCCACTACATTGGCTTTCCCAGGGTGATATTGAATGGAAAAGTCAAAGTCCTTAAGGTACTCTATCCACCTTCTTTGTCTCATGTTAAGCTCCTTCTGTGAGAATGAGTATTTCAAACTCTTGTGGTCAGAAAAGACTTTAAATTGCTCACCGTAGATATAGTGCCTCCAAATCTTCAAGGCGAATACTACAGCTGCTAACTCCAGGTCATGAACCGGGTAGTTCACTTTGTAGATCTTCAACTGTCTTGAGGCATATGCTATTACTTTCCCTTATTGCATTAAGACGCATCCCAGACCTGTTCCAAAAGAATCTGAATAAATTTCAAATCCTCCCGCTTCAGTGGGTAAGGCGAGGACAGGAGCAGTAGTCAGACACTTCTTCAAGTTGTTAAAGCTTTCTTTACATTCATCGGTCCACACAAACAGATTTTCCTTCCAGGTCAGCTTGGTTAATGGCACTGCAATCTTTGAGAAATCCTTTATAAACCTTCGATAATATCCTGCTGTAAGGCCCTCGAAATAGTGGTCATTTTATCTTATTGTGTGTTGAGTCATGTTGTATGTATATATATCACGTATACGTATGTGGATACTTATGTACGATGTTATTTTGGTATACTTAAGTATGCATGTGTATGTTAGTTGTAAATATTGCTTGATCATATGTTGTAGTAGTGTGTACATCATATTACATATATGGCATGTAAGTATATAGTGTAAGCATGGTTTTCTGCATGTTTTTAAGCTCTGGCCAAAGAGCAAATTGGCGTCAACATGGATGGACGTCCATGATGAGTCAACGTCCATGTCGATGGACGCCAACACTAAAGTAGACGACCATCTATGTGGACGTCTACTTCTCTGATTCTCTGTGCGCAGCAGACCCCGAAATTCCAGGGGCAAGCAAGCTCAACGATTGGGGAGATGTTCCCAACGGCTCTCAGCCCTCCCATCAGACCCTACGGGATATCCCAAGCCTTTTCCCTATAAACCTTCCTCTCCTTGCAACCTGAAAGACTCTCTTTTAGCTCTTTGCAAAGGGAGAAGAAAACCCTAGCTGAACTGGAGGAGAACTGAACTTTGGGAGCTCAGATCTGGCGATTCAAAGCTTCCTCCAGCGATCTACTACATTTGGAAGGGAGTTTGGACGAAGGAGAAGGCTTCCCCAACCTCGGCTTGGCAGCTACTTTGACCTAGAACCCGAGGGAAGGCTGTGGAGGAGACTTCTTGGCACTGCCCAAGGAGAGATTCAACAAGAGATTTGATCCCTTGGAGATTTTGTAAAAGGCAAGTAACCCATCCCTGTAGCCCATGTATGTGTCCAGTAGGTTTTAGGGATTTTATAAGATTTTCCTCGTGTCCTGGATCCTCACATTCACCCTTTCTTCAGAGCTCGGTCTGTGTTTTTGGACAGACAGGAGCTTGACGGCAAGATCCCTTGCCGTCAAGATCCTCAGTTGGCGGCAGACGATGCTGCCGTTAACACCTCTAAACGGCCAGACATTGTCGTTAAGTTCTTCAGGACAGAACAGGAAACTGTTCTGCCTTATATATCTAATTTCCGAAGTTTTGCGCATGAGGATATAGTGTAAATTTTACATGATACATAATGTAGTTAATAGAATGTGTTGTGAATGGTTGATGAATTTTGGTAAATGATGTGAATTATTACATTTATTTGAAATGCATGTTAGATAAGGTCCTGAACATGTAGACCTTTGTTTACGTAGTCCATGTGAAATTTTGATTGCCCCGAAATTTTCAGGTGATGTATATGTATGTCAGTTCCTGTTCCGAAAATCCGAGAATTTTTCCATGACCATGCTAATTGTTGAAATTTGCGCATTGAAAATAGAGGGCATGTTTAGGTTAGTAAAAAATTTCCATTAAATTGTGTAATGTGCAATAAGTTCGGATAAAATTTCTGTGATAACATTCATGTTAGATACAGGTCTTAAAACTATCAAATCCGATAATTATGTTGTGCTTCCATGATAATTGAATGAATTGTGGCATGAGAATGAGTATTTTATTTTCTGTAAATTATATGTAATTTAGAAAAATGTGAAAATTTGCAAGTGTGGTTAGAAACCTGCAAACAGTGTGTGGTTAAATTTTCATGAAATTTGGGTAACAGTAGGTTATGTGGTGAAACTTCCATGCAAAATTGAATGGTTTATGCATGCTTAACGTAATTAGGATTTGATTAGGTGTTCTCAACCTGATTAGTGTACATTTTCAAGTGTTTGAACCCTGTCAGCAGTAGTACCATGATTTAGGAAAGCTGAACCATGTATTAATGATAAAACTATAAGTAATGTGTCATATTGTGTAATAGGTGTGTGTTAAAAACTGAAATGTGTAAAATGGGCCGTGTGTGACATGCTTCCATAGAGGGTTGTGGACCCGTACCGTGAAAAAGTCCCCACGGGAAGGTTCAATGTGTAAATCCTATGGGCATTAGGATGAAATCCTGGAGGTGGACAAGTACCACTGGTTAGGGTGGAGAGTTCTTCTCCCAGTCTGCGCAGTCCAAGAGTCGTCACTGTGTTGCCTAGGTGGCGTCTATGTGTTATGTGTATGTGATGTGTCCTTCTAATGGTGGTTTGGACTATGTGTCACGGCATCTAATGTGAAGTGTAAATGTGAATATGTGTAAATTGTGTAGTGTGAACATGTATATGTGTGCAATGTGTAAAAGTGGACCATGTGAATGTGTAAATATGTGACCATGTGATATAAGTGTGTTAGAGTGAAAATTTGTAATTCATGTTATGAAATTATTAAGTTCATGTCAAAACAGCAACCTTCATATGTTTATAATGAGGCCTTACATGTACAAGAATGTGTAGAAACCATGTTAGGAGTTCTTCTTTTAGATGTGTGTGAGATTCCATGCTTAGATGGCTACCCGGTTAGCTTAAATGTAAAATGTTAGCTCTCATGTAAAGGGATGAGTTGAAAGCATGTGATAGGTATTTGGTTTTGAGATGGCATGAATCATGTATCATGTGTTGTGAAGTTGTAGAAATACCATGATAGGTTGTTTATTTTATTGTCTCAACCATGTTATATGTTTGATTTAATGAATTTGAGAGTAGAACTTACTTGTGATATATGCATGTGTGACGTGTATGGAGTTTACTTGCTGAGTCTTTTAGACTCATTCCTTGCTTCGGCGTACAGGTTTAGCAGGTGACCCCACTCCTTTGGAGGAGACCGCGGAGAGCAACTCCGAACGAGGAGAGTAGCTTTGTGGAGTCACCATAATTGTACTTGCTTTCATAGTATGTAATTGAGGCATTGTAATTGAAATATTATGAAATTGTGGACAAGCTTTGTATTTTGGAATTAATTTTTATTATGTGGACATTAGCTCTTTAATTCGCTATATTGATCATGTATGGTTAAATGTGGATGATGAAATGAGAGATAGTAGTTCTTTTCTTCTGCTACTATGTATTTATATAGTGTTGGGTAAATGTCCCACTATGACGAGACTCACTATACCGACGTGGATTGGTATAATCGTACCGGTATAAGGAGGGTCGTCGTAGAGATTGGTATCAGAGCGATCGATTGAGATAGTGCATAAATATACATAAGTCATCATCCTCATTACATGCTAAATCTTTATAGAATTGTCCACATGTGTAGAATTGATTAATAATGAATGGAAAATAGATCAGAAAATGTTAGGAGTAAATTAACATAGCTCTAATAGTGGCTGAAATTTATTGCAGCCATGGCTTCGCGTGGTAGACGTGGCGGTGCTCCTGCTCGTGAGGGCGAGCAGAGGCGTGAGGAGCAGGCTGAGCAGCAGGTCCCGGCACCTCAGGGTCTTGTACTTCCCCCACCGCCGCCAGTGGATTATGGAGTGTTCATGCAGGGTCTAGTGCAGGCCATGCAGACGCAGGCCCACACCCAGGCTGCACTCCAGGCCCAGTTGGAGGCTCAGGTTAGAATAATGAAACAAAGAGTAGTCTGCCTTATTTAATGGCATGATGTTGTGTTGAATATGTGTTGCTTATTGTTTGTTGTAGTAGGCTCAAATTCCAGCTCAGGACCATGGTGGACCTTCCATCATGGAAAGATTCAAGAGGATGTTGCCACCCTCTTTTAAGGGGGAGAGCGACCCATTGCTAGCTGAAAACTGGATGAGGGAGATCGATAAGATCTTCCGGGCTGTTAGGTGTGCAGAAGAGGATAAGGTTACTTTAGCCACCTATATGCTACAGGTATGTGTTAGTTTTATATGCTGTATATCCTGTTAAGTTAGAATTGTTTAGTGTGGTGCTTATGAATATTGTGTTACAGAGAGAGCTGATGTGTGGTGGGCTTCCTTACTGCGTACCCGATTCGAGGACAGAGCTATTGACGTGGCTTGGGACGAGTTCGTGAGGCTCTTTTGGGCGAAATTCATCCCCGAGCATATCCAGGACAGGATGGAGCAGGAGTTCCTTTCCTTGACCCAGGGCTCCATGACCGTGCTCGAGTATGAGGCCAGGTTTGCAGAATTATCTAAATATGCACCTCATATCGTGACAGATGAGTGCAGGAAAGCAAAGAAGTTCGTGATGGGTTTGAAGCCATCACTGAGGACGAGGCTAGTGGCGTTTGACCATCGTACCTTGGATGAGGCCCTTAGCGCTGCTTGTAGGCAGGAGGGTGAAATGGAGCAGTATCTCGAGGAGAAGAAGGCTTCGCAGAAGAGGCCTACAACTACGTTCCAGCGGCAGGACAAGAAGAAAGCAGTGTACCAGGCACCCAGCATCTAGTAAAAACCAGCGGTGCACAGGTACCTTCTCAACGTTCCCCTGATGTGAAGAAGGAGTGTCCCCATTGCGGGAAGACACATGGTGGTACGGAGTGTTGGATGATTGCGGGGAAGTGCTTGAAGTATGGAAGCAGCGACCACAAGATCAAGGATTGTCCGAGACTTCAGCAGGAAGTCCAGCGCAGAGCGCCAGCCCCAGCAGCGGTAGCAGTAGCAGCGCCAGCTACAGGAAGACCAGGAAAGCCTCGAGCCCCAGCTCGAGTGTTTGCTCTAGCACGAGAGGATGTCGAGCAGGCGGAGCATGTCATCGAAGGTACGGTTTTACTTCTAGGTGTGCACGCTCGGGTTTTGTTTGATACGGGTGCCACTCACTCGTTCATTTCCGAGCGTTTCACTAGGCAGTTAGCTCTAGAGTCAGGCGTAGAGTCTGAGGATTTAGAAGTCCCATTGTCTGTACACACACCTGCGGGTACGGTATCGACTGGGAAGTGTATTCCATCGCTACCTGTGTGCATTGAGGATAGAGTCCTAGAAGGGTGTTTCTTCTTGCTAAAGATGAAGGACTATGATGGTATTCTTGGTCTGGATTGGCTAGAGGAGCACTATGCGTTAGTAGATTGTCGTGGGAAGAGGATTTTTTTCCGCATTCCTGGTGAGGACGAGTTCTCTCATCCCTTGCCAAGAAACTTGGCAGGAAAGTTAGTCATCTCTACCATGAAGGCGATGCGCATGGTAAACAAGGGTTGTGACGCTTTTCTTGCCAGCGTGGTGTTAGTGCCTGAGGCTGATGAGTCACCTACTCTTGCAGAGATCGAGGTAGTGCAGGATTTTCCAGACGTCTTTCCCGATGATTTGTCTGGATTGCCACTGGATAGAGAGATAGAGTTCACCATAGAGTTGCTTCCGGGCACCTCTCCTATCTCGAAGGCTCCATATCGGATGGCACCTGCAGAGTTAGCCGAGTTAAGGAAGCAGTTGCAAGAGTTGCTAGATAAGGGATTTATTCGCCCTAGTGTTTCCCCTTGGGGCGCACCTGTCTTATTTGTAAAGAAGAAGGATGGATCACTTAGGTTATGCATCGATTATAGGAAGCTAAACCAAGTGACAGTGAAGAACATGTATCCCTTACCTCGTATTGATGATTTGTTTGACCAGTTGCAAGATGCATCAGTCTTTTCTAAGATTGATTTGCGATCTGGTTATCATCAGTTGAGGATTCAGAGTGAGGATGTGTCCATGACGGCATTCAGATCCCGTTATAGACATTATGAGTTTTTGGTTCTTCCTTTCAGATTGACCAACGCCCCTGCAGCGTTCATGGATCTCATGAACAGGGTTTTTAGACTGTATCTAGATAGCTTTGTCGTAGTGTTTATTGATGATGTGCTGGTCTACTCTCCAGATGAGGCCACACACCGTCAGCATTTGAGGGTAGTATTAGAGGTTCTCCGTGAGCACAAGCGGTACGCAAAGTTCAGCAAGTGCGATTTTTGGTTGCGCGAGGTTCATTTCCTCGGGCATGTTATCTCCGGTGCTGGTGTAACAGTTGATCCAGCAAAGGTCCAGGCAGTTATGGATTGTGAGAGACCCAAGACCCCTTCGGAGATTCGTAGTTTTCTTGGTCTGGCTGGTTACTATCGGCTATTCATTGATGGATTTTCATCCATCGCCGCCCCATTGACTCAGCTCACCAGAAAGGGAGTGAAGTTTGTCTGGTCCGAGAAGTGTGAGAGTAGTTTTCAATTGTTGAAGACTAAGCTCACGTCAGCTCCGGTGTTAGTCTTGCCGAGCGGTGTAGAGGGTTTTGCTATCTACACAGATGCGTCTCGGATTGGCCTTGGTTGCGTTTTGATGCAGCAAGGAAGGGTAGTGGCATATGCTTCTCGTCAGTTGAAGGAGCATGAGAAGAACTATCCGACTCATGATTTGGAGCTTGCAGCAGTGGTTCATGCACTAAAGATCTGGAGGCACTATCTTTATGGTGTCAGATTTGAGGTGTTCACCGACCACAAGAGCTTGAAGTATCTTTTCTCCCAAAAGGAATTAAACCTGAGGTAGAGAAGATGGATTGAGTTCTTGAAGGACTATGACTTCGACCTTCAGTATCACCCTGGGAAGGCGAATGTCGTAGCTGATGCCCTGAGTAGGAAGAGACCATCTCTCCAGTAGGACTGGAAGATGTTGGAGGATGTGGCTTGCGCGTTGACTGAGTTAGAGCCATCGCTATGCCAGGCTTTTGTAGCTCAGTTATCTCTTAGGTCCTCGGTTTTGGATGAGGTGAACGAGCAACAGAAAGCCGACCCTAGACTCCAGGAGCTAGTGGGCAAGGCGGGCATTGCTCGTGATGAGGACGGTGTGATTAGGTTTCATCACCTGTCTGTGTCCCTGATTTGGTAGATGTCCATGAGCATGTGTTAGCGGAGGCTCATAAATCACGATTCTCTATTCATCCGGGTAACACTAAGATGTACCAAGATTTGAAGAGGTCCTTTTGGTGGTCTGGCATGAACAGGGATGTGGCAGATTATGTATCCCGGTGTTTAGTATGCCAGCAAGTGAAGGCCGAGCGATAGCGACCATCTGGCCTTATGTAGAAGATGGAAATCCCAGTGTGGAAGTGGGAAGCTGTCACGATGGATTTTGTTTCGGGTTTGCCTCGGTCTAGATGGGGCAATGACTCGATTTGGGTAGTCGTAGATAGATTCTCGAAGACTGCACATTTCTTGCCTATGAAGAAGAAGCAGTCAGTAGAGAGCTTGGCTAGACTGTATGTCAGTAGCATCATTAGATTGCATGGTGTGCCGAAGTCGATCATTTCGGATCGAGATCCGAGATTTACTTCGAGGTTGTGGAAGGGTCTTCAGGATGCCTTAGGTTCGGAGCTGAAGCTCAGTTCGGCGTTTCATCCCCAGACAGATGGACAGTCTGAGAGGACTATCCAGACGCTCGAGGATATGTTGAGGGCGTGTGTGCTGGATTGGAAGGATGATTGGGAGCGTCATCTACCTCTAGTGGAGTTCGCATACAACAACAGCTTTCATGCGAGCATTGGTATGGCTCCATTTGAGGCATTGTATGGAAGGCCTTGCAGATCTCCTTTATGTTGGGAGGAGACCGGCGATAGGCAGTTGATCGGTCCGGAGTTAGTTCAGGAGACTTCGGATAAGATTCAGTTGATTAGGAAGAGGCTTGTTGTGGTGCAGGATAGGCAGAAGAGCTACGCCGACAACATGAGGAAGGATTTGGAGTTCGAGGTGGGTGAGCATGTCTTTTTGAAGATTTCACCTACTCGAGGTGTTGTCAGGTTTGGCAGGCATAGCAAGTTAAGCCCTAGATTCATTGGTCCATATGAGATTCTCAGACGATTAGGCAGCGTGTCATATGAGCTAGCTTTACCCCCAGCTTTAGCTAGTGTTCATCCTGTTTTCCACGTTTCTATGCTCAGGAAGTATGTCCGAGATCCATCTCATGTGATTAGTCACGAGCCAGTGGAGATTCAGCCAGATCTGTCGTATGTGGAGCAACCAGTAGCTGTTCTTGACTGGAAGGTTCAGCATCTCTGGAACAAGAGTATTGCGTCGGTGAAAGTTCTATGGCGGAACTTCTCGCGAGAGGAGGCTACTTGGGATCTTGAGGATGCGATGAAGAAGAAGTATCCCCGTTTGTTTGAGTAGTTTTGTTTAAACTTCGAGGACGAAGTTTCCTTAAGGGGGAGAGGGTGTAAGGCCCTCGAATTAGTGGTCATTTTATCTTATTGTGTGTTGAGTCATGTTGTATGTATATATATCACGTATACGTATGTGGATACTTATGTACGATGTTATATTGGTATACTTAAGTATGCATGCGTATGTTAGTTGTAAATATTACTTGATTATATGTTGTAGTAGTGTGTACATCATATTACATATATGGCATGTAAGTATATAGTGTAAGCATGGTTTTCTGCATGTTTTTAAGCTCTGGCCGAAGAGCAAATTGGCGTCAACATGGATGGACGTCCATGATGAGTCAACGTCCATGTCAATGGACGCCAACACTAAAGTAGACGACCATCTATGTGGACGTCTACTTCTCTGATTCTCTGTGTGCAGCAGACCCCGAAATTCTGGGGGCAAGCAAGCTCACCGATTGGGGAGATGTCCCCAACGGCTCTCAGCCCTCCCATCAGACCCTACGGGATATCGCAAGCCTTTTTCCTATAAACCTTCCTCTCCTTGCAACTTGAAAGACTCTCTCTTAGCTCTTTGCAAAGGGAGAAGAAAACCCTAGCTGAACTAGAGGAGAACTGAACTTTGGGAGCTCAGATCCGATGATTCAAAGCTTCCTCCGGAGATCTACTGCATTTGGAAGGGAGTTTGGACGAAGGAGAAGGCTTCCCCAACCTCGGCTTGGCAGCTACTTCGACCTACAACCCGATGGAAGGCTATGGAGGAGACTTCTTGGCACTACCCAAGGAGAGCTTCAACAACAGATTTGATCCCTTGGAGATTTTGTAAAAGGCAAGTAACCCATCCCCGTAGCCCATGTATGTGTCCAGTAGGTTTTAGGGATTTTATGAGATTTTCCTCGTGTCCTAGATCCTCACATTCACCCCTTCTTCAGAGCTCGGTCTGTGTTTTTGCACAGATAGAAGCTTGATGACAAGATCCCTTGCCGTCAAGATCCTCAGTTGGCGGCAGACGATGCTGCCGTTAACACCTCTAAACGGCCAGACATTGCCGTTACGTTCTTCAGGACAGAACAAGAAACTATTCTGCCTTATATATCTAATTTCTGAAGTTTTGTGCATGAGGATATAGTGTAAATTTTACATGATACATAATGTAGTTAATAGAATGTGTTGTGAATGGTTGATCAATTTTGGTAAATGATGTGAATTATTACATTTATTTGAAATGCATGTTAGATAAGGTCCTGAACATATAGACCTTTGTTTACGTAGTCCATGTGAAATTTCGATTGCCCCAAAATTTTCAGGTGATGTATATGTATGTCAGTCCCTGTTCCGAAAATCCGAGAATTTTTCCATGACCATGCTAATTGTTGAAATTTTCGCATTGAAAATAGAGGGCATGTGTAGGTTAGTCAAAAATTTCCAGTAAATTGTGTAATGTGCAATAAGTTCGGAAATTTTTTTTTTATAACATTAATGTTAGATACAGGTCTGAAAACTGTCAAATCGAATAATTATGTTGTGCTTCCACGATAATTGAATGAATTGTGGCATGAGAATGAGTATTTTATTTTCTATAAATTATATGTAATTCATAAAAATGTGACAATTTGCTGGTGTGGTTAGAAACCTACAAATAGTGTGTGGTTAAATTTTCATGAAATTTCGGTAACAGTAGGTTATGTGGTGAAACTTCCATGCGAAATTGCATGATTTATGCATGCTTAACGTAATTAGGATTTGATTAGGTGTTCCCAACCTGATTAGTGTAAATTTTCAAGTGTTTGAACCCTGTCAACAGTAGTACCATGATTTAGGAAAACTGAACCATGTGTTAATGATAAAACTATAAGTAATGTGTCATATTGTGTAATAGGTGTGTGTTAAAAACCGAAATGTGTAAAATGGGCCGTGTGTGACACTGCTTCCATAGAGGGCTGTGGAACCATACCGTGGAAAAGTCTCCACGGGAAGGTTCAATGTGTAAATCCTATGGGCATTAGGATGAAATCCTGGAGGTGGACAAGTACCACTGGTTAGGGTGGAGAGTTCTTCTCCCGGTCTGCGCAGTCCAAGAGTCGTCACTGTGTTGCCTAGGTGGCGTCTATGTGTTTTGTGTATGTGATGTGTCCTTCTAATGGTGGTTTGGACTATGTGTCACGGCATCTAATGTGAAATGTAAATGTGAATATGTGTAAATTGTGTAGTGTGAACATGTATATGTGTGCAATGTGTAAAAGTGGACCATGTGAATGTGTAAATGTGTGACCATGTGATATAAGTGTGTTAGAGTGAAAATTTGTAATTCATGTTATGAAATTATTAAGTTCATGTCAAAACAGCAACCTTCATATGTTTATAATGAGGCCTTACATGTACAAGAATGTGTAGAAACCATGTTAGGAGTTCTTCTTTTTAGATGTGTGTGAGATTCCATGCTTAGAAGGCTACCCGGTTAGCTTAAATGTAAAATGTTAGCTCTCATGTGAAGGGATGAGTAGAAAGCATGTGATAGGTATTTGGTTTTGAGATGGCATGAATCATGTATCATGTGTTGTGAAGTTGTAGAAATACCATGATAGGTTGTTTATTTTATTGTCTCAACCATGTTATATGTTTGATTTAATGAATTTGAGAGTAGAAATTACTTGTGATATATGCATGTGTGACGTGTATGGAGTTTACTTGCTGAGTCTTTTAGACTCATTCTTTGCTTCGGCGTACAGGTTTAGTAGGTGACCCCACTCCTTTGGAGGAGACTGCGGAGAGCGACTCCGAGCGAGGAGAGTAGCTTTTTGGAGTCACCATAATTGTACTTGCTTTCATAGTATGTAATTGAGGCATTGTAATTGAAATATTATGAAATTGTGGAAATGCTTTGTATTTTGGAATTAATTTTTATTATGTGGACATTAGCTCTTTAATTCGCTATATTGATCATGTATGGTTAAATGTGGATGATGAAATGAGAGATATTAGTTATTTTCTTCCGCTACTCTGTATTTATATTTGTGTACATCTCGAACGTATGTTAGTGTTGGGTAAATGTCCCACTGTGACGAGACTCACTATACCGACGTGGATTAGTATAATCGTACCGGTATAAGGAGGGTCGTCACGCCTGCTAATCCTAGAAAGCTCCTGATCTCTGTGACGTTTCTTGGTCTTTCCCATTTCAGTACAGCCTCAACCTTTGATGGATCAACAACGATACCATCTTTGGTTACCACATGTCCTAAAAAGGATACCTCCTCAAGCCCGAATTCACATTTACTTAGCTTGGCATATAATTATTCTCCCTTAAAATCTGTAATGAAATCCTCAATTGCTCCTCATGCTCTTCCTTTGTCTTGGAATAGATCAATATATCATCGATGAATACCACCACAAATTTATCAAGATATGGGCGATAAATGCTATTCATCAACTGCATGAAAACTGTAGGGGCATTTGTCAGTCCGAAAGGCATAACAATAAATTCATAATGCCCATACCTGCTTCGGAAGGCTGTCTTGTGAATGTCTTCTCCTTTGATCCTCAATTCGTGATAGCCAGATCTGAGATCTATTTTAGAGAAGTATTTAGCTCCAGATAATTGATCAAACAACTCATCAATTATTGGCAGGGGATATTTGTTCTTGATTGTTAACTGGTTTAGTTGCCTGTGGTCTATACATAGCCTCATCGACCCATCTTTCTTCTTGACAAAGGGGATAGGTGCACCCCATGGTGATGTACTTAGTCGGATGAATCCCTTCTCTAACAGTTCCATCAATTGCTCTTTTAATTCCTTCAGTTCTGCGGGGGACATTCTATATGGTGCCCTAGATACTGGTGCTGCTCCAGGGACCAATTCGATGGTAAAATCGACCTCTCGCTCAGGGGGAATTCCTGGTAGGACTTCGGGAAAAACATCAGCGTATTCGCTGACAACATGAATGTCCTCAACTTTGACTTCCTTCTTTGTGATGACAACAGCAGCAAGAAAGGCCATACAACCTTTCCTCATCATCCTTTTGGCTTGAAGTGCAGAGATAAGTGACAATCTTCTGCAGTTTCTATCCCCTGTGAACACTAGTTTTGGGTAATGGCTAAAGGTTACCCGACTTCTCCTGCAGTTGATACTAGCCCCATGTTCAGACAACTAGTCTGCTCCCAGAATTACATCATACCCCTCCATATCCATACATATTAAATTTGCTGGTAGGTTTCGGGTTTCAATCAACACTTCACTAGATGGCATATGGTTTGTAAGATCGGTGCCAGGACTAATCGGGGTTGACACAACTATTCCGGATTTCATTGGGACGGGTTTCACAGGTAGGGTATCAATAAATGTTTGAGAAATAAAGGAATGCGTAGCTCCCGTATCAAAGAGAACATATGCGGGTCGGGAAAGAATAGTAAGTGTACCTTCCACGATACCTCCTTCTTCAGCAGCTTCATGTTCTTGAATAGCTTGCAAGCGGCCTTGCCTCTTCTGTCCATTCGGATGCCTGTCCTGAGGGGCTTGTTCTTTCAGCATCGGGCAGTCCGAGATCCTGTGGTCACGACTCCCACAGCGCAGGCATCTCCCTTGCGCTCTCCAGCATTGTTCAGACCAGTGACTAGCTTTGTCACAGTGTTTGCACCTTTCTCTCGTTGTCACTACCATCTGCTTACCTAACTCCTTTGGTTTTTTATCAGCTGGTGAAAGGTTTGCGGAATCCCAATATGGTAATCTAGAAGGGGGGGTTGAATAGATTACTGTCAATTAAACGTTTAAAACAACCCTTTTTAACCACAACAAAGTCTTTTGAGTTTTCAGTAGAAACTGAGTGAGATTTAGATGTGTTGATGATGTGTAGATGAATTTGCAATTTATCTAGCGTGTGTAAATGCAACGTGCCTATCAAGCATCTAACGTGAAAAATGTTCAAACCACAGGACACGAAGATTTACGTGGTTCGGAGTACACAAATCGTGTATCCTACGTCTATGACACACACACATAGGCAGAGAAAACTGCTTATGAGAGAGTACGGTGACTACAACTCACACACACGTGTTTTCTGATGTGCACCCATGATCAGAACAACGCACACACGTGATCTCAAGCACAAGGGTCGCTTGAATCACCACAACACACACACGGATGGTAGAAATACGAAAACAAAGAGAGTTCTGAGTGAGAGAATAAATCTTGGTGAAGAACTCTTCTGAGAACGCCTGGAGGAAGTTCAATCTTCGACTTGAATGCTTTGAGTCGATGGAGAAGGTTGAATCCTCGACGTTCTATCTTTAGGAACTGCTGGATCGACGGATCTTTAGGGCTCTGGGCAGCAGTCTGAAGTAGAGCAGCAACAACTCTTGTGGAATTTGGAATAACTCTAGGGTTTTGGTTGTGGCTGCTTCTGTACGAAATTTCTTCCAAAGAGGTGTTTAAATATAGGTCTTCTCACTTGGAGAAACGTGAGACTTGGAAACACTATCTTGGATAACTTAGGAACGTTCCGTAGTTTGAAATATTCTCTGTCTGTCGACAGGTCTTGGCCATCTGTCGACAGGCGACAAAGATTTTGCAACAAACTGAAGTCTTGATCTTCGGCTCTGTGCAATCTGTCGACAGTCGATGACCATCTGTCGACAGATGTCTTCTTTTGTGCAAATGACAGAAGTTTGGATGTTCAGGACTGTGGGATCTGTCGACAGTCGACTTCCTATCTGTCAACAGATGAAGACTTCCTGAGCAATGTGACTTCGGGCTGATCTTTCCTGTGCAATCTGTCGACAGGTACTTTTGTGTCTGTCGAGAGGTGACCTTATTTCTTGCTTTTTGTGATCTTTCTCACTTGTTTGGTGAGAGCTTGACTTTTGGGCATTTGTACCTACATGATAAAACATGTAAAGTTAAGTATTTTGAATACACAAATGATCAAGTATTGCATTGGGTTCTTTGTCATGTGTCAAGTGTATCAAACCTCAATTGAAGTTATTCATCATAAAAAAAAAAACATGTTGTTATAAATGTTAGAATGAAAACTCAACATTCTCCCCCTTTTTGATGATGACAAAATTATTCAATTAATGCATTGAGGTTTCTCCCCCTTTTGACAACATCTAAAAGCATGCATATCAGTCAACCATAGAGACAACATAGAGCAAGGCACTGCGAATTCATTGATATGAAATAAGCATACACAGTACAAAAAGTTGATTGACTGAAAGGGAAAGAAAGTACATGACAACAAAGTTGAAGCAAATTAGCACAGGACTCAGACATGACAAGACACAGACACTACGTGATGACCCACTCCTAGACATAGAACCTATCTAAGTAGCATCATCTGCGGGTGGAGCTGGAGCCTGACGAGTATCGTGCATCTCTGTCTGAAGTCTGGTGATACGGAGCTGGATTTGGATTTGTGTGTCCGCAAGAGATTCCAAACTCGAATCCACTGTGTCCAATCTGGTATTCAACTTAGTCCAGCGTCATCTGGAGCTGTAATTGTGCAAGCAAGTCTCGAATGGACAGCACAGTTGGAGCATCACTAATAATATCAACGCCCGGCACACCAAGTGATCCATACTGGGAGTCTTCTGCCTCGTCATCTTCATCAGAATCCTCATCTTCTTCTTCAACAATCTCCTCTACGGCAACAACAGGTGCCTTACCCTTAAGCTCCCGGGTGACAACACCATCAACAAGCTTGTATCCCATGCGATGTGCTGCAGTGAGATCAAAGCTGTTGCGGGAATTAAGCTCTATGCATTCGCTGTCCGGAATGACAATACCTATGAACCTCATCAGGGAGGTAAGTGGACAGGCAAATGGAATCGACCTCCAGGGTTGGTAGAAGCATTGGTGGATTAGACCAAGCATCAGAAGTGGCAGATTAATGGGTTCACATCGGAGGAAGAAGGTGAAGAGAAATTTGTTAACATCGGTGACCAATTCCCGACTCCCATGTTTCGTAGTGAATATGTGGTGGATCATCCGGGTCAAGGGAGGAAATGAATTGGCATTGAGTTTAGAGATTTTCTGGGTGCCATAATAATCCTCAAGTGTGAGGAGGGGGTAGTAGACAAAGGCATCCGGAGTGTGGGTTAGGATATCAGCTCCGGAGTTGGGGATTTGAAGGGCTTTGCAAATAAGATTTTCAATGACTTGAAAAGTTGTGCCCTTCACTGTGGTAAAGAAACGATTATCTTGTGCGTAGCCAAGGTGGTTGTAGAAGTCACGAACGACGGAAGGAGAATACCGCTTGTGATGGTAGAGAAACTGAGTCCACCCCTGAGTGTCGAATAGGGGTTGGAGATTAGGAAACATATCGGCCAAGGACTCAAACTCTACATACCATGGCTGGACAAACTTGGTGTACGTCCCCTTGGAGTCAGTGAGTTGAAGACGGGGAGGTACCACAAGCTCGGGAAGACGATCGTCCCGATGCTTTGTCCGGCGTTCAGCCTGAGCCCCGTCGTCACCGGCCTGAGAAGAGGAGGGACGGCGGCGAGATGCCAGTTTCTTCAATGGCCTAGAAGACATGAGGAAGGCTAGAACAAGATGGATGAGCTGGAGAGAGAAATGTTGGTGAATGCTTGGGTGAGAGAGAGCAAGATCGGAGGGAATATAGGGTTTTCCCGTCCAGACAGGGGATGGAGAGGTGGAGAGGAGATGGAGAGGGGTTTTGGTGGTAGAGGGGGCAAAAGACCTGTGGGCACCTTTTTATAGAATGAGGATGGATGTTTAAAAGGCAAGCCCCACCAAAATAGCCCTTGACGGCGCACCCGTTGGATTTCCCAAACTGGGTCGGCCGCTGGCTGTCGACAGATGACAGGGGATCTGTCGACAGATCCAACAGGAAAGCTGCATGTGAGCTTTATGCTTGGATTTTCAAGAAGAGGATGTGAGCAATAGTTCCACGACTCATATTGAAGGTGCAAAGTGGGTAAATACACATTATAACCTACCATATTCATGGATATTAATGCTCTCCCTCTAACCTAAATGGTTCAAACATAATACCCAAGGGATTTCATGTTAGAGCATGAAGAGAACATGTTCCGGTCTTTGAGAAAAGACATCGTTACCCTTGTTTGATTAAGAACATTGTAGACCAACACGATCCCAAGTTCATGAGGATCAAGTGATGATTGAAATAAATGCCTAAACTTCGTGATAATCATAGACACTAAATGACCTTTAGATTTGAGACAATGTGGAGGCTTCACGCTATTTCATTTTTTTTTTGCTTGCAAATGTAGAATGCAATGGGAAAAGTGGTATTCAAGATAACTTTACACCTTTTGACGTGAGGATAGACATGACAAATGCCCGTACCCCCAGTTACTCAGTGGAAGTATCCATTATACCATTGTATAGAGATGATGGGTTGGCTTTTTGACGCGAGGGTGAACATTTGTGATGCCCATCTCCCCGTTTACTCAGCAAGACACATCATTGCTCTACCTTTATCCCATTTGCTTTTATTTTGTATGATGTTCAATATATTTTTCTGAAATAGGTAGCTTTTCTCCATTTTAGCTTAATACTGAAGATCAATGGAATGTATATGATTATCGTCAGTTCAAAACATAAGGTTTAATGACCATAAGATTTTTCAGGTTGCTTGAGAATGGTGTTTGCCGACAAGGAAATTATTCAATGGAGTTAGGTGTTTATCCTCGAAGAGAGTTCAATGTTTTCAAAATGCTGCAACCTAAACCCAGACATTAGTAGTATGTCCAAATCATGGTGGTTTAGGGGATAACATCAATATCATGTGTATACGATGGAGTTAAACATGCATAAACACCCAATAGACACCTTAGTTAAATGACATGAATCTGCTCATCAAGTATGAAATGAAATAGGCATGTATTGCTTGAAGTGAGGTTGGCTGTCGACAGCTTGAAATGGGTTTGTCGACAGATTACACAGATAGAGGATTAATCAGCTCGGGGATATCAGACACTGTGGGATCTGTCGACAGATGAGATGGCGTCTGTCGACAGATTGCACAGACTGAAGAGATAATGGTCTGTGAGGCCTGATCTGTTGACAGATGGAGTGTGAGCTGTCGACAGATGCCTGTGCAAAACCAGTTGAGGGTTAGAATGAGGAGTGAGATGCTCATGACAAGTGAGGGAATTTAAGATACATGTAGAATGAGTGATTTCCTCCACAAGAAAGTCATCTAACCTGAACTAGCTCCCCCATAGTGTGTGCTCATGTGTTACCAAACAATTTAACACTCAATACACATCTAGCACAATTAGACCAATCAAGTGAGCACACTTAAGAATGTAAGAGAACAGATCATGAAGATATTCAAATTGTTCAAGTGAATTAAGGAGTGAGCAAAAGTGTAAAGAAACTATTCGTCATAGAAAGTACATGACCCTTTCATGCATTTCAACTATGGATACGTGGCGGAGGATCTTTCCTCTACGCATAATGAGAGTTTCCAAACAAGCTTGACTTGTTCTTCCACAAACACAATTTAATATACCTCATAGTTGGTGCACACAAGAGACATATGCTGTAGCAACCTGAATTTTTACGAAAAATAAAAATTTAAATAAAGAATTTAAAACCTAGCTAAAGGGATATTTAAATAGAGCATTAAATAAAACTCATTAAATGGAAAAGAGTAATGGGCTTTTCTTAATGGATCTTCTAGAATTTATTGGGTCAAAAATATGAATTTGAAAGGGGAGAATAATAAGAAAATACCCTGAATTCGGAGTTTAACTATATCATAATTGGAAAGGGATATTTAATAAGCAATTAGAGTAGGAGTTGGATTCCTAAACCTACCCCATATGGATTAGCACGAATTTGGATCTCTTCCAAGTCTAAATAGAGATTGGAAAGCAAGGAAGGAAGGTGAGAGTAAGGAAATCTCGGAATTAAAAGGAATTTGAGTAGTAGTAGGAATAAGAACTTGTGTTTACATAAATACACCTCTTAAACTCTCTTGGGAAACCCTAGCTCGTTGCCAAGAGTTGCTGGACGTGGAGAAGAGGCTAAGGAGGAGAGGATTTCGTGGAGAGAAGAAAAACTTGAAGCTTCTTCCCTTGTTCTTCAAGTTCTAGCCCTAGAAGACAAATCGAGTCAAAGGTAGGCATTCTCACAAGCATAAACCATGAAACTTTTTCTGTAGGTTCTTCCTACCCTCTTGAACGAAACCCCCAAGTTTCATATTTTTCCATCTATCCTATCTTTTGTTCTTAATTTTTGAAGAACTGCAAACATGATAACCCCGAGGTGTCATGTTTAATTCAAATCTCTATGAATACTTGACCCCATGCTACGAAGGTTTTACTGTAGATACTTCAGGTTGTTAGGGATCATTTGCCCCTAAAAAGCCTAAATTTCATTGAGCATGTTGCTCGAATTAAATCAGTCTTGCTCTCTATGTCATGTTCTGTGTTACTCAATGTTGTTCATGCTCAAACCATGTTCTCTCTCGAATCCCTATTTATTGGAAGTACCCTTACATGTCTAGTTTAATTTGCAACTAGTTTCATGATTTTTCGTTCACTATACAATTAGTTATGATTTTTCAAAGCACCCTGTATCATTCGATTTCAAGTTGGCCCGCAATCCAAAGCCTGGTCTGAATCCTGTCAGAGCCAGGTGCAGACAACCAGATTGCGACAGGCCGATATGTCGCCTTCTGGGTCTGATTGCGACCATCTACTTGTCGCTTTCTCAAGCCATCGCGACGCCTTCCTTGTCGCTTTCTGAATGCGACAATACCTACGTCGCGTTTTGGCCGCCTGAACAGACAGCCATGTCGCAACCCGTACAGGACCCTGTCGCGTTCTGCCTGGCCCCTGTCGCAATGCTCATTGACCTATGTCGCCTTCTCAGTTTTTTTGATAAAAACCCATGAAAAATATTTTTGTCGCAATGCTCATTGACCGTTATACCCCCAGTAAAAACCCTACTTAAAAATGGTGCTATATTGAATGATTTAAAATACATGTTCACGACTTATTTCTATCTATGATTTCTCTTGCACTTGCACACACTTGAACCATCCATTTATGGCTGAAATCTTGCAGAAAATATCCCATAATGTATCTGGTAATTTATTGCAATAAAGTATATTAATTGCCCTATTTTAAAGGACTTGTATTCGTTTCTTGCGTTGTTTATATACCGATATCGACGCTCCACTGTTCTAGAATTCCTCTAGAACGTCGAGCACATGTTTTAAATACACACTTTACTTGGCTTGTGGTGAACTCTCCGTCAGATATTCCTTTCGCTAGACTAGTGAACTCTTGCACAAGGCCTCCGTAAGTCTCCTCTGATCATGGATTCCCACATGGTCGACGAGGCGGTTGTACCCTAATACCTATGATACCCTTTAGGGATCTATATGATCCAAACGGCTATTAGAGATTCACTCTCGTCTTAAATCACGCCGGACCTCTGGACCTGTGCATAACAAGGCCAGTGGTAGGGTCGTAAGTTCCACCTGACTGCCAACACCAAGTGCGCGTGTTGTGCAACTGTTACTATCGTCTGATTACTCGACGTATTACGTGCAATGTCCACTAGCTCTCATCTATACTCTACTCGCTCACCTACTCACGTTCACTCCACTATCTCATCTATTCATCTAGTGCTCTTATCTATTTCTTGGTACTCTATATTGGCCATTGACTGATTGTCTAAAGATAAACAATATAACCAATGCTTGGCAATATATAAAGGGCCCGATCTGGTCCTGGGATGTGCGCCCGAAAGTGCTAGTGCCCATGGGAGTTAAATGATCAGAGTGTTTGGCATTACACTCAATTGCTATCTATCTTGACTATCTATATGACAATCAAAACACAAATGTGCTATACTCTCTCGATGTCTAGAATGACAAACAAGTGCTATACTCGTCGTGCTATTACTATACTTGTGCTAGTTGTGCTATGGCCATCCTGCTATTCATGCTATATTCGATACTTGTGCTATTTTTGGAAACTATACTCGATCTCGTGCTATTGTTACCTGTTGTGCTATCTCTTACTATATTTTGACTCTCTTGTACCTGCTATCTCTAGACACTCTGCCATTAAATGCGTTAATTATTTAAATCCTGCTTGAGCCTGAGATTTACCTACTGGGCGTTATCGCTCACCCTACGTTATTTGATGTTGTGTTCTCAGGTGAGACCGAGGATGACACGTACACTCACGAGGAAGGGAATGACCAAGAGTGAAGCCAGGAGTACCCTTGTGTCATTATGTTATCTTAGAGTTGTAGTTAGTTATTTCCTTCTGTTGCCATGTAATTGGGCCCTTTAGAATGGCTCTGATATTAGTGGTTGTAACTAGACATTTGAAAAATTATTAATGAGAAAGATTTGCTTTAGTATTATTCAGTGTGCAATGGTTTGATGTCTAGTATACGCTCTATACCTTTTTCTTGCAACTGTCTTCGCGCTCCGATATTCCGCGTTAGGGCGTGACATATGCTTAGTATATGGATAAGTTTCATTGCAATTTGCACAAGCCCAATTCTCTTCTCAATGCGGTGAATCTATCTTCAGCTAGAGGTTTGGTAAAGATGTCAGCCAATTGTTTTTCTGTGGGTATGAAACTGATCTCTAAATTTTTGTTGGCTACCTCATCTCTCAAGAAATGGTGACAAATTTCTATGTGTTTCGTCCTAGAGTGTTGAATGGGATTCTTTGATAAATTGATTGCACTGGTGTTGTCACATAGGATAGGTGTGCATCCAATATTAATGTTATAGTCACATAATTGACTCTTTATCCACAACACTTGTGCTGCACAACTCCCTGCAGCAACATATTCTGCCTCTGCAGTGGAGAGTGCAACCGAGTGTTGCTTCTTGGATGCCCACGAAACCATGCAACCGCCAAGGATTTGGCAATAGCCACTAGTGCTTTTCCTGTCAATTTTACATCCAGCATAGTTAGCATCAGAATATGAAACCAAGTCAAAGCTACTACCTACTGGATACCAAAGACCCAAATCAAACGTACTTGAGAGATATCTGAAAATTCTCTTAACTGCAATTAAGTGGCTTTCCTTTAGACTAGATTGGTATCTAGCACAGAGGCAAACACTGAACTGAATATCTGGTCTACTTGCAGTAAGATAGAGGAGAGAGCCAATCATACCTCGGAATTGTTTGGGATCTACCGGTTTACCTTTCTCATCTTTTTCAAGTTTTATACTTGTGCTCATGGGTGTTGAGGCAGTCTTTGATTGTTCATATTGAAACCTTTTTAGTAGCTCTTTGATATACTTTTCTTGGTTTATGAAGAAGCCATCCTCCATTTGCTTGACCTGCAAACCAAGAAAGAATTGAAGCTCCCCCATTAGACTCATCTCAAATTCACTGTGCATGTGTTTGGAAAATTTCTCACACAGTGAAGGGTTAGTAGATCCAAAAATAATGTCGTCCACATAAACTTGAACAACAATGATGTGTGTGCGAACTTTCTTTGTAAAGAGAGTTTGGTCTACTTTACCTCATGAGTAGTTTTTGCTTACCAGAAATGTACTTAGTCTGTCGTACCAAGCTCGGGGTGCCTGTTTCAAACCATAAAGAGCCTTGTGCAATTTATAGACATGGTTAGGTTTCTCATGATCTTCAAAGCCCAGTGGTTGAGAGACATAGACTTCCTCTTTTATGTAGCCATTCAAGAAAGCAGTTTTGACATCCATTTGATACAATTTAAATTTTTTTGAGATGCATATGCTAACAAAATTCTAACTGGTTCTAGCCTAGCTACAGGTGCAAAAGATTCTTCAAAGTCTACACCAAATTCCTGATTATATCCCTTTGCAACCAGTCTAGCCTTGTTTCTCACCACTTTACCCTCTTCATTGAGTTTGTTTCTAAAGACCCACCTTGTACCTATGACAGACATTTCAGGGGTTTTAGGAACTAAACTCCATACACTATTTCTTTGGAATTGCCCAAGCTCCTCATGCATAGTGTCAATCCATGAATCTTCTTTTAAGGCTTCTTCAACATTCTTGGGTTCCACTTGAGAGACAAAAGCTAAATGGTCCTGTTCAACTATTTGATTAACCTTAGATCTAGTTTGAACCGACTCATTTAAATCTCCTATCACATTCTCAAGAGGATGATCTTTTGAATACCTCACATTCATGACTGTTGAAGGCCCTGGAAGATCTTGCATTTGAGGAGGTTGTTCTGGAGGAGGAAGTGCTTGAGGTGGTTCAAGTTGTTGTTCTTCCTCTTGTGGATCTTTGTCAGGTACAGCTTCTGAATTGTTGAACGGAAGAATATCCTCTTCATCATCATACCTGCGAAGAAATCCACTCTTAGTTTTTGAACCAGCTTGAGACTTTTCTTTTCCTTTACTTTGAAGTTCCCCAAACGTTGTTCCGTCAGATTCATCAAACCTGTAAGCATTTGAAATGTTAGGCTTGAGTTGAGTTTCATCAAAAACAACATGTGGAGTTTCTTCCACTGTTCTAGATTTCAGATTGAACACCCTATAGGCTCTAGAGTGTTCTGAGTATCCAAGAAAAATACCTTGATCGCTTTTGGCTTCAAACTTGTCCAAATCATTTTTATCATTGTTATGTATGAACACCTTTGAACCAAAAACTTTAAAGTACCCAATAGTGGGTTTCTTACCTTTCAGAAGTTCATAAGGACTTTTCTTGAATACGGGTCTTACCATGGCTCGGTTAAGGATGTAGCAAGACGTGTTTACCGCTTCTGCCCAAAAAGTTCTCGCAAGTTGATTCTCGACCAGAAGTGTACGAGCCATCTCCACCAAGGTTCTATTCTTCCTCTCCACGACCCCATTTTGCTCTGGATTTCTTGGGGAGGAAAACATGTGTTCTATGCCTTGGTTCCTGCAAAATTCGGAGAAGGAATTATTGTCAAATTCTCCCCCGTGATCAGTGCGGATAGAGCAAATTTTATTGACATTTCCATGCTCAATTTTGTTGAAGAATTCTTCGAAAACACTTAGAGCTTCATTCTTGTGAGCCAGGAATTTTACCCAAGTGAACCTAGAGAAGTCATCTACAATGACAAAGCCATAACGCTTGCCATTGAGACTAAGTGTTCTCGTAGGTCCAAATAGGTCCATGTGCAACAGTTCATAAGCTTTAGAAGTACTCACCGGTGCCTTTGATTTGAAGGATTTCCAGGTTTGTTTTCCCTGTGCACATGCATCACAGAAATTCTCATTCTTGTTAAAGGAAATTTCAGGAAGACCACTCACCAATTTAAGCCTCATGATCTTGTGCAATACATTATAGCTAGCGTGACCGAGCCTACGATGCCACAATGTAAGCTCGTCCTGTTTGTTTGCTACAAGACACAAATCATTATTTTCTGGATCATCTAAGTCAACCATGTAGATGTTATTTATCCTTTTTCCAGAAAACTTCAGACTTCCTATTTCCTTATCAAGTATTTGACATGAATCTGATTCAAAGATAATTTTGTGACCATTATCACACAATTGATTTATGTTGAGCAAATTATGATGAAGGCCATCAACAAGTAGCACATTATCTATTGAGTTAGAGGCAAACTTACCGACCTTACCTGAGCCAATGATCTGGCCTTTGTTGTTACCTCCGAATATAACCTGACCTCAGTCCTTTTCCACGAGCATACAGAATTTTCCTTTGTCCCCCGTCATGTGCCTCGAGCAGCCGCTATCCAAGTACCATTTGTTTTGATTGTGGGCTGCTAGGCATTCCTGCACATGTGGATTAGACAAGAGGTTTTGGTACCCAAATCACTTTGGGTGCCAAGGTATCATTCATGCCAAATAGTAAATGCTTTGGAATCCAAACTTGTTTGAATTTTTGTTTATTTGGGTTATTCCAGCATTGTTTTTCAATGTGCCCAATCTTTTTACAGATTTTGCATGAAGATGGTTTGTTTACAACAGTGGGCTTGATGTTCTTTGGAGCATGCATGGGCATCTTACCTTTCTGTTGCCTTGTTAATTTTTCTTTTGGGCTGGTTTTCCTGACCTATCGATAGCTCTCCTTGGGGCTGTCGACAGATCTTGAACCTGTACCAGCATTAGGCTTCTTTGCCTTGATTTGGGGTTGCATTCCCTTAGCCTTGTTTTTGCTGTTCTTTGAGGGGGTACTCTTACTTGTACTTGGGCTTGTTTCAACAAAGGATGTTATCAAATTCTGACCAATTTTCTTTTGTTTAACTGGTTGAAACCCAAGCCCATGTTTTGGAACAAAGACGTTTGACCTCAAGATTGCATCAAGGTTTTGTTTCCCTTTAACAAACCTTGACAAATCTTCAGATTTCCCTTTTAGATTTTCTTCAGACTTTTCCAATCTTTCTTTCAGTTTCTCATGCTCACCTTGAAGAGTTTCAAAGGAGTTCATTAAATCATCTTTTTCTTTTTGAACTTCTTGGAGTTTGAGTTTCAGATTATCCAACTCCTCATGGTGAGCTTCCTTATCAATTTTCATCATCTCAATGTCTTTCATCAATGATGCAATTTGTTCATCAGTTTGTGTGTTGTTGACAAGAAGGTTAACTTTCTTTTTGAGTGCGTTGTTTTCAGATTTAAGTTCACAGAATTTCTCAAACAACACAGTATAAGCCTCTTCCCATTCATCAATTGAATAGTTTTCAAAGGAAGAGCTTACCTCATTTGAGTCTTCACTTCTCGCCATGAGAGAGTGGACTTCATCATCTCCGGAAGTATCTTGGCTGTTGTCATCCTCGTCTTCATCGCTCCAAGTGGCCAACATTGCCTTGGCTTTCTTGAAGGTGAACTTGTCTTTCTTCAGCTTTTTCTTGAGCTCAGGGCACTCTCCTCTCATGTGCCCTTGCTTTTTGCACTCATAACACAAAATCTCAGATTTTTTGTTAGCATCAAATTTATTGAAAAAATTCTTTCTTTTGGAAAGATTTAGAGTTACCTGAACCTCTCCTTTTGTATTTTAGGAATTTCTTGAATTGTCTAGTGAGCATGGCCATTTCGTCATTCTCACTCTCACTAGACGATTCAGACTCATTACTTTCCTGAATGACCTCCTTCTTGGAAGCTGAGGAATTTATCCTAGAAGCCTTCAAGGCAAGTGGCTTCCTAGGATTTTCTTCAGTTTCCTTTCTTTTCATGTTAATTTCATAGGTCATCAGTGAGCCAATGAGTTCATCCAATTTCATTTTTGAAAGGTCTTTGGAATCCTCAATGACAGTGGCTTTGGTGTTCCAGGAGGATGGAAGAGACCGAAGAATCTTCCTCACCAGGTCACTTTCTGAGTATTCCTTTTTCAGGCCTTTCAAACGATTAATTATCGACATGAATCTTGCAAACATGTCAGAGATGGTTTCAGTAGAATTCATTTTAAACATTTCATATTCTGAAACCAACATGCTTGCTTTTGTTTCCCATACCTCAGACGTACCTTC
Source organism: Colocasia esculenta (assembly GCA_014218235.1). Lineage (NCBI taxonomy): Eukaryota > Viridiplantae > Streptophyta > Magnoliopsida > Alismatales > Araceae > Colocasia > Colocasia esculenta. Next base: position 95,993,087 of record CM024761.1, on the reverse strand, counting down.
ATAAATGAGCTCGAGTTTGTCCGACATCTCTTTTGCCGATGTGCACGTGGAAACTCTCGAGTACTCATTGGGATGGACCGCGCATTGCATCATATTGAGGGCACTCCAGTTGAGTGTCCCCTTCGCGATCTGATCCTTGGTCCAGGTACTCTCGTCTTCAGGAAGGATATATTCACCCTTGTGGACAACTTTCCACAACTCGTAGTTCTGTGCTCTCAGGAACACCTGCATACGATTTTTCCAATAGGGATAGTTAGTTCCATCAAAAAATGGTGGCCTAGTCACTGAGTAACCCTCGGCCATGAACCCCTTGCTAGATTCCATTTGACCGTGAATCTCCTGATCATAAGATCAAGCAAACAAGACAGTAAATCGGAGAAACTTTGCTCTGCACTACAACAAATGTGACTTTTAGTAGTAATTTTATATGCTGCTATAGTTAAAACAATGGCTACTAAATCTTTTTAACAGCCATCCAAAAGTTGGCTGTTATAAGTCCCGTCGCTAAAAGTAAATAGCAGCCATTCACAATCATGGTTGCTAAAAGGAATCTTTAATGACACTTATAAATGCTGTTATAAATATGCACAATTATACTCTAAGTGTCACAATAACTTTTGATAGCCATTTAAATGGTTGCAATAATTAGCAATAGAAGCATTTAACATTGCTGTTAAATATGTTTAGTATTGGCAGCTAATCTTTTGGCTATTATTTTTGTTTGTTGTAGCAAATATAATTGCTTCCATTGTATACCATTAGAAGCTAATATAATGGCTATTATTTATTCTTTTAAAATTAGAACATATTTGTCACTATACGTATTAACAGCATTTCTTATTGCTTTTGAAGATTAGATATGTGCAATATAAATAGCTACTGAAAGGGAGTAATTTGCTGTTAATAGATATTTTAACAACAAATATAATTGCTACTAAAAGTGTAAATAATAACATATAATAGCACATATATTTGCTACTAAAAGTTTATAATAATGACATTAAAAATTATCACTATAGTTGATTATACAACACCACCTGTATACAAATATATCAAAGTGTATATTCTTCTGCGTATTCGATAAATCTTTCCACACCATATATGATTCATTGGCAAAAATCTACCACAAAATATCGTACATATCCATTCCATTTCCACAAAAAAGACATCATATATATCCATTCTCACAAGACATCACACATTTTTAGAAATGACGAATGCAAAAGAGTGAAATATGTTTTCCAAACATTGTCTCAATGAACATCCAAAATGTAGATGGTTCTGACATAGTCATCATAAAATGTCCAAAGGAGAAAAGAAAAAGGAGATGACAAAATGTTTTGTTTTAAGCTGCCTTCATGTAGATCATTCTTCTGCCCTAGTGACCTGCAAGAGAAAAGACATATTTAGCATAGAATTGATAACATTATTAATATTGAAATATGTACAATTGAACAAACGTACAAGAGTAAAGGCCAAGCAATAGTTACCCCAATTGCATCTCCAATTGTCTTGAATTGTCCATATGGCCTTGGGAGAGGTTCATTATAAACAAGAGCAACATTTATAGCCACTTCCCAGTATTCACATCCTAAGTCACAACCTCCAACTTTCTTTAAAGAATCTTTACTTTCAATAGTAGCAAGAGCCACATTAACAAGAGACTTTTTGAAACTCTTTAAGTAAACCATCACTTTTCCCTATCAAAAAAAAAGAAGAAGAAAAACTTTTAATCATAATACACTAACAAACAATAATATTAAGAGTTGTATTTACCTGAACATTCAAATTGTCATCATTTCTTACTCTTTTCTTTAATCCTCGTTGCACCTGTGGATAACAAGATAATTCATTCAACAAGATCTTTAAATATGGTTCCAAAACAGTAGTGACATGTCAAATATGTACCTCACTATGTAATTGTGTTGTCCTTTTTGAAAAAAAGCTTTTTGAACCAGTAGTATGACCTACTATTTGCTTTTCACGATTCAACTTGTTCATGGCACTTCGTTGCTAGAAATTTAGAAGAAATATTAGAAAATACATAGATATATTATTATATTAAAGAGTTTCAAATGTTTATTACTTACTTGACTTTTTTCAGTCCTCCAAAAGTTGACAAGGTCCTTCCATTGTGTTGGATCTACTCGTGGATCAGATATATTTAGAACATCATCACCACCATTGATAGCATCCACATATTTTTTCTTAAGACTGCATTTGAAGTTCTTCCATTTATTTCCAAGGCTTTTCATTGCCCATATATATAAGGCATCATTGACCTCAAACTTCTCATGTTCATTAGTTTTGAAAAAATATAGAGATCAACATACAAATTTTAAAAGATTTAAATAATTATAGATTAGTACCTTCAGAAGTATACACAAAGAATAGAACAAATAAAAGATCAACCCACATATATACACAAAGAATAGAACAAAGAATAGAACTAAATCAGCTTATTCCTTCAGAAGTTGCCTAAATTTTGAATTCAATGAACAGAGAATGGCTGTGCGTGTATGTCAATACACACACACACACACACACACATATATATATATATATATATATATCCTATCAATTTAAGATCTGCCAGCTCCAACGCATTCACGTAGCTTCTCCATTTACCATAGATCCAGCAGCTCCTGAAGACAATTATAGTTGGTGTAGATTACAGGCACTGATGTGGCATGAAAGAAAGATATATATATATAGCATGCCTGTGCGTGTATGTCTATGTATACATATATGAATGTTTGTATATATGCTAAGTTTTCTGTAGTTGGGTTTTCTAAATAATCATGAGTTAAATTTTCTATCATATTTTCCTATAGACTGATCAATAAGTATATATATATATATGCATGTTAATGGCTCTGCGAAGGAAGATGTCCATATATCTACCAACCCATTCTTATATATATATATAAATATATATATCCTATCAATTTAAGATCTGCCAGCTCTAACGCATTCACGTAGCTTCTCCATTTACCATAGATCCAGCAGCTCCTGAAGACAATTATAGTTGGTGTACATTACAGGCACTGATGTGGCATGAAAGAAAGATATATATATATATATATATAATGGCTGGCGTGAAAATGAACTATCATCTAAACAACAAACAAATACTTTCATTGATCTACTCAACAATGGAAATCGTCATGTTTTTTTTTTAATTTAAGCAAAGACTCTGAAAAACAATATAGCGGGAGCGCACTAAATTACATGTTATCAAACTTGATAATACATCTAGATTTCCATACTTCCCAAAAAATAAACATGGAGGATTAAAGAAAAATAAAATGAAAGGGATTGGTGAGCTTAGAGTCCTGAATCATATTTCTCTAGGCAATTATAATGTCTTTATTCCCAATAACTATGTTTATAAAAATTGCATTAAAAATAGACGAAAGTGAGGTTACTATCTCACTCCTCGCTAGAAGATGATCCAAATCTCCCGCTGAGGGGGAGGCACGACATGAACATGTAAAAAATAAATAAATCTCACAATCTGCAATCCAAGAATTCACAGAGATTGCAGCGTTTAAAATTCACCAAGCAAATATATAGATGCTTTTGGAATAATGTGCAGAGTTTAGCTAGGTACAATTAAACAAGGATGTCTGATGGCATCAAGGGGAGCCCAATGCAAGGGCGCTGGCCGGCTGGTCACTGCCATTCACATGCGGTCACGGAAGAGGCACCGTGGTGCTGGGTCGCGGGGCCAGTCGGCGCAGAGGCAGGTAGCTTTGGCGCTAGCAGAGCGTGGTGGGGCGAGCACAGGTGATGGCGCTAGCGCTGGCGCGGTGCGATGGCAGGTGCAGGCGTGGGCGACGGCGACGGTGCCGAGCACAGGGCGGCCTGGGGCGTGGGCGCTTTCATGATGGCCAGTGCAGACACGGTTTCGCGGAGGCTGGGTGGCCAGGGGCGCTTACGGGGGCGGCGGCTGGCTGACGCGGTGCTGGCGAGGCCTGGGCGGGCGTGGCTGGCGAGGACGTGATGCAGGGGGGTGCGGCAGGGTAGAGGCGCGGCGCGAGGGGGCGGGGGTCACGGAGGCAGAGTGTGGGGTGGAGACCGCCGCGCACAGGGGTGGGGCGCTGGCGTATGCAACAATGAGGTTCCTGGAAAAGTTAGTGCGGGAGTGAAGATTTGAATATATTTCACATCCCCCCAAATCTGTCATTCCAAAAAGAATTTACAACTAAAAAATATGCTATTAAAGGTATTAGTCACCCGATTTTGATATTTGGTAGCTAATATTTAAAAATTGCTGTCAATTAGCAGCTAATAATATTACTATTAAATGTAATAGTTACTTTAACTTTTGAGTGGGCTTATTAGTAGCAATTTTTTAAAAAATGCTGTTAATTAGCAGCAAATATAAATTGGCTGCTAGTAAAATGGCCACTAAAAGACTAATTTGGCGTAGTGCTGATACCAATTGAAAGGTTTGCGGAATCCCAATATGGTAATCTAGAAGGGGGGGTTGAATAGATTATTGTCAATTAAAAGTTTAAAACAACCATTTTTAACCGCAACAAAGTCTTTTGAGTTTTCAGTAGAAACTGAGTGAGATTTAGATGTGTTGATGTCGTGTAGATAAATTTGCAATTTATCTAGCGTGTGTAAATGCAACGTGCCTATCAAGCATCTAACGTGAAAAACGTTCAAACCACAGGACACGAAGATTTACGTGGTTCGGAGTACACAAATCGTGTATCCTACGTCCACGGCACACACACACACGCAAAGAAAACTGCTTATGAGAGAGTACGGTGACTACAACTCACACACACGTGTTTTCTGATGTGCACCCATGATCAGAACAACACACACACGTGATCTCAAGCACAAGGGTCGCTTGAATCACCACAACACACACACGGATGGTAGAGATACGAAAATAGAGAGAGTTCTGAGTGAGAGAATAAATCCTGGTGAAGAACTCTTCTGAGAACGCCTGAAGGAAGTTCAATCTTCGAATTGAATGCTTTGAGTAGATGGAGAAGGTTGAATCCTCGACGTTCTATCTTCAGGAACTGCTGGATAGACGGATCTTTAGGGCTCTGGGCAGCAGTCTAAAGTAGAGCAGCAGCAACTCTTGTGGAATTTGGAATAGCTCTAGGGTTTTGGTTGTGTCTGCTTCTGTACGAAATTTCTTCCAAAGAGGTGTTTAAATATAGGTCTTCTCACTTGGAGAAACGTGAGACTTGGAAACACTATCTTGGATAACTTAGGAACTTTCCGTAGTTTGAAATATTCTCCGTCTGTCGATAGGTCTTGGCCATCTATCGACAGGCAACAAAGAGTTTGCAACAAACTGAATTCTTGATCTTCGCCTCTGCGCAATCTGTCGACAGTCGATGACCATCTGTCGACAGATGTCTTCTTTTGTGCAAATGACAGAAGTCTGGATGTTCAGGACTGTGGTATCTGTCGACAGTCGACTTCCTATCTGTTGACAGATGAAGACTTCCTGAGCAATGTGACTTCGGGCTGATCTTTCCTGTGCAATCTGTCGACAGGTACTTTTGTGTTTGTCGACATGTGACCTTATTTCTTGCTTTTTGTGATTTTTCTCACTTGTTTGGTGAGAGCTTGACTTTTGGGCATTTGTACCTACATGATAAAACATGTAAAGTTAAGTATTTTGAATACACAAATGATCAAGTATTGCATTGGGTTCTTTGTCATGTGTCAAGTGTATCAAACCTCAATTGAAGTTATTCATCATAAAAAAAAAACATGTTGTTATAAATGTTAGAATGAAAACCCAACAGCTGGTTCATTTACTCCGCAACTGGGCCTCTTCTTCCCAATGGTCGGCTGATACCTTCCTGTAGAAGACACTTGCTCCCTTTTCATGGATTTTCCCTTAATTCTTTCAGCAGTCTCCATGGCATCTTCCAGTAACTGAGCCTTCTTTACCATGTCAACATAGGTTTGAATGTCCATTGGCGCCAGTTGAGTGATGAAATGGGGCCTGAAGCCATTCAGAAAGCGTTTTGCCTTCATCCTTTCTGTCCCAATCAAGTGAACAGCATATCGGGACAGACGAGAGAATTGGGCCTCATACTCGGCCACATTGAGTCCTCTCTGCTTCAAAGCCGCAAATTCGGCTGCTTTACGTTCCTGGACCCTCTCAGAAAAGTACTTGGTGTTGAATTGCTCAATGAACTGAGCCCATGTTAGTTGCTGGCCATTCAGTGTTGCTTCTACCGACTCCCACCATGCCCTGGCATCCTTTTCCAATTGGAAAGTCGCCAGTAGTACTTTGTTTTGGACTGTGCATTGCATGACCCAGAATATCCTTTCAATTTCCTTAACCCAGTGTTCAGCAACATCTGGGTCAGTACTCCCTTCAAACCTAGGCGGATCCATATTCCAAAAATTCCGATGGAGATCACCGGCTCCGCAGTTACCTCCACCCTGGTGGCTTGCAGGATAGCCTGAGTCAAGTTCTGCATTGTTTGTTGCATGTTCCTAGCCTGGGCACGTTCAGCGGCCATTGAGGTAATAAGTACCTTCAAGATAATAATATAAGTCAATCATCTAAATATATCACATGTGACTTCTATTCCCATGGTTCTACCCAAGCTCACATTAGGTACGACAGATTTTGACTCGTGTGACCTAGTTTCATTCTATGTTCCTATTCCCTTGGATCCTAAAGTTTAAGGCTCTGATACCAACTGTCACGCCCCGATATTTAGCAGCGGAATAAATACCGGGAGACGTGAACGATACAAATAGGCATATCACAGTTGAGTAACGCAGAGTAACAATTACATATAACCACACATTTCAGACCATAATAATGTCATCAAAGGTACTCTTTATTCCATTTCAATCCACTAGTTACAACCTTACATAAGGAGGACTCACTGAAAAGAGTTCATTATTCAAATGAAAATGTTTCTCTAATACATCGACTACTCAAACAACTATTCCCAGACTATCAACTGTCATATGGCGGGTGCTCATCACTCTTGCCCTGCCCCATCGGACTCCACTGGTTCCTCATCACTACCTGAAACGGGCAGGATGATAGGGTGAGCGAACTAGCTCAGTAGGATTTACATCTCAATATTGTGCGGGCACTAATATACATGATTAACATTTTAATTAGGTAAGATATGAACATGTATATGATGACAATGCATGCAATACTAATAGATTGAATAGCAGAGTAGAACAGATATCATTTCAGATCAAATGTCGAGTTGCATATACAATGGACAGATATTTCAAGAGTAGAATCGTATCAAAAGAGATTGGCCATATTCAAACAGATATCATGCGTTCACATGATCAGACGTATCATATCAAATCTTATCATATCATATCAAATCAAACTTATCATATCAATAAAAGGCACAATTTTCACAACTCTTGCATATAGTATCAGCGCCATGCCATGTACCACAAGTCCATACTCCCGCGGTTAATAAGTACATTGGGGCGCTCCTCCCCAGGACCAGACAGGACCCCTATTGCACAGACATTGGTCAAATGGACCGAAGTCCCATATTGTGCCGAACAAACTTGTTCATGTTATGGCCACAGAGTTTCAATGACAAGCTCATAGTAAAAGGAACATGATCATTCATAGAGTCAAGGTATGACAAATAGCTCAAGAGAACAAAGGGCAGTATAACGAAGTATCTTATGTTTCATAATTCATTAATGTCTTGACATGAGGATGACTAATGACAGATCGTATGCAGAACATGTGCTTCTAACTCCAGGGTACTTCATGGTACAACCAGCTCGTCCTCTATGTGGAAATCCATAGAGAACGGAGACTTACGGAGGTCTTAAGGAAAAGATCGCTGGCCTTGCCGATTCAGAATGACTGACAGAGAGCTTTCAATTTCCCAAGGAGGGTGTGTCTATTCGTGCAAATGTGTAAGTGATGAGTCATAGATGTTTCCTAGCATGTATGCATATGGACGATTAATTAATTGAACACCGGAAAATATGTAACTATTGAAACTCATATACAAATCGTGATATTAACTTCACTAACAAGTCCATACTAATATGTATTCATCCCCACATTCATATCATATTCTTATCATATCAATTGACAATAAGTAAGATCACAAGATAATCTAATGAACATAAGGTCAATCACAATTACACATTAGAATCATATTCATATCATTACCATTTTTCAATTGGTTGATTTCTTTTAGGTCCATGCATACTATATAACATCATGCACATGCTAGTAGACATCATGTAATGATTAGACCCAAGATATGCAATTTTTTTGCAAGGGTAGTGTCGACACACCCCTTACTGGTGTCGACACAATGCTTCAAACACAACGCAAAATATGAAGAAATGGTCAAGTAGTGTCGACACTAGACCCAGCTCCCAGAAAACCCAGTCAACAGGTCTGTACAGGGTGTCGACACAGGATCAAGTGGTGTCGACACAGGATCAAGTAGTGTCGACACAGGATCAAGTAGTGTCGACACAGGATCAAGTAGTGTCGACACAGGATCAAGTTGTGTCAACACTAGAGACCTTCCCAGAAAACCTTTTGTGCCAATCTGGAACAGTGTGTTGACACTAGATCAAGTAGTGTCGACACTAGAGGCCTTCCCAGAAAACATATAGGTCAAGTGTAACCCGAAAACTTATCTCATGCAGCGATTTACTTACCCCATTTATAACTCTCTAATTAATGACATTTAGACAAAACATTCAACATGAAATATGACGAGCACAACTAGTAGAAGAACTTTGATGTTGGGAGTTTGATCTAATTCAGTCTCGAATCCCAAGAATTATATGAAGAACATAAAGCTAAGTGCAGCCCGAAATCGCAGTATCATGCAATGACTCTCTTACCATGCTCATAAATCTCTAACTGAAGACTTTTGGATAAAACATCCAACATAAAAGATGATCGTGACTACAAGTAGAAGAACTTTCATGAAGGAAGTTTAATCTAATTCAGTATCAAATTGCGTGCATAATAAGAAGAACGAGAAAAGCCCTAACTGTGCGAGACTTATGGACAACTACGATTACACAATGTATACTCCATGAAAATTAGTCAAACCAAGTGCAAAAGAACCTAGACTCAAAGAAATACATGATGGTGTTGGTTTTCTTTAATCTTAGCCCGAGAACACCTACCTTTGAATGCTAATAACTCTCTGCAGATTTCTGGGTTGATGCAGAGCGAGGTTGAGGAAGACCACGTTTTCCCCAGCCGTTCTCCACTCCTCCAGCGCTCCAAACTTGCTGCTCACGACCCCAACTTGTTGCTAACCCTTCCCTAAACGTTTTTTGAGGAGTTCTTATAGTTTTAGTGTTCTAATTCATGTCCTAATGGAACTAGGAAAGGAGGCTGCGAATTCTGCATCCTACTTTCCAAAATCTGGGATTTTCTCACCCAAAGGAGGTATCTACACCATGGGAAGGTGTCATACAGGGTTGGCCACGATTTGGGTTGCCATGCATGGCCATTACCACTAATTTTAACCCTAATTTGCCCTCCCTAATCACTGCATAATTACATACACGAATTTCTAGGTATTTTCTTGTCCAAATTTTTATCCTTAGGCCAAATGTGCTTCATTGGCCCAATATTGTTAATGGGTCATTAATACATGGTGTTGGAAGTCTCTCCAATATGTTTATTTAATTTATGGTTGGGTTATTTTTCCGCGTTAACAATTTTTCCAACTTAGTTTCCTAATTCGGTTAACTTGGTCACGTGTGACATACACTCGACCAATCAGATTTTTCGCTGCACGAATTCCTTCATGGAACACTTAGGGACAATATTTGGGGTTGATTTATAATTTTTTCAGAATTTTCCGATGTGTTTTCTCTCGTACGATAATAGTACATAAGTTTTATCATTCCGATAATTATGGAATTTATTTATTCCCCTTTATTTCTAAAAATTTTTAATCACTAAATTTCTGGGGTGTTACACCAAGCACACTTAGAGAATAGATCCTCTAGCATGATCTATCTCGATATAATAGAATTGGTGAGGACAAATAGAATTGGGAGATCTATGTAGAACACATACACAGATTCCCCAGAAAATTCAGAACTCTGACCAATTACAAACTCGCCTGGATCTCCTTTTGGACCAGCACTCCTGCAATCTTGAGCTCCTCCTCTTCTTCTCCTTCTTCTTCTCCCCTTGGCGGCGCTGCTCTGCTCCTCTGGATGCAGATGCCTCTTTCCCGCTCTCCTTGCCTTTTTCCAGAAAGCTCTAAGCTCTTGTCTTGCATGGGGGTGCTTTGGAGGACCCAAGACATGAGCATTTATAGCCCAATATGTCCAAAAGTAGCCTTAGGGTACGTGGGCACAAAAACCTAGGCAATCCCCTTGAACCCCAAGCGGCCACATGTCCAGATGATTTCACGAAATTGAGTTTAAGCCGGAGTGTGTCGACACTACTTCAGAGTGTGTCGACACACTGTCCCAAATTGGCATAATTGGTTATCTGGGAAGAGTCACTAGTGTCTACACTACTTCAGACTGTGTCGAAACACTGTCCAGACCTGTTGACTGGGTTCACTGGGAACTAGGACTAGTGTCGACACTACTTGATCCTGTGTCGACACCACTTGACCTTTTCTTCATCATTTTGCCTTAGTGTTTGAAACACTGTGTCGACACCAGTAAGGGGTGTGTCGAAACTACCAAGACAAAATCTGTATTCACCTGCAAAATTAACACATAAATCAGTAGTACAAGATATTATCATTAAAATATGAGATATTAAACATCAAGAACATATCATCATCAAAATCACAATGTGTCATCATGAAAATCAAAGTATGAGTGATGTTCAATGGTTATCATTAAAATACAACTTTAGGAAATTCCAAAACACACTCAACCCAACACAAGCATCCTGCAAGAAATTGACAACAACTACTTGTGCTTTTTCTATCCACTTTGCATCCAACATAGTCAGCATCTGAGTATCCAATTAAATTTGTTTCACGGGTTTTAGGATACCATAAACCTAAGTTATGAGTATGAGCTAGATATCTAAGAATTCTTTTTACTGAGATTATGTGTGATTCGTTAGGATCAAATTGATACCTTGCACACATGCATACACTGAATAAAATATCAGGTCTACTTGCAGTTAGATAGAGCAATGAACCAATCATACCTCTATAAAGTTTCTGATCTACCTTCTTACCTTCTAGATCACTATCTAACCTGGTTGATGTGCTCATGGGAGTAGATAGTGGTTTGGCATTCTCAAACCCAAACTTCTTTAATAGTTCCTTGGTGTATTTGATTTGACTGATGTGAGTTCCTTCATTGCTTTGCTTAATTTAAAGTCCAAGGAAGTAGTTATGTTCTCTCATGATGCTCATTTCGAATTCTCCCTGCATTAGCTTTCCAAAATTGTAAGGGTCTCGAACTTTGTTCTTTTATTTGGACTTTGTCATATGGTGATTAATTGCTTTGTGTATATTATTATGTGTATATGTATATATGTATATATATATATATTTTCTGTACATATTGTATTCAAATGATGTTGTAAATATGTATATATGTGTTTATTTATGTACATATTGTTTTATTTATGTTGTACATGTTGCATTTGAATAATGTGGTATACTATGTATGTAAATTATAGGGTGAATGCATGTTTAAGTGATTTTCTATGTTCTAGCTGAAAGGCCAATTAATGTCAACATGCATTGACGTTTAGGGGAAGATCGACGTCCAGATCGATGGACACTGACTCCTAGTAAACGGAAACTATATGGCCGTTTATTTTCCAGAAATTGTGCAATTTTAGATCAGGAAACGGCCGCGTTTTCTCCGATTCTGGTTTTGGAAACTACCTCCTAACGGTAGGATTTCCACTTTGATGCTTACCCTGATCCCCTTAGCATATAAAAACACCAGATTAGGGCGAAGTTAGGTCTTTTGGCTTCTTGAGAAACCCTAGAGCTCTGTGCGAAAAACCTGAACTTTGAAGGCTTGGATCTGACATTTGTGTGCGTCTTCCGACGATCTTCATCGACTGGGAGGTGCACTTGACTTCGAGGAAGCGTCCCCGACTCCGGTGTGCGACCTACATTGACATAGAGACTGGATTTGGGAGGATTTGGAGCACCTTCTTGGCTTGGCCGAGGAGGGCATCTTCGGCTAATTAATCCCATTCTATAATTTTTAAAAGGCAAGTAATCGAGGGATCTCATCCCTACCCATGTCTCCTAGGTCTCAAGAAATTTTATTGGATTTTATCTCGTGTTGTGGAACTCCAATTTCACTTGTATTGTGTGTTCAGTCTGCACTTCTCTAGACAGGAACTAGATGACAACCTTGCTGCTGTCAAGTTCTTGAGTTGGCGGCAACATCGTGTGCCGTTAAACCCTGTTGGCGGCAACCCCCTTGCCGCCAAGTTCATCTGTTTTTCATAGAACCGTAATTTTCATATCTGTGTGATTATATTCGGACTTGTGGTTGTCTGTGCATGCTGTGAGATTTATGTTGGGTCAGGTACGACTAGTAGGTCATGTCATGAAGATGTACCAAATTTTTGTAATTAGTTTTAATTATTAAAATTTCTGTAATTGGGCTGTGAGCATGATCTGACCATGATTAATCTTGTATAAATAGATCCGTTGTGGACTAGGGTTTTATAAATTTTCACTGTTCGTATGATGACTGTTATCATGTTTTGAAACTATTAGATAAGATAGTTTTATTATGAAACCTGATTAAGTGAAATTCTTGATAAATATGCCTGAAATCTATTTTAATTATTAAAATTAGTTTACAGATCTGAAAAATCTGAAAAATTGAGCATGTGACATGTTATCTGTTTAGAACCTGTGATAAAAATTTTGTTCTTTTTTTATGACGGTAGGTACAGTTATCGGTTTGACAATGAAAATTTACCATGTTGAGCATGTTAAGCTTAATCTTGTATAATTTAGTGATTAACTACATGATTAAGACTATAATATGAGTTATTTGTCACTGTGAACAGTAGCATCATGTAAGGTAAACTGAAGTATGTGTAATTGTGTAAAAGTGAATGTAATTGTGTTAAATCGTGCATGAGAAATGTGTAAACAATGTGATAAAGTGAAATGTGAAAACTGTGCTGATATTGACACTGCTACCTTAGAGGGCTGTGGAGCCGTACCATAGTAAAGTTCCTACGGGAAGGTTCAATGTGTGTGATATCTTATGGGCATTAGGATGAAATCCTGGAGGTGGACAAGTACCACTGGTTAGGGTGGAGGGGGCTTCTCTCGGTTCTGCGCAGTTAACCAAGATCCGTCACTGTGTTGCCTAGGTGATGGGTATGTGTATGTGTTATATGTGTCCTTCTATATGGTGGTTTGGACTATGTGTCACGGTAATTAAATGTAAAAGTGTAAACATGTGAATGTGAATATGTGAATTGTGCAAATGTGAAATATGAGCATGTGATAGTGAACTATGAATGTGTTAACATGTGAAAATCTGATACCATGTGTATTTGTGATTTATTTACATAAAAACAGCAAGTTAAATGTGTAGATAAGTGTTATATTTGTATAAGAAAATGATTGGATATCATGCTAGGTATGTTATTCACCATGTACATAATTGTATGCTTTAATTGTACACAATTGAGAAATGAATTGAATGAGATGTGAACCTTTAAATCATGTTACATATTATGTGTAGATAGCATGTGTAGAATGATTATGTTATATTGTCAATTGTTATAAGAAGGGACCACGTGTTTCTTATTGCTATAGGTTTTCATTCATAGTAGTTAATTTATATGAAGCATACAACATGTGTTTTCCTTATTGCTAAAGATAGCATATGTATAAGATATGTGTAAGGGTATGATTCTTGGATTGCTTGCTGGGTCTCTTTAGACTCATACTTGTTTTGGCATACAGGTGAGTCAGGTGTCCCCACATTTGAGGAGGACATTGTGAGGAGCGACTCCGAGTGTGAGGAGTAGCTTCACTTATGGACGTTGTTACGTTGTACTTTTCCTTTCATAGTATGTAAATAAAGTGATGGACAATGTATTTTATTTGAAGTTGTAATAATGTGCAAATTTGCATTTCTTTTATTGCTATATAAATTGTGGATTATGTGATGACGATGGAATGTGAATAATCATTTGTTTAATTCCGCTGTACTCTTTTGTTATTCATGTGCATATCAACCTATTGTTTAGTGTTGGGTAAATGTCCCAATGTGACGACGTTCTTTGTATCAATGTGGATTGGTATAATCGTATCGGTATAAAGAGGGTCGTTACAAAAATACTTGCACAAATATTCATCAGTAGATCTGAAGATAATGTCATCTATATAAATTTCTATAATCAATATATTTCTGGCACTAGATTTAATAAAGAGAGTGCTATTTACTTTTCCTCTAATAAATCATGGTTTAATAGAAAAGCACTAAGTCTTTCATACCAAGCTCTGAGTGCTTGTTTTAAACCATATAAAGCTTTATGTAATTTAAAAATATGATTAGGATAATCGAAGTCATCAAAACCAGGAGGCTGTTCTACATAGACTTCCTCCTTTATAACACCATTCAAAAAGGCTGATTTTACATCCATTTGAAAAATTTTTAAATCCAATGCAGATGCATAAGCAAGCAAATTCGAATAGCCTCAAGTCTAGCAACTGGTGCATATGTTTCATCAAAGTCTATGCCTTCCTCTTGAGAATAGCCTTGAGCAACCAGTCTAGCCTTATTTCTAGTAATAACACCAACTTCATCTAATTTATTTTTGAACACCCATTTGGTGTCGATCACATGATGATCTGATGGTTTAAGGAATAAGGGACCAGACCTGATTTCTCTTGAACTGATTTAGTTCATCTTGCATGGCTAAAATCCAAAATTCATCAGTTAGTGCTTCATCGACTGTCTTGGGCTCTATTTGAGAAACAAATACTAGGTAATCGCAAGGAATAACATTACCTCTAGTTCTTACCCAAATAGATGGATCTCCAATTATGTTATCTTTTGGATGATCCTTTTTATATCTCCATTCCCAAGTAAGATCATCATGAGTAATATCTTTTTGTCGCAGTTCATCCAAGGGTGGATCTTCATTATCTTTCATGGATGCTTCCTTCAGTTTCTTGAAAGATTTTTTTTATCTTCATCACCACTAACAATTTCCTTTCTCAAGGAAGGGTTAGATTCATCAAAAATAACATGTACAGTTTGTTCAATTAATAAACTCCTTTTATTGAAAACTCTATTCCTTTGGGTTTAGAAGTGTAACCCATAAAAATACCTTCATCTGATTTGGGATCCAAGTTACCAATATTTGACTTACGATTGTTGTGAATGAAGCATGGGCATCCAAATATTTTGAGATGGCTGATCTTGGGTTTCTTCTACTTGTACAGTTCGTATGCTGTTTTCTTTAGAATAGGCCTAATCATAGCTCTATTGATTATATAGCAAGCTGTATTAATTGCTTCTGCCCAGAAATATCTTGAAAGATTGTATTCATATATCATAGTTTTTGCCATATCCAGTAGTGTTCTATTATTCCTCTCAGCTACTCCATTTTGCTGTGGTGTTCTTGGTGCTAAGAAGTTGTGTTCAATCCCTAGATGATCACAGAATTCTGCAAACCTGTCATTCTGAAATTCTCCTCCATGATCTGATAGATTACTTATGATGCTGAACTTTTTATCTTTTTGAACTAGCTTCCTGAACTTTACAAAACTATCAAAGGTGTCATCTTTGTGTTCAAGAAATGATACACATGTGTATCTGGAATAATCATCAACAAAAACAAATCCAAAATTCTTCCCTCCTAAACTTGTAGTTCTCATTGGTCTGAATAGGTCTATATGAAGCAGTTCTAGAGGTTTAGAGGTAGTAACAATTGTCTTGGATTTGAAAGAAGATTTTGCATGATTTCCTTTTGCACATGCTCCACAAATGTTATCCAGTCTTGAATTCATCTTTGGTAGACTTTCCACTAGATCATATTTGATAAGTTTTCTGATTCCGTCCCAACTAACATATTCTAGTCTTATCTACCATAGTTCAACATTTTGATCTTTGCTAGTTGCCAGACAAATGTCTTGACTTTCCATGTAAAGACCCCGAGAACCCGACCCTCGGCCCAAGCCGAGGACTCGATTTTTGCGGTCGCCGCCTACGGATCCGGGGACCCGAAAGGGCTATAACACAAGTCTAATAGAATATGTAAAGGAAATAGACGTCAACTACTGAACTAGAAGTACACACGTGAAAGCAGAAAGTAGAGCGAGACTGCTGCGTATCGCTCTAGGTACAGTCCCAACGCATACAACTAGTACAAGTAAAAAGGGGAAGGACAGAGCCCTTAGGGGCATACCCCGAGGGAAGTACAACTAAAGGGGGAGACCCACTACTAGCTACGGGGACGACGCCTACCGCACCGTCTACTTTGTCCGACGTGCACTCTGCCGCTGCTGAGAAGTCTCACCTGGAAAAAGAAGGGATGAGCTTCACAGCAGAAGCTCAGTAGGGACTACCAATTTCCTACTGGCTCTAACAGGCGGGAAGGAAATATATATAAACAAATTAAATAATAGCAGTTATATATATTCTACTCTACCATAGAAAGTGCGGAAGCAAAGCTACTGACTAGCGACGATAAGGAAGAGACAATACGGTCAGAAACTCCGTAGAACCTACACGTTGTGACCACCACATGGCTGGCAACGCAGACAGAGAGAACCCTGTCTGGAGAAGAGAAACTAGCTATGGAAACCACTACCACTAGCCAACCGGTCAGGTGCGTCCACTGACGTCTTATCCTCGACCTAGGTCCAAACCGCCATGCCTCGTCAGAGTGGAGATAGGAGCACAAAGTACACAACAGTAACCACCGTAGTCTGGCCAGACTACGGTCCCACGCCTGGCCTCTCTAAGTGGTTCCGGGGCCACAAAGACTGAGGCAGTGAGAAAACATGGACTGGCTGGCCTGCACTGAGTAGAACTCCGGCGTTCCTCGGTGTCCCCGACCAACCAAGAGAGCTCTGCAAACGACTCGATGCTGCTATCCTAACCACCGTTTTCCCCTCTACTCCAGAGTCCGTGACTCGAGTACGCTCGTTGCCCCGAACGCTCCCTTTAAGGGGCTCGAGGATAGGGGTCCTAGGAAAACGGTAACAACCGCTCTCGCGGGACAGGCCGTCAGGTGCCGAGCACCGAGCGGACGACTAGTGTAGGACCGTACTAGGAACTAGCACTGGTGCCACGGGTAGAGAAAAAATTGGAAACGCCGAAGACTCCACGAGAAACGGAACTCTGCAAGACTTACCTACCTCTGCTGCTGTCGCGACGCCCAGGGCCGTCGTGACCATGTCGCGACTCCATAGGGTGTCGCGATCATGTCACGGCGGCCATGCCGGTCGTGACTTGATTGCGACTCCTAAGCCGGTCGAGACCTCAGTCGAGAGGGGTCCCGAGATAATGTTCCCAAGAACCACCCCAAATCTGGTACAAACCATGCCAGTAGGGGGAGGGGAGCATGGGAAACACTATAAAGACTTCCAATCAAGCAAAACCACCCTTAAACCCCAACAAACATGCATTTCAAGAAAATGTATGCTCGAGGAAAACTTCACTCACCACGAGCATGGATCTCACTCACCCCACAACCTCAAAACCACGGAGGAAACAAAGATCTTAAGGGGAGAGGAGCATGCTAGGATGAGTGGGAGACGAGGGTCCCTACCTCGAGGAGTAGAGCCGACCCGTTGGGGCCTTCACGTGAGAATGGCCACTTCCTCCTCGCTCCAAGCACCACGAACTCGTCGACTACACGAACGGGGCGTCACCTCCTCGCCCAAAACACCCAAGGAACGCCGGAGAAGCAAGAGGGCTCAGAGGGGAGAACAAGGGGGAAGAAGAAGAAGAAAGGAAAGGGGAAGGAGAAAGGGGACGCCGGCCTCAGTTTTGAACCGATGGGCACTGAGACGTGATGGGTCGGGGTGGCGCGATAGTCAGCCCCGGCGTGACACCAAAAGTGATCAAACCTCAAAGACCGAAAAAACTAGAATGTGACGGTCTGCCAGGTCGCGCCAACTCTATACGCACCTGACACCCGACAAATAGGTTATGACAAAAAGGACATCGGTCAAATCGATCAGAAAAGCAACGCGACACCATCAGACGCCGCGACAAGAATGCAACGCTCACCCCCGTTGCGACCAGAACACGGCGACCAGGTGCGTCACGACCAAGAGGACGGGGCTAAGGGCCCCAAGATTGCCGGGTCTTACATCCTATAAAGAAATTTCGTCCTCAAAATTGAAAGAAACTCAGTTTCAATAGGAAGCAACGTAAAAAGGGAAACTACGTACCGATCAATCAAACAAATATGGGAACTACTCTCTCATCTCATCCTCGCACTCCCAAGTGGCCTTGCCTCCAATGCAGTTCTCCCAAACAACCTTGACGATAGGAATCTACCTTCTGTGCAACTGCTGCACTTTACGGTCTACAACTTTGACTGGGTACTCAGGCACTGACAAGTCTGGTGCAACCTCAAGCTGCGAGTAGTCCAACACATGTGATGGATCTGCAATGTACCTCCTGAGTTGTAAAATATGGAAAACCTCATGCACACCTGCTAACTCTGTTGGAAGACACAATCTGTACGTGACCTCGCCGATCCTCTCTGTAATAGGGAAAGGTCTAATATACGTCGAACTGAGCTTTCCCTTCTTGCCAAATCTCATAACACCCTTGGTCGGCGAGACCCGTAAAAACACAAGGTCACCCACCCTGAACTACAACGGCCACCTACGAACATCTGCATAACTATTTTGCCTACTCTGTACTGCCTGAAGCCTCTGCCTGACTAAACTGAATGTGTCTGCACACTGTTGTATCATCTTTGGTCCCAAAACTACCTATCACGCCCCGACGCGGAATATCGGAACGCGAGGCAGTTGCAAGTAAACAGGTATAGAGCGAGTACTAGACATCAAACCATTGGACAAGAATAAATACTAAAGCAAATTCATTCATTTATAATCTTTCAAATGTCTAGTTACAACCACTAATATCAGAGCCAATCTATAGGGCCCAATTACATTGAAATAAAGCAAAAGACTAAACTAAAACTCTAACATAATCTCTAGGACACTAGGGTACTCGTGACGTCACTCCTGGTCGTTCCCGTCCTCTTGAGTGTATAATTCATCCTGGGTCTCACCTAAGAACACAACGACAAATAACGCAGGGTGAGCGATAACGCCCAGTAGGACTTAAATCTCAATAGTCAAGCAGGCTTTAAATGATTAATGAATTAAAAGGCAGAGTAACTAATGATAGAGCGAGAGAGTCAAGTAAAAGATAGCAGGATAGCACATGAACGAAATAGCACAACTTTTCAAATATAGCATGAACGTCAATTATAGCACGAATAGTAAGATGGCCATAGTACAATAGCACAAAGTATAGCAATAGCACAACGAATATAGCATAGCACTTTTGTTGTCAACAGACAACGAGAGAATATAGCACTTTTGATTGTCATTAGATTAATCTTGATAGTATGGCACTTGGATGTAATGCCGACATCCTGATCATTTAACTCCCATGGGAAAATGGCACTTTCGGCCGCTCTCCCCAGGACCAGATCGGGCCCCATTGCGCTGGCATTGCTTATATTGTTTATCTTTAGACAATCAGTCAATAGCCAATATAGAGTACCAAGGAAATAGATGAGAGCATTAGATGAATAGACGAGATAGTAGAGTGAATGTGAAAAGATGAGCGAGTAGAGCATAGATGAGAGCTAGTGGACATTGTACGTAACACGTCGAGTAATCAGGCGATAGTAACAGTTGCACAACACGCGCACTTGGTGTTGGTAGTCAGGTGGAACTCACGACTCTACCACTGGCCATGTTAAGCACAGGTCCAGAGGTCCGACGTGATTCAAGATAAGAGTGAACTTATAATAGCCGTTTGGATCATATCGATCCCTAAAGGGGGTAATTGGTGTTAGGGTACAACCGGCTCGTCGAGTTCGGTGTTCCAAAACATCGCACGAATCGTAAACAAGTTCTTTTAAAATAAGACAAATAATTACATAATTACTAGATATGTTATGTATCATATTCATGCCAATTAAGCCGTATTTGGATGGTTCAAACTGTGTGCATGTGTCATGAAATCTTGGATGGAATTTAATCATGTGTATGTATTTTAAATCACATATAAATGTTCATCTTATATAAAGTGAAATGACTGCGGGTATAATTGGGATTAAAGGGTATACACATAATAGGCAATTAGAGCATTGCAAATCAGGGGTTTTCTTCAAAAATCCTTTGAACGCGACACACCCCAGTAAGGGTCGCGAAGGGTTCAGGGTAGATCGTGACAAGGGCTTGTACTGATCGCGACAGGCTGTTCAGGACAAGCGTTGAGATCGCGACAGAGGTATGAAGGGAACGCGACGGGTCTGTCAGGTCAGGTAGATAGATCGCGACGGCACGGCTTGTCACGTTCAGAACACGACGTGCCTGTCTGTCCCGACCAGACCCCAGAACGTGGCCTATCGGGCCTTCGCATTCTCAGGGCCTGCGCCTAAGTCCGACAGGAATCAGACAGGACTTTGGATTGCGGGCCAAACTTAACATATTTTCCACGGTAGTCTTTAGAAAATAAGAACAAATAGCACAGTCGAGGAAAAATAACGAAACTAGTTGCATATTGATCTAGACATGCATGAGTACTTAAAATAAATAGGGATTTGTCAATAGTTAGGGTTTCGACATGCTTTATTCACATCAAACATGAAGTACATGATACAGTGGGTAGTAGAGATGAACGATTTAATTCGTGAGAAAGGATGGACTAAAATTAGGGTTTTCAGGGGTGAAAGAAAGCTAACAACCCTCAGATCCTCCAATAAAAATTTCGAGGCTTGAGGTTTAGTGAACATGGAGATCAAGAGGTTTGAAGGGGGTTCAGGGTCGTGAGTTACAGAATTTGGAAAATCAAGAACAAAAGATTGGGTTGTAGGAAAAATACGAAATTTTATGGCTTTGTTCATGATGATTGGGATAACCTACAGATACATTTTCATAGTTGGTGCTCATGAGAATGCCTATCTTTCATGTTTTTCTTCTCTAGGGTAAGAACTTGAAGAACTCGGGGAAGAACTTGGTAGATTCCTCTTCTCCACGAATTCTCCTCCTCTTGGCCTCTCTTTCTGGTCCAGCAACCCCTTGGCATCAGCTAGGGCCGACCATGAGGGTTTTAGGAGAGCATTTAAGCTTCTCCCCATTCCCTTTCCTAATTGGACTCTAATTCCCTTTAATTTCGAATTTCCTCTTTTCCTCTCCCCTTTTTAAGCAAGAGATCTCCTAATTGGGTTGAGAGAGAGAGGATTTTGTGGCCAAGCAATTGGGGTAGGTTTAGGATTCCAAATCCAACCCAAATCACTTATTTTAATGCATTAAATACCCTCTTTTTATTTAAGTAATATTTTAGTTACGAATTTTAGATATTTTTCTATTATTCACCTTTTAAAATCTCTATTTTTAGCCCACTAATTTCTAATGGGTCCATTTAACAAAGCCCATTACTTATTTTCAGTTGATGGGTTTTATTTAATTCTCTTCTCTTTGATTTTCTAAATAATTTAATTAGTTTTCTCTTATTTGATTTTCCAATTATCAAGATTTTAATATTATGTAAATTTTTAAATTTTAATTTCTCCAAAAATTCAGGTTGCTACATCCTCTCCCTCTTCAAAAGAATTTGGTCCCCAAATTCATATGATCATAAGGGAGAAAATGTCTTACCGAAAAGATCGGGGTAGTTTCGACTGATGACTCCTTCCGGTTCCCATGTGGCTTCTTCCACTCCGCAGTTATTCCATAAGACTTTAACTAAGTGGATGTGACGGTTCCTGAGCTGTTGAACCTTTCGTTCCAATATCATGACTGGCTTCTCTTCGTATGTCACATCCTTGTTTAGCACCAACTTCTCGTGGGGAATGATGTGGGTAGGGTCATAGACATACTTCCTGAGCATGGAGACATGGAACACATTGTGTACACATGTCAGATACGGTGGCAATGCCAGTCGGTATGCAACCTCACCAATCCTTTCGAGTACCTCAAAAGGACCGATGAATCTAGGACTGAGCTTTCCTTTCACTCCAAATCTTTGGATTCTATGTGTAGGTGACACCTTTAAGAATACATGATCACCGACTTGAAATTCCAAGTCTCGCCTTCTTTTGTCGGCATAGCTCTTTTGTCTGGACTGAGCAGTCTTAAGCCGATCTTTAATCACCTGAATGTCCTTTGTGGTACGTTGTACCATGTCCGGGCCTAGCCATTACTGTTCTCCAACCTCATTCCAACATGCAGGAGATCTACAGTTCCTTCCATAGAGTGCTTTGAACGGTGCCATCTTGATGCTCGTCTGGTAACTATTGTTGTAGGTGAATTCAATAAGGGATAGATGCTCGTTCCAATATCCTTGGAATTGGATAGTGCAATCTCTCAACATGTCTTTCACTATTTGATTGGTTCTTTTAGTTCCCATCAGTTTGTGGATGGAATGCGGTACTAAAGTAGAGTTTAGTACCCAGTGCACCTTGCAGTCCTTTCCAAAAATGAGATGTGAATCTCGGATCTCGATCCGAGACTATGGATGACGGAACTCCGTGCAGTCTCACTATATCCTTGACATATAGGGCAGCTAGTACCTCTACTGACCACTTACTGTTTATGGCTAGGAAGTGGGCAGATTTGGTTAGTCGGTCTACAATAACCCATATGGCGTCGAGTCCACCATGAGTCTTGGGTAAACCCATGATGAAGTCCATGCTAATGCTTTCCCACTTCCATTCCGGAATATCTAGCGGTCTAAGTACACCAGCAGGGCACAGGTGTTCCACTTTTACTTGTTGGCAAGTAAGGCAGTGTGTGGCATGTTCAGCTACCACTCTTTTCATGTTCGGCCACCAAAATGTTCTTTTCATGTCTTGATACATTTTGGTACCTACTGGATGAATAGTATACTTTGTCTTGTGAGCTTCATCCATTAGCTTCCTCTTCAGTTCTTCATCGTTAGGGACGCATGTCCTCCCTTGAAAGACGAGCATTCCATCCTCGGTCATAGAAAAGTCTGGTCTTTCAGTTAGAGTTTCTTTGATGAGAACTAAGAATGGATCATCATTTTGTTGAGCTTTGATCTCTTCCAACAAGTCGGATTGAATCTTGATGTTTGCAACCAAGACTCGATCATCCCTATGTTCAATGTTGAAGTGTAACCTTGTGAATTGTTCTAGTAGTTGCATCTCTCCAAGGACTAGACTTGAAACAGATGCCATCGGCCTTCTACTAAGAGCATCAGCCATGACCTTCCCCTTGCTTGGATGGTATTGGATGATGAAGTCAAAATCTTTGAGGTATTCCAGCCATCTTCTCTGTCTCATGTTGAGTTCTTTATGGGAGAATAAATACTTCAGACTTTTATGGTTTGAGTAGACAGTGAATTTTTCTCCATACAAGTAGTGTCTCCAGATCTTCAAGGTGAAGACCACGGCAGCCAACCCCAGATCATGCACGGGGTAGTTGACTTCATGAGTCATTAGTTGTCTAGGAGAGTAGGCGATGACTTTCTCCTTTTGCATCAGTACACACCCTAGCCCAATCCCTGAGGCATCGATGTAGATTGAGAAACCTTCTCCCTCTATTGGCAGAGCGAGAACAGGTTCTGAGGCAAGACAATCTTTAAGAGTTTGGAAACTTTTCCCACACTCTTTACTCCAGGAGTAGGGATTTTCCTTTCGTGTTAGATGCGTGAGAGGAACGATGATCTTTAAGAAGTCCTTGATGAACCGCTTGTAATAGCCAGCCAGTCCTAGGAAACTTTTAATTTCGGTGACATTGGTTGGTCTCTCCCAGTTGAGTACAACTTCGACTCTAGAGGGATCAACGGAGATGCCGTCCTTTGAGATGACATAGCCTAAGAAGGACACTTCTTCGAGCCAGAATTCACACTTGCTAAGCTTTGCGTACAGTCTGTTGCCTCGCAAGACTTGCAGTGCTATCTTCAGGTGTTCTTCATGCTCTTCCTTGGTCTTGGAGTATATGAGGATGTCGTCGATAAAGACGATCACGAACTTGTCGAGGAAGGGCCGATATATGTTGTTCATGAGTTGCATAAAGGCTGCAGGAGCATTGGTTAGCCTAAAAGGCATAACAATGAATTCGTAGTGCGTGTACCTACTCCTGAAAGCCGTCTTAAAGATATTGTCCTCCTTGATCCTCATTTGGTGATAGCCAGATCGAAGATCGATCTTGGAGAAATATTGAGCTCCAGATATTTGGTCGAATAGTTCATCGACTCTGGGCAAAGGGTACTTGTTCTTGATGATGTGTTGATTGAGTTATCGATAGTCGATGCAGAGCCTCATCGATCCATCCTTCTTCTTGACGAACAGCACAGGTGCTCCCCATGGGGAAGTACTTGGTCTGATGAACCCCTTTTCTAGTAGCTCCATCAGTTGCGTCTTCAACTCCTTTAGCTGGGTAGGTGACATCTGGTACGGTTGACGCGATACCGGGGTAGCTCCAGGGATCAACTCTATGGCGATGTTGACATCACGTTTCGGGGGAATCCGTGGCAGATCTTCAAGGAACACATCGAGGTAATCTTGAACCATGTGAATGTCTTCTATCTTAGAAACCTTCTTTTCCACAACTACGGCTGCTAGGAAAGCAAAACTACCTTTCCTTATCATGTTATGGGCTTTTATGGCAGAGATTAGAGACATCCGTCTCTTATGTCTGATCCCAGAGAATGCCAATTTAGGAAAGTCACTGAAGGTAACCTTCCCTTTCTTATAGCCGACACTTGCCCCATAAGTGAACAACTAGTCGGCTCCCAAAATTACATCGTAGCCTTCCAAGGGCATACACACCAGGTCGGCTTTTAGGTTATGGTCTCTGATCATTACATCGGCAGAGGGAAAATATTTGTTCAATTTCTCGTTTTCCCCTAGTGGCGTTGTGACAGAGAACTCACACCCATGGATATAGGTTTAGTATTCACAGTATCAACAAAGTTTTGAGATATAAATGAATGAGTGGCTCCAGTATCAAATAAAATAAATGTTGATAATGAGAAAACTTGAAGGGTACTTTCTACCACGCCACCTTTCATAGCAGGTTCCTCATCATGCAGGGCTTGCAATCGGCCCTGTTACTTAGGCGCATTAGGGCGCCTCTCATTCTCTTTTAGTAGAGGGCACTCGGGGATCCGGTGCTCACGACTTTCGTAGTGCAGACATGCACCGACCTTCCTCCAGCATTCATCAGCCTTGTGACTTGGCTTGTCGCAGTGTTTATAGTTACTTTTTGTTGGAGTATATGGGACTATCGCCTTGGGTTTCCTTTCTTGGCTAGGACCCTCTGTGAGGTTGAGGGGACACTTCTTGCCATTGCTTGGCCTAGCAGATGATTGACCCGAGGTCAATTCCTTCTTCACGAACTTCCCTTTGATACGGTCGGTGAAGTCTGTAGCATCTTCCAGCAGCTGAGCCTTCTTCACCATCTCGGCATAGGTTTGGATGTCGAGAGGTGCTAGTTGGGTGATGTATTGTGGCTTAAGGCCGTTGAGAAAGTGGTTAGCCTTCATTCTTTCAGTGTTCACCAGATGTGCAGCATAGCGCGCCAGTCATGAGAACTGGGCTTCAAACTCGGCCACAGTTAGGCTCCTCTGTTTAAGAGTAGCGAATTCCACAGCCTTCCTTTCTTGGACACGCTCGGAGAAGTACTTGGTGTTAAATGCTTCCTTCAATTCGGTCTAGGTGAATTGACCGTTCTCCCTAGAAGCTTCCAATAACTCCCACCAAGCGCGGGCGTCCTTCTCCAGTTGGAAAATAGCTAGTAGCAGCTTATCCCCCGCTGCACATTGCATAACACAAAAAATTCTTTCCGTTTCCTTCAGCCAGTGCTCGGCTTCATCCGGATCCGTGGATCCACTGAACCTAGGCGGGTTCTGACTCCTGAAGTTACGATGCAGCTCGCTTGCACCACCACGGTTTTCGCCACCTTGGGTAGCTTGCATGATTGCACGAGTCAGTTCCTGAATGGTCTGTTGCATGCCTCTCATCTGAGCAGGTTTAGCAGCCATCTCGATTGCTTAGTGTAATCACGGGGAATGTGCACCCCAAAGACACGCAACATGATATTAAATCTAATAATATGGAAATAAGGAATGTGATTGCCACCTAGATAGTTGCCATAAATAATAATTAAGTAAGCTAACTATGCTAGGAATAGGAAAGAGGACAGTGGACTTACTGAGATCGTGACGGGTGACCCCGTCGCAATGGGCTGTTATCGCGACGCTCGTACATGGGGATGATGGGACCTCATGAGCAAGGCCTCCAGGGACTTCTCCTCATGGTGGTAGCCTTCCTCTATCCCCTAGAGAGTCCTAGGATGTGTTCAAGAGAGAGATAGAGTCCAATCCCGAGTTAGAGAGAGAGTCCAAGTTGTGGTGGTGTTCTAGAGTCTATCTTGAGTTTGGATGGACTTGGGGGCTCCTTAGGGATAAGGATAGGAGGTTTAGGTTGTAATCCAACTTAAAGAGACTTTAGATAGGCTCTAGGATGGAAAGAGAGGCCCAAAATTACGTAAAAATGTGTTTACGTGCATGGCGCTGTCGCGTCGGATCGTGGGGCCGCGTTCTTGTCACGACCATACACCAGGTCGTGACTATAAGACTGTCCATGTAGGTCCCACGAAAAGGGCCATAACTCTCTCCACAGACATCGGATGGATGAACCGTTTGTGGCGTTGGATTCTAGACTCAGAGGGATACAAAATGATAGTATGATATGCCAAATTTGGATTAGAAATGAGGAAGTTATGAGCTCTCAAAGTGAAGGCATGTTCACAGGATTGGGCAGATTGCACAGTTTTGATGTTTCAAGTGGATCTTGGCCATGGGCTTGAGAATGGACTTGAAATTGATGGTGAATGGGCTCATGATGAGCCAGAGAAAGACTCCAAAGTGATAACCAATTTGGGATGTCAATGATATGAACAAGAAATATGCCAACTTATAGGCCGAAAACGGGTGTCTAATGATTGCCCCTCCTTGATGCCCACTTTGCAAGGGAGCGAAGCGGAATGAGAGCGAAGTGTAATGAAATGGAATGAAGCGAGGATGAAGAAGAGTGGACTGAAAAGTGGGCATCAAGGTAAAAGAGACACCCGTCACAACCATTAAGTGATAGAAATTCTTAGGAAGACTCCGAACAAACCACAAGGAAGGGCGAGCACGGACGGCTCCTGTCTGGAACGACAAAAAAGGAAAACAAAAGAAGGATGATCAACCACTTGATTAAGAGGAACCCTAGCCGATTGGCCTGCAGGTTTCATCTTGGGAGGACATGTGCGTGCCAGGCGGGTCACGATGACTCAAAGCCTGGGAGCGGTTCGCAACCAAGACGGATCAGGGGGAATATTTAAGCTGATTTGGATGAAATAAGGGAGTAAATTCCAGACAGGAGTCGTACTGGCCAACTAGACCAAGGGACTAGTTCAAAGAAGACCTTCAAATTGTGAGTGGAATAGGATTTCTTGTTCAAGAAAATTAAGCTTGATTGATCACCACCAGGGAAACAACCTTTGACAAATCATGAGGCATGAAGCTCAAAGTCCTACATGATGCATGCTGGGTTAAAATAAAATAAAAATCATCAAATCAATTATGCAAAGAAAGGAGAAAATAGAAATACTCAAGGATAATAGTGCTAAAATGAATAAGAATGGGTCAAGAAACTACCTGCAACCGTAGTGTAGGCCTGAATCCATCGTTCCCAAACTTATTTAACTCAACGACTTATCCAGCGATTAGCAATGTGCACCTAGATCATCACTGTTTTTGTTGAAGGGGAACTCAGATCCCAAAACACATTGAAAAATAGTCGGTCCTTGAGATAATATAGTAGCATAAGTACCATATAGTAATGCAAGGGAGAAGGGATAGGGACACTTACCTGAACTTACCTGTGGAGTGCAGAACTCGCCATTTTTTTTGTTTTGCTTTTTCTGATTTTTTTTTTTTTTTTTGTATGTAAATGGAGCAATAAACAAAGAACTAAACAAGCTAACAACAACAAGCATAAACAACTCAGTCATCCACATGATTGAAACAAAGCACTAAAGAATAGCCAGGTTCACACATAGAGAGTCCTCTCATGGAGCCATTCAGATGAAGGAGAATATGTATGGGACTTGAGAAGGACTTGGTGGGATAATGAGTTTGAAATTAAAATCATGGGTGGAACTGAGGAGGAGAGACAGATCGTAAAGATGATGTGAGCAAGACTCAGACAAAAGTAATGAAGAAATGTGGAGATCTGAGCGGTCAATGCTTGGGAGCCAATGTACCTGCACACTTAGCATGTATGATTAGATATGCTCATTTTTTGTTATTTTTAGTTTGAAAACATTTGAATTTTTTTGAGTTTTGAAATTATTTGATTTTTTTATGTTTTTGGCAATATCTATTTTTTTTGGATTTTTAGAAATATTTGTTTTTTTTGGATTTTTTTGCATTATTTGATTATTTTTTTTAGATTTATGGAGAAATTTGATTTTTTGGGGATTTTTGGTCAATATCTTTTTTTGGGGATTTCGAACAATGCCTAAAGCCGACGTTAGTCCTTCCTAAAAAGACACATGAGACGGGAGGTACTCACCCTTACTACTATAGCACTAAAGCAAGATCAAACTACAGGCAAAGGGTCCCCATTCATTCCCCTTTCATTAAAGACCACTAAAAGGTCAGATGTGGATTAAGATGGTGGCATCCTGTAGATGGTTGCCCCTAACTTGCGGTGCCACTACAAAGGCCATACTTGGGAGACGACCCAGCCTTATAGAGAGAAAGAGAAGAAAGTTTGTGGATAAGTCTAGTGTAGGTTTTAAAGGACAAATTAGGCTTAGCTTCCTTCCACGGCATACCTCTTAGAGGTTTAATCTGTTGAGGAGGGACTTTTGGTCACATTATTATGCCTGTTTCTTGTTTGGGGCATGCGTACGACCAGGCTCAAGGGTGTCCCGCGGGGAACTATACTGCCACTATTTGCCATGCCCTTATTCCTTGATTTTCTTTCATTTATTCTTCTTCTCACTTTTATTTGGCTTTTCTTTTGCAGGTCTGATTGACCGTCCCTATTTGAGATTTCCTCTCATTGAGATGTGCTTAGGTCGGTCGCCTTTCCTAAATAGTCTTTTTGCCTTTACACTTCGACCGAGTAAAGAAGAGAACAACTTTTGCACCACCTAGGTATGGCCTAAATAGCAGCGATGTTTGCTAGAGGAGGCGACTAAGGTTGCCATGTGAGTGTGTGATGATCCTTGCTTAAGGTGACCTTTAATGACAGGGAATGAACGTCGGTTCCCTAGCGCGGAGCAATCTCTAGCCTGAGTGCTGCAGAAGCAAAATAAACCTAAGACTGACTCGACCACTGTAGTTGTGAATTGAGATGACTCTCTTTGATGTTCTTTGTGATGAAACAAAATTTACATGATTATTTGGTGAGCAACACGACCCCTTTATTGAAAGAGCGACCTGCATTAGTCTTTGAACTTTGATTTTGGTTGATTTTAATTAGCTCATTTGTAGGAAAAAGTAGGGGTGGCAAGAATTGGAGTCAACTTAACACAAACAAAAGGGAGACAAGGCTCTACATGAATATGAGGGATAAGAACCCTTGAACAAAAGGATTTACAAAAAAGGGGAAGAATGTTAGTTAGGACTGAAACCTCGAAAACAATGAGAAAAGAGGTCAGGACCCCGAGTAGGTAGTGAAGGAGGAATCGGGTCAGGCCCGAGATCAGGAGGAGTCGGAGGAATGAATTGTAGGATAGAGGGTGGAGGATCTGGAGGATCAGAAGGGGAAGTGGAAGGAAGGGAATCAGGACCAAGATTGGATGTCCCTAAAGGATGTGGGCCTGGCCTACAATCAGGAGGCTCGGGTGAAAGAGGAAAAGGGGAATTCTGAGCACTAAGAAGAAAGTCAGGTGACCCAGGTGGATATGGAGAGAAAACCTGGGAACCCCAAGGGTGATCGGGTGGCTCAGGAGGAAGAGATAAGTGAGGGTCCAAAGACCCTAAAGGAGTAGGAGGGGAATAATGCGGCACCAGTTCAGAATTGGGAGATCGGGCGCCTCCTCTGGGAACCAGATTGACCAAAATGAGTAGTATTGAAAGATCATGGTCACGAGATGACAAGATAGGGAGATCGATATTTTTCTTGAAGAATTTCAATCTTGATCTCAGCCTACTTTGCTTCTTGGCAGATTTCTTGTTGTGACGCCACAACTTCTTTGCTCTCACAGACAGATACGACGATTTCTTCTTGACATGTCGTCTTAAATAGCGGGACCAGGCAGCAGATGGCCTCGCTCTTCTCTGCAGCCACACGGCTCTCTCATCAATTATAGTTGTCATGACTATCATGTGCGCACTTGCCCCTTGGCTATCATTTGCATATCCAACCTTTATAGACACCCATGGGGGAACGCCATAAATTGACATTTTCATTAAGAAGGATTCCTTTGACAGGTAGATAGTGCAGACCCATGGGAACTTGATGCGCGGCACCATAAGCTTGAGACTTGGCATCTTGGCCTGACAATCTGGCATGAAGACCAACTCCCTTGACAGTTGAAGAGGGGAGGCTTCTGGGATGTGATGGGTGGCACTAGTACGACCAAATGATTGACAGACTGAGGCAAATTGCAAAGGACTCTTGGCAAAACCTTGAGTGTTCTTGGTGACATAGCAATGTGCCCCTGGTTAGGTTGAAACATGGCAAGGAGGGCTTTGGATGCTTCGGGCAGTGTGACTTCTTGCACCTTGAGTGACAGCTGATTCATGATGGCCTTAGCAGCCACGTGAGATAGCACGACGTTTGTAGAGAACCCCTTCTCTTGACCAGCCATATGCAAAATAACTGGGCGAGGAGTGATGATGGCATTAATGGTAGCATTTCCAATAAGCAACGTAATGGCTACCGACCCTGCTTCGGATCTGGCTGGCACTAGGGCCTGGGAACTCTTTTTGATAGTGCTCTTCTGAGGAGATGAAAGCTCATCCTTCATGAATGTGCCCGAGATAAGGACATAGATCGGCATGCGACTGATGTAGTTGTAAGGGTCGAAACACATGACTGGAACTGGGCTACCTTCACTCAGTCCATCTTGCATAGGGGAAGTAATTTCAAGGCATGCTGCTGGTGATGCACACCCGCTCCATTGGGATGTGGTGATGGGATGTATGGTGGCTATGGTGGGTTCTTCGGATGCAGAGGGCTTGATGTGAGGTGATCGGATGATGGCAAGGATAGGCTCGTGCGGAGAGAGCTCTTCCTCCAACTCAGAGGCTGAAGCAGCCTTACTCTTGGGAGTAGGAAACTCTTGCTCGGGCTCAGAGGTGAGTGGAGCTTGCTCGAGCCTTGGTGTGGTGGTGGTGGTATGCTCAGGCATAGGTGGTGGTGGCATAGAGAGAATGACAATGGGTAAGGATGTAGGGTTTAGAGTAGATGAGGGATTAGTGGGTTGCGGTGTTGGAGGAGATGACCGAGGGTGTACCGACACAATACGTCGAGCTGATAGCTTGTCATCGTGTCGTGGCCCGGTGTCGGGGGGAGGTGTGGTGGTGCAAGCCTGAGTAAAGGTTGGTGGAGGGGGTTGTTGAGGTTGTGACGGAGCGGATGGTGCACTTGGAGGATAAGTAAAGAAGTGCCTTTGGCCTTGAAATGGTGGAGATGACGACTGCCTTGATACTTGTACTGGCTGTCTTGGTTGCACTGCTGGTTGCTCGGGCGGCTGTTCTGCTGCTTGTGATGGGGAGGACTGCTGCCCCTGGTCTTGTGCTTTTCTCTTCTCTTGACAATGCAAGATGAGCGTGTGCATTTCAGACCAATTTATCTTCTGTTCTAGATCCAGATTACATATTACCTCCCGGAATTCGCAGCAGTTCGTGACTGTATGCCCCGGATGGCGATGGTACGGGCAAAATTTTGATCAGTCCACTGTCATGTCCCAACTTGGCTTTTCTGGACGGGAGTTGCAATGCATTAATGGACATCAGGGCCGTGATAACATCAGAGAGGGACTCAGGGAATAGATGATAATGGGTTCACTTTGGGCCAAGTGAATGTCGTGATGGCTGGGTAGTGGATGGCAGGGTGCTACGGCATTGACGAGGTGGCTGTTCTTGTGGAAGTGGGGCGAGTTGGCTATATGAAGGTGGAGGTGCATGGTGGTTAGTGGAGTGGGTAGGTGTGGGGTGGTGGATGGTATCAACTTGGGCCTAGGTTTGGACTCCCTCATATGTGGCCCCTTGAAATGAAGAATTTCGTTGTTGGGCCTCGAACATGGATGGCATGGGGGAGTCAAAGAGTTGGGTTTTAACAAAGTGATCACGGCTATATAATTGTTGCATGGATGTGATGTCGTTCATAGCCAGTATGTGGCGGTACATGGGCATTGCATTAGCAATGATAAGCTTGATTTTCTCCTCTTCTGGGATGTGCATCTGGACATGCGCGGACATCTGACGCCACCGGTCGACATAGGTTGCAAAATCTTCATCGGGTTTCATCTACTCAGCCGCCAGATCGGCCATTGAATACTCGGGCCCGGCCCGGTCTTGATATTGCTGTACGAATCTGGCCTTGACGATTTCAAAATCCTCGACTTCATTGAGAGGCAGGGAATAGAACCACTCCAGAGCAGGCCCATCCAATGACCGCCTAAAAAGATAAGCCAATAAGCGGCGATCATGTTGATAGGACACCGACTCATAGAGAAAATCCTTCAGATGGATGTAAGGGTCTCCAGCCCCATTGTATTTGCGATAAACAGGGAGCTGAGAAGGTGGAGGGATCCGGAGACCACGGAAATCAGGGAGAGTATCATTGAAGGAAGGTTTTGGCTTTAACTGCCTCTGCAAGTCATTGAGCTCTCGCTTCATAAACTCGAACTCGGATTTGAAATCCTGAGCCGAGGTGGATTGTGGATAGCGAGGACCAGCTTGGGAATGAGAGCAGAATCAAGAGTCAAGGTCCGGGCCAGATTGAGCATAATGGGCCGGTTGCAATGATGTGGGCTGAACAGAAGAATGGCCCGATCCGGGAATGACAAGGTGGGTGGATCTAGAATGAGCAGGATAATGTCGACCTGTTGGGCCCATCCTGGAAGAAGACCGCAGAGCAAAGGTGGATAACAATTCACGGGCCTGGTCAGGGCCCATTTCAAGTAGGAGGCGCTCCAATTCAGCGGTCTCATTAGAGGAGGATGGTGACGGGACAGAGTGGGAAACGACACTCTCGTCGGCCCGATGGGCCCTGGACTAGGCCGAATTTGGAAGAGACTCATGAGACAAAGGGTCTAAATGAGGAGAAGAGGTTGGAGGATAGGTGAAGTGAAAAAGAGCCATGAGAGGGTGGGGAATCAAAAGGATACACTAAAATACAAATAAGGGGGGTGCAACAACAATTAAAATCACACAAGGAGGGGATGAGAAAGGAAGTTCTCAAGCAAACACCCAAGTTAACATGATATGTGTTAGGGTTTTCACGTAGCCTTTTAATGGATTGATTTAATTGAATTGCACTCGGCTAAAGAGGAACCCTAATGGGTGTGTACTCAAGTAC
The DNA here is from genome assembly GCA_014218235.1 of Colocasia esculenta. Classification (NCBI taxonomy): domain Eukaryota; kingdom Viridiplantae; phylum Streptophyta; class Magnoliopsida; order Alismatales; family Araceae; genus Colocasia; species Colocasia esculenta. Next base: position 95,959,348 of record CM024761.1, on the reverse strand, counting down.
TCCGGGATGACTAAGGGGGAACACACAACTCACGCGTGATACAGCCTGATCTATGGGTACAACGGGTACAACCAGCCCGACGAACCGCAACGTGCGTACGGCCACGGGGACTTACGAAGGCCCTCGGTAGGCGGCCCTGGTCAGTCCACGAGTACTCACAGGTGAGAGGGTCTGCTCTACCAAGGAGGAAAACCTAATCAGCACGGATCAGAAGTGTATGCATGAGCCTAGGTGCACCAAAGTGCATGCAAGTCTAACCTAAACTAACAAATAGTGACTGGCGGGTCTCTATTGACGTCGCGACGACCAGATCCGCCGCGACATTATCGCGACCAAAGATTCGGCCGCGACAGCAACAGGGCACAGAAACCCACAGTCACACGCAAACAACAACAAACAGACTAACCTAAAGCACAATACAATCACGGAAGGAAGTAAACAACACAGTGTAGCTATCTAGATAGACAGAAACTGATGCATGGAGGGAAAACAGTAACATACACTGCGTACCTATAGTCACGTCTCCGACCACCGCCGCATGTAGGTCGCAGTCACCCGATATGCCGCGACAAGAACCGAGAACGTACAATGGAAATAAAAGGAAAAGCCGAGCCCTAGAAGGATTCTAACAGACAGAAGCGCGAATATACATAGCAGAACAGCATGGGGAAGACATGGATACACCTTCAGTGAAGGAACAACACATGAGGAAGAGGGAGAACACATACCTGTAGTCGCATCCACCCTTATGGACGCGATGCTAACGCGGCGGCGCGATGCTATCACGGCGGCGTGAAGCGCCGCGTTAACAACCGAGAACAAAAGGACAAGAAAGACACAAGAACAAACCTAACAGGGTATCTAATAAGCACATAAACAGATCATCATGGCAGGCACACAAGCAAAATCGGCGAAGCTAGCACTGAAGGTCCCACTGTGATCGCCAAAAGGTGTAATCACGGGGAATGTGCACCCCAAAGACACACAACAGGATATTAAATCTAATAATATAGAAATAAGGAATGTGATCACCACCTAGATAGTTTCCATAAATAAGAATTAAGTAAGCTAACTATGCTAGGAATAGGAAAGAGGACAGTGGACTTACTGAGATCACGACGGGTGACCCCGTCGCGATGGGCTGTTATCGCGACGCTCGTACAGGGTGCGTCTATGCTGTCGCGTCGCCCTCCTCTGCCGCGTCCTCTGCAGTGTGGGAGAATGATGGTTGGGACCTTCTTCCTACCTCCGGCCGGCCATAGGACAAGAGCCGCTCGCGGATCTTCGCTTGGGTGCCTGCCAAAACAACGAAAACAAGAAATAAAACCATGTTAGACTATGTTAAGTGTAGTAGCTATTCTTAAATGAAAGAATGATGTGGAGCATGGAGGGAATGGACCTGGGGGGTGGTTTTTAAACCCCTTGGGTAGTAGGAAAATGTGGGGAGGAATATGTATGCAGAGAAATCTTGGAAGAGGAGAAGAAGGAATCCTAACTCATGTATACATGTGTAAAACATGGAAAAGAAATGAAAAATGAAAACTAAACATATACTGCCCCGTTTGATGTGATTCTAGTTGGAGGTCAGAGAGGAGGATGTCATGAACAACTTTCATGAAGACATCTTGAAGAGATCTGGCCTGGTTTGGGCTATGGAAGAGATGATAATCCCGCATGTGTAGATCTCGATATGAGAGAGAAAGTGAAGATCAATCTGCTGTAACTTTTCGCACAAGCCACCAATCGACGTGATTCCACTTCGAGGTTGAAGAGGGCTCCATGGGGAACAACTTTGATGAAAAAACATCGAAGAGATCTTGCCTGGTTCGTTCTCCACAAGCCGTGCAAGAACTGCTAGTCCTGGAGGCGATATGAGAGAGAAAGACGAAAGAGAGAGGAGGAAAACGTGAAGTACAGCTTCCTCTCTGCGTTGGGGATGATGGGACCTCGTGAGCAAAGCCTCCAGGGACTTCTCCTCATGGTGGTAGCCTTCCTCTATTCCCTAGAGAGTCCTAAAATGTGTTCAAGAGAGAGATAGAGTCTAATCCCGAGTTAGAGAGAGAGTCCAAGTTGTGGGGGAGTTCTAGAGTATATCTAGAGTTTGGATGGACTTAGGGGCTCCCTAGGGATGAGGATAGGAGGTTTAGGTCGTAATACAACTTAAAGAGACTTTAGATAGGCTCTAGGATGGAAAGAGAGGCCAAAAATCATGTAAAAACGTGTTTACGTGCATGGCGCTGTCGTGTCGGATTGTGGGCCGCGTTCTTGTCGCGACCATACACCAGGTCGCGACTATAAGACAGTCCGCGTAGGTCCCACAAAAAGAGCCATAAATCTCTCCACAGATATCGGATTGATGAGCCGTTTGTTGTGTTGGATTCTAAACTCAGAGAGATACAAAATGATAGTATGATATGCCAAATTGGGTTTATAAATGAGGAAGTTATGAGCTCTCAAAGTGAAGGCATGTTCACAGGATTGGGCAGATTGCACAGTTTTGATGTTTCAAGTAGATCTTGGCCATGGGCTTGAGAATGGACTTCAAATTGAGGGTGAATGGGCTCATGATGAGTCAAAGAAAGACTCCAAAGTAATGACCAATTTGGGACATCAATGATATGAATAAGAAATATGCCCAACTTATAGGCCGAAAACGGGTGTCTACACTTAGTTCCTACAAAACTAGCTTACTGTTATGATACTGATGTGAGATTTAATTCGTGCGTGTGTGAGTTTATTTTAGTTAGTTACCCTTGGCTCTAACCACAACTCATGTAGGTAGGACAATTGACTCTAGTCGAGGCTGAAAACCTAGATCATCCTATACTTAAGAATAACCTAGGCTCTGATACCACAAAACTGTCACGCCCCAACGCGGAATATTAGAACGCGAGGCAGTAGCAAGTAAACGGGTATAGAGCGAGTATTAGACATCAAACCATTGGAAAAGAATAAATACTAAAGCAAATTCATTCATTTATAATCTTTCAAATGTCTAGTTACAACTAGTAATATCAGAGCCAATCTATAGGGCCCAATTACATTGAAATAAAGCAAAAGACTAAACTAAAACTTTAACCTAATCTCTAGGACACTAGGGTACTCGTGACGTCACTCCTTGTCGTTCCCGTCCTCTTAAGTGTGTAATTCATCCTCGGTCTCACCTGAGAACACAATGACAAATAACGCAGGGTGAGCGATAACGCCCAGTAGGACTTAAATCTTAATAGTCAACCAGGCTTTAAATGATTAATGAAATAAAAGGCAGAGTAACTAATGATAATTCGAGAGAGTCAAGTAAAAGATAGTAGGATAGCAAGTCAACGAAATAGCACAACTTTCCAAATATAGCACGAACGTCAATTATAGCACGAATAGTAAGATGGCCATAGCACAATAGCACAAAGTATAGCAATAGAACAACGAGTATAGCATAGCACTTTTGTTGTCAACAGACAATGAGAGAATATAGAACTTTTGATTGTCATTAGATTAATCTTGATAGTATGGCACTTCGATGTAATGCCGACATTCTGATCATTTAACTCCCATGGGTAAATGGCACTTTCGGGCGCTCTCCCCAGGACCAGATCGGGCCCCATTGCGCTGGCATTGGTTATATTGTTTATCTTTAGACAATCAGTCAATGGCCAATATAAAGTACCAAGGAAATAGATGAGAGCACTAGATGAACATACGAGATAGTAGAGTGAACGTGAAAAGATGAGCGAGTAGAGCATAGATGAGAGCTAGTGGACATTGTACGTAACACGTCGAGTAATCAGGCGATAGTAAAAGTTGCACAACACGCGCACTTGGTGTTGGCAGTCAGGTGGAACTCACGACTCTACCACAGGCCATGTTAAGCACAGGTCCAGACGTCCGGCGTGATTCAAGATAAGAGCGAACTTCTAATAGCCGTTTGGATCATATCGATCCCTAAAGGGGGTAATAGGTATTAGGGTACAACCGGCTCGTCGATCATGTGGGAATCCATGGACAGAGAAGACTTACGAAGGCCTTGAACAAAGACTCACTAGTCCGGCAGAAGGAATATCCGACGGAGAGTTCGTCTAAGTCAAGAAAGTGTGTAAAGAAATAAGTGCTCGACATTCTAGAGCAATTCTAGAGCAGTGGAGCGTCGAGATCGGTGTTCTAAAACATCGCACGAATCGTAAACAAGTTCTTTTAAATAAGGCAATTAATTACATAATTACAAGATATGTTATGTATCATATTCATGCCAATTAAGCCGTATTTGGATGGTTCAAAGTGTGTGCATGTGTCATGAAATCTTGGATGGAAATTAATCATGTGTATGTATTTTAAATCACATATAAATGTTCAATTTATATAAAGTGAAATGACTGCGGGTATAACTGGGATTAAAGGGTATAGGCAAAATAGGCAATTAGAGCATTGCAAATCAGGGGTTTTCTGCAAATATCCTGTGAACACGATGCACCCCAATAAGGGTCGCGACAGGTTCAGGGTAGATCGTGACAAGGGCTTGTACTGATCGCGACAGGCTGTTCAGGACAGGCGTTGAGATCGTGACAAAGGTATGAAGGGAACACGACGGGTCTGTCAGGTCAGGCACATATATCGCGACGGCACGGCTTGTCGCGTTCAGAACGTGACGTGCCTGTCTGTCGTGACTAGACCCCAGAACGTGGCCTATCTGGCCGTCACGTTCTTAGGGCCTGCGTCTGAGTCTGACAGGAATCAGACAAGACTTTGGATTGCGGGCCAAACTTAACATATTTAACACGGTAGTCTTTAAAAAATAAGAACAAATAGCACACACTCGAGGAAAAATAACAAAACCAGTTGCATATTTATCTAGACATGCATGAGTACTTATAGTAAAAAGGAATTTGACAATTTTCGACATGCTTTATTCACATCAAACATGAAGTACATGATATAGTGGGCTATAGAGATGAACAATTTAATTCGAGAGAAAGGATGGACTAAAATTAGGGCTTTTAGGGGTGAAAGAAAGCTAACAATCCTCAAATTCTCCAATAAAAATTTCGAGGCTTGAGGTTTAGTGAACATGGAGATCAAGAGGTTTGAAGGGGGTTCGGGGTCATGTGAGTTACAGAACTTGGAAAATTATGAACAAAAGATTGGGTTGTAGGAAAAATACAAAATTTTAGGGCTTTGTTCATGATGATTGGGATAACCTACAGATAAATTTTCATAGTTTGTGCTCATGAGAATGCTTACATTTCACGTTTTTCTTCTCTAGGACAAGAACTTGAAGAACTCGGGGAAGAACTTGGGAGATTCCTCTTCTCCATGAATTATTCTCCTCTTGGCCTCTCTTCCTGGTGCAGCAACCTCTTGGCACGAGCTAGGGATGGCCATGCGGGTTTTAGGAGTGTATTTAAGCTTCTCCCCATTCTGTTTCCTAATTGGACTCTAATTCCCTTTAATTCTGAATATCCTCTTTTCCTCTCCCCTTTTTAAGCAAGAGATCTCCTAATTGGGTTGAGAGAAAGAAGATTTTGTGGACAAGCAATTGGGGTAGGTTTAGGATTCCAAATCCAACCCAAATCACTTATTTTAATGCATTAAATACCCTCTTTGTATTTAAGTAATATTATAGTTACGAATTTTGGATATTTTTATATTATTCCCCTTTTAAAATCTCTATTTTTAGCCCACTAATTTCTAATGGGTCCATTTAACAAAGGCCATTACATATTTTCATTTGATGGGTTTTATTTTATTCTCTCTCTTTGATTTTCTAATTAATTTAATTAGTTTTCTCTTATTTGATTTTACAATTATCAAGATTTTAATATTATGTAAAATTTTAAATTTTAATTTCTCCAAAAATTCAGGTGCTACACTACCTCTCACCCACTTCAAACCAGCGAAGTGGCGTCCTGTATGGCTGACCATACAGAGCCTCGTATGGTGCCATTCCAATGCTCGAGTGATAACTGTTGTATATAAACTCTACCATCGGATGGTGGGACTCCCAAGTGCCACCCCAGTCCAAACAACAAGCTCTCAACATATCCTCCAAAGTCTATATAGTCCTCTCTGACTGACCATCTGACTGTGGGTGATACGCTGAACTCAACCTCAACTCTGTACCAAGAGCTCTCTGCAAACTGCGCCAAAACCCTAAAGTGAACCTTGGATCTCTGTTAGAAACAATCGAAACTGGGGTTCTATGCAACAAAACAACTCGGTCCACGTATAGTCTAGCAAGCCTGTCCACTGACCAAGACATCCTGACTGGAAGGAAGTGCGCTGAGTTGGTCAACCTGTCCACAATCACCCAGATACCATCATGCCTCTGCGGAGTACGGGGCAAACCAACCACAAAGTCCATGGTGATGTCGTCCGACTTCCACTCGGTAATGGGCAATGACTGCAGCTCACCACCAGGATGCTGATGCTCAACCTTCACCTATTGATAGGTAAGGCAACGAGCGACAAACTCTGCCACACTCCTCTTCATCCCTACTCACCAAAAGAACCTCTTCAGGTTATGATACATCTTGGTGGAGCCATGATGAACATCATACCTCGACCGGTGTGCCTCTGATAACAGCGCCTGCTGCGCATAATAGGGAATGTACAATCCGCTTCTGAACCTGACCTCACTGTCCTCATCCAGCTCAACATCTGGCATCTGCAAAATATCTACCAACTCTGAATCTACCTGCTGTGCCTCAAGTACCTGACGGTACACTGACAGGCGAACTGACAAACTGGTCATCACTGCACGGTCTCTGTACCTCGAAGGGTAGAAAACTCCTTGAGACAAGTCCTCAAATAATCTCCACTCTCTAACCATCAACGAACTCAAGCGAACACGCCTGCTCAAAGCATTTGCCACGACATTAGGCCTTCCCGGGTGATAGGAGAGGGTAAGGTCGTAGTCCTTTAGGTACTCTATCCATCTGCACTACCTCAAGTTCAAATCTTTCTGAGTGAAGATGTACTGTAAACTTTGATGGTCGGTGAAGATCTCGAACACCTCGCCGTACAAATAGTGCCTCCACAACTTCAGAGCGAACACCACTGCTGCCAACTCTAAGTCATGAGTAGGGTAGTTCTCCTCATGCTTCTTCAACTTCCAAGAAGCATAGGCAATGACCCCACCATGCTGCATCAGCACTGCACCCAAACCTGACCTCGAAGCATCTGTGTAGACCACGAAACCTCCGCTACCTGATGGCAAGACTAACACTGGTGCTGAAGTCAACCTCATCTTCAGCTCTTGAAAACTCCTCACGCAGTCCTTTGTCCAAATAAATCTGGCCTCAAGTCTGGTCAATCTGGTCAACGACTCTGCAATCTTGGAAAAATCTTGGATAAAACTTCTGTAGTAGCCTGCCAAACCCAAAAAGCTGCGAACCTCTGACACTGAAGTGGGCTACTCCAAGACAACACTACCTCAACCTTAGTAGGATCCACTGCCACACCAGAACCTGAGATCACGTGTCTGAGAAAGTGCACCTCCCTCAACAAAAATTCGCACTTGTCGAACTTGGCATAAAGTTGGTGACTCCGCAATGTCTCCAACACGATCCTCAGATGCTCCTCGTGTTCCTCGTCAGAAGCTAAGTAGACCAAAATGTCATCAACAAAGATGACCACAAATCTGTCCAGGTAGGCACTGAACACCCTGTGCATCAAATCCATGAAAGCTACTGGCACATTCATGAGCTCAAATAGCATCACGGCGAACTCAAAGTGATCGTACCTCGAATGGAAAGCTGTCATGCCAATATCTGACTCTCTGATCCTCAACTGGTAGTAACTTGATCTCAAGTCAATCTTCGAAAACACCTTGGCTGACTGCAATTGATCAAACAAGTCAATGATCTTGGGGAACAGATACTTGTTCTTCACTGTGACCTAGTTCAATTGCCTATAATCGATGCACAATCTCAAGCTGCCATCCTTCTTCCTCATGAACAGCACTGGAGCTCCTCACGACGAATGGCTCGGATGGATAACAAGCTCAAGCAACTCTTGCAACTGGCGCTTCAGCTTGCGCAACTTAGCCGCAACCATCCGGTATGGTGCCTTCGACAAAGGCATCGTACCAGGCAAAACCTCAATGGAGAACTCTACCACCCGCTCAAGTGGCAACCCAAGTAGATCCTCCAGGAAAATATCGGGGAACTCACAAACAATAGGCACATCAAAAATCGATGACCCGCTAGGATCCAAAGAACAAATAGAAGCAAGATATGCTACACAACCATCACAGATGAAATGACGAGCTCTACAGAAAAAAAGAAAAGGTCGACGGGTAGACCAGATACCTCGGAAATAGAGAACAGGCACTCCAAGTATCTCAAACTGCATGGTCTTCTGCTGACAATCCACCACGGCTGAGTAAGCCTCCAACAATCCATGCCAAGGATGACGTCAAAGTCACGAAGCTGCAACGCATACAACCTGGCCGGCAACTAGTGTCCCTAGACCTCAATTGTGACACCCTCAAGGTAACCGAACACGCAAAGTACCTATAACCAGGTTTGACGCCTTGTCCAGGTTATACAACCACGCCCACACTGTGGCGCCTACTAGGGCTGTTGCTGTTGCGGCGGCTACTGGTGCTGCGGAAACTACTACTGCTGCTGGTATGGCTGAAACTGCTAAAGGCTGCTGATGCTGCTAAAACTGCTGAGGCTGCAAATGGTACTGCCCCTACTGCAGCTGCCAGGGTGCCTGCTGCTGAGGAGGGTACTCGTACTGCAACAACTGCTGGGTGTACTGCACTAGCTGCTAGACTTGCCCCATTGGGCAATCCCTCTTGTAGTGGCCTGGTAAACCGCAAGTGTAACAAGTCACCTCTTGCCTGCCCTGCTCAGCCCCCTATTGGACCGACTGCTCTGCAAACCTCGACTGACACTTCTGCTGCTTGCCCCGACCACCCCCACGAGTGGTCATCTGCTTGAACTTCGAGCACAAATTGGATCTGCCTGAACTGCCTGAGCCCGAAGAAAAAGATGTCGCACTACTACGACTACCTGCGGGGCGTTGATACGGTGTGGTTCTGGAGGAAGCTCCTCCCTGCTACTGCTGCTGTTGCTGCTGGGGCTGCCAGGTCTCTCTCTCTCCAAGGCGGTGGCCTTAGCCACAGCCACTCCCAAAGTGGCTCACATATGAGCTATCACTCCCCACCTCAAATCTGGCCTCAGTCCTGCAATAAACCTCTCTGCACAAGCATTCTCACTGCTGGCAACATGAGGAACATGCCTCAACAACCTGACAAACCTTTGGTGATATTGAGCAACCGTCAGATCACCCTGAACCAACTCATGAAACTGATCTCACCTCTCACGTCGAGCAAAGTCGGGAAAATACTCGCCATGGAAAACCTCCAGAAACTGCTGCCAAGAAATCTGGTCCAAGCACTGCCCGGTGAAGTGTGTCTGCCTCTGAACTCTCCACCACTGATGGGCTGACCCCTTGAGCTGGTATACTGCCAATTTGACCTGATCCTCATTGGCGCATTTCGTGGTCTCGAACATATGCTCCAACTCATGCGTCCAGCTCTCATCTCTATCCGGGTTTTAGTCACCATAGAACATCGACGGATAGAGATGTAAGAACCTCTCCAAGAGGGTTGTCCTGTCCTCAGTGACAGCCGTCCTCCTCCTACCGACCTGGGTACTCCCAGTACCCGACGCCTGCTGAACTGTTGGCTGCTCCACCTGTGGATTTGCCTGCTGCTCTGGTACTATTGGGGGAGGTACTGGCAGCTGACCTCCCACTGCCATCTGTCCTGGCTGCCACGTCCCCTGGTATAGGGTCTTGAAGAACTGCTCGACCAAGGGAAACCAATCCGCATACTGCTGTGGCGGGGGCTGGTACCACTGTTGCTGCTGCCCACCTGCTGCTGTTGCTGCCGCTGCCTCCTGAGGCTGTGCCACCAACTCCTCTACTGACACCTCCTCCTGAACCTGACCTGGCGTTGGCATATCCCTGCTGCTCCATCAACTCTCTGGCCTGCCTACGCCTGCGCGGAGCCATATCTTGCTCGTCACACAACCAACACGGTTAATGATACTAAGTAGAGTGGCTAGAAGTGTACTTGTACTACTGTTGGGACCTTCTGTTGTAGTTTAAATCCACTACAAGTCCTATTAGAGTCTCGCTCTGATACCAACTTTAACGACCCCGAGAACCCAACCCTCAGCCCAAGCCGAGGACCCGATTTTCGCGGTTGCTGCCCACGGATCCGGGGACCCGGAAGGGCTATAACACAAGTCTAAAAGAATATGTAAAGGAATTAGACGTCAACTACTGAAGTAGAAGCACACTCGCGGAAGCAAAAAGAAGAGCGAGACCGCTGCGTATCGCTCTAGGTACAATCCCAACGCACACAACTAGTACAAGTAAAAAGGGGAAGGATAGAGCCCTTAGGGGCATACCCCAAGGGTGAAGTACAACTGAATGGGAGGACCAACTGCTAGTTACGGGGACGATGCCTACCGCCCCGCCCCGTCTACTCCGTCCGACGCGCGCCCTGCCGCTGCTGAGAAGTCTCACCTGGAAAAAGAAGGGATGAGCTTCACAGCAGAAGCTCAGTAGGGACTTCCAATCTCCTACTGGCTCTAACAGGCGAGAAGGAAATATATATAAACAAATTAAATAACAGCAGTTATATATATTCTACTCTACCAAAGAAAGTGTGGAAGCAAAGCTACTGACTACCGACGGTACGGAAGAGGTAATACAGTTAAAAACTCCGTAGAACCTACACGTCGTGACCACCAGACGGCTGGCAACTGAAACAGAGAGAACCCTGCCTGGACAAGAGACACTAGCTACGGAAATCATTACCACTAGTCAACCGTCAAGTGCGTCCACTGACGTCATATCCTCGGCCCATGTTCAAACCTCCATGTCTCGTCAGAGTGGAGGCAGGAGCACAAAGTACACAACAGTAACCACCGTAGTCTGGCCGGACTACGGTCCCGCGCCTGGCCTCTCTAAGTGGTTCCGGGGCCACAAAGACCGAGGTAGTGAGAAAAAAAGAACTGGCTAGCCTGCACTGGATAGAACTCTGGCCGTCCTCGGTGTCCCGGACCAACCAAGAGAGCTCTGCAAACGACTTGACACCACTGTTCTAACCATCGTTTTCCCCTCTACTCTGAAGTCCGTGACTCGAGTACGCTCGTCGCCCCGAACACTCCCTCTAAGGCCCACGAGGATGGGGGTCCCACGCAAACAATAACAACCTCTCTCATTGGACAAGCCCTCAGGTGCTGAGCACTGGGTGAATGACTTGTGTAGGACCGTACTAGGAACTATAACTAGTGCCACAGGTACAAAAATAACCAGAAATGGCAAAGACTCCACGAGAAACGAAACTCTGCAAGACTTACCTACCTCTGCTGCTGTGGCGACGCCCAGGGCCATCATGACACTATCGCGACGCCAAGGTCGGTCATCACCATGTCACGGTGGCCATGCCGGTCGTGACATGATCGCGACCCCTAAGCCGGTTGCGACCTCAATCGAGTGGGGTCTCGGGATAACCCTCCCGAGGACCACCACAAATCTGGTACAAACCATGCCAATAGGGGGAGGGGAGCATGGGAAACACTATAAAGACTTCCAATCAAGTCAAACCACCCCTAAACCCCAATAAACATGCATTTCAAGGAAATCTACGCTCGAGGAAAACCTCCCTCACCACGACCATGGACCTCACTCACCCCACAACCTCAAAACCACGGAGGATAGAAAGATCTCAAGGGGAGGGGAGCATGCTAGGATGAGTCGGAGACGAGGGCCCCTACCTCGAGGAGTAGAGCCGACCCGTTAGGGCCTTCATGTCGAAATGGCCACCTCCTCCTCGCTCCAAGCACCACGAACTCGTCGCCTACACGAACGGGGCATCACCTCCTTGCCCAAAACACCCAAGGAACGCTAGAGAAGCAAGAGGGCTCAGAGGGGAGAACAAGGGGGAAGAAGAAGAAGAAAGGAAAGGGGAAGGAGAAAGGGGGCGCTGGCCTCGTTTTGAACCGATGGGCCCCGAGATGCGATGGGTTGGGCCGGCGTGATAGCAAGCCTGTCACGACGCCCCCCGGCATCGCGACCATGTCGCGATAGCCAGCCCCGGCACGACACCAAAAGCGGTCAAACCTCGAAGACCGGGAAAACCGGAACGCTACTATTGATGTGAACCATGTTTTAAAGAATTTTTGATAAATCTGCATGAGATCTGTTTTATTATTAAAATTAGTTTACTGTTTCGAAAAATCTGAAAATTTAGGAATGTGATATATAACCTGTGTGATACCTGTGATAAAAATTTCATGTTGTTTTAACAATAGTAGGTACTGTTATTAGTTTAACAAGGGTAATTGACCATGATGAGCATGTTTAACTTTGATTAAGTGAAATTCAGTGTTTAGCAGCATGATTAGGGATTTGTTGTGATTAATTATCATTGTGAAACAGTATGGTTTTGTTCTATAACTGAGCTATGAATATATGTTAAGTGCATGTAAATGAGTTAAAGTGTATATGTAAGTGAATGAAGCATGTGATAATGTGATAATGTGTAAAATTGTGCTGATATTTACACTGCTACCATAGAGGGCTGTGGAGCTGTACTGTAGTAAAGTCCCTATGGGAAGGCTCAATGTGTTGTGATATTCTATGGGCATTAGGATGAAATCCTGGCGGTGGACAAGTACGACTGGTTAGAATGGAGAGGGCTTCTCCCGGATCTACACAGTTAACCAAGATTCGTCACTGTGTTGCCTAGGTGATGGGTATGTGTATGTGATGTGTGTCTTTCTTATGGTGGTTTGGACTATGTGTCATGGCAATTAAGTGTAAAAAGTGTGAATGTGAATATGTGAATTGTGCAAAATGTGAAATATGAGCATGTGAAAGTGTAATGTGAATATGTTAGCATGTGAAAAGTTGTGATTTCATGTAAATGTTATTTATTTGTATTAAAACAACAAGCTAAACATGTGAATAAATGTTAGAATAACATGTGAAAATGATTAGATATCATGCTAGGTGTGTTACTTACCTTGTACAAATTCCCATGTTCTAAAAGTTTAGAATTGGGCAATGATATGAATGGAGTGTGACTATGAATCATGTTACATGTATGTGTAGGTTGTTATGGTTATTTTAAATTGTTATAAGCATGTACCATGGATTGCTTGCTGGGTCTTTTTAGAAGACTCATATTTGCTTTTTGCCGTACAGGTGAGACAAGTGTCTCCATTCTTGAGGAGAACATAGCTAGGAGCGACTCCGAGCGCGAGGAGTAGCTCTACTTGTGGACTTGCTACACATTTGCTTTTCTTTCATTAGTATGTAAGCAATGCGATTGTATATTTCATATGGACAATGTATTTTATTTGGAGTTGTAATAAGATGGACATTGTAATTTCTTTCACCATTATATAGACTGTGGATTATGTGATGATGGGAATGAGAATAAGTATTTTTTCCACTGTACTCTTTTGATATTTTAGTGCATCTCAATCTATTGTTTAGTGTTGGGTAAATGTCCCACTGTGACGACACCTTTTGTACCGACGTGGATTGGTATAATTGTACCGATATAAGGAGGGTCGTTACAGAGATTGGTATCAGAGAAGGGTTGAGATTGTACATGAATATACTATCATCTTCACAATATGCTAAGTCTTTATAGGATTTGTTCATATATGTTGAAAAAATATAAAAATGAATGAAAGATAGTTAAGAAAATGGTTAGGACTAAATAACTTAGTTTCTAACTAGATTAATTTGTTTTACAAGCTATGGCTACCCGTGGTAGGCATGGTTCTTAGGCTCGAGATGATGAGCAGAGGCGTGAGGACATAGATGAGCAGTAGGCCCCAGCACCCCAGGGTCCTACTGTACTTCCTTAACCACCGCTTGTGAACTATGGTGTATTCATGCAGGGTCTAGTTCAGGCTGTCACGCCCCGCTAATTTAGCAGCGGAATAAATCGGGGAGATGTGAGCAAAGTGCAGAGTAATGTAAATTGCACAACAGTTGAGTGATTCAGAGTGTCTAATGAACAATAATTAGAATAATCTCTTCATTTCATTAAGATTTCACTAAAACTATTACAACCACTAATCTAGAGCCAATACATAGGGCTCAATGACATCAATACATTGAAAAGGAAATCTAAGGCAACAACTACTATACTCCAAGGTACTAGGATAACTTCATGACTTGACTCCAGGTCGCTCATCACTCGGGTCTGTCCCAATGGTGTGAGTAACGTCAACGTCCGACTACCTGAGACACAATAACAAATAACAAAGGGTGAGCGATAACGCTCAGTAGGACTTAAATCTGATGGGTCAAGCATGCTTTAAATGATTAATGCTTTAAAGAGTATAGTAACTAAGGATAGAGAGTGTCATGTAAAGTCGAGAAAGTAATAGCACAAGTAACATCGTTCAAATAGCACGTGAATCAAGTATAGCACAAAGAATATGATCAAGTCACGATAGAAAGCGATAACTCACGATAGCAAGTAACGTCATTATCAAACAATAGCAAATAACCTGTATAGCAAGGAGAGTGAGAGAGTAGTTGGCCATATAGAGAGTTAATTGCACTTCGATTGATTTTCATCAATCGAAATAGTATAGCACTTTGATTAACTTTCATCAATAGAGATAGTATTGCACTTTGGTTATCCGTAGATAGCGGAGAGAGAGTATAGCACTTGTTTGTCAATAGACAACGAAAGAATATAGCACTTTGTTTGTTAAACGACAACGAGAGAATATAGCTCTTTGTTTGATTGTCATAGATTAATCTTGATAGTATGGCACTTGGATGTAATGCTGACATCTTGATCATTTAACTCCCGCGGGCAACTGGCACTTTTCGGGCTCTCCTCCCAGGACCAGATCGGGCCCTATTGCGCTGGTATTGGTTATGTTGTTTATCTTTAGACAATCAATAGATGGCCAAATAGAGTACAAAAAAAAGATGAGAGTACTAGATGAACAAACGAGATAGCGGATAGAATGTGAATAGAGGAGCGAGTAGAGTATAGATGAGAACTATAGGTTATTGCGCATGAAACGTCGGGTAACGGTGACAGTAACAGTTGCGCAACACGCGGAATTGGTGTTGGCAATTCGGTGGAAATCACTACCTTTCCACTGGCCATGTTATGCACAAGTCCAGAGGTCCAGCATGTTTTAGGATAAGAGTGAAAGCAACTAAAGCCATTTGAACTTTACTGATCTCTAAAGGGTAACATAGGCGTTTGGGTACAACCAGCTCGTCGACCATGTGGGAACCTATGGACAGAGGAGACTTACGGAGGTATTGAACAAGGATTCACTAGTCCGGCAGAAGGAGTATCCGACGGAGAGTTCGTCTAAGTCAAGAGAAAGTGTGTACATAGAAACAAGTGCTCGACGTTCTAGAGGAATTCTAGAACAGTGGAGCGTCGATAACGGTATTCTCAAAACTTCGCGAGAAAATGACGAATAGTGCATTTAAAAATATGGCAATTTAAATATATAATTGAAATAAATTATCAGATGTATTATGAGATATTTTCATGCCAAGTTAAGCCATATTGGATGGTTCGAAGTGTGTGCATGTGAATAAGAGAATCATGGATGTAATAGGATCATGTGAATAACTTTTAGTTAATTATCACATAACCACGTTAAACAGTGTTGTTACTGTGTTTAGGATAATTAATATGGCACAAAATTACTATAGGAAGTCAAGTTGAGCAAAAATGTAGGGTTTAGGTGAAAAACTGCAGAACGCGACGTACTGGTGTAAGGGTCGCGACAGGGACAGTTTAGAAACGACAGGGTCGTCTGAGGATCATGACAGGTCGGTTAGGTCAGGCGGCCAGAATGCGACGGTGTGCCTGTCGCGATCAGATTGCGGCATGCACTATGTTGTGATGGCCCTGAGAACACGGCCTATCGGGCCGTCGTGTTCTCAGGTTCTGCGCCTAAGCAAGAGTGGGAAAAGGACAGGCCTTGGATTGCGGTCCAAGCCTTCCCTATTTTGACATAGGGTGATTAAAAAATTCATAACTAAATGTACAGTCGATGAAAAATTGTGAAATCACCTGCAAACTAATCTAGACATACGAGGGTACTTACAGTAAATTGAAATTTGCAAACATACATGGTTTCGACATGCTTTAGTCATGAGTATTCATAAAGAATAGAGAACAGTGGACAATTGAGGTAAACAAATTAATTCGCGAAGTAGGGTGGATGAAAATTAGGGCTTTCAGGGGTGTAAGATTCCTAACAATCATCATTATCACCAGTAAAAATTTCATAGCATGGGATAGAGTATTCAAAGAGATATAAATTAAACATAAAGGTTCGGGGTCGAAGAGTTTACAGGACTTCAAAAATCAAAATCAAAAGATTGGGTGAAGGAAAAATTATGAACAAAAAGGGGTTTTGTTCCTGATGCATGAATCAATCTACAGACAAATTTAATTAGATTTTGCTCATGAGAATGCCTACCTTTAGCTTGTTTCCCTCTTCTAGGGTTAGAACTTGAAGAACAGGGTTGGTGGCTTGAGAAATCCTTCTCCCCACGAGATCTCCCTTTCCCTGGCCTCCTCTCCTCGACCAGCAACCCTTGGCAATGAGCTAGGGCCGGCCATGGAGGGTTTAGGAGTGTATTTAAGCTTTCTCCCTTTCTATTTCCTAGTAGGACTCTAACTCCTATTAATTTGGGATTTCCTATTTTCTCTCCTCCTTCTAAGCTTGTGAACTCCTAATTGGGTTAGGAAGGAATCTAAATTCGTGGCCAAGCAATTAGGGTAGGGTTAGGAACCCAATTCCAACTCAAACTACTTATTTTAATACTTTATTACCTTTTTTCATTTAGGTAATATTTAAGTTATGAATATAGGATATTTTCCCATTATTCCTCTTTTAAAAATCCCTATTTTGGTCCAATAAATTTTTAGAGGGTCCATTTAACAATGACCATCATTTAATGGATTTTAACTTATGGGAATTTCCCCTTTTAATTAGGGAATAATAGAGTTATAGATTTAAATTATATTTTTTCTTACTTGAATTTATTCATAGGGTATGAGGGGTCCATTGGTCCATTTCTGATAATGGGTCATCAATACATGATGTTGGAAGTCTTTCCTACATGTTCATTTGATTTGTGTTCACGTTATATTTCTGTGTTAACGGTTTTTTCGACTTAGTTTCCTAGCTAATTGGGATAATTAGTCACATTATGACGTAGGCTTGGCCAATCAAATTTTTCATTGCATGAATTTCTTCGTAGAACACTTAGGAATAATGTTTGGGGTTGAATTACCATTTTTACGAAATTTTTCGATGTGTTCTTGCACATACGATAGTGGTACGTATGTTTCTATTTATTATAGAAATTATTATTTCGAATTTAGGGGTATATTTTCCTAATCTTTCCTCTTAAACTCCTATTTGGCCCATTAACCTTTATATGAACCATTTGATAAAGCCTATTACTTATCATTATTTTAATGGAATTAAATTATGAGGCTTCTCATTTAGAGATTAATGGATATTGTCAAATTCAATATTATTCGGATAATTATTTTACCTTTACCTTCCATTTTCGATCCAGCATCTAAATTATTATTATCATTTTTTGATCATTTTATTTATTTGTTTTAAAAATCTGCGGTATTACATCCTCCCCCACATAAAAAGAATTTGGTCCACCAAATTTCATGACTTCTTCAGTCACAAATGAATCATCATTCTATCCTAAAGGTAATAATTAGGGTAAGTTTAGAGTTACCTTTTACGGCTATCACTCGTCATTTATAGAGAGTTATGCCACTTCCTTATTTGGATCTTGGTATGTTGATTCTTCTTGACGTCTGCTCTCCATCCTTGGGCATTCTCCAATCTTGTGGTCTGAGCTACCACATCGGAAACACTTCCCTTGAATCTTCCAACAGTCCTTCGATAAGTGTCTTGCCTTGTTGCAGTGGTTACATTGATCCTCTTGACCATGGGACAATCACTTGCCGTTCTTCTTATTCGTCATCTTACCCTTACCACTATTTGGTCGCTCTCTCTTATCTTAGTGTACCACTTCTTCTTGCTAGTGGGGGTTTCCTTTAAGAGCGGACATCTAGCATTTGATGTTCCAAATTGCCACAATGTAGGCTTGCACCAGCCTTACGCCAACACTCCTTGGTCAAATGTCCCGGCTTATGACAATGAAGGCAGATGATCCGGAAGAACTCCTTTATGTTTCTTTGCTGGTTTGCCTTCTTGCCATGATTATATCTCCTCTCCCATTCTTATTGGTCTCATTTTATCTTCTAGTCGCTTCAGAGCTTTTCTAGCTGGAGCGGCTTTTGACATGTCAGAACTAGCCTTGAGTTGGTCTCATGTCGGCGTCCATAAGGGTCCTTCAAGAATGAGGTTGTCATTAGGATACGAAGTAGCATCTCCTCTCCCCATTCTTATTGGTCTCATTTTAATCTTCTTAGTCGCTTCCAGAGCTCTATCTAGCAATGAGCGGCTTGTTGACATGTCAGAACTAGCCTTGAGTTGGTCTCATGTCGGCGTCCATTAAGGGTCCCTTCAAGAATGAGGTTGTCATTAGGATACGAAGTAGCATTAAATTAATAGGTATAAGTATTACATATTAGATTTTAACCACGGTTCTACCCAAACCTCACTTAGGTATGATGGTTGATTTTAGACACGTGTCATGGCAGTTTGTCCTAGGACATCCTAGACCTAAGATATCCAATGAGGACATCCTAGAACGTCCTATACCTAAGACATCCAATTAAGACATCCTAGGCTCTGATACCAACTGTCACGCCCCGCCAATTTAGTAGCGGAATAAATCGGGGAGACGTAAGCAAAGTGCAGAGTAATGTAAATTGCACAACAGTTGAGTGATTCAGAGTGTCTAATGAACAGTAATTAGAAAAAACTCTTCATTTCATTAAGATTTCTCTAAAACTATTACAACCACTAATCCAGAGCCAATACATAGGGCTCAATAACATCAATACATTGAAAAGGAAATCTAAGGCAACAACTACTATACTCCAAGGTACTAGGATAACTTCATGACTTGACTCCAGGTCGCTCATCACTCGGGTCCTGTCCCAATGGTATGAGTAACGTCAACGTCTGACTACCTGAGACACAATAACAAATAATAAAGGGGGAGCGATAACGCTCAGTAGGACTTAAATCTCATGGGTCAAGCATGGTTTAAATGATTAATGCTTTAAAGAGTAGAGTAACTAAGGATAGAGAGTGTCATGTAAAGTCGAGAAAGTAATAGCACAAGTAACATGGTTCAAATAGCACGTGAATCAAGTATAGCACAAAGGATATGATCAAGTCACGATAGAAAGCGATAACTCACGATAGCAAGTACCATCATTGTCAAGCAATAGCAAGTAGCCTGTATAGGAAGGAGAGTTAGAGAGTAGTTGGCCATATAGAGAGTAAATTGCACTTTGATTGATTTTCATCAATCGAAATAGTATAGCACTTTAATTAACTTTCGTCAATCGAGATAGTATTACACTTTGGTTATTCGTAGATAGCCGAGAGAGAGTATAGCACTTGTTTGTCAATAGACAATGAAAGAATATAGCACTTTGTTTGTTAAACGACAACGAGAGAATATAGCACTTTGTTTGATTGTCTTAGATTGATCATGATAGTATGGAACTTGGATGTAATGCCGACATCCTGATCATTTAACTCCAGCGGGCAAATGACACTTTTCGGGCACTCCTCCCAGGACCAAATCGTACCCTATTGCGCTGACATTGGTTATGGTTTATGTTTAGACAATCAATAGATGGCCTAATAGAGTACCAAGATTAGATGAGAGTACTAGATGAACAAACAAGATAGGATATAGAACGTGAATAGATGAGCGAGTAGAGTATAGATGAGAACTATAGGTATTGTGCATGAAACGTCGGGTAACGGTGATAGTAACAGTTGCGCAACACGCGGAATTGGTGTTGGCAATCCAGTGGAAATCACTACCTTTCCACTGGCCATGTTATGCACAAGTCCAGAGGTTCGGCATGTTTTAGGATAAGAGCGAAAGCAACTAAAGCCATTTGGACCTTACTGATCCCTAATGGGTAACATAGGCATTAGGGTACAACGAGCTCGTCGACCATGTGGGAACCCATGGACAGAGGAGACATACGGAGGCCTTGAACAAGGATTCACTAGTCTGGCAGAAGGAGTATCCGACGGAGAGTTCGTCCAAGTCAAGAAAAATTGTGTACATAGAAACAAGTGCTCGACGTTCTAGAGAAATTCTAGAACAGTGGAGCGTCGGTAACGGTATTCCCAAAACTTCGTGAGAAAACGACGAATAGTGCATTTAAAAATAAGACAATTTAAATATATAATTGAAATAAATTACCAGATGTATTATGAGATATTTTGATGCCAAGTTAAGCCACATTTGATGGTTCAAAGTGTGTGCATGTGAATAAGAGAATCATGGATGTAATAGGATCATGTGAATAACTTTTAGATAATTATCACATAACCACGTTAAACAATGTTGTTACTGTGTTTAGGATAATAATATGGCACAAAATTACTGTAGGAAGTCAAGTTGAGCAAAAATGTACGGTTTAGGTGAAAAACTGCAGAATGCGACATACTGGTGTAAGGATCGCGACAGGGACAGTTTAGAACACGACAGGGTCGTCTGAGGATCGCGACAGGTCAGCCAGGTCAGGTGGCCAGAACGCGACGGTGTGGCCTGTCACGATCAGATCGTGACAGGTAATGTGTCGTAGCGGCCCTGTGAATGCGGCCTATCGGGCCGTCGCGTTCTCAGGTTCTGCACCTGAGCCTGAGCGGGAAAAGGAGAGGCCTTGGATTGCGGTCCAAGCCTTCCTTACTTTGACATAGGGTGATTCAAAAATTCATAATTAAATGTATAGTCAATGAAAAATTACAAAATTACCTGCAAACTGATCTAGACATACGAGGGTACTTATAGTAAATCAGAATTTGCGAACATACATGGTTTTGACATGCTTTAGTCATGAGTATTCAAGAAGAATAGAGAACAGTGGACAGTCAAGGTAAAAGAATTAATTCGTGAAGTAGGGTGGATGAAAATTAAGGCTTTCAGGGGAAAAAGATTCCTAACAATCATCATTATCACCAGTAAAAATTTCATAGCCTGGGATAGAGTATTCAAAAAGATATAAATTAAACATAAAGGTTCATAGTCGAAGGGTTTGCAGGACTTCAAAAAATCAAAATCAAAAGATTGGGTGAACGAAAAATTATGAACCAAAAGCGGTTTTGTTTTTGATGCATGAATCAATCTACAGACAAATTTAATTAGATTTTGCTCGTGAGAATGCCTACCTTTATCTTGTTTCCCTCTTATTGGGTTAGAAATTGAAGAACGGGGTTGATGGCTTAAGAGATCCTTCTCCCCATGAGATCTCCCCTTCCCTGGCCTCCTCTCCTCGACCAGTAACCCTTGGCAACGAGCTAGGGCCGACCATGGAGGGTTTAGGAGAGAATTTAAGCTTTCTCCTCTTCTATTTCCTAATAGGACTCTAACTCTTATTAATTTCGAGATTTCCTATTTTCCCTCCTCCTTCTAAGGTTGTGAACTCCTAATTGGGTTAGGATGAGATCTAAATTCATGGTCAAGCAATTAGGGTAGGGTTAGGAACCCAATTCCAACTCAAACTACTTATTTTAATGCTTTATTACCTTTTTTCCATTTAGGTAATATTTAAGTTACTAATTTAGTGTATTTTCCCATTATTCCTCTTTTAAAAATCCCTATTTTGGTCCAATAAATTTTTAGAGGGTCCATTTAACAAAGCCCATCATTTAATGGATTTTAACTTATGGGAATTTCCCCTTTTAATTACGGAATAATAGAGTTATGGATTTAAATTGTATTTTTTTTACTTGAATGTATTCATAGGCTATGAGGGTCCATTGGTCCATTTCTGATAATGGGTCATCAATACATGATGTTGGAAGTCTCTCCCACATGTTCATTTGATTTGTGATCACGTTATATTTCTGTGTTAACGGTTTTCCGACTTAGTTTCCTAATTGGGATAATTAGTCACATTATGACGTAGGCTTGGCCAATCGAATTTTTTGTTGCATGAATTTCTTCGTAGAACACTTAGGAATAATATTTTGGGTTGAATTACAATTTTTACGAAATTTTTCGATGTGTTCTTGCACATACGATAGTGGTACGTATGTTTCTATTTATTATAGAAATTATTATTTCGAATTTAGGGGTATATTTTCCTATTATTTCCTTTTAAACTCCTATTTGGCCCATTAACCTTTATATGAACCATTTGATAAAGCCCATTACTTATCTTTATTTTAAGGGAATTAAATTATCTGAATAATAACTCCTATTATTCGGATAATTCTTTTACCTTTACCTTCCATTTTCGATCCAATATCTAAATTATTATTATCGTTTTCTTTTTTTTTATCATTTTATTTATTTGTTTTAAAAATCTGGGGTATTATACAGGCGATGCAGACCCAGGCTCATGCTCAGGCGGCACTGCAGGCTCAACTACAGGCTCAGGTTACAATTGTTAAGTAGGAGTAGCCTGTTTTTATGAAATGTAGGATTGCTATATTGCTTCTATTGCTTGTTGTCTTAGGCTTAGGCTCCGGCTCCGGCTCCAGTTCCTCAGGAGCAAGGCCATGGTGGTCCTTCCATCATGGAGAGATTCAAGAGGATGGCTCCACACTCTTTTAAGGGGGAGAGTCAGCCACTTTTAGCAGAGAGCTGGATGAGGACGGTAAAGAAAATCTTCCGGGCCATTAGGTGTGCCGAGGAGGATAAAGTTAGCTTGGCCACCTATATGCTGCAGGTACTTAATTTATATATGCTTGTACTTGTGTAAGTTTAGGCTTTGTCTAGATTGGTGCTTATGAGTTGTGCTTTGCAGGAGAGAGCCGATGTGTGGTGGGCTTCCTTACTTCGCACCAGGTTCGAGGATGGCGTGATTGAGGTGTCTTAGGATGAGTTCACGAGGCTTTTCCGAGCCAAGTTCATCCCCGAGCATATCTAGGACAAGATGGAGCAGGAGTTCCTTTCTCTCACTCAGGCTCTATGGCGGTGTTGGAATATGAGGCCAGGTTTGCCGAACTGTCCAAGTATGCTCCTCATATAGTTGCTGATGATCATAGGAAGGCGAAGAAGTTTGTGATGGGTCTTAACCAATCACTGAGGTCGAGGCTTGTGGCGTTTAACAACCGTTCGCTAGATGAGGCTCTCAGCGCAACGTACAGGCAGAAGAGCGAGATGGATCAGTATCTCGAGGAGAAGAAGGCATCGCAGAAGATGTCCACACCACCTTTCCAGCAGCAGGACAGGAAGAAGGCCGTGTACCAGTCACCGCAGCATCTAGTGGCGGCATCCAGTCCGCAAGCTGTTGCTCCACGGTCCCCCGGCGTCAGGCCTAGAGACAAGAAGAAGTGCCCTCACTGTGGTAGAGCGTATGGCGGCACCGTGTGTTGGAAGTTAGCGGGGAAGTGTCTCAAGTGTGGTAGTACCGAGTATTAGATCCGAGTTTGTCCCAGACTGCAGCACGGTGTTCACCGTGGAGTGCCAGCCCCAGTAGTGGCAGTAGCAGCACCACCAGCGACAAGGAGACCAGGAAGGCCTCGAGCCCAAGCTCGAGTGTTTGCTTTAGCACGAGAGGATGCGGAGCATGCAGAGAATGTCACGGAAGGTACGGTTCTATACTGGGGTGTGCACGCTCGAGTTTTATTTGATACGAGTGCCACACACTTGTTCATATCCGAGCGGTTTGCGAAGCAGTTAGCATTAGAGTCTGGAGTAGAGGCTGAGGAGTTAGAGGTTCCTTTGTCTGTGCACACACCGGCAGGTACGGTATCGACTAGGAAGTGTATTCCATATTTATCGGTGTGTATTAAGGACCGAGGCTTAGATGGGTGCTTCTTTTTGCTTAAGATGTAGGACTATGATGCAATTCTAGGTCTAGATTGGTATAAGGAGCACTATGCTTTGGTGGATTGTCATGGGAAGAAGATTACTTTCTGTATTCCTGGTGAGGATGAGTTCTCGCATCCTTTGCCAAGGAAATTAACGGGAAGGTTTGTGATCTCCGCCATGAAGGCGATGAGGATGGTGAACAAGGTGTGTGACACTTTTCTTACTAGCGTGGTCTTAGTACCAAAGGCTGATCAGTCACCGACCCTTGAGGAGATTGAGGTAGTGCAGAAGTTTCCAGACGTGTTTCCTGATGATTTGTCTGGTTTACCACCGGCTAGTGAGATAGAGTTCACTATAGAGTTGCTTCCAGGCACCTCTCCTGTCTCTAAGGCTCCATATCGGATGGCACTTGTGGAGTTAGCTTAGCTGAGGACGCAGTTGCAGGATTTGCTGGACAAGGGATTCATTCACCCTAGTGTGTCACGTTGGGGTGCACCTGTATTGTTCGTGAAGAAGAAGGATGGTTCCCTCAGGTTGTGCATTGATTATAGAAAGCTCAACCAGGTGACAGTGAAGAATAGGTATCCCTTACCGCGGATTGATGATTTATTCGATCAGTTACAGAATGCATCGGTGTTCTCTAAGATTGATCTGTAGTCTAGCTATCACCAGTTGAGGATTAAGGGTGAAGATGTGTCCAAGACATCTTTTTTGACTCGTTATGGGCATTATGAGTTTTTGGTGCTTCCATTTCGTCTGACCAACGCCCCTGCAGTGTTCATAGATCTCATGAACAGGGTGTTTAGACCTTATTTGGATAGCTTCGTAGTGGTGTTCATTGACGATGTGCTAGTCTATTCTCCCGATTAGGCTACACACCGTAAGCATTTAAGGGTTGTTCTGGAGGTTCTCCGAGAGCACAAGTTGTATGCTAAGTTCAGCAAGTGCGATTTCTGGATGCACGAGGTTCATTTCCTTGGGCATGTTATCTCAGGCGCTGGAGTAGCAGTTGATCCGGCGAAGGTCCAAGCAGTGTTAGATTGGGAGATCCAAAAAACCGTGAGAACATAGACAAGTTCATTATTAATGTAGGGTAATAATATACAATTATTGAAGTAAATTACCAGATATATTATTGATGTATTTTTAGTATGATCTCATGTCAAAAATTCAATATTTTGTGTGTGCATGTGAGAAATCAAGAGAGCATATAAGAGTCGTGAACACATCTTTTAAATAAGAATTTCCTGTGAATATTATTAAACATTGGTTAACATGATGGTATAGTTTGTTATAGAACATTTCAAGGGTTTAATCATATAGCATGTATGACAAGATTTAATTGAATATAAAGCTTGCTGGAAAACACTGTCAAATCGCGACGGGGTACATGGTCGCATTTAAAAACAATAGATGTAACTAATCGATTACTGACTAGAAATGCGACGGCAAGGTCTGACGCATTCATGATAATCGGTAAGCGGTGAATCGATTTGGTGACCGCTAAAGGGCGACAGTCTTGATGGTCGCGTTCAAGGGGTAAAGATGGAATCACAACGGGATAGTCTGACACATTCATATGACTTTTCCAAATACAAAATAGGCACAAAGACCAAGGGCGGAAAATAAACCAAATCGCGACGGCATATGTGGTCGCGTATCAGATAGACGCTGAAACCTATGCAACACACAGTTTGATGCAATAAGATCCTATTAGAACAGATATAAAACACGACGGCCTGGATGGCCGCCTTTAAGGTAATCACGACGTTCGGGTTTGTCGCATTACAACCTATGAATCGCAATGTCTGGAGTGGTCGCAACTTATTCTTCAACCCGAGAATAGTGAAAACGACACAGTCAATGCATGCAAGGCCTATAACTTGGGATCTAGGGCTCTTTAGGCAAACATATGAACATGAAAGTTGTAGAGGATGATGAATAGAAGAGAACTATAGTTTTGGATTGACCTAATTTGACCTCAGTATGCGTGAAATATGTTATGAACATTGAAAACCTTAATCATGCACGATGTAGGAAAAATGCCTAATACTCATAGCATCCTCAATAGAATTTAGGCAAATAGGTGCATATGGAATTAGACAGGAAGAGCTTTAGACATATGATTGTTCTTGTTTAGCCTGAGAGTACCTACCTTTCATCAATATAAACTTCTATGATTCTGGGCACGAAGAGTGGGCTTGTAGATTTTCTAGCAGCCTTCTCCCTTCGATTCCCTCCTCCTATGGCCTCTCCTCCACGTCCAAGAAGTCTTAGCAATGCAATTGGGTCGGCCAAGAAGGGTTTGGCGGTGTATTTATGCATGTGGCATTATTTATTCCTAACACAACTCTAACTTGTTTTTTAACTACAAATTTCCATGTTTATCTTAATCCTTTTAATTGGGTTAGGATGGGACTCTAATTTCATGGCTAGCTAGTTAGGGTAGGGTTAGGAGTCCAGTATAGATGCGTATGAGTCATATTAATTACTTACTTGCCCTTTTTAAATTAGGCAATAATACAGTTACGAATGTTAGGGTATTTTCTTGTATTATATCATTTAAAACTCCTATTTTGGCCCAATAGTTTTTATATGAACCATTTAATAACGCCCATCACTTAATTTCGCTTATTGGGTTTTAATTAATTCACTTTTCTTTAATTATCTCCATTTATTTAATTATTTAAAATAGTGGGTTGCTACATCCTCCCCCTCTTAAAAAGAATTTGGTCCCCAAATTCATATGATCATAACAGGGAGAATGTCTTATCGAAAATGTCGGGGTAGTTCCGCCTCATTGTAGATTCGGGTTCCCATGTGGCTTCCTCTACTCTACGGTGATTTCATAGAACCTTTACCACAGGAATAGACCGGTTCCTGAGTTGTTGAATTTTTTGATCCAGTATCTTGATTGGCTTCTCTTCATAAGTCATATGCTTATGCAACACTAAGCCCTTATGGCTTATGATATGGGTAGGATCATACACATATTTCCTGAGCATAGAAACATGGAATACATTGTGTATGAATGCTAAGTGTGGAGGCAACTCCAGTCGGTATGCGACTTCACCAACCCTTGCGAGCACTTCGAAAGGGCCAATGAATCTTGGACCTAGCTTCCTTTGACTCCGGACCTTTGAATTCCATGGGTAGGAGACACCTTCAAAAGAACATGATCTCCCACTTGAAATTCTAAGTCTCTCCTCCTTTCTGTCATCATAGCTCTTTTGTCTGGATTGGGCAATTTTGAGATGGTCACGAATAACCTGGATGTCCCTGGTTGTAGCTTGTACCATGTCAGGACCTAACCATTGCTGTTCTGCAACCTCATTCTAGCACAGGGGATCTGCAATTTCTACCATATAATGCTTCGAATGGAGCCATCTTAATACTCGCCTGATAACTATTGTTATAAGCGAACTCAATTAAGGATAATTGCCCATTCCAGTAACCTTCAAAGACTATAGTGCAGGCTCCCAACATGTCTTCTACAATTTGATTTGTCCTCTAAGTCTGTCCATCTATTTGGGGATGAAAAGTAGTACTAAAGTTGACTTTAGTACCGAGCACAAATTGTAGTCCCTTCCATAAATGAGAGGTAAATGAAGAACAATTTACTTGTAAATGAACAACGATTGTATAAGTCATATTCACATAGATTTCTCTTGAATATTTTGAAAGTTTTTTTGGCGCTCATTGAAAAGTCAAATATCTTCTGACAGATAAAGCTGTATGCTTAATTCAAAGCAGTGTCAGAAAAATATTTGACCTATCAGTTTTAGCATGTTAAGAGAAATACAGCAGAGTGCACTGTCATCGTGAAAACACTATTTTGTGCTGACACACTGCTCCATGCTCACCGATCTCAAAGACCACCAAAGGTAGATCAAGGCAAGAGATCATCAACGACTAGAAGAGCTACAACGGATCTCTTCAACGGATCTATTCTAAAGCTGCTCATATAAAAGATGGAGCATTGCTGAAGAACAGAAATAGGAGCCTTCCTGAAAATCCTTCAAGGAGTGTACAACTGTGAGAAGAACCTTCACGCCACAAACACTCAGAGAAGAGAGAAGAGCTCGAGCCAAAAATCTACAGAAGCTTTCAAAGCAGAAGTCTTCATCGCCTTCAAGCCTTCTTCTCTTCCATTCTCCCTGTGCTCATTGTAATCATGGGGGAGAGTCTATGACTGTGAGCTAAGTCCTGAGTGTTCATCTTGTAATAGCTCTCAGCCTCATCTTTCTTTTCTAAGAATGATTTCTATCCAGCTATAGGACTGTATACAGTGTGTAACCTAGCTAGAGGTTAGTGTCTAGCAGAACCTTGTTGGGGTTTGTACCAACAGGACCTAGCTGGGGGTTTAAGTCTAGCAGAACCGCACTGGGGTTTGTTCCAGGAGGTTTACTTTTGAACCTGTAAAAGAAGTAGGTTTGCTTCTGAGCCTAGAAAAGAAGTGGGCTGCCTTCTTGCCCGGGAAAGAGAAGAAGACCTGGTGGGGTATCCAGGGTGTTATAGTGTCCTTGAAGGGGACTGTACCTTCGGTTAGTGAAATCCCAAGAGTTTGCTTGGGGACTGGACGTAGGACTTCCATGTGGGAAGGGCCGAACCAGGATATATCTCCTGTGTCCTTTTGTGTGATTGTTCTTTTGCTTCCGCACTGCCACTCTTCATCACACTAACACTGACCAAACTTTTAAGTGTTCACGTTTTGATTTCAGATTTCAGAAAAACCTATTCACCCCCCCCCCCTAGCTAGGTTACCTTGCTACCGTACATAAAGGGCCAACAAGTGGTATCAAAGCAGGTCTCTGAACTTTCAAGAAGATCCAACGATCTTAGAGCAAAGATCCATGGCAGCTCAAGGATATGCTGAAGGCCAATCAGTCACCAGACCTCCATTCTTTGATGGAGAGGACTACCAATACTGGAAGATGAGAACATAATGCTTCATTCGAGGCACAGACTTTGATCTGTGGCAGGTAATTGAGGTAGGTGATTTTGTTATTGTTCCTGCTGAAGGCACTACTGCTATTACAGCTGCAGATAAAAGTAAATTATCATTGAATTTTAAAGCAAAGAATTATTTATGTTGTGCTTTATCTAAAATAGAATTCAGCAAAGTATCCGCATGTATATCTGCTAAAGATATGTGGGACAAATTGAAGCTCACATATGAAGAAATACCCACTACGGATGAAATACCTACTGATGCTCAAGTGTTTAAAGAAACAAGATAGGAAGCTATAACTCCATCATCTCTAACTATCGCCACTCAAGGGGAGCAACAGGAAGCACCTCAGGAAGTTATCCTTCCACATGAAGAAGAAGAGATAAAGGAGGAACCTCAGATTGAGGGGGAGCCTCATATCTTTTTCAAAAAGGATATCTCTGAAGAAATAAGCGCTGAAGAAGCTTCTGATGATGAAAAAGTTGAGGATAAGGCTCATAAAATCCATGTAACTTCTCAGAGACATCTTCTATAAACAACTCCTCAGGTAGCTTCAACATTAAAGAAGAAAATGCCTATCTACTCGTGATGAACAAAAGGAAAAGGCATTCAAATGGGTATGGTTAGAGGATACTCAAAAACATCCGATTGGTGATTACCAACTCTTCACTTCATTCCAATCTGAAGAGGAAGTAGTCATCCTTTAGTTTTAGTTTTCTATTTTTAAACCTCATCTACTAACAATGTTTGCAAGTTTTTTTATATACAGATAAAAATCTTGAAGACTTGACAAAAACATGTCAAAGGTCAAGAGCAACAAGATCTGACTTGCCTTACATTAAGGGGGAGTCTCATGCTCAGGGGAGCACAGATTAAGGGGGGTCATTCCTTATCAACTATTATTGTTGAACCCCTCTATGGTAAGAAATTCTCTCAAAGGGGGAGAGAAATCCATGGTAAGATCCTTCCTTTTTGGTTAGTGACAAAAGGGGGAGAGTTTGTATGAATTTTCGTAAACTTCTATGCTTTATATATTTTTATCAGAAAATTCGCATAAATTTTGTCATCACCAAAAAGGGGAGATTGTTGAACCACTTTATGGTTGTCTTTATATTTTGGTGATAACAAAACTTATGACGATTCATATATATCTTTGTTGATTAAATACTATTGAATATTTTGTTTCATCTGAGTCGCATCAATCTCATAGCAAAATGCTGAGTCTCACATTGATACAATATGGCACACTAAAATGCTAAATCGATGTTCATTCAATATACATCGATTTCTATTCAAAAGTGCCACATCGATTTCACTAACAACGATTTCATAAGTTACACAACGATTTGATCGTGTAACGATTCGTTAAGTGAAACATCGATTTTATCGTATAACGATTTGTTATGTAAGCGCAACGATTTTCTAGGAAATCAATTCCATAACGATTTGATAAGTGAGCACAACGATTTGTTCTCACAACAATTTCTTTAGACCGTAACGATTTCTTAAGTGAATGCATCGACTTGCCTTCACAACGATTTGTTAAGAAATCGTTCCCATAACGATTTCTTAAGTGATCACAACGATTTCTTCAATGATCATAACGACTTGTCTTTCACATCGATTTGTTCATAAACTTGCAACGATTTACTTGTAAATGAACAACGATTGTATAAGTCATATTCACATAGATTTCTCTTGAATATTTTGAAAGTGTTTTTGACGCTCATTGAAAAGTCAAATATCTTCTGACAGATAAAGCTGCAAGCTTGATTCAAAGCAGTGTCAGAAAAAGATTTGACCTATCAGTTTTAGCATGTTAAGAGATATACAACAGAGTGCACTGTCATCGTGAAAACACTATTTTGTGCTGACACACTGCTCCATGCTCACAGATCTCAAAGACCACCAAAGGTAGATCAAGACAAGAGATCAGCAATGACTAGAAGAGCTACAACGGATCTCTTCAACGGATCTATTCTAAAGCTGCTGATATAAAAGATGGAGCATTGCTGAAGAACAAAAATAGGAGCCTTCCTGAAAATCCTTCAAGGAGTGTACAACTGTGAGAAGAACCTTCACGCCACAAACACTCAGAGAAAGAGAGAAGAGCTCGAGCCAAAAATCTACAGAAGCTTTCAAAGCAGAAGTCTTCATCGCCTTCAAGCCTTCTTCTCTTCCATTCTCCCTGTGCTCATTGTAATCTTGGGGGAGAGTCTGTGACTGTGAGCTAAGTCTTGAGTGTTCATCTTGTAATAGCTCTCAGTCTAATCTTTCTTTTCTAAGAAAGATTTCTGTCCAGTTGTAGGACTGTATACAGTGTGTAACCTTTCTAGAGGTTAGTGTCTAGCAGAACCTTGTTGGGGTTTGTACCAACAGGACCTAGTTGGGGGTTTAAGTCTAGCAGAACCGCACTGGGGTTTGTTCCAGGAGGTTTACTTCTGAACCTGTAAAAGAAGTAGGTTTGCTTCTGAGCCTAGAAAAGAATTGGGCTGCCTTCTTTCCCGGGAAAGAGAAGAACACCTGGTGGGGTATCCAGGGTGTTGTAGTGTCCTTCAAGGGGACTGTACCTTCGGTTCGTGAAATCCCAAGAGTTTGCTTGGGGACTGGACGTAGGACTTCCATGTAGGAAGGGCCGAACTAGGATAAATCTCCTGTGTCCTTTTGTGTGATTGTTCTTTTGCTTCCGCACTGCCACTCTTCATCACACTAACACTGACCAAACTTTTAAGTGTTCACGTTTTGATTTCAGATATCAGAAAAACCTATTCACCCCCCCCTCTAGCTAGGTTACCTTGCTGGCGTACATAAATGGCCAACAGGAACCACCGTGCGTGCTGCGCCACATTGGAGGTAGCACCGGTCTGGGTTGTAGGTAACCGGTGCTTCATTGCCCAAGAGTCGTAAGGCGAGCCCAGTGCGCTGATGTAACGACCCAGAATCTGCATTACCAGTAACCGACCAGTAACCCGAATTCTGACCTGCTAACCCACGAGACAAGCTCGGAAGGGTAAAAAGTGAATGTCCGAGGAGACTATATATAAGAAGATACACACCATGTAAAGCTGTAAAATTTCACTATACATGAAACATAACATGTACAACTCAGAGTCCAAGCTAAGTACAGAGTACAGAAGTACAACAAAAGTACTACTCACTACAGCTAGGGCGCACCAACACCGGAGTGGCTAGACTCGCCTAGAATGGGAGTCGACGACGACCCACCTGAAGGGGAGGGGAGTGAGTCTCAAGAAAAGAGACCCAGTAGGGAAAAGTAACCCCCACCGGCAACAGTACTAAAGTGCGGAAAGTAAAAATAGAAAGTAAATACACGTCGCATCACAACCAAAAACTGTAAACCTCGCGGCTCAGTAAACACACACCACACACAGTAAGTAGGACTCAGCTAGGGTCTGTGGCTCGGTGTCCCATCACCACAGAGTCTCTCACCCCAGCCACGTGTGCACACTACAGACGCTCTCTCTCACGTCTGGTCCACGACCGATTTTCCCCCCTACGCCTGACCCTAGAGGTAGAGAAGGGGCTCCACGGAGACCGGCTCAAAACCACCACAAGGAGTACGCACAGGACAGAGATGCTCTCAACGTCATGGCTCACCGACGGAGGACCCCCACACGCCGATCATCTAGACAGAGCGTTGCTCTATGTCCATGTGACAAACAGAAATAGAAGCACGGTAACTCAACGCGAGTACAGACGGTAACACTCTCAACGTTTGAAACACCGTACAATAAACAGACACCTTGTGTCACATCTCGACATAGTTAATTACACATATGCCCAGGCAGAGCCACACTCTAGGCCGGGCATAATGTGTTAACAGGCGGACATCGCACGTCAACACCTTGAAACACAAAACATGACCAAAGCCTGCTGAGACACATGATATTAACGGCAACATCGAATGTCGCCAATCAAGATGTAGACGGCACTCACAATGCCGCTAACACTTAATCAACGGCAATAGACCTTGTCGTTTATATCAACCTTGAAGATCTCAACGTCAACATGTGTGGACGTTAATATCTTCAGTCCCCTAGACCCAGAACAGCGCCGGGTCAGTCCAATTAGGCAAAACCGCCCAACAGCCATAAAATTGATGGAGGGAAACATCTCCTCACATCCTCTAACACTACCAGAACATCGGAAATCCACGATCCAACACTTGGATCGCCCAAAACATCCAAAATCCCGGCATGGCACAACCTAACCGTAAAACATAATTAGCATACCAATCTACAATAGTTAGGCATGCTGATCCGTTAAGGAGGGTTTAAGGGGTTAAGTCCCGACCTTAGAACGCCCCAAAAACTCCTAAGCAGTCACCAATCGCGTCGGAACCCCTCGAAGTCTCCGCGCGAATCACACCAAATCTTCGCGTTTCCCGCCCGATCTAACACCGCCACACGTACCAGGGTCTTCCCATGAGCTCCCATCAATCATTGGAAGTGGTGGAAACAGACAAAGGCAAAAGTGGAGGGAAAGAGAGGAAAGGAAAAGGAAAGGTTGCTGCTCTCGGGCTGCCCTATTTCTACAGGTGCGACAACTAGACGTCCACATACCTCGCCGCCTATTTGAACCGCCCATGGGTCGACGTCTGGACCGCTTGCCGTCAAGTTCAACGGCAAACGTCGACATCGCTGGACGCTAAAACCAAGTCAACGGCTAGCCCCTGGCCGTCAACCATAAGTCAACGACAATATCCATTGTCGTCAACCACATCCGACCCTCTACAAGACCCAATAAGGATCCGCTATGACCCGAGACCTTACAGCCCTCCCCCCTTAAGGATTTTTGCCCCCAAAATTCAAACAACATAAAGAAAGAAGACTCACCAAAGAGGTATGGAAACTGCTCGCGCATTTCGTCCTCTCGCTCCCATGTCGACTCACCACCTGAATGCCGCTACCACGCAACACGAACTAAGGGGATTGCCTTATTCCTTAACCTCTGAACTCGACGATCCTCAATATGCAATGGAAACTCTGGTACTGTCAACACTGGAGTCACCTCAGACCACTCTGTGCTCGGGAGAACATGAGACTCGTCAGAAAGTACCTCCGAAGCATCGACACGTGGAACACATCGTGGACTGCTGCCAACTCTACGGAAGCTCAAGTCTATACGCCAAACCTCTGACACGCTCAGAAATGGTGAAAGGTCCAATAAAGCGGACTCAACTTTCCACGCCTACGAACCTCACCACTCCCTTCATAGGAGACACACACGAAAAACACCTGGTCCCCTACCTGAAACTCGGGCGGTCGTCGGCGCTGATCTGCATAACTCTTCTGCCGACTCTGAGCTGACTGAAGCCTCTGCCTCACAAGCTGAACTACCTCAAACTGCCTGCTGTACTAACTCTGGCCCCGTGACAATCTGTTCGCCACCTCGAACCAGTCTAGAGGGGTGCGACACGGTCGTCCGTACAAAGCCTCATATGGTGCCATACCGATACTGGAGTGATAGTTATTATTATATGCGAACTCGACCAACGGCAAGTGAGCTGTCCACGATCCCTGCCACTCCACACAACAAGCTCTAAGCATGTCCTCTAAAGTCTGGATAGTCCGCTCTGACTGACCATCTGACTGAGGGTGGTAGGCGGAACTAAAAGCCAACTCTATCCCCAACGCCCTCTGGAAACTGCGCCAGAACCCAGAAGTGAAGCGAAGATCCCTATCTGACACAATAGAGATCGGCACTCCGTGCAAAGGAACAATCTGCTCTACGTACAATGCGTCCAACCTACTCAGTCCTCCTGGACGCTGATGTTCGGCCTTGACCTGCTGGCAAACCAAACACCTAGCAACAAAAGCCGCTATGTCTCTCTTCATCCCAGGCCACCAAAACTGACGTCTCAACCTGTGATACATTTTGGTCGACCCTGGATGAATCGAGTACCTGGAACCATGTGCCTCCTGCACCCAATTCTCCTGCAGACTCCTCAACAGAACATAGAGTCTATCTCGAACCTAACAGTCCCGTCCTCATGAAGCTCAACCTCTGGAAGAAGTAACACACTGTGTAACTCAGGATCTGCCTGCTGAGCCTCAACAACCCGTTTCACAACGGCAGGAGCCGCCAACAAACTGCCCAACACACAGTCGACGACTGGACAAAACTCTGAAAGACCCTTCTGCCGCAGACTGCCACAACTGCCACTCCCTTAGCATCAAATGACTCATCTATGCTTTCCTACTCAAAGCATCTGCAACGACATTCGCTTTTCCAGGCTTATACTCAATGCTAAAATCATAGTCTTTCAGATATTCCATCCATCGACGCTGCCTCATATTCAGATCCCTCTGAGAAAACACATACCTCAAGCTCTGGTGGTCGGTACGGACTACAAAACTCACTCGTACAGGTAAAGACGCCAAATCCTCAAAGCAAATACCACAGCTGCAAGATCTAGGTCATGGGTCGGGTAACTCTCCTCGTGGGGCTTAAGCTGGCGAGATGCATAAGCCACCACCCGGCTTGCTGCATCAAAACTGCACCCAGACCAACACCTGAAGCATCTGTGCAAACCTCAAACCCTCCTCACCTGAAGGTAACGCAAGGACTGGCGCTGACGTAAGCAGTCGCTTCAACTCTATGAAGCTCTGCTCACACTACTCCGACCATAAAACGGAACCCCCTTTCTCGTCAGCTGAGTCAAGGGTGCAGCAACCTGAGAAAAGTCAGAACAACCTGCGGTAGTAACCTTCCAAGCCAAAAGCTACGAATCTCAGACACAGTCCTGGGACTCTCCCACTGCAAAACTGCCTCGACCTTCGCTGGATCTAGAAACTCCCTCACCTGAGATCACGTGCCTCAAAAGTGAACTTGTTTAGCCAAACTCACATTTACTAAGTTTGGCATACAACTGGTGCTCTCGCAAAGTCTGCAACACGTCCTCAGGTGCTCGGCGTGCTCGTCCTCCGAAGCGGAGTACACTAGAATGTCGTCAACAAACACTACGACAACCGTCCAAGAACTGGTGGAACCCCGGTGCATCAGATCCTGAAGGCCGCTGGTGCATTGGTGAGCCCAAACGGCATCACCAAAAACTCAAAATGTCCATACTGGTCTGAAAAGCAGTCCTCTCAATGTCAAGTCTCTAATCCGCAACTGATAGTAGCCCGACCTCAGGTTGATCTTCGAAAGACATGAGCAGACTGAAGCTGATCAAAGAGATCGTCAATCCTAGCAATGGATACCTATTCTTGATGGTCACTTGGTTCAGCTTCCTATAATCAATAGACAATCTTAGGCTACTATCCTTCTTCCGGAAAACAAAACAGGTGACCCCCAAGGAGAAAGCTAGGACGAATATAGCCCTTCTCCAACAGCTCCTCAAGCTGCCTCTTCAGCTCCCTCAACTTGCTGGTGCCATACGGTACGGTGCCTGTGCAAATGGTACAGTGCCAGGAACCAACTCAACAGTAAACTCAATCTCTCTCTCTGGCGGTAGACCAGGTAACTCTTCAAAAAAACATCCAAAAACTCACACACTACGGGAATGTCCCCCACTCCCGAGGTAACCTGGTCAGGGTCATGCAGAAACTAGAAAACTCTGACAACCAGAGGCAAGCAACCTCCCCGCCCTCAAAGCAGAAACTAAAAAGCGAGAAGTAAGAGGTACGATACCCTGGAAGTAGAATGTCGCTTCCCCAGGTATCCGCAAGTGCACCCTCTTCTTCTGGCAATCCATCACTGCACCATACCCGCTCTAACCAGTCCATACCCAAAATCACATCATAATCCTGCAACTGCAAAACAACAACGAGCTGACAACCACTGATCCTGCAAGTACACAGGTACCTCCCGAGACAGTAGGACGTAAGGACAAAGTCCCCTGTCGGCAACTCTACTACTAGCTCAATAGACTCTCCCGTACTCAACTCTCCAAGGGAGTCTAAAAACTCCTCAGACACGAAAGAGTGAGAGGCGCTGGAATCAAATAAAACTCTAGTTGTATAACCAAAAACAGTAACAGTACCTTCCACTAGCTGAGCTGCCTCCGCGTTTGCACGGGTCAAGTGAGTAACACGACCTCTACCTCTCGACCCACCAGAACCTCCGGCCTGCTGACGCTGCTGCACGGGTGCCTGCTGCTGCTGCACCTGGGCTGTGACTGGTCTGCTGCTGCGGCACACGAGGTAACAAAGGGCAATCTCGCGCCATGTGACCTATCTGGTCACACCGGTAACACTGACCAGCAAAAGAACTTGTACCTGCTGCGAAGGCTGCCCTACCGGCTGCTGAACACCCCAACAGACTATTGTCTCTGCTTCATCTGCCTCCTGTCACGTCGAAACTTCCTCTAAGATCCTGACTTCGCCATCGTCCCAGCAGAAGTGGGCGCGTAGGAAGTCGTAGTCCTCGGAGTCGTCTGAACACTACTCTGCTGCTGCCGTGGCTGAGTAGCAACTACCTGTGTCTGAACCTCTGCACTCCGAGCACGGGTCCGTAAAGTATCAGCCTCCAACGCTGCCGCTGTCTGATAGGCCGCGTCCAAATATGTGACACGCGCAACTATCAGCACCTGTCTGAGCTCTGGTCTCAGGCCCCTCACAAACTGCTGAGTCCTCAGACTCTCATCTGCCATAATCTACGGAGCATAATGCCCTAGCTCTACAAATCTGCCCTGTACTGCACTACAGTAAAGTCCTCTGCTGCAAGTCCAAAAACTGGTACAATCTCTCCGTCCGGACATAAGTAGGACAGAAGCCCTCTCAAAAGAAACGACAACTCCTGCAACGGAATCTGTCTAAGTGGCGACACTGAAAGTAGTTTCCCACTCAGAGGACCACCAAGTCAACGCCTGCGCCTGCAACTGGTAGCTAGCTAACAACACTCGCCCTCGGAACCACACTCCATGGAACGGAAAGTCCGCTCCACTGCATCCAACCCGCCCGCGCGATGTCTGGATCAGGCTGGCCCAAAAACTGGGGAGGCTGAAACTGCAAGAACTCCCTCAACACCTTCCCAGTACCACCCTGGGTACCGGCGCATCACGGTGCTGAGTACAAACTGAGCCATCCCTCAAGAAATCGGTCAAGTCTAATCCCTGAGCTGCCTGAGGAGGAGGGGCGGCAGGGCGGAACAATGCCACTGTGTGCGTCCTGTGGCAAAGGCTGCGTCTGCTGAGGTGGGGGGGGGGCGTCTCCAGCCTCTTGACGAGTCGCCTGCTCAACCACTCCCTCTCTAGGACGTCAGCCTAGGTGCCATAGTACTATACACAGAGCAAATACACACACACATGAATACACTAACTAACTCCGGGCTAATACTGCAACTGTACTCTTTGTACTCTGAGTTAACATGATGGGTATTTTCCTTATATATATCTCATCGACCAGGCTCTGATACCAAACTGTATGACCCAAATCCGCATTAACCAGTAACCGACAAGTAACCCGAATTCTGACCGCTAACCCACGAGACAAGCTCGGAAGGGTAAAAGTGAATGTCCGAGGAGACTATATATAAGAATACACACCATGTAAAGCTGTAAATTTTCACTATACATGAAATAACATGTACAACTCAGAGTCCGAGCTAAGTATAGAGTACCGAAGTACAACAAGAGTACTACTCACTGCAGCTAGGGCGCACCAACACCGGAGTGGCTAGACTCGCCTGGAACGGGAGTCGACGACGACCCACCTGAAAGGGTGGGGAGTGATTTCAAGAAAGAGACCCAGTAGGGAAAAGTAACCCCCACCGCAATAGTACTAAAGTGTAGAAAGTAAAAGAGAAAGTATACACGTCGCATCACAACCCAAAATTGTAAACCTCGCGGCTCATTAACACACACTCACACACAGTAATAGGACTCAGCTAGGGTCTGTGGCTCGCCGTCCCTCACCACTGAGTCTCTCGACCCAGCCACGTGTGCACACTATAGACGCTCTCTCTCGCGTCTGTCCACGACCGGTTTTCCCCCTACGCCTGCCCTAGCAGAAGAGAAGGGGCTCTAACGTAGAGAGACCGTCTCAAACCACCACAAGGGTACGCACAGGACAGAGACCTCTCAAAGCCCTGCTCACCAACGAGGACCCCCACACGCCGGTCATCTAGACAGAGCGTCGCTCTATGTCCAGGTGACAAACAGAAACAGAAGCACGGTAAATCAATGCGAGTACAGACGTAACCTCTCAACGTCTGAAATATCGTACAATGACGGACACCTCGTGTCACATCTCGACATGTTAATTACGCGTATGCACAGCAGAGCACACTCTAGGCCTGGCATAATGTGTTAACAGGTGGACATCGCAACATGCAACACCTTGAAACACAAAAGAGACCAAAGCCTGCTGGGACACAAGATATTAACGACAACATCGAATGTCACCAATCAAGATGTAGACGGCACTCACAATGCCACTAACAACTTAATCAACGGCAATAGACTGTCGTTTATATCCCTGAAGATCTCAACGTCAACATAGTGTGATGTTATATCTTCAGCCCCTAGACCCAGACCCAAAACAGCGTCGGGTCAGTCCAATTAGGCAAAACCGCCCAACAGCCATATAATTGATGGAGGGAAACCTCCCACATCTTCTAACACTACCAGAACTTCGGAAATCCACGATCCAACACTTGGATCGCCCAAAACATCCAAAATCCCGCATAGCACAACCCAACCAAAACATAATTAGCAAACCAATCTACAATAGTTAAGCATGCGATCCGTTAAGGAGTTTAAGGGTTAAGTCCCTACCTTAGAACGCCCCAAAAACTCCTAAACGTCACCAATCGCGCCGGAACCCCTCGAAGTCTCGCGCACGAATCACACCAAATCTCGCATTTCCCGCCCGTCTAACCCGCCACACGTACCAGGGTCCTCCCACGAGCTCCCATCAACCATTGGAGTGGTGGAAACAACAAGGCAAAAGTGGAGGGAAGAGAGGAAAGGAAAGGAAGGTTGCTGCTCTCGGGCTGCCCTATTTCTACAGGCGCGACACTAGACATCCACATACCTCACCGCCTATTTTGAACCGCCAATGGGTCGACGTCTGGACCGCTTTCCGTCAAGTTCAACGACAAACGTCGACATCGCTGGACGCTAAACCAAGTCAACGGCTAGCCCCTGGCCGTCAACCCACAAGTCAACGGCATATCCATTGTCGTCAACCACATCCGAACCTCTACAAGACCCAATAAGGATCCGCTAAGACCCTGAGCTTACAGCTGGGTTGGTGGATCATCCGACATGCATGAACAGGGCGCATGTCAAACTCTGGACGGTCATCCTTTTGAAGGATCACACCATGCTTTCCGTCCTTTCAGCTATGCCGTCTTAACACCATGCCTTGGTGCTCATGTGTAGAGGCCCGCCTACGAAAGCCAGCGGATGGTTGAGCATTGTCTGCACTCCGTGGGCTAACTCCCCCATTGCCCAGAACTGAATATGAACGCCCACCACAGCTCGAGGGCGATAATGGAGCCAAAGAAAGGACCTCCCATAGCTGCAGAAGATAGACCGGCATAGAGGGTCCCAAAACGCCTGGCCAATGCTCATACCTTCTGAAATGGAGTCAACAATGCTGAGGTTGGCCAAGGAAATAGCCCCATCCGTTGTAGGGAACGATGACCCCGCAAATGCAGATCGCAGCCGCTTTGGGCGATGGCCGATAATTGCCTGTCTTGCGCTTGCACTGCAAGATGATCCATTGCGCAATAGGAGAAGGTGGACGTGCATCCCGCTTGTCATAGACTGCAAATTCCATCTTCCTTGTCGTGATCTCCGGCAAGGATGCTCCAGGAGTTGATCGGCGCCACGGTGTATAAACCGCAAGTTTCCTCGCCCCTTTGTTACCGCGGGAGGCCGAGCATGATTTCGAACTCCTCCAGAAGGACGGTGGCTTCGAATGTCGGGAAGACGAACGTGTGAGTCTGCAGATGCCACCTCTCCGCTAGCGTCGTGACCTATCCCACACGTGCACCATCTTTGTCGTATTTCTTTGCCATACGAGCACGTGGATAGCCCCCACCCTTTCAAGTGGTTGATGACGCGGGTGGAAGTATCTCAGCATGGGCGCTAGCCATGGCACCCGGGAGAATCGCCTATGGTCAGTAAGATCTGAGGAGAAGTTGAAGAAATAGGTTAGAACGGAAAAGGAGAAGAAGGAAAACAGGGGAAAACAGAGCAAAGTTCAAAATGGACGCGGGTGGAAGTAGCTCAAGCATGGGCGCTAGCCATGGCACCCGGGAGAATCGCCTATGGTCAGGTAAGATCTGAGGAGAAGTTGAAGAAATAGGTTGAGACGAAAAGGAGAAAGGAAAACAGGGGAAAACAGAGCAAAGTTCAAAAGTTCAGAAATTGAGAAGAAGGAGCACTTACTTGGAGCTCCGGGCGCATGCAAATATGCCCCGAGATGGCGGAGATTTGCTGGAGAGCTGCATAAGACTCTCTAGCAGCCTTTGGACCGGAGTAGGAAGGGATGTCCTCCTGAAAGGCAGAGAGATTCCTCTTCATGACTGCAAAACAGGGAAGGAAACTTGAAGAGAAGAGAGGCTAAGGGTTAGCAGCGGGATTAGCCCCCTAAACCCTTCTTTTATAGACTTTAGAGAGGTATAATCCCACTCTAATCTCGCAACTAGGTGTTAGGATAAGATTAGAAGAGGTTTAGGAGTCCTAGTATTAGTTTAGATGTCTTAAGATGAGGATAAACTCTAGTTTCCTGGTCTTTCTAGGTTCAGTCCGAGTCGCGACGCCGCGATCTGACACGACCAGGTCGTGACAGGGCGCTGCAACGCGACTATGTCGCGGTCACCCAGGGCGTCGCCTCTCTACCTGAGGGGTTGTTTTCATGTCTGTACTGTGTATATGTGTTGTTTGTTGGATTGTTTATAATTATTGTGTGTTTGTTATCTCATTATGTTTATTTCTTGTCATCAAAAAAAAAAAAAAAAAAATCACAAAACCAGAAAAAATCACAAAAAGGGAAGTCATCCCAGGTAAGTATTTCTTCTCTTACTCCCTGCGATACTATATTATATTCTACTTATTATATCATTTCAAGGACCGGCTGGTTCTCAATGTGCTCTAGGATTTGAGTTCCCCTTTACCAAAAACAATGATAATCTAGGTGCACATTGCTAATCGTTGGACAGGCCGTTGAGTTGTTTATGTTCGGGAACGATGGATTCAAGCCTGCACTGCGGTTGCAGATAGTCTCTTGACCCGTTCTTATTCTGACTTAACAATATTATCCTTGACGTATTTTCTATTTTTTTCCTTTTCTTTGCATTCGTTTTGATGATTTCTTTTATTTTAGCCCAGCATGCATCATGTAGGACTTTGAGTTTTCCTGACTCATTTCTGACTTTTGATGAGCCCTTGTTGAGTGCCCAATCATCCTCCAATTTCCAAACAAGAAATCCAATTCCACTCCGAATCGGAAGGTTTCCCTCCGAGTGAGTTGTTCCCGTCAATTTGACAAGAATTTCCCTGTCTGGATTACCTATCCAAATTTTCCTTTTCCTTTGATCCGTTTTGGTTGCGAACCGCTCC
This sequence comes from Colocasia esculenta, assembly GCA_014218235.1. NCBI lineage: Eukaryota > Viridiplantae > Streptophyta > Magnoliopsida > Alismatales > Araceae > Colocasia > Colocasia esculenta. The sequence goes on along the minus strand of CM024761.1, from coordinate 95,916,872 downwards.
CAGGACAGAGTCATGAGTTACCTGCCTGGCACGCACAGGTCCTTCCAAAACGAAACCTGCAGGCCAATCGGCTAGGGTACCTCTCAATCGAGGGGTTGATCGTCCTTTTCTTTCTCCTTTTCGTCCAGACTTGTGCTTTTCTTTGCATCCTGCTCGAGCGGCTAACTTGGGGCTTTCACGAAGATTCCAATTGCTCATTAGTCACATCGGGTGTCTCTTTACCTTGGTTCCCACTTTTCACTCCACTCCGCATCATCTCCGCTCCGCCGTTACTTCGTGACATCTTCACTCATTTTCCGCTTCGCTTTCTTACAAAGTGGAAGCCAAGGAGGGGCAATCTGTAGACACCCGATTGCGACCAATGGGGTGAACCACATTTCTTGTCAATTCAGTGGACCCCTAATTGGTCAATCACCTTGAGCCCATCATTAGCCATGTTTTGAGCCCATTAACAATTTAATTTGCCTTGAAATCCTGCCCATATCACTTTGAGGGGTCCTTAAGCATCAATAACTCTTATCCATCCATGCGGTTGGCCGATAATTCACGTAAATTTTGGTTTCATAGTCGCGACGCATCGTGGCACCGCATCTCTGAGTCGCGACGGTCTAGTCTGCCGCGACAGCCCATGCATTATCCATGCACGTGGACAATACTGTCGCGACGCTCCGCCCTGTCGCGTCTCCATGTCGCGGCCCTACGATACGCCGCGACAGCAGCTGCGCATGCAGGCCTCCGCACCACCTTCTATTTCCTCTCATGGCTTTATCCTTATCCCTAGGGAATCTCTCAACCCCTAAGGGTGAGATTTCAGCCCTAGGGACTCTCCTTGAGGACCCTAAGGACTCTCCATCCGGTTTTAATAGGCTTTTATCTCCCATTTTCAATTTTAACCATTTTTAGGAGATAATCTCACTTTTTCTCACTCTTGAGCTCTATATAAACAAGGCTCCTCTTCAAGGACGGGGAGAGCCTCATTTGCCACCCCGAAGGGCTGCCGAATTTTCCTCTCACCCATACCTAGCCTTGCAGCCATCCATTTCCACCATACTTCTTCACATTCCACTCCACAAAACCTTCATATTTCATCATCAATGGAGCACGGGATGTGAAGAGGCTGACTCCAACCTCCTCCTGAAACCATTGCACACTATCGGGACTGCGTCGATGCCAGGGAGTCGCCCTAATGGGGCTTACCTCCTTCCCTCTCTTTCTCCCTCATTTGTACATGCATTTTTGTGTTATTTTTAGATAGAGCACATTCACCATCTTCCCATATTTCCTACACGCCCACAGGGGTTTAAAAACCCCCCCAGGTGCGTTCCCGCCATGATCCCCCATTTTTCATTCATTTTTAGAATAGAAACTATGCTTAACATGTTCTAATAGGGTGTTTATTTGTTGTTTTTGTTTGGTTGGCAGGCATACAAGTGAGATCTACGAGAAGCTCTTCCTCTTTGGCCGGCTGAAGAGGAGGAAGAAGGTCCATCCAACATCTCCCGGATTTAGAGAACGCGACGGTGGAGGGTGACGCGACAAGAGACGCGTCCTGGTCAAGTGACGCGTTATCAGTTCCATCGTGGTAGCCGAGACTGCCACGACACCAGGTCCGTCTCTGTTCTCCTTCCCTTCCGTAGATTAAGTTAGTCATTGTTATTTCTATTCATAGGGCAACTTACTAGGTGGCGATCACATCTTTATTTCCACACCATTAGATTTAATATCCGTTAATGTGTCGAGGGGAAGCACAATCCCTGTGATTACAACTCCGTGTATACTCATGGAATTTGGGCATTCCACTTGGTTTAGAACGTAGATGTGACCCACTTTCCAGGGGTATAAGCCTTGCAAGATTTGGTTAGGGTTTGACCTACCTTTGGTCGACTTCAAGATGACTATCTGTGTAGGTCACAGCAGACACAACGGGGAGGAAGAGCGACTTGGTGTGGGGATCTCCTGCGCCCCTAGCTACCAAGAACTCCTCCACACGACCCCAACAAGATGTAAACTCGTCCCCAAGGGTTTGGTGGAGAGTATTTAAGCTACTATGGTGTTTAGGAGTCCTATTGTGACTAGGAAAGAAGAGTTGCAGTTTTGGCTTGTTAGTTTCCTAATTTGAGGATTTCTTCGTCCATTAGAATGTGTGAGTCTTTAGGAAACCTCCCAACCTAGTTAAGCACGAATTTGGGTTGCCAAGAATGCATGTTTTTATCCCAATTCAACTCAAATTGCCTCTTTCTAATTTCAGCCTATTTACAGTTACGAATTTCCATGCATTTTCTAGCTTTATTTGATTTTTGGGCCAAATGATGTTCATTGGCCCAATTATGATATTGGGTCATTAATATATAATGTTGGAAGTCTCTCCAACACTTTTATTTAATTTTTTATTGCGTCGTATTTCCGTGTTACCAGTTTTCCAACTTGTTTCCTCATTTGGATAATCGGTCACAATAACTCTTAAACCTAGGACAAATGATTTTTATTAACCCAAATTTCTTGATGGGTCATTAGAGGATATTATTTTAAGTACATATATTATTTTATTTATTTTCTGACTCATCCAAGTACGTGTGATAATGATTTTTTGACTTATTCATGAATTACGACAATAAGTCGTGAAACACTTTAAACATGGCTAATCCAATTTTTCTTGGCAGAAATTTCTTTATGAAACGTTTAGTAATAATGTTTGCGGTTGATTTATAATTTTTACGGAATGTTTCGATGTGTTTTAGAACATACGATGATGATACGTATGTTTAAATACTCTGGTATTATGGAAATTATTTATTTCTATTTATTCAAATTTTTTTACCTATTAAATTTTTCGGGGTGCTACACAGCTCCTTCTTTACAAACTTCCCTTTAATGCGATCAATGAAGTCTGTAGCATCTTCTAGTAGTTGAGCTTTCTTAACCATCTCGACATAAGTTTGGATGTTGAGAGGGACCAGTTGAGTGATGTATTGTGGCTTAAGGCCGTTAAGGAAGTGCTTAGCCTTCATCCTTTCAGTGTTAACAAGATGATTGGCATAGCGTGCCAACCTAGATAATTGAGCTTCATAGTTTGCTACAGAAGGCTCCTCTATTTTGAGAGCAGTAAATTCTGCAGCCTTCCGTTCCTGGATGCGTTCAGAGAAGTACTTGGAGTTGAATGCCTCTTTGAATTCATTCCAAGTGAACTGACCCTTTTCCTTGGTTGCTTCCACAAACTCCCACCAGGCGTAGGCGTCTCTTCCTAGTTAAAATGTGGCTAGCAATAGCTTATCTCCCTGTCGCGCATTGCATCACACGAAAAATTCTTTTCGTCTCCTTAAGCCAGTGCTCGGCTTCATCAGGATCAATGGTACCGCTGAATTTAGGTGGGTTCAAGCTTCTAAAGTTGTGATGCAGTTCACCTGCCCCGCGATTTCCACCACCACCCTGTGAGGCTTGCAGAAGCTCACGAGTGAGCTCTTGGATGGTTTGTTGCATGCCCTTCATTTGAGCATGTTCAACAATTATCTTAATTGCTTTAATTCCTACAAAAATAACTTGACATTAGAAGATTTGATGTGGAATTAAATTTGTGCGTGTGTGAGTATCTTTTTAAATCTTATCCCTGGTTCTACAACGTTCTCACATAGGTGTGATAGTCAACTAATAGTCAATGCAGTCCATCCTAGAACATCCTAGACCTAAAAGATCCAATTAAGACGTCCTAGGCTCTGATACCACAAAACTATTACGTCCCAACATGGAATATCGGATCGTGAGGGAGTTGCAAGTAAACGAGTATAGAGCGCATAATAGACATCAAAGCATTGGACAATTGGATAACACAAAATCGAATGTATTTCATTGACAATTCAAATATAAAGTCTATTACAACCACTAATCAGAGCCATTACTTAGGGCCCAACGACATCATTACATTGAATGAAGCAAAGAACTAAACTAGGACACTAATAAGACACTAGTATGCCTGGATACTCTTGGATCACTCCTAGTCATTCCCATCATCATAAATGTCGACATCTTCCTCGGACTCACCTAGAACACATGTCAAATAATGCATAGTGAGCGATAACGCCCAATAGGATTTACATCTTATAGTCAGGCATGCTTTACATGATTAATGTATTAAAGAGCAGAGTAACTAATGATGGAGAGAGAGTCAAGTAATGCCGAGCAAATGATAGTACAATAGCATGATTCAAATAGCACAAGTGTCAAGTATAGCACAAAGAGCAGGATGGCCATCACACAATATAGTTCATGATAGCACAACGAGTCAAGTATAGTCTAGCATTTTGATTGTCATTCGATAGTCGAGATAGATAGCACTTGAGTGTAATATCAAATACTCTGGTCATTTAACTCCCACGAGCAAATAGCACTTTTGGGCGTACCTCCCAAGACCAGACCAGGTCCTTATATTGCTAAGCATTAGTCATATTTTTTTATCTTTAGACAATCAGTCAAATGGACATAGAGAGTACCAAGAATAGAGAAGAGTAATTAATGAATAGACGAGAGTGTAGAGCGAACTTGAATAGATGAGCGAGTAGAGTATAGATGAGAACTAAAGGTCAATGCACATAACACAACATTAAAACAAGCAATAGTGAGTTGCAAAAGACATATGATAGGTGCTGGCAGTTAGGTATCACTAACCAACCACTAGCCACGCTACGAACTTGGTCTAGAGGTCTAGCATGATCTCAAGGTAAGAGAGAATATCTAAAGTCATTTAGATCATGCTAATTCCTGAGGGAGTTATGGCTATTGATGGTACAACCAGCTCGGTCTCCATGAGAGAATCCACAGAGTATATTGTCTTACGGAGGTCTTAACAAAAGGTTCCTAGTTTTCCAAAACAGAATGTCCAACAGAGAGGTTCCAACTTGTCAAGAGAGTAATGTGTAAAGAAACAAATTTGCTCGATGTCCTAGAGGAACTCTAGAATAGTGGAGCGTCAGTAACGATATCCTAAACAATGTGAGAAACGTAGACAAGTTCATTATTAATGTTGGGCAATAATATACAATTATTGAAGTGATTATCAGATATATTATTGATTTATTTTTAGTATGGTCTCATGGAAAAAATTCAATATTTAGTGTGTGCATGTGAGAGAAATCAAGTCGTGCACACATCTTTTAAATAAGAATTTCATGTGAATATTATTAAACATTGGTTAACATGATGGTACATTTTGTTATAGAGCATTTCAGGGGTTTAATCATGATTATATAGCATGTAAGACAAGATTTAATTGAATATAAAGCTTGCTGGAAAACACAGTCAAATTGCGACGGGCTACATGGTCGCGTTTAAAAACAATCGACGTAACCAATCAATTACTGACCAGAAATGCGATAGCAAGGTTTGACGCATTCACGACAATAGGTAAGGGGTGAATCGATTTGGTGACAGCTAAAAGGTGACGGTCTTGATGGTTGGTTCAAGGGGTAAAGACAGAATCGCGATGGGATAGTCTGACACATTCATATAACTTTTCAAAATACGAAATAGGCACAAAGACCAAGGGTTGGAAATAAACCAAATCGCGACTGCATATGTGGTTGCATATCAGACAAACACTAAAATCTATGCAACGCACAATTTGATGCAATTGGATCCTGTCATAACGGATATAAAACACGATGAATTGGATGGTTGCCTTTAAGATAATCACGACGGTCTGGTCTGTCGCATTACTAGTCTATGAATTGCGACATCTAGAGTGGTCGTGGTTGAGACATCAACCCAAGAACAGTGAAAACGACACAGTCGATGTATGCAAGGCCTATAACATGGGATCTAGGGCTCTTTAGGGAAAAGTATGAACATGAAAGTTGTAGAGGACGATGAATAGAAGAGATATGGTTTTGGATTGACCCAATTTGACCTCGATATGTGTAAAACATGTTATGAACATGAAAAGCCCTAATCATGCACGATGTTGGGAAAATGCTTAGTACTCATTGCATGCTCAATAGAATTTAGGCAAAATAGGTGCATATGTAACTAGACAGGAACAACTTTAATATGACATATTATTTGTTCTTGTTTAGCCCGAGAACACCTACCTTTGATTGATGTAAACTCCTATGATTCTGGAGACGAAGAGTAGGCTTGTAGATCTTCTAGCACCTTCTCCCTTCGATTCCCTCCTCCTATGGCCTCTCTTCCATGTCCAAGAAGTCTTAGCGACGCAATAGGGTTGCCCAAGAAGGGTTTAGGGGTGTATTTATGCATCTACCATTGTTTATTCCTAACACAACTGTAACTTCTCTTTAAACTATGAATTTCCATGTTTATCTAACCTTTCCAGTTTTGATCCTCCTAATTGGGTTAGAATGAGACCCTAATTTCATGGCAAGCTAGTTAGGGTAGGGTTAGGAGTCCAATTTAGATGTGTATGAGTCATATTAATGACTAGCTTGCCCTTTTTAAATTAGGCAATAATAGAGTTACAAATTTTATGGTATTTTATTGTATTCTATCATTTAAAACTTCTATTTTTGCCCAATAGTTTTTATATGACTCTTTAATAAAGCCCATCACTAATTTTCGCTTATTGGGTTTTAATTACTCACTTTTCTCTAATTATCTCTATTTATTTAATTATTTAAAATAGAGGGTTGCTACCTTCGTGCCCTCAATAGTATGCATTCAAGTCTAGTCGAGTCACAAGACCCGTTTTAGCACTAGATAGTTCCAAATAGTACAAAATAGTATGAGCCACAATAGCTCAAAGGATCCCAAGAGGGTACTTTCAAGAGTTCAATAATGTTATGTCAGGATGTCCGAGAATATTAGTATGATCATGTCAAGGGACAATGTTCACTAGCTGTCTGAGACTATCATATCAAGAGCGAGTTTCAAGGGCAAGTAGCACAAACAAGATGGTCAAGGAGGTTCAAGACAATAAGGAAATAACAATGGTCCGAAGTATCATAAATAGTGTCACGTCAATAATGATTTCAAGCATAACAAGTCATATGAACATGATTTCATGAAATAATGGTCAAGAGACTCAGTCTAGATAGCACATGACTGATCATTATTTCTTTCAGTTCCATAAACATTAATGATTTTTGAACATAAACAAACATGATGTGTACAGACCAAAGAGTCGGAGAAGTCCAGGGAACTTCAAAATACAATCAGTTAAGTTTCTATGGGGGAAAACCCACAGAATACAGAGACAATCTAACTACATTTGCAGGAAAACGAAGGTACATGCAATATTCATAAAACACATCCAATAAGGGGAGTCAAGACCTAGTAAGGATCACTGTAAGATAGCATGTAGACTCACATCGAACCTAGCATGTGCTCTTGCAGCTTTTATCGAAACATCATAATTTGCATTGGGGCATAAGAATGATGAGACAAAATCAAGGATAATATGGTCAGTAACTTCCATAATTGACGTTGGAGTCATATTCATGTAGATGTTTTAACATGTAGTTTATGGTTTTTAAAGCACAGACGTAGACTGAAACCCACACTGACAGACGAAGAATACGACGCAACTCGCTTGCTTTATCTATACCCTGAATCTAGGGTTACCTAAGATGAAATATAAACGAAAAGAGATTACTGGAAACAGAACAATAAACAGATCTATGTCATTTGTTTGACCCAGTTCCATGACATGCAAGAAAACAACTTGATACTCTTTACATGATCGGTGAAATCAATATAATAGGAACACAAGACTAGACTTGAAGAACTCACAGAAAGCATACTGTAGATTTAGGTTGAAGCCCAAGATTACCTACCTTTGATCGTTCCTGGAAGGGTCTTGTACAGGCTGAAGCGGAATAGGGTCTGGGGAAGAAAACTCTTGTCAGGACGATATCCTCCTCCTCCGGTGCTCTAGCTAGTCCTCACAAGTCTCCCAGCAGTTGGTAACCTGTTCCCAAGGGTTTATGATGAGTATTTATAGGTTTAAGATTGTTTGGAGTCCTATTATAACTAGTGAAATAGGGTTGCGATTTTTGGTTTGATCCCTTCTATGTATGGAGATTTCTCGTCTCTGTTGGAGTAGGAAGTCTATACAAAACTCCTCCTTTTGATGGGGCACGAATTTGGGTTATTAAGGAGTTCTAATGATGGTGCAACATCCAAGTTCGTAGTTTCCTAACTCCTGGTAGGAGTCCTATTATGTTCCAAAACTTCAATAGGAATCGTTTTCGTAACAGGTCTTCCTATTTGGTTTAGTTCTAGAGATCATGTTCAGAATCCACTATTAGATTCAGACACATTTCTATGGTCCGTACTTCCATTTTATATTAAATAACTACTTTTTATTATTGGGTATAAAATTAACACGTATTTTATAGTTTAAAAAAAATGACAGGTAACTTCATCTTATACGAAGTCATACACAATTAGTTATGGACAGTCGAAGCTAACTTCGTCATATACGAAGTTCCACTTTGTCATATACAAAGTCCACTTCATTTTGGTCATGATTAGTTGAAGCTTAACTTCATCATATACGAAGTCCACTTTGTTTTGGTTGTGATCAGTTGAAGCCTAACTTCGTCATATATGAAGTTCACTTCATCGTATCCGAAGTCCACTTTGACTCACAACGTTAGATTCTGTCTTGTCGATTTGATACATCAATTGCTCCTTGACATCAATTGCCACTAACATCGATTGCTCCTTTAAACATCAATTTATACCAACATCGATTGTGCTTAAACATCGATTGCTGACCATCATCGATTGTTGATTGTTTTATCCATTGCCCTATCATTTGGTGTGCCTTAATAAAACCTCTCCACAAATTATTATTATCATTATTATTATTCCTAATTATTTAAAAGTTTAAAAATGCAGGTTATTACAACGCATATGCCAAAGATGGCATTTGGCTGGTCCTCATTGGTGTATTATGTACCAGTTGCTTGGAGAAGTCAAATATCATGTTTGCTTAAGCATGAATGATGACATAGAGATTATGCATTCATTGCATAAGAATCACAATGAGAAATATGTACTAATGCAGATTGCTAGCAAAGAAAGGTAAACATTTACATGTGCTTTTTGAAAGTGTGTATGCATGAATGACCTGGTTGTGCATTATTCATATTATATGATGGTTTTTTGCAGATCTATAGCAGTTCTTTCATCAGGCATGTCTGTACCAAGTACGCCAAACTATAGGAAGAGGTGTGTCTATCATGTTCATCCTCACACTTGTTTGGAGAATGGGCAAAACAGATGATTTTCAAAGGTTCATTGGTGGAGAAGTGGGATCCGTGCACATAGTGTTTGAGTTTATCCTTGTTTGTGCAAGCACTAGGTGGAGTATTGTTATAACTTTGTTAAATCAGTACTTGCTTAAGCTAATGACATTGTGATCTCTACTATTTCCAGACTTAATGAAGTTTGTCTTGCAATGAAAGGCATTGTGACTTACGAATAGAATGCAGTTTGTGTTCTAGTGGACTTACACACTTACAGATCTACTGACTATAAATTTACATACATATAGAGTTACAGATTTATAGTCTTACAGTTACATCTGCATGTATGTAAGTTGTAATTTTGTACATTTGTGATGTAGTCATACCAACAACCAATTATTAATTCTTGCAAGAAAATTTCCATTAAAACACATATAGAGACATGTAGTAAAACACTTACATACATATAGATCATCACTTAAAAACTTACAAAGAAACAGTTGAGCACATTTTCAAACATACATGCTTGCATAGAAACATTGTTTTGAACCTAATACATGGAACATTGTTTATGCATCATACAATAATGAAACATCTTTCTCCTTAGCCTATTCACAGACCATTTGCTGTGCCTTCTTCTCATTGACCTCTTCAATTATGGCCCATACAAGCTTCCCTCGAAAGATGTCCATGTCACCCTACGTCATTATAAATGAATGAGGATATAGAATTATTTGGGTAGGCTAAGATGTGGAGTATATACATCTGTTACTCTGTAATACACAACCATACCTAGGAGAAAGGGAAACCAATTATGGTCTATTGCGATAAGCACTCCATGTACTTACAGACAAAAGGGCACAGTCGTCCCCAACTCCTTTTTGTGGACCAGGGGTTGGGATTATGATCGGCCATTCCATAGTATTGAGGCCAAAGAAGTCAACAAAACCATTCTTTAGAAAATTGACCTATAATAAAAAAATATACATAAGTGAACATCAAATGCAGACTTACAGACTTTGATACTTACAACTTACCTACTTATAGACTAATGTAATTATGTAGCTACATGCTTACATAACTAGTGAAGTAACTCCGTAAGTTACACACTTACATGGCTACAAAATTACGTATTTACATGGTTATAAACTACAAATTGTTGAGATACCTACAGACATACATACTCTTACATAGTTAGTGAAGTTAATCAGTAAGTTACATACTTACATAGTTATGAGCTACAAGTTGCTGAAATACTTACAGACATACATAGAACCACTTGCACACATTTAGATGAATGATAAATGAAAAGATTATCTGGAGGAGTACGAGCACTTATATAGCGCTGGAAATCATCTTTAGGGTGCTGGATCATTAAGTCATAAAGTTGGTACTATTTTGCTCTAATAATAATGACTAGCGATGCCCAATGATTTATAAAATGCATTGGAGAGAAGACTATGTCCATGTCATTTACAGATTTTAGCAATGTCTTCATAATGTGGTCCATTCAGTTCTCTTTTCTTCCTTTTTACACCCCATTATTCATCCATGTTACAAATAGTAAGGAGAACAATAGCATGATAGTCATATGCTCAATTTAAATGGATGTTGAATACTACAAATTAGTACAAACCTTGTTGTAGGCAAGTACACAATCATAGTCATAATATTGGGATGGCTCATGCTCTGTTTTTATTTCCATTAGAAGAATAAACATATCAATTATAGTAGCTTCCAATTCTTTTCCAAACAGAAGAGAAATTATGTGCTCCGGGTTGACATATGCACCCCAACCATCCTTGTTCAGTTCTAGAAAGTTGTTACTACAAAATGTAACAAAGATGTTTATAATGGTAGTTGACGTAACTCTGTTGACTTATTCATAATAGTGTCAAGTTGATTACCCATCAATTCTCGTGGTATCTAGAAAGTTGTGAATAACGTTAACCTCTTTTGGGGAAAGTTGTTTTCATTCGCGGTAATCTCCATAAACTTCACACTGCAAACTAAATTATGGCAAATACTACGAACAATAATGCATTAAAGAAACTTTTATGAAATAAACGAAAGAGAAACAACAGAACATGCTTGACTTAATTGGGAAGACACAATGATTGGATCGTCTTCTTGCATCTTCTTCTTCGTCTTATCTTCAAACTCGATGTCCGAGTCCTACCATAAACATAGATGACTTAACGCACTTACACAAATATGTAATTACATAATTGTTTAGTTACACAATTACAAACCCACATGGTCACATTGGAACAAAATTTCCAGGTTAAACAATTACTTATCTACCTTCAATAAAGCCGACCGTCCTTTGGTTCTTCGTGCTTCCTTGACCCTCCTTCTTAGCGACGAGGGTGAGATGGTTTTCCCCACTCTCCACTTTTTCTCCCCTGCTAGAGGCATCTTTGCACTTGTTGTGGGGGGTACAATATTGTCCACCAATTTATGTAGGCCTTGCATGATGGTGTCTATGTTCTGGGCCTCATCCTCCTCCTCTCCTTCTTCCTCCCGTTCTCTTTTTTCTTCCACCTTTTTCTCCTTCTCCTCCTGTCCTACTTCCTCCTTTTTCTTGGACATCTCCTCCTTCCTCCTTCTTAGTAGACATTACCTTCACCTCCTGTCCTCTCCCCTCCTTCTTGGACATCTCCTCCATTTCTTGTCCTCCCTCCTCCTCCTTCCCCTCTGTTCTTTCAACTTCTACTTTTTCCTCCTCCTTTCTTCCTACTTCTCATGTTCTTCTTCTCTTCCCTTTCTCTTGGACATTTTTTTCTGTTCTTTTATGTCTTTTTCTATTTTTCTTTCTCTCCTTCATCTAGATTATCTGTCCAAGCTTACTTCAATTGTCAGTAAGAGGATTGATAATTTGATCTATTTGGGCAGGTGTTGCTATTGTTGTTACTGTTGGTTGTTGTTGTTGTTGCTCATGCTGTGGGTGATCTTGTTGTTGTTGATGCTGTTGTGCTGTGGCAGGTCTGGCTGATAATATTAGCTTCATTTTCTTGCTTATAAAGAGTGCTTCCTTATACTCGGATATGGTAAGAGCAGAGACTATCTGAGAATGGATAAAAACATATAAGTTATGTGTTGGTACTTAAAAGTGACCACTAACATGGATAAAAATATATAAGTTATGCGCCACAAGAATGGGTTGATAGACAGACTTACAGAGTGTGCATTCATTTCCTTTAATTTTTTCTACCAATAAACTATTCTCCTTCGACATACCCACTTGAAAACTTATGGAAGTTTCTCTCCAAATTCTGGCTAGAAGCTTCTTTGGTGCTCCAACAACAAGGCTTGGCATTAAAACAAATTGTACTTATTACTGTGATATATTGTGATATAGTTTACATACATTATTATTGGTAGTATTTGAGAAATAAAAGATATACACCAAGAACTTGAAAGCACCCCGAAACACAAACTCCTTTAGATGACTTTTCTCTATTCTCTTTCTTCAACTCATTAGCAATTTTAGTCATCTTGCTCATGAGGAATTGGTGCACAACATCTGCCCAATCGATATTGTTCAATTCCTTCAGATTGCTTACATAATGCATAATAGCAATGGGACAAGAGAACGCAGTTGTTTTGAATAAAAAACTTGCACAAAGTAAAGCTATCTAAAGCCCAACAAAATGTTCAATGTCTTGCTACTCATTAGAGCCAAAGACTGCATGGCCTATAGAATAATTTTCCAATGCACTCTATCCTTCTTGGGCAGTAGTCGATGAAGCCGACTGTCTACATTGTCTTGAGAAAAGTCCAGTTTCTAACCAAAATTTGGAAGGCCAAGAATCAATGCTACTTCTTTTGCAATGAATTGGAATTTCTCACCTCTAATAAAACATGAGTTATCCTCAACATAATGCAAAATAATCTCCTCTACCAATGGAAGAGGGATTGTCATGTGCTTTGGATTGCTATAAACATGGAAACATGTTGTGGACATAAGAGACTGATGGAAATCTCGAATGTTGGCCACTTTCACTGCTTCCATGTAGAACTTCCAATTGCACTGGCTATGTAAATGGCATATGTTACTATCTACAGTGCCTGTGTGAAGATTATTCCAGACATAAAAAATGTTAAGTAAATGACATATGTCACTACTTACATAATTATGAACTACAAGTAACTCTCTGTAACTTAAATATGTACTTAGTTATGTAGGTACATAGTTACAAAATAACTTTGTAACTTACATACTTATATAACAATGTAACTTATAGAATTACTAAATAGCTTACCGTCTACTTCTCCATCTTCTTTTGTCACCTCTGAATCGTTCGCTTCATCTTCTCTAGAATGATCTTGTACTTTGTTGTTTTCATCTTCGACTTCTGCAGTTTCCTCTGAAAAGGTAATACCTCACTTCAAAAAATGACTCATTTTCAATCTATTGCTTTTCTTGAAACATGAAAGACTCCAAATGAAAAAAAAAAATGAATACTGTTGAATCCTTAATCTTTTTTGAAAGTTGAAAGACTACACATGAAAACCTAAGAAAAATCTCTTTTCAATCTATAGCCTTTATCAAAGAGGAAAGACTACACATGAAAATTTGAAAAGTGAAATACTGCATCTTCTTGTTTGCGTCGGCGATCGATGAACTCTTGTAGCAGTTCATCGCTACCCAGGCGTAGTTCTTCTATTTTTGACCTACTCCCTTTCTCTGGGGTCGATGCTCGATTCACCATCTTCCGCTATGGGAGATGTGATCTTCATTCCTCGCAGAAGCTATCGAATGATAGAGCAAATGGCGGGTCGAAAAGAGTTAAGGCAGGGCTTACCTAGTTGCTTCCCTACTTACACTCTCTTATATTTCCAAAACAATAGTGGCGAGTGGAGGGCATCATGGTAAATTTCAAAGGAAAAGACTATTAATGGCGAAAGTGGAGAGAGATGAACCCCTTTCCAGTAGAAATGCCACTCGACATTCTTCTTCCACTTATGAAACAAAACCACATTCCTCATTCCCCTTTCTCTACTTACTCCTCCACCCATCTATTGGAAACTACTAAAATTTTCGAAGGAAAAAGGTGTGGATCCACTCCTATATTCTATCCTTTATTTTGGTGATTACAAAACTCATGACTAACTTAAATATCATGAATATATTTAATATCATGTTTTCCTCATAAATACAACATACTATGGCAATATCGTTTCATGATTTGCATTGGAAAGCTAAATCGATTGTTGTTCAATGCCACATCGATTACTATACAAACACATCAATTACAATTTACTTAAACATCGATTACAAAAAGAGGTATGAGCGAACTGTAGGAAAGACTTCACGAGTCTAATCATCTGCCTTGAATTTAATGCTTGCAGGTCCACCTCTACAGACAATCAATCTTGGACCTACTGTTGGCATCTTCAGAAGTGAGCACCAGCTAGAACATCTTCCTCCATCCCAAGTAGCTAGTAGGCACAAGAAGAAATCTGTTAGACTCAAAGGAAAGAGGATGAGCAATGGATCAGAGAGCTCCAATGGCCATCTATCAACGAATATGTTCAAAGCTGCTCCATCAAAGAGAGAAAAAAAAAAAAAAAAAAGATATAGAGCGAACCTGAAGATCACTCAAAAAATGTACATCCAGTGAGCATCCAACTCCATACACACTCAAGCAGAAAAGGAAGAGAGCTCGAGCCCATTCAAGCTGAAGCATTCAAGCCGTCTTACTTCATCCTCACTCTCTTTCTCTCTCTCTATCTCTATGTATTTGAGAGAGAGAGAGCTGGGGATTTAGCCTAAGGAGAGTCTTGTCCTATAAACTCTTTCGTTCTTAAGCTTAGTCTCAGATCAAGCATTTCATTGTTTATCTAGAGCTTGATATAGGGGCTTCAGGTCCTAGCTTTTGTGTTCAGAAGTGTTCCTGTTCGGTTGGAAGAGAAGGCTTGCAGTGCAAGTGTTCCTGTGATACCCCGAAATTTCATTCTTTTATATTGTGCATGTGTATTTACTTTTCGTGCGTATAGCATGAGTATTCAATTATGCATATTACTATTTTTATACTTCTCATGAACACATGCATGTATATGCATGATATTTTTAGTGAGAATAGTCAATTAGCTAAATTGATGCATCTTGTGTATACTAAAATCCTAGGCATATAGTACTTAAGTAAATTGTGCATGTTTAATCTAATTACCGATGTACATGTTGTATTTATCTATTTCGTGCATAATGTACGTAACTATGTTGTATACGTGTGTGTATATTTTTACATATGTCAATCCAAGTGTGTGTATGCAAGAATTAATGATTGTTGTATAAATTATTCTTAGTTAACTTATTTCATATTGCATCTCACTGATATTATGCATGTACTATCTAAATCTTGAAGTGCATATTATACCACCTATTCCATAAATATTGTGTGTAAATATATGATGTACATATGTATACATGTGTGTTATCTTATGCATGTGATATGTAGATAATTCTATACGCATTAAGTTATCCATAGTATATACATATATTGTACATAAATAGTGTTGTGCATACGATATGTAACTATTGTTACCTACCTTGTAAATATATATGAGTTATTTTTGTACACGTATAAATATATATATAAGTGTGCATGTATTATCTAGCTATTAATGTATGTAATAGCTTTATAAATCCCATGCATATTGTATATGTTGTGCATATATTATCATACATCTTGTAAGCAAGTGTGAGTTTATTTTCGTGCATGCGATATATTATTAAATGTGTATGAATTATTTAATTATTGGCGTGCCTATTGTATTTCATTATTTTATGCATGTAGTAAGTAACCATGGTGTGCATATGTATACATATACATATTAATCTTGTTTAAATGATATCTATCTACTTTAAGCATGTTAATTTATTTATGATGTGTAGGGTACTTAAATAATAATGTGCATGTAGTATTTAACTAATGATGAACACATTTCATTCATAGGTTCATGCATGATGTATGTAATCATGTAATATGTAAGTATATATGCATGTATGTATGTTATTTATGCATATTTCTTTTAATTAATATTAGTGAATGTTATATTTAAATAAAAATTATGGAATGCATGTACTTTATGTGGTGGGGGTATATGTAATTATTTTTACGCATATTAAAGTATTTGGGTGTATTTACGCATGTATTTTAAGGTTTACCGATGTTTTGGCCAAAAATACCAGGCCAGTGCTTGGCGTCCACATCCCTGGACGCCAATGCACAGTTGGCGGCCACCCCCTTGATGCCAATAGCATGTTGGCGGCCAGACCCTGGACGTCAACTGTCAGGTTGACTACAACCAATGTTGACCTCAATATCCTCCTGCGTAACGATGCCAGATTTGTAAACGCTCGCGTTTTGGCCGGTTCCAGATTAGGAAACACATCCTAATGCATAGGAAACCTACCCTAAAGTGTACCCAACCATTCCAACTTTATAAAATACTCAACTTAGGGCGAGGGGAAGTCTTTTTGGCGTTGGTGAAACCCTAGCTCGCAATGGAGAAGAGATGATCTTTGGAGGGCCGGATCTGGGGATTGGAGGTGTTCCCCGAGGAGCTACACCAACTAGGAGATAGCCTATGCATAGGAGAGGAAGTTCCAACTCTGAGGAACCATCTCCATCAACAGAAGAAGAAGATCTAACGAGAGTTTGAACACCTTCTTGGCAGGACCGAGGAGGGCTTCATCGACAAATTTTGATCTTTGTAGATTTTTTTAGAGGCAAGTAAACCCTAGATCTCAATCTTAAACATGTCCCCTAAGTCCAAGATATTTTTCTTGATTTTTCCTGGAGTCCTGGAACCCCCAAATTCACCTTTGTATTGAGTGTTGTCTATGTGTGCTGCTGGGAGGAAGTTGGCGGCAACATCAGCTGCAGTCAAGTTCTTTAGTTGGCGGACAGGGATGCTGCAGTTGAAAGTAGGCAGCCACATCCCTTGTAGTTAGCTTCGTGAGTGTCCTAAAAATGTACTATTTGATCTTCTTTGGATGTTTAAATGATTTCTGGATATAGGTACATACTGTAAATTTTATGTGAGGTTGTATACAGTCACTAGGTCATATCATGAGGTTGTCCAAATTTTCTATGAACTGTATTAAATATTAAAATTCAATAACTGAACTATGAGCATGATGTGAGCATGTTTAAATCTTGCATAAATGGGTTTTGTTGTGAATTGGATTTCATAATTTTTACATGATAGAATGAGGTCTGATATTAGATTTCTGAACTGTTAGCACCCAACCATGTTAATGTGTACCATATCCAATGATATTTCAATGAATTTGTCTGAAATCTAGATTTAATTGTAGAAATTATGTTTACTGTTCAAAAAATATGGAAAATTTCATATGTGATTCGCTTACTGTTAATAACCTGTGATAAAAATTTGGAACTAATTTGATGACAGAAAGTGCAATTATTGTTTAATCATGGGAATTATTCAAATTAGATATGTTAAATCTAATTTTGTGTAATTCAGTAATTAACAGCATGTTTACGATTGTAATGTGAGTTGTTTTATTTCTTGAAACAATAGTATCATGATTAGGATAACTGAGACATGTGCAATTAAAAAATAATACTTATAAAGTGATTAAATAGTTTACGTGAAGTGTGTAAATAATGAGAGAAAATTTGATAAGATGAACATGTAATAATTGGGCCGAGATTGACACTGCTACCCTAGAGGCTTCGAGAGTTGTACCATAGAAAAGTTCCTATGGGAGGCTCTACATTGATAAAAGTATATCCTAAAGGCATTAGGATAAAAACCTCGAGGTGGACAAGTACCACCGGATAGGGTGGAGAGGACTTCTCCCAGTTTGCGCAGTTACCAAGATTCACCACTACATTGCCTAGGTGGTGAGTATGTTATTATGAGTTGTGTTATGAGTTATGTGCTATGAGATGAGCTGTGAGTTATGAGATATGATATATGTGTGTGTCCTCTAGTAAGTGGTTAGGACTATGTGTCATGGCATCTTAAGCGATGGAATATGAATAAAGTGTAAGATGATATGCGAATGTGGCACGTCATGAGTGCAAATGATATGATATGTGATAAGTGAAAATGAAAGAGTAAATGATATGAAGAATATGTGAAAAGATATGTAAGGGAGTTAATGCTAATGAGAGTGTGCTTGCATATGAAAACTAATGTATTAATGCAATATGTCCATATTTTCATGTATTAATACCTCAATTGTAATATCATGTTTAGCATCATGTCATGTAGTTTAGTATTCTTCATGTAATAGTGCATGTGAATAATCATATGTAATTACATCATTTATGCAACGTGAAAAATGAACATGTGGAATTATGAAATGAATGAGATTGTGTGTGAATAAACCTAATTCCATGTAATTGAGTTTAATTTATTTCAAAACAGCGAGTAAAGTAGGTTTATAAATGTGATAAATACAAGAAAGAATGTTTAGGTTCCATGCTAGATGTGATGTTTACTTAGCATAAAGTTCCATGCTTAAGTGCTTATTGTTGCCAACAACTTGACTATGTTTTAACTCTTCGATTCATACTAATAAATGTGAAACCATGTGTAATGATATTTATTTACATTAAAACAGCAAGCAAAATGTGCATTTAAATATGAAAAGTGCATGTGAAAAGTGAATAGTGATCATGCTAGGTTGTTCATGTCCTCATGCTTAATTCTATGTTCTAGTTTGTAGAAATGTATCATGGAATGAATTAATGTTTGGATAGATGATTCATGCTACATGATAGGTGTAGAAAATATGTTCAAGTGTATGTTAGTATCCATGATTTAGAATAAACACGTGATAGTCTAAAGCATGTCTAGGTGATTTAAATATATGTTGATAGTTAAGAGTATGTACCATGTGTATTCTTGTAGTTTAAATAATAGTATGTAAATCCTTACTGTTTGATAGTTTAACATGAATGTGATATGTTCAAGGTTAAGTCTTTAGACTCATACTCGCTTCAACGTGCAGGTTGAGTCTTTAGACTCATACTCGCTTCAGCGTACAGGTTGACAGGTATTCCGTGCCAGAGGGAGGCATAGCGGAGGACAACATCTTGGAGGAGTAGTTTGTGGAGTTTGCTTAAAAGTTGTACTTTTATTTTCATAGCATGAATAAATTTTAATTGTATGGATAATATTTGGACAATGTAGTTCTTTTATCATGTAATAATGTGGACATTGTCATTTTATTTCGCTATATAAACTGTGGAATGTGTGATGGTGATGGATTAAAGTAGAGTTGTTTATTTTAATTCCGCTGTACTAAATTGCTATCCAAGTACATATCAACCTATCGGCCAGTGTTGGGTTATTTTCCCACTGTGACGACGCTCTTTATACCGATGGGGATTGGTATAATCGTACCGGTATGAGGAGGGTCGTTACAGAGATTGGTATCAGAGACCAAGGTTGACATGGTACATGGATAGACCATCATCATCATAATATTGCAAAGTCTTTATAGAATATTGTCCATATATGTAGAAATTACTAATAATGAATGGAAGATAGTTAAGGAAAATAGTTAGGATTTAGTAACCTAGATTCTAACTAAATTACTTATTTTGCAGGATATGGCTGGACGTGGTAGACGTAGTGCTCAGTCTAGGAGGTAGGAGCAGAGCCGCAAGATAAAGAAGTTTGTTAAGGGGATCAAACCATCGTTGAAAGCTAGGCTTTTGGAGTTTGATCCCCGTAGTTTGGAAGAGGTTCTTGGCATGGCAAGCAAGCAAGAGAGTAGAGTAGAATCATATCAAGGAGAAAAGGAAGCTCAAAAGGAGGTAGTACCAGAACCATTCCAAAGGCAAGATAGGAAGACGAAGAAACTCATGGATGGTCAACAATCAACTATGGTACCAGGCAGCGAGAAGCCCGAGTGCATTCATTGCGGGAAGCGTCATGGCGGGAATGCATGTTGGCGAAAGGAAGGAAGATGTCTTAGATGTGGCAGTAAGGATCATCGGCGTAGGGAGTGTTCGAATCTGAAGACGAAGTTCATTCCACGAGGTGCTTCATCAATAGCAATAAAGAAGCAAGGATTGGCCAGAGATGACTGAAAGGTTGCGGAATTCCCTATATGGTAATCTAGAAGGGGGGTTGAATAGATTACCGTTGATTAACAATTATTATCACCTTATTTTTGTGAAAACACAGACTGTAGAACCTGTAACAGATTTTGAACTCAACTTTGATGTGTGTGAATTGACAATAGATGAAGAAACAATATATCATACGTGTGTAGAGACAACGTGCCTACCAAACATCTACCGTAGAAACGTGCAAACCATAGGACACGGAGTTTTAACGTGGTTCGAGTACACAACTTGTTTATCCTACATCCACGGTCCACACACACACGCAGAACAGACTGCTTGTCAACTAGTTCGCGACAACAACACACACACACACACGAGATGTCTGATGTGCAACCACGATCAGAACAACTCAAAACCACGTGATTCAAGCACAAGGCCGCTTGAAACACAATCGCACACACACAGATAATAGAAAAGTGAAAACTAGAAGAGTTCTGAGTGAAAAGAATGAATTCTGATTGAGAACGCTTCTAGAGAACGTCTGGATGGAGTTCAAACTTCGACTTGATAGCCTTGGGTAGATGGAGAAGCTTGAATCCACGACGTACTGTCTTCAACTCTGCTGGAACAACTGTTCTTTCTCTCTCTGAACAGTAGGGTGAAGCAGAGCAACAGCAACACCTCTTCTCCTTAGGTTTTCTTTATGGTTGATGATGGTGGCTGCTTCTGTATGAAAATATCTCCAAAAAGTTCATTTTATATGGGTGTTCAAGTATGGAGAGTCGTGGTATAAGGAAACACCCACACAGGGAGCACACAGAGATCTCGTATCTAGATTCTCTCTTCGTCTGTCGACAGGTCTCATATCATCTGTCGACAGGAACTTGTTTTCCAGAAGGCCTATTTGCTGACTGCATGGATCTGTCGACAGGTACAGCTGGGTCTGTCGATAGGTTCCTGTTTTCCAGAACTTGTTTGTTCTATTTGTGCTGATCTGTCGACAGGGCTTGAAGGAGATGTCGACAGGTGCTCTCTTTTTATGCTTTTCTTATTCTTTTTCTCTTGTTGTTGTACAAGGTCTTGAATGCTGTCTCACCTACATTAGATAACATGATTAGTGAGACATAATCAACATATTTATCATCAATCAAAGTATGTGTATCATTTGCATCCACTTGTCATTGTCATCATGGTTTACACATTTGTCATGCATCAATTTTGGTCCATGATTTTGTCATAATAAAATACAAGGATATGCCATTTAGCTTAGCATTCTCATAAGGATTCTTCATATGAGAACTCAACATTCTCCCCCTTTTTGATGATGACAAAATTTTCAATTTGACCACAATTGATGTTTCTCCCTTTTGACAACATTCAAAAAGATAACACATGCATAGAGCAATGGAACAGGAAGAGAAATTGTGCATGTCATTAATTTGGCATTCAGTACACAGTTTCACATATGACACATGAGTAATTGCAAAGAAGATAACAGGACAATTGACATGGAAAGCAAGCGAGAACATCTAGAACATGACCAAAACAGTAAGGACATCTGGACCAATCATCCTAAACAGCATCATCGCCCGGTAGTGCTGAGGCCCGACGAAGCTCATGAAGATCAGTAGACATCCGTGTGAGTTTGAAATGTAGCTGGACGTGGGTGTCTGCCAAAGCTTCAATACTTGAATCAACAGTGTCCAACCGTATAGTTAGCCTATCAAAGCCTGTGTTCATATGAAGTTGCATCTATGCAAGTTGGGCTGTGATAAACTCTCTGAGTGAAGGCTTAGTAGATGGTGGATCACTGGGTGGAACAATGTCTTCATCTCCCGGAGCATCTAGTGGCTCTGACTGGGAGTCTTCATCAGCAGGCTCATTGTCATCTTCTTCTCCATCACCAAAATCCTCTACCTCTTCAGCAGTGGACGGTCCATTGCCTTTAACGTCTCTAGTGACAACCCCTTCAACCAGCTTATAGCCCATCCTCTGGGCAGCAGTAAGATCATAAGAGCTGCGGCTTTTGAGCTCAGTCATCTTCTCATCAGGAATGGGAATGCCAATGAATAGGAGAAGAGACATGATGGGGCAAGCATAAGGCATAGACCTATTGGGATTGCGAAGGCATGCCCGGGTGTGAGAGACCATTAGAAGTGGGAGGTTCACTGGAGTACAGTTGAGAAATGCATGAAACAAGGACTTGTGAATAGCAGTCACAAGCTCCCTACTGCCATCCTTAGGGACAATGATTGTAGTGAAGATATGGTGGATGAGACGATGAAGTGGAGGAAACTTGTTGGCATTCAGGGGCCTACGATCCGTAGGGTCGTAAGGCTGCAAAGTAATGAGTTGGTGGTATTCAGATGCTTCGGGATGATGTGTCAGGATATCAAGGCCCGAATTAGGGATTTGCAGTGCAGTGGAGAGCAAGTTGGGAGTGATCAGAAAAGGAGTCTGTCTCACCATGGTATAGAGGTCACCATTGGTGGACAGTCTAAGATTATTGAAGAACTCAGTCACAGCAGTTGGGGAGTATCGTTTGTGATGGTAACAAAAATGGGACCAACCCTGGACGTCAAATAAAGGCTGCAACCCTGGAAAGAGATCCTCTAGTGACACGAAGTCGATGTATCGGGGTTGCACGAACTTGTTGTAGGTGCCATGATCAGGAAGAAGCTTCAGATGAGCAGGAATGTGCAGTTCCGGCAGACGATCCTCCCTATGCTTGGTGAGGCGCTCTGTAGGAGCCCTAGAACCGTCGCCATCTTGGGAGGAGCGAGGACGGCGTCGGGAGGCAAGCTTCTTCGCCTTAGGAGCCATCTCAGGAAGGGATCTGGGTGTTGAGAGGCTCGGGAAAGGGAATGAGACACAAGGAAGAAGAGCGACCACGAAGTGTAGGCGCTCTGCTCTCGCCCTGGAGAAAGGGGGTGTTGGGGAGAACTAGAAGAAGGAAAGGCGTTTGGAAGGGGGGAAGGGAGGAAGGGTTCGTGGGAACCTTTTAAAGAAGGTTTGAGAGAATTTGAAAGCGTTGGGTCCCAGAAAATCAGCCCAAAAAGCTCGCCCGTTGGGCTTCCAAAAAGTGCCTTGCCTACGGCTGTCGACAGGTGAACAGTTCCCTGTCGACAGGCACATACATGAAGTGTGCCAGTGATGGGTTTTTAATGGAATTTCAAGGCCATGAGCATCAAATGTGGTGTTAAAATGAAACATAGCTAAATGCACATTATAACAAATCATAGCCACAAATATTTAGACCACATTGAGCAACGACAAAGATTTGGAAATAAAATTCCCGGACTCTGAAGTTGCCACATGAGAAATGCAGGGAACAAAATCATGAGGTTGTAAGATGACCCCCTTGAATAAGGCCATTGCAAGAAATTATTTTTCTTAGTGGATGACAATCAGAAGATGTATGAAGGATAATTCTGCATGGGTAATTAAGTGCTAACCACTAAGTGCCCTTGACAAGACAAATTGAGGAGACCACAATCTAATTTTTGACATGAAAAGGGCATGGGAGTGAAAAAGTGGTAATTAGGATCAGTTGACCTTTTGACGTGAAGATAGACATTTGTGATGCCCGTATCCCCAGTTACTCGGTTGATATGTCGATCATACCATTGTACAGAGATAATGAGTAAGCCTTTTGACGCGAAGATAGACATTTGTGATGCCCATATCCTCGGTTACTTAGCAATACTCAACATTGCTCTTCCTTTATTCTCCTTTTTTATTTTAATTTGATGGGATTTTTTATTTTTCCCCTTTTTTTTGTTAAATTAGTTGTGTCTTCTAGTGGATGATACTTAAAAAACCAATGAAAGACTTACCCTTCAATGACCTTAGGATTGAGCACATGACTTTGAAAAATAATGATTCACAAGAGATTTATTCAAGTGAGTTAGGTTAGACTCATGGGTGTTGTTGGATGCACTTAAAATGAAACAACCTAGACTCACACAAGAATAGTATGCCAAAGTCATTGTGATGCAGACAAAGTCTTGGATATGTTGTGGATAAAAAAAAATTATAATGTATGCAATCATCATTTTTCACCTTAAATACTCATGAGAAGTATGCTCATCAAAAGGATTGGCAATTAAGTGAGGAATGACTTGAAAAAGATGGATCTGTCGACAGAGGGAATGGACCCTGTCGACAGATGCACACAAATGAAGAGTGCTGAGTTCTGTCTGAAGAAATCTGTCGACAGATAGGATGGTCCCTGTCGACAGATGCACACAGTGCTGGTTTTCTGGGTTCTGTGAGGGATTTTCTGTCGACAGTTTGCAATATTGTTGTCGACAGGGATGTGTGCAGGACAGATTTGAAGGCTAGGAGGAGATAGAAAAAGGTGCTCCAAGCTAGGAAAAAGTGAGATGATGACATGAAAGTGTTTCCCTCAAAAAGTCACTCATCTAGCTAGAGTTTCCTCCCCCATAGTGTGTGCAAGTGGAGACTAAACATTCAAAGCAACTTCACTAGATTTCCACAGATTTATCAAGCATTAGCACACAAATTCATGAATAAGTAGCAAAACATGAAAATTCCATTTCTTTGAAAAAGGGAATGGGCAAAGTGAAATGAATCCATATACCTTATTCAGAGTAGATGACCCTTATTTGCAATTAACTATGGATACGTGGCGGAGAATGTTTTCTCACGCATAATGAGAGTTTCCAAACAAGCATAACTTGTTCTTCCACACATCACCATTTGATATACCACATAGTTATTGCTCACAAGGTACATGTACTCCAAAGTTGGGTATTGAAATCATTGCATTTTGCATAAGCCCAATTCTCTTCTCAATGTAGTGAACCTATCCTCAGCCAATGGTTTTGTAAATATATCAGCCAGTTGTTTGTTAGTGGGTATGAAGCTAAGTTCCAAAGTTTTGTTGGCCACTTCATCTCTCAAAAAATGATGTCTGATTTCTATGTGCTTTGTTCTGGAGTGTTGGATTGGGTTCTTTGATAGATTTATAGCACTAGTATTGTCACATAGGATAGGTGTGCATCCAATGTCAATGTTGTAGTCAGACAATTGACTTTTTATCCACAACACTTGAGCCGCACAACTCCCTGCAGCAACATATTCTGTCTCTGCAGTGGAGAGTGCAACCGAGTGTTGCTTCTTGGATGCCCAGGAAACCATGCAACCACCAAGCAGTTGGCAATAGCCACTAGTGCTCTTCATGTCAATTTTACATCCACCATAGTCAGCATCAAAATGATATCAGTTCAAAACTACTTCCAGCTGGATACCAAAGGCCCAAAGCACACGTACCTGAGAGATATCTGAATATTCTCTTAACTGCAATCAGATGGCTTTCCTTTGGACTAGATTGATATCTAGCACAAAGGCAAACACTGAATTGTATGTCTGGTCTACTTGCAGTAAGATAAAGGACTGAGCCAATCATACCTCGGAATTACTTTGCATCAATGGGTTTACCTTTCTCATCATTTTCCAGTTTTATGCTTGTGCTCATTGGTGTTGAGGCAGGCTTAGCTTGTTCAACTGAAACATTTTCAGTAGCTCCTTGACATATTTTTCTTGATTGATAAAAAACCATCCTCCAGTTGTTTAACCTGCAAACCAAGAAAAAATTGAAGCTCCCCCATTAAACTCATCTCAAATTCACTGTGCATATGTTTTGAAAATTCCTCACACAGTAATGGGTTAGTAGAACCAAATATGATATCGTCCACATAGACTTGAACAACAATAATGTGATTGTGGAGTTTTTTAGTAAAAAGAGTTCGGTCTACTTTACCTCTTGAGTAGTGTTTGCTTACCAGAAATGTGCTTAGCCTATCGTACCAAGCTCGGGGTGCCTGTTTCAAACCATAAAGTGCTTTGTGCAATTTAAACACATGGTTAGGTTTATCATGATCCTTAAAGCCAGGTGGTTAAGAGACATAGACTTCCTCTTTAATGTAGCCATTCAGGAAGGCAGTTTTAACATCCATTTGAAAAAGTTTGAACTTGTTTGAGCATGCATATGCTAACAAGATTCTAACTGCTTCTAGCCTAGCTACAGGAGAAATGGATTATTCGAAGTCCACACCAAATTCCTGATTATAACCCTTTGCAACCAGTCTAGCCTTATTTCTCACCATTTTCCCCTCTTCATTTAGTTTATTCCTAAAAACCCATCTTGTCCCTATGACAGAAATTTCAGGGGTTCTAGGAACTACACTCCAGACATTATTTCTCTAAAATTGCCCAAGCTCCTCATGCATAGCATCAATCCATGAGTTTTCCTTTAGAGCTTCTTCAACATTTTTGGGTTCCACTTGAGAAACAAAAGCTAGATGATTCTGTTCAACTATTTCCCTGACTTGAAACCTAGTTTGAACTTTTTCATTCACATCTCCTATTATGTTCTCAAGTGGATGATCTTTAGAGTACCTGACATTTGTGATTGTTGAAGGTCCGGGTTGATCTTGTACTTGAGGAGGTTGTACTTGAGGAGTTTCAGCTTGAGGTTCATCCTCTTGTGGATCTTCATCAGGTTCTTCTTCTCCCTTTTTGAAGAGATGTGATGGTCCTCATCATCTTGGTACCTACGAAGATATCCACTTTTAGCTTTTAGTGTTGTTTGAGAGTTCTTCTTGGCTTTCACTTGAAGTGGTTCTGCAAGGATTGTTTTATAATCTTCATCGGGAGTCCTGTGAGAATTGAAATTGTCAGATTTTGCATGACGTTCATCAAAAACAACATGTGGAGTTTCTTCCACAGTTTTATTCTTGATATTAAACACCCTATAAGCTCTAGAGTGTTCTGAGTATCCAAGAAGAATACCTGGATCACTTTTGTCCTCAAACTTGTCTAGATCAATTTTATCATTGTTATGTATGAACACTTTTGAGCTAAAAACTCTGAAATACCCAATACTGGGTTTCTTACCTTTCAAAGTTCGTAGGGAGTTTTCTTTATGATAGGTCTTACCATGGCTCTATTGAGTATGTAGCATGAAGTGTTCACCACTTCTGCCCAAAACGCCCTGGCAAGTTGACTTTCAACCAAAAGAGTGCTAGCCATTTCCCCCAAAGTTTTGTTCTTTCTCTCCACTACTCCATTTTGTTCCGGAGTCCTTGAGAGGAGAACAAATGTTCTATCCCGTGGTGCCTGAAGAAATTAGAAAAAGAATTGTTATCAAATTCTCCCCCGTGATCAGTGTGGATTGAGCATATTTTGTGAACATTTCCATGCTCAATTTTATTGAAGAATTCCTCAAATAGTCTCATTGCTTCATTTTTGTGTGCGAGGAACTTTACCCATGTGAACCTAGAGAAGTCATCTACAATGACAAAATCAAAGCGTTTTCCATTGAGACTTAGTGTTCTAGTAGGTCCAAACAAGTCCATGTGCAGAAGTTCATAGTGTTTAGAAGTGCTTACTTGTGCTTTTGATTTGAAGGATTTCCTTGCTTGTTTTCCCTGTGCACATGCATCACAAAAACTTTCATTTTTCTTAAAGGAAATATCAGGGAGTCCACTTACCAACTTCAGCTTCATGATCTTGTGCAGGACATTGTAGCTTGCATGGCCAAGCCTACGATGCCACAGTGTAAGCTCATCCTGTTTATTTGCTACAAGACACAAGTTCTCATTTTCTGGATCATCTAAGTCAACAAAATAGATATTATTCACCCTTTTTCCAGAAAACTTTAGACTTCCTATTTCGTTATCAATGATTTAACATGAGTTGGATTCAAAGACAACTTTATGACCTTTATCACACAGTTGGCTTATGCTAAGCAAATTGTGATGAAGGCCATCTACAAGCAGTACATTGTTATAGAGTTAGAGGCATACTTACCAATCTTACCTGCGCCGATAATCTGGCCTTTATTGTTGCCTCCGAAAACTACTTGACCTCTGTCTCTCTCCACTAGCAGACATAATTTTTCTTTGTCGCCCATCATATGCCTCGAGCAGCCACTATCCAAGTACCATTTGTTTTGATTTTGGGCTGCTAGGCATTCCTGTATATGTGGATCAAACAAGAGGTTTTAGTACCCAAATTACTTTGGGTCCCACTGTATCATTCATGCCAAACAGTAAATGCTTCGGAATCCAAATTTGTTTGAGTTTCTTTTTATTTGGACTGTTCCAGCATTGTTTTTCATTGTGTCTAACTTTCATACAGAAATTGCATGATAAAGTATTTTTCATGACAATGGGCTTTTTGTTTTGAGGAACATGCATGGGCATTTTACCTTATTGTTGCCTGGTCAGCTTTCCTTTAGAAGGTGGTTTCCAGTCCTGTTGACAACCCTCATTGGGGCTATTGACAGGTTTTGCAGTTTTGTTAGCAACAAATTTGGTATTCTTGGGATCCTGTTTTTTGCCCTTGGCTTGACTTTTATTGTTCATTGACGGGATTTGTTTACTTGTGCTTGGGCTGGAATCAACAAAAGATGTCAACAGATTTTTACCAATTACTTTTGGTTTAACAGGTTGATATCCAACCCCATGTTTTGCAACAAACACATTAGATCCCAAGATTGCATCAAGATTGTGTTTACTTTTGACAATTTTTAGATCTTCAACCTTTTTCAAATTTTCTTTTACTTCAGTAAGTTCAACTTGGAGAGTTTCAAGGGAGTTGCTTAGATCATCTTTTTCTTTTTGAACTTCTTGGAGTTTCAGTTTCATGCCATCCATTTCCTCACTGTGTGCTTGTTCATCAATTCTCATCATTTCAATTTCTTTATTCAAGGATGCAATTTGTTCATTATGATTGGTGTCATGAACAAAGGAATTGACTTTCTTTTTGAGTGCTTTATTTTCTGACTTATATTCACATAATTTTTCAAATAAAACAGTATAAGCTTCTTCCCATTCATCAACATAATAAGTTTCAAAGGAAGAATTTACCTCATTGGAGTCGTCGCTTCTAGCCATTAGACACTGAACTTCATCATCTCCAGAGGTAGCTTGACTGTTCTCATCTTCATCTTCATCACTCCAAGTTGCCAACATTTCCTTGGCTTTCTTGAAGGTGAATTTCTCCTTTTTCAATTTCTTCTTTAGCTCGGGGCACTCTCCTCTCATGTGCCCATGTTTCTTGCACTCATAGCACACAACATCAAACTTTTTGTTAGAATCAGATTTATTAGAAAAATCTTTCTTTTGGAAAGGTTTAGAGTTACCTGACCCTCTCCTTTTGAATTTCAGAAACTTTTTGAATTGTCTAGTGAGCATGGCCATTTCATCATCCTCACTCTCACTAGATGATTCAAACTCCTCACTTTCCTGAGGTGCATCCTTTTTGGAACCTGAAGAACTTTTCTTGGAAGCCTTTAAAGCAATTAACATTCTAGGATTTTCTTCAATTTCCTTTCTTTTCACATTTATTTCGTAAGTCATTAGAGAGCCAATCAGTTCATCCAATTTCTATTTTGAGAGATCTTTAGAATCCTTAATGACAGTGGCTTTGGTGTTCCATGAGGATGGAAGAGACCGAAGTATCTTCCTCACCAAATCACTCTCTGAGTATTCCTTCTTAAGACCTTTCAGACCATTTATAATTAGCATGAATCTTGCAAGCATGTCAGAGATAGTTTCATCATTGTTCATTTTAAACATTTCATATTTAGAAACTAACATGCTTGCTTTGGATTCCCTTACCTCGGACGTTACTTCGTAGATCAATTCAAGTTTGTCCCACATCTCTTTTGCTGAGGTGCACGTGGAGACTCTTGAATTTTCCTTTAAGTGGACCGCGCACTGCATCATGTTGAGGGCGCTCCCGTTGAGTGTCCCCATTGCAATCTGTTCCTTTGTCTAGGTATCTTCATCCTCAGGAAGGGTGTATGCTCCTTTGCTGACGATCTTCCAAAGCTCGAACTTTTCTGCTCTTAGGAATACCTGCATACGGTTTTTCCAGTATGTATAGTCAGTGCCATCAAAGAAGGGTGGCCTGGTCACTGTGTCCCTCGGCCATGTACCCCTTGTTAGATTCCATGAGATCGAAGTTCTCATGACCGTAAGATCAAACAACTATAACAGTAAATCGGAGAAACCTCGTTCGGATACCAATTAAAAGGTTGCGGAATTCCCTATATGGTAATCTGGACGGGGGGGTTGAATAGATTACCGTTGATTAACAATTATTATCACCTTCTTTTTGCGAAAACACAGACTGCAGAACCTGTAATAGATTTTGAACTCAACTTTGATGTGTGTGAATTGACAATAGATGAAGAAACAATCTATCATACGTGTGTAGAGACAACGTGCCTACCAAACATCTACCGTAGAAATGTGCAAACCATAGGACATGGAGTTTTAACGTGGTTCGGAGTACACAACTTGTGTATCCTACATCCATGGTCCACACACACATGCAGAACAAACTGCTTGTCAACTAGTTCGCGACAACAACACACACACACGAGATGTCTAATGTGCAACCACGATCAGAACAACTCAAAACCACGTGATTCAAGCACAAGGCCTCTTGAAACACAATCACACACACACAGATAATAGAAAAGTGAAAACTGGAAGAGTTCTTAGTGAAAAGAATGAATTCTGATTGAGAACTCTTCTGGAGAACGTCTGGATGGAGTTCAAACTTCGTCTTGATAGCCTTGGGTAGATGGAGAAACTTGAATCCACGACGTACTATCTTCAACTCTGCTGGAACAACGGTTCTTTCTCTCTCAGAACAGCAGGGTGAAGCAGAGCAGCAGCAACACCTCTTCTCCTTAGGTTTTCTTTAGGGTTGATAATGGTGGCTGCTTCTGTACGAAAATATCTACAAAATGTTCCTTTTATATGGGTGTTCAAGTATGGAGAGTCGTGGTTTAAGGAAACACCCACACAGGGAGCACACGAAGATCTCGTATCTAGATTCTCTCTTCGTCTGTCGACAGGTCTCATATCAACTGTCGACAGGAACTTGTTTTACAGAAGGCCTATTTGCTGACTGCATGGATCTGTCGACAGGTACAGCTGGGTCTGTCGACAGGTGCCTATTTTCCAGAACTTGTTTGTTCTATTTGTGCTGATCTGTCGACATGGCTTGAAGGAGCTGTCGACAGGTGCTCTCTTTTTATGCTTTTCTTATTCTTTTTCTCTTGTTGTGGTACAAGGTCTTGAATGCAGTCTCACCTACATTAGATAACATGATTAGTGAGACATAATCAACATATTTATCATCAATCAAAGTATGTGTATCATTTGCATCCACTTGTCATTGTCATCATGGTTTACACATTTGTCATGCATCAATTTTGGTCCATGATTTTGTCATAATCAAAAACAAGGATATGTCATTTAGCTTAGCATTCTCATAAGGATTCTTCATATGAGAACTCAACAATGACCTCGACGACGTCACCATAGGAACTCGATGCGATCTTCGAGGATGAAGATATTTTTCAAGGGGGGAAGAGTGTGATACCCCGAAATTTCATTCTTTTATATTGAGCATGTGTATTTACTTGTCGTGCGTATAGCATGAGTATTCAATTGTGCATATTATATTTTTATACTTCTCATGAACACATGCATGTATATGCATGATATTTTAAGTGAGAACAGGCAATTATCTAAATTGATGCATCTTGGGTATACTAAAATCCGAGGCATATAATACTTAAGTAATATTGTGCATGTTTAATCTAATGACCGATGTACATGTTGTATTTATCTATTTCGTGTATAATGTACGTAACTATGTTGTATACGTGTGTGTATATTTTTACATATGTCAATCCAAGTGTATGTATGCAAGAATTAATGATTATTGTATAAATTATTCTTAGATAACTTATTTCATATTGCATCTTAATGATATTATGTATGTACTATCTAAATCTTGAAGTGCATATTATACCACCTATTCCGTAGATATTGTGTGTAAATATATGAAGTACATATGTATACATGTGTGTTATCTTATGCATGTGATATGTAGATAATTCTATACGCATTAAGTTATCTATAGTATATACATATATTGTACTTAAATAGTGTTGTGCATACGATATGTAACTAATGTTATCTACCTTGTAAATATATGTGAGGTATTTTTGTACACGTATAAATATATATATATATATATTATATGTGTGTGTGTGTGTGTGTGTGTGTGTGTGTGTGTGCATGTATTATCTAGCTATTAATGTATGTACTAGCTTTATAAATCCCATGCATATTGTATATGTTGTGCATATATTATCATACATCTTGTAAGCGTGTGAGTTTATTTTCGTGCATGCAATATATATTTAAATGTGTATGAATTATTTAATTATTGATGTGCCTATTGTATTTAATTATTTTATGCATGTAGTAAGTAACCATGGTGTGCATATGTATACATATACATATTAATCTTGGTTAAATGATATCTATCTACTTTAAGCATGTTAATTTATTTATGATGTGTACTTATAATGTGCATACAGTATTTAACTAATGATGAACACATTTCATTCATAGGTTCATGCATGATGTATGTAATCATATAATATGTAAGTATATATGCATGTATGTATGTTATTTATGCATATTACCTTTAATTAAGATTAGTGTGAGCTATATTTAAATAAAAATTATGGAATGCTTGTACTTTATGTGGTGGGGGTATATATAATTATTTTTAGGCATATTAAATTTTTTGGGTGTATTTACGTATTTATTTTAACGTTTACAGGTGGTTTGGCCAAAACTGCCAGGCCAGTGCTTGGCGTCCACATCCCTGGACGCCAATGCACAGTTGGTGGCCCCCCCTGGACGCCAATTCACAGTTGGTGGCCCCCCCTAGACGCCAATAGCATGTTGGCGGATAGACCCTGGACGTCAACTGTCAGGTTGACTACAACCGATGTTGACGTCAATATCCTCCTGCGTAACAGTTCCAGATATGTTAACGCTCGCATTTTGGCCGGTTCCAGATTAGGAAACACATCCTAATGCATAGGAAAGCTACCCTAAAGTGTACCCAACCCGTCCAACTCTATAAAATACTCATCTTAGGGCGAGGGGAAGTCTTTTTGGCATTGGTGAAACCCTAGATCGCAATGGAGAAGAGCTGATCTTTGGAGGGCCGGATCTGACGATTGGAGGTGTTCGCCGAGGAGCTACAATAACTGGGAGACAGCCTATGCATAGGAGAGGAAGTTCCAACTCCAAGGAACCATCTGCATCAATAGAAGAAGAAGATCTAACGAGAGTTTGAGCACCTTCTTGGCAGGGCTGAGAGGGCTTCATCGGCATATTTTCATCTTCGTAGATTTAGAGGCAAGTAAACCCTAGATCTCAATCTTAAACATGTCTCCTAAGTCCAAGGTATTTTTTTGGATTTTTCCTCGAGTCCTTGAACCCCCAAATTCCCCTTTGTATTGAGTGTTGTCTGTGTGTGCTGCTGGGAGGAAGTTGGCGGCAGCATCTGCTACAGTCAAGTTCTTCAGTTGGCGGCCAGGGATGCTGCAGTTGAAAGTAGGCAGCCACATCCCTTGCAGTTAACTTCGTTAGTGTCCTAAAAATGTATTGTTTCATCTTCTTTGGCTATTTAAATGATTTCTGGATATAGGTACATACTGTAAATTTTATGTGAGGTTGTATATAGTCACTAGGTCATATCATGAGGTTGCCCAAATTTTCTATGAACTGTGTTAATTATTAAAATTCAATAATTGAACTATGAGCATGATGTGAGCATGTTTAAATCTTGCATAAATGGGTTTTGTTGTGAATTGGATATCATAATTTTTACATGACAGAATGAGGTATGATATTAGATTTCTGAACTATTATCACCCAACCATGTTAATGTGTACCATGTCCAATGATATTTTAATGAATTTGTCTGAAATCTAGATTTAATTGTAGAAATTACGTTTACTGTTCGAAAAATCTGGAAAATTTCATATGTGATTTGCTTATTGTTAATAACCTGTGATAAAAATTTGGAACTAATTTGATGACAGAAAGTGCAATTATTGTTAAATGATGGGAATTATTCATATTAGATATGTTAAATCTAATCTTGTGTAATTCAGTAATTAACAACATGTTTAGGACTGTAATGTGAGTTGTTTTATTTCTGGAAATAGTAGTATCATGATTAGGCTAACTGAGACATGTGCAATTGATAAATAATACTTATAAAGTGATTAAATAGTTTACGTGAAGTGTGTAAATAATGAGAGAAAATGTCATAAGATGAATGTGTAATAATTGGGCCGAGATTGACACTGCTACCCTAGAGGTTTCGAGAGTTGTACCATAGAAAAGTCTCTATGGGAGGCTCTACATTGAGAAAAGTATATCCTAAAGGTATTAGGATAAAAACCTGGAGGTGGACAAGCACCACTAGATAGGGTGGAGAGGGCTTGTCCCAGTCTGTGCAGTTACCAAGATTCACCACTACATTGCCTAGGTGGTGAGTATGTGATTATGAGTTATGTGATTATGAGTTGTGTTATGAGTTATTGTTGGCCCTTTTGGTACGGCAGCAAGCTAACCTAGAGGGGGGGGTGAAAAGGTTTTTCTGAAATCTGAAATAGAAACTTAAACACATAAATTAACACTTGAAGGTTTGGTTAGTTTAGTGTGATAAAGAGTAGCAGTGCGGAAGCAAATAAACAATCACACAATGGACACAAGGATTTTATCCTGGTTCGGCCCTTCCCACATGGAAGTCCTACATCCAGTCCCCAAGCAATCTCTTGGGATTTCACTAACCAAGGGTACAGTCCCCCTTAAGGACACTACAACACCCAGCACCCCAACTGGTCTTCTTCTCTTTTCCGGGCAAGAAGGCAGCCCACTTCTTTTGCAGGTAAAGAAGCAAACCTCCTGGTACAAACCCCAGTGCGGTTCTGCTAGACACTAACCCCTAGCTAGGTTAACAACTGGTACAAACCCCAGCTTGGTTTAGCTAGACACAAACCCCTAGCTGGGTTAACTACTGTATACAGTCCTACAACTGGACAAGGATCTTTCTTAGAAAGATCAGACTGAGAAGCTTTACAAGATAAACACTTGTGTAATGCTTACAGTCCTAGACTCTCCCCAGATATATAATGAGCTCGGAGAAAAACAGAAGAGAGAAAAGAAAGCAATAGTGCTTGAATGCTTGAACGCTTGAGATGCTTGAAAGCTTGAGTGCTTCTGATGGGCTCAGGCTCTTTCTCTCTTTCTTTGAGTGTATGTGTCGTTGAGGTTCTTCTCACAGTTGTACACTCCTTCAAAGATATTCAGGAAAAGGCTCTGCTTTTCTTCAGCTAAGCTTCTTCTTTTATATGAGCAATTTGAATGGATCCGTTGAAGAGATCTGTTGAATTTCTAGCCGTTGCTCATCTCCTCTTCATTTGTCTTAATCAGACTCTGACGGTCTTCGAGGTATGTACACATAGAAGAAAGTGTTAGCATAAAAGAGTGTTTTATGATAAACGATGTATAGTACTGTGCTTCTGCTAATCATACTGAAAATAGTAGGTCATATCTTTTTCTGACAAGATTATGTATTCAGCTTTTTGTCAGAAGATATTTGACTTTTCATTTAAGCGCCAAGTATATTTGAAATATAAAGGCAATCTAAGTTTGATCAGAATCCATGAAGAAATCGTTATGAGCATGACTTATGAAATCGTTATGTGAAGAGTCGTTGCTCATTTATAAACAAATCGATGTGATTATTTATGAAATCGTTATGCAAGCAAATCGTTATGATCTTCTGAAGAAATCGTTGTGATGAGTAAAGAAATCGATGTGATCACTTATGAAATCGTTCTGAGATCAAATTCTTATCAAATCGTTGCAAAGGCAAATCGATGTGAGGGAAAACCATTGCACTCACTTATCAAATCGTTATGAGAGCGAAATCATTGTGCTTACTTAAGAAATCGTTACGTTCTAAAGAAATCGTTGCGAACACTTATGAAATCGTTATGGCATCAATTTCTTAGCAAGTCGTTGCGCTTACAGACGAAATCGTTGCGAACATTTATGAAATCGTTATGGCATTGATTTCTTAGCAAGTCGTTGCGCTTACAGAAGAAATCATTGCGAACACTTATGAAATCGTTATGGCATTGATTTCTTAGCAAGTCGTTGCGCTTTACAAAAGAAATCGTTGCGAACACTTATGAAATCGTTATGGCATTGATTTCTTAACAAATCGTTGTAGCGCTTGTTACTTTGGCACTTTAAATAGAAATCGATGTATATAAGTTAGACATCGGCTTTCTCATTTTAGTGCGCCAATATTGCATCAATGTGAGACTTAGCATTTTGCTATGAGATTGATGCGACACAGATGAAACAAGATATTAAATGAGACTTATCATTGTTAAAGGGATTGATGCAACACCGATGAAGCAAAAAAAATATTCATGAATACCTATATTTTGTTATCATCTAAATGCATCATATATTTTGTTATCACCAAAATACCAAGATCACAGATAACCATAGAGTGGTTCAACAATCTCCCCCTTTTTGGTGATGACAAAATTTATGCGAATTTCTGAATGATGAAAAAAAAGATTTAAGTAGAAAATTCATAGAGCATACTTACTCTCCCCCTTTTTGTCAATAATCCCAAAAGGTCTTACCGTGTATCTCCTTCCTTTTGAGAGAGTTTCTTACCATAGAGGGGTTCAAACTTTTCTCCCTTTTATTCTTTACTCCCCCTTAATCAGAGCTCCCCCTTAATGAGAGGCTCTATTACTGCCTTGAGCATCCTTTGTTCCTGATGCTCCAAGGCTTTCCTGCAAACAACTCATTTAGATGTAGGTACCCAAAACTTGTTGGGTCCTTGATCGTTAGATGCATAAAAATATCCTTTCGGGATACATACTAGGTGCCTTGTTGTGCAGGTGTTTACAGTGTGTCCTATTTTATTGCAATGAGAACAACAATGAATATAGATTGTTTTACTGTTCTTATTTTCTTTGTGCTGAGTTTTAGAACGTGATTTCTGTAAACTTTTTATTTTACAGGGGCCTTTTTCTGGGGCATCTTGGTTTCTTTTACAAATTTTGGTAGAGGATATTTACCTAGAGTTGTGGCTTGTTTTTCCTTTTCTGAGGGTATGTATCCAAGCCCTTGTTTATTATTTCCAACTTTTGACCCTTTCAAACATAGAGCTAAAGAAGTTTTTCCTTTTGTTAATTTTCTAACTGATTCTTTTAAATAAAGATTTTCTTCAGTTAGAGTTTTAAATTTTTCTTCTAACTCTGATTTTTCATTGTCCTTATTTTTTAAATCTTCATTCAAAAGATAAATATTATCTTTATTGTCCTTTAATTGTTTTTCTAGTTGCTCCAGTTCGGATTTAAGATCAGAATTGGTGTTTTCTAAGCAAATATTGTTGTTTTTCAGACTCTTTAATTCTTTTACAACCCCTTTATGTTTTTCATAAGTTCATTAAAAACTTCTTCTAAGTCTTCTGATTCTGACCCGGAATCTGTGCAAGAATTAAGAAATGAGTCAGAATGTACCTCATCTAGTCCCACCATGAGGGCTAGATTTACCTGCTCCTTTTCGGAATCTGAGCTTGATGATTCTGAGCTTGTGACCTCATCATTTTCCCATGCAGCTGCCATGGCTTTTCTTTTAAATTTCTTGTGCTGCTTCTTGGGCTTATCAGTTTGACCAATCTTCTTAAGCCTTGGACAGTCTGGTCTCAGATGTCCAGGTTTTCTGCATTCATAGCAGACTTGTTCTTTCTCCTTTTTCTCTTTTCTTTGGATCCTTCTTGATCCGTTTTTCTTCTTCTTCAAAATTTTCTGAAGTTTGGACAATACTTCATCCATATTACAGTCTTCAGAATCTGCATCCTGGGAACTAGAAGAAGAGATGGAAGGAGCAGCTACAACTTTAAGAGCATTAGTACATTTCTTCTTAGATGAGCTTTCAGATAATTGCTCCATATTTATTTCATGTGCCATGAGAGAACCTATTAAATTATCAATTGATAATTTAGTTAAATCATGGGCCTCTTCAATAGCAGTTACCTTAGGTGTCCATGAAATAGTTAAGGACCTAAGTATTTTTCTAACGGTTTCTTCATTAGAAAGAATTTTTCCAAGAGAATTTAAACCTACGACTATACTTGAAAATCTATTATACATAATAGTAATGTTTTCATTTGGAAGCATTTTAAATTTTTCATATTGAGATATAAGAATATCTATCCTAGTTTGTTTTACTTTATCTGTTCCTTCATAGGTTATCTACAATTTATCCCATATAACTTTAGCAGATTTACATGCAGAAACTCTACTGAACTCTCTTTTAGATAGAGCACAACATAGATAGTTTTTAGCCTTAAAGTTTAGAGATAGCTTACTCTTATCAGCTGGTGTAATGGCAGTAGTGCTTTCAGCTTGAATAACAATGAAATCGCCTACCTCAATTACCTGCCACAGATCAAAGTCTGTGCCTCGAATGAAGCATTGCATCCTCATCCAGTATTGGTAGTCCTCTCCATCAAAGAATGGAGGTCTAGTGACTGATTGGCCTTCAGCATATCATTGAGCTGCCATGGATCTTTACTCTAAGATCGTTGGATCTTCTTGGAAGTTCAGAGACCCGCTCTGATACCACTTGTTGGCCCTTTTGGTACGGCAGCAAGCTAACCTAGAGGGGGGGTGAATAGGTTTTTCTGAAATCTGAAATAGAAACTTAAACACAGAAATTAACACTTGAAGGTTTGGTTAGTTTAGTGTGATAAAGAGTAGCAGTGCGGAAGCAAATAAACAATCACACAATGGACACAAGGATTTTATCCTGGTTCGGCCCTTCCCACATGGAAGTCCTATGTCTAGTGCCCAAGCAATCTCTTGGGATTTCACTAACCAAGGGTACAGTCCCCCTTAAGGACACTACAACACCCAGCACCCCAGCTGGTCTTCTTCTCTTTCCCGGGCAAGAAGGCAGCCCACTTCTTTTGCAGGTAAAGAAGCAAACCTCTTGGTACAAACCCCAGTGCGGTTCTTCTAGACACTAACCCCTAGCTAGGTTAACAACTGGTACAAACCCCAGCTTGGTTCAGCTAGACACAAACCCCTAGCTGGGTTATATATTGTATACAGTCCTACAGCTGGACAAGGATCTTTCTTAGAAAGATCAGATTGAGAAGCTTTACAAGATAAACACTTGTGTAAAGCTCACAGTCCCAGACTCTCCCCAGATATACAATGAGCTCGGAGAAAAACAGAAGAGAGAAAAGAAAGCAATAGTGCTTGAATGCTTGAGATGCTTGAAAGCTTGAGTGCTTCTGATGGGCTCAAGCTCTTTCTCTCTTTATTTGAGTGTATGTGTTGTTGAGGTTCTTCTCACAGTTGTACACTCCTTCAAAGATATTCAGGAAAAGACTCTGCTTTTCTTCAGCTAAGCTTCTTCTTTTATATAAGCAATTTGAATGGATCCGTTGGATTTCTAGCCGTTGCTCATCTCGTCTTCATTTGTCTTAATCAGACTCTGACGGTCTTCGAGGTCTGTACACA
Organism: Colocasia esculenta; assembly: GCA_014218235.1. NCBI lineage: Eukaryota > Viridiplantae > Streptophyta > Magnoliopsida > Alismatales > Araceae > Colocasia > Colocasia esculenta. Next base: position 95,877,120 of record CM024761.1, on the reverse strand, counting down.
TAGAAGAAAGTGTTAGCATAAAAGAGTGTTTTATGATAAACGATGTATAGTACTGTGCTTCTGCTAATCATACTGAAAATAGTAGGTCATATCTTTTTCTGACAAGATTATGTATTTAGCTTTTTGTCAGAAGATATTTGACTTTTCATTTAAGCGCCAAGTATATTTGAAATATAAAGGCAATCTGAGTTTGATCAGAATCCATGAAGAAATCGTTATGAGCATGACTTATGAAATCGTTATGTGAAGAGTCGTTGCTCGTTTATAAACAAATCGATGTGATTATTTATGAAATCGTTATGCAAGCAAATCGTTATGATCTTCTGAAGAAATCGTTGTGATGAGTAAAGAAATCGATGTGATCACTTATGAAATCGTTCTGAGATCAAATTCTTATCAAATCGTTGCAAAGGCAAATCGATGTGAGGGCAAACCATTGCACTCACTTATCAAATCGTTATGAGAGCGAAATCGTTGTGCTTACTTAAGAAATCGTTGCGTTCTAAAGAAATCGTTGCGAACACTTATGAAATCGTTATGGCATCGATTTCTTAGCAAGTCGTTGCGCTTACAGAAGAAATAGTTGCGAACACTTATGAAATCGTTATGGCATTGATTTCTTAGCAAGTCATTGAGCTTTACAAAAGAAATCGTTGCGAACACTTATGAAATCGTTATGGCATTGATTTCTTAACAAATCGTTGTAGCGCTTGTTACTTTGGCATTTTAAACACAAATCGATGTATATGAGTTAGACATCGACTTTATCATTTTAGTGCGCCAATATTGCATCAATGTGAGACTTAGCATTTTTCTATGAGATTGATGCGACACAGATGAAACAAGATATTAAATGAGACTTATCATCTGTTAAAGGGATTGATGCAACACAGATGAAGCAAAAAAAATATTCATGAATACCTATATTTTGTTATCATCTAAATGCATCATATATTTTGTTATCACCAAAATACCAAGATCACAGATAACCATAGAGTGGTTCAACAGTTATGTGCTATGAGATGAGCTGTGTGCTATAAGATATGAGATATGTGTGTGTCCTATAGTAAGTGGTTAGGACTATGTGTCATGGCATCTTAAGCGATGGAGTATGAATAAAGTGTAAGATGATATGTGAATGTGGCACGTGATGAGTGCAAATGATATGATATGTGATAAGTGAAAATGAAAGAGTAAATGATATGAAGAATATGTGAAAAGATATGTAAGGGAGTTAATGCTAATGAGAATGTGCTTGCATATGAAAACTAATGTATTAATGCAATATGTCCATATTTTCATGTATTAATACCTCAATTGTAATATCATGTTTAGCATCATGTCATGTAGTTTAGTATTCTTCATGTAATAGTGCATGTGAATAATCATATGTAATCACATCATTTATGCTGCATGAAAAATGAACATGTGGAATTACGAAATGAATGAGATTGTGTGTGAATAAACCTAATTCCATGTAATTGAGTTTAATTTATGTCAAAACAGCAAGTAAAGTAGGGTTATGAATGTGATAAATACAAGAAAGAATGTTTAGGTTCCATGCTAGATGTGATGTTTACTTAGCATAAAGTTCCATGCTTAAGTGCTTATTGTTACCAACCAACTTGACTATGTTTTAACTCTTCAATTCATACTAATAAATGTGAAACCATGTGTAATGAGATTTATTTACATTAAAACAGCAAGCAAAATGTGCATTTAAAAATGAAAAGTGCATGTGAAAAGTGAATAGTCATCATGCTAGGTTGTTTATGTCCTTATGGTTAATTCTATGTTCTAGATTGTAGAAATATATCATGAAATGAATTAATGTTTGGATAGATGATTCATGCTACATGATAGGTGTAGTAAACATGTTCAAGTGTTTGTTAGTATCCATGATTTAGAATAAACACGTGATAGTCTAAAGCATGTCTAGGTGATTTAAATATATGTTGATAGTTAAGAGTATGTACCATGTGTATTCTCATAGTTTAAATGATAGTATGTAAATCCTTAGTGTTTGATAGTTTAACATGAATGTGATATGTTCAAGGTTAAGTATTTGGTTTGCTTGTTGAGTCTTTAGACTTATACTTGCTTCGGCGTACAAGTTGACAGGTATTCCGTGCCAGAGGGAGGCATAGCGGAGGATGACATCTTGGAGCAGTAGTTTGTGGAGTTTGCTTAAAATTTGTACTTTTATTTTCATAGCATGAATAAAGTTTAATTGTATGTACAATATTTGGACAATGTAGTTCTTTTATCATGTAATAATGTTGACATTGTCATTTTATTTCACTATATAGACTGTGGAATGTGTGATGGTGATGGATTAAAGTAGAGTTGTTTATTTTAATTCCGCTGTACTAAATTGCTATCCACGTACATAACAACCTATCGGCCAGTGTTGGGTTATTTTCCCACTGTGTCGACGCTCTTTATACCGATGGGGATTGGTATAATCGTACCAGTATGAGGTGGGTCGTTACAGTTCCCCTTATGTTAAGAGAAGAACCACATTAGGTTTATACCAGGAGGTTGGCTTTTTGACTTGTAAGACAAGTGGGTTGCCTTCTTGCCCGGGAAAGAGAAGAAGACCAGCTGGGGTGTTTGGTGTTGCATGCCCCTTGTTTAAGGGAAGACCAAGGTTACTTGGTGGTTAGTGAAATTCCAAGAGTTTGCTTGGGGACTGGACGTAGGACTTCTTTTGGAAGGGCCGAGCCAGGATAAATCTGTGTTCCTTGTGTGCTTGCTTCTGCGCCTTTAATTTCCTTGCACACACTTATTTAGACTAACCAAATATTTTAAAGTGGTAATTGTTGTTTTAGTTTTTCATAATACCTATTCACCCCCCCTCCAGGTTTGTCTTGCTGCCAACCGTATGTAGGCCAACAAGTGGTATTAGAGCCAAGTCTCTTCAAGCAAGTAGATTTCATGATCTAAAGAGAAAAGATCAAATGGCAGCTCAAGGTTTTGCAGAAGGCTAATCCATTTTCTTGCATCCACTATTTGACGGCGATTACACCTACTGGAGGATAAGGATGAAATTCTTCCTACAAGACTGCAACTATCTACTCTGGATCATTATTGAAGATGGTGACTTTGTATTATCAAAGCCCAAGGAAGAATGGTCAGATAATGATAAGAGGATGTATCTTTCTTTACCATTTATTAATAAAATCTCTCTGATTGTTGTGTGGAGGTGGAGTGGTTCCCTTATCCCTTCTCTGAAGGGGTGAGCACTCTCCTTCCACCTCTCCCAGATATTTGCCAAAAAAAAAAAAAAGAGATTCATGTCATATGCACTATCCAAGCAAAATTCAACTGGATATTAGTGTGCAACATAGCCAAAGTTATGTGGGACAAACTGATGCTCACATATGAAGAACTCATTGTGGTTGAAGTTCTAGACAAGGAGGACACTAGTTCTCAAATTTTCTTAAAAAGGTAAGGATGAAAGAATTGATAGTGCGGCAGAAACTAAAGAAGAAGATATAAAGTAGGAACCTCAGATTGACGGGGAGCCTCATACTTTTCTCAAAGAGGATATCCCTGAAGAGGTAAGTGTTAAAGAAGCTTTTGATAAAGAAGAAGTTGAGGGTAAGGCACATAAGTTCCAAGTAACTCCTCAGAAGACACCTTCAGTAAAGAACCGCTTAGACAACTCAAGCACCGAAGAAGAAGAAGGGAATGCCAATTTGATTTTAAAGGACAAAGAAAAAATCATTCAAATGGGTATGGTTAGAGGATACTCAAAAATATCAGATTGGTGACTATCAACTCTTCACTTCATTCCAATCTGAAGAGGAAGTAGTCATCCTTAATTTTTTATTTTTATTTTTGTTTTTAAACTTACATTTCTTTTTGTTGTTGTTATATTACAGTGCTACTAACATCCTTGCAAGTATTTATGTCTCCTTATAAGATCAATGCAGATAAAAGTATTAAAAACTTGACAAAACAACAAGTGGATATGTGTTATTTCATGAAATAAAAATTCTTCCTTTGGTGGCTCACCTAGTGGAGTGGGAACATCTCATCCCTCTGGGAGGAGGTGCACTCTCCTAGTCGCTGACCCACTGAAGGTTTTTTGGAGAAAAAAAAAACAAGTGGATATGTCAAGTAAACAACAAGATCAAACCCAACAAGAGCCTCACATCAAGGGGGAGCCATGAACTGAGGGGGAGCCTCACATCAAGGGGGAGAAAGTAATAAGAGAACATGTAAATTCATGACATGTTTTGTTGAACCCTTCTCCTTCAATATCACAACATATTGGTAAGAAGTCTCTACAAAAGAGGTGAATGAAAATGGTAAGATCCTTACTTTTTTTGTTATTGACAAAAAGGGGAGAGTATTTTACTCATGAGTTGTGTGTTTAATGCTTGACTTTATTTTTATGTCAGAAAATTCACATGAGTTTTGTTAGCACCAAAAAGGGGGAGATTGTTGAACCACTCCTATATTTTATCTTTTATTTTGGTGATAACAAAACTCATGATTAATTTAAATATCATGAATATATTTAATATCATATTTTCCTCATAAATACAACATACTATGGCACTATCGTTTCATGATTTGCACTGGAAAGCTAAATCGATTGTTGTTCAATGCCACATTGATTACTATATAACACATCGATTACAGTTTACTTAAACATCGGTTACATGAACATCGATTACAGTTTACTTAAACATCGATTATGTTTTCACATCGATTATGTATAAACATCGATTACGTTCACACCAATTATGATTAAACATTGATTAAGCTTATACATCGATTATCATTCACATCGATCACCATAGAACATCGACTGTATTCAAATATCGATTGCGCTTCACTTAAACATCAATTACCTTAAAATAACGATTGTCTTAAACATCAATTACGTTTCACTTGAACATCGATTGTCCTAACCATCGATTATGTTCAAACATTGATTACATACATTAGAACATTGATTGCCTCACTTAAACATCAATTGTTCTTCATTTAAACATCGATTACCTATATGAAACATTGATTGCCTCTAAAACAACGATTACTATTATACTTAAACATCGATTGCCTCTATATTTCAAATGTTTCAAAATGTCTTTGGCACCCAAATGAATGTTCAAATGTATTTCAAATGTTTTCACTGATGTTCATTTTTCTCTCTCTGACTGAAGATCTTTCAGCCTATCTCATAGGATCTTTTCCTTCCTGCAACAAAAGAAAAGCACCTACATTCTATTTCTAGCTATCTGCAGGAAATACAGATAAAAGGCAAGAAGTGGTATGAGCCAACTGACGAAAGACTTCACGAGTCTAATCATCTGCCTTGCATTCAATGTTTGCAGGTCCACCTCTACAGACAGTCAAGATCTTGGACCTGCTGTTGGCATCCATGGAAGTGCACAGTAGCTAGAACATCTTCTCCATTCCAAGTAGCCAGTAGGCACAAAAAGAAAGTCGTTAGACTCGCAGGAAAGAGGATGAATAAGAAGATGAGCAACGGATCAGAGAGCTCCAACGGCCATCTGTCAACGGATCTGTTCAAAGCTGTTTCATAAAAGGGAGAAGCAAAAGATAAAGAAAAGATAGAGAGTGAACCTGAAGATCATTCAAATAGTGTACATCCAGTGAGCATCCAACTCCATACACACTCAAGCAGGAAAGGGAGAGAGCTCGAGCCCATTCAAGCTGAAGCATTCAAGCCATCTTCCTTCTTCCTCACACTCTCTCTCCATATCTCTGTGTATTTGAGACAGAGAGAGAGCTGGGGGTTTAGCCTAAGGAGAGTCTTGTCCTATAAACTCTTTCCTTCTTAGGCTCAGTCTCAGATCAAGCATTTCATTGTTTATCTAGAGCTTGATCTAGTGGCTTCAGGTTCTAGCTTCTGTGCACAGAAGTGTACCTGTTCAGTTGGAAGAGAAGGCTTGCAGTGCAAGCGTTCCCCTTGTGTTAAGGGAAGAACCACACTGGGGTTTGAACCAGGAGATTGGCTTCTTGACCTGTAAGACAAGTGGACTATCTTTGTGACGGCCCTCATTATACCGGTACGGTTATACCAACCCACGTCGGTATAGCGAGAGTCCTCATAGTGGGACATTTACCCAAACGATACATACATCTGAGATACACGCGAATATACAACAGAGTAGCGGAAGTAAAAGACCATTGTCTCCATTCATTCATCATCCACATTTAACATACATGAAGTTTGCAAATAACAATAAGGAACTAAAGTTCACATAATTTAAATTGCTGAAATAAAATACATAATGTCCACACTTATACATCCTTTTCATAATACTCTAATACAATGTTCAAATTACATACTTATGAAATACACAAATCTCAAAGAAACTCCCAAGCTAGTCTCCGCGCTCGGAGTCCGTCTCCACCGTCTCCTCCAACGGTGCCGTGTCACCAACTATATCTGTACGCCGAAGCAAGGAATGAGTCCAAGGACTCAGCAAGCAACACTACTCATAATATACACGTACAAGTCCTAGTGGTTTCTACGTGCACATTCAACATTTGCAACACATGACATGCTAGTCATTCTAAAGTTTAAACCTATCATGAAAGTTTTACAATTTTATACAGGGATCATGCTTTCAGATTTCTAAGAATAAAATTCACCTATCACATGCTCTCTATTCAATTTACTCATGAAACTTTAATCTTTAACGAACTAAGACATGAGAGCTACCAACATGAACATTATGCATACATGGAAGGGGAACACAACTAGCATGGATCCTACATGTTTTTAAACACATTCATAGACATTTTCACATGCTTTAAGTTGCTGGTTTCACATGGTTTCATGGCTGTAAACCTACACATGAGAGCTACAATATCGCTTAAAGCAAATCGTATGAATAACCAATCATGCTATTTGTACACGTACTCATTAATTATCCCTAGCATGGATTCTAGGCATTTTTGCACACATACACATGATAATAACAACATGAATTTACTGGTTTCACATGGTTTCAGATTTGTCTCACATGGATTTCAACAACATATTTTCACATTTAGAAGTTCACATTTTCTTTACACAAGTTTTCTCTTTCACATGGTTACACTTTACACATACACATCCACATTGTTCACTTACACATTTACACATGGGCACATACACATTACACATTTCACATTACACATTTTAGGTGCCGTGACACATAGTCCAAACCACCAAAGAAGGACATATACACATCACATTACACATAGACGCCATCTAGGCATTCCAATGGCGACTCTTGGACTGCGCAGACCGGGAGAACAAGTCTCTACCCTAACCGGTGGTACTTGTCCACCTCCAGGATTTCCCCCTAATGCCCTTAGGGTCACTTACACATTGAACTTTCTCAGGGGGACTTTTCCCTGATACACCTCCACTGCCCTCTACGGAAGCAGTGTCACATTGGCACAGTTACACATTTACACATTTACCGTTTTACACATGGTTTTACACTTCACACTTTTCATCACATTCACTTTCTCACTCCCATGAATATCTCTGTTTTCCTGACATGGCACTACAGATTTCAGGAATTTAACACACAGAATTTTCACTAATCAAGTTGGGTTTAGACAATAACTATCCACATTACGATAATATACGTAGATTATCACATTTCACATGAAAATACATAACTTCTTATTTACTGATCCTAATGACCTGAAATTTTAACCACATGTTGTTTCGGGTTCAAGATCATACACTCAAATTTTCAGATTTTCTGAGGTAAATAGAATTTACAGAAAATCAAACACTCATTTTGCATGCCATTCACAATTCAAGTTACATGGAGTTTAACACATCATGAAATGTTGCCACTTACTATTGAACAGAGGTTTCTGTCACATACATGATCTGAGAATACATAATCTACCCTAAATCATACATCTATAGATCGATCACCACAAACCATTTTTTTACATGTCTTTCTATTTACCGAACCGAATTTATTTGCAACTCATGCAAGCATGGACAATTTACCAAAATTGGGCATACATCTACTGATCTACTAATCTCCATGATCTGATAAAACCAAGGCATTCAGACTAATCCTACTCATAGAACATGGATTAGCAAGATTATTATCAAGTCATGCTTACAATTCATGGGATACAATATTTCCTACATTCACCATCACACATCACATTCGTCCACACACCACAATTGGCAATATACATAGAGTATAAGGTTACCATATATCCTCATCACGGAAACCATATCGAAATTAATGTAAAGGAATGGCAGAACAGTTCACTGTTCTGTCCAGAGGAACTTGGCGGCGGTCTCTGGCCGCTGACTCAGGGTCAGCGGCATGGCCGATGGACGCCAAGCATAATATCGGCGTCCAGGGACCTTGCCGTCGATGCAGGTCTGTGCAGAAACACAGACCCGACCTCTCAAGATTTGGTGAATGGGAGGGTCTAGGACTCGAGTGAAATTCATAAAAATAGTAAAACCGACCTATACTCATACGGGAACATCATGGATAGGTCACTTGCCTTTTAAAAATTCCTCCAAAGGATTTAGGGCTCGGTGAAGCTCTCCTTGGGCTGTCCCAAGAAGTGCAGAACTCCCTCCTAGATCTTCTTCCTCCGGTTCTTGAGCGAGATCCACAGCAAGCCGAGGTCGGGGAAGCCTTCCTCGTCGGTCCGCAACCTCCTTGAAGCAGTGGAACGCCGGATCAAGCTCCAGGGGGTCGGATTTTTGGGTGCTAAGTGGGGGTTTTCTCACAGTTTTCTCTCTAGGGTTTTTCTTTCTCTTTTTCTCCTCTTGCAAGGGTGAAAGAGGCTGGGGGAAGGGAGCTCCGGTTTTAGACTTAAGGAGAGACCCCTCACCCACTCCTTGGGTGATATGACAGCCCTCAGAGCCGTTGGGGAGAACCCCCAATGGCTGGGCTTTCTTGTTTCAGAAGCTTGCAGCTCTGCTGCGCATGCAGGCCAGAGAAATTGGCGTCAATATCGCTGGACGCCAGGTTGAGTGTTGGTGTCCGTGTCTGGACGCTGACACCACCTCACCGGCCAGGGGTTGACGCTAAGATGGCCTTCGTCCAGAACTCTAAAATATTCATAAAACCAAGCATACCATGCATATATACATGCAATATGTATATGGTATTATGCCCATACTATCACCATGCAATACATACATTATTTATATTTAATATAAACATATGCACACGTAATTATACTAATCAATACGTACGTAAATATGTATATACATACACAAGCACAACATACACACACCAACACAATTTATGCGTCGGAATTCGAGGCCTTACACCCTCTCCCCCTTAAAGAAACTTCGTCCTCGAAGTTAGAACGACACTACTCAAATAACAGGGACACTTCTTCATCGCATCCTCAAGCTCCCACGTAGCCTCCTCACGTGAGAAGTTCCTCCATAGAACTTTCACCGACGCGATACTCTTGTTCCGGAGATACTGAACCTTCCGGTCAAGAATGGCTACTGGTTGCTCGACATACGAAAGATCTGGCTGGATCTCCACTGGCTCATGACTAATCACATGAGACGGATCTCGGACATACTTCCTGAGCATAGATACGTGGAATACAGGGTGAACGCTAGCCAAAGCTGGGGGTAAAGCTAGCTCGTATGCCACGTTGCCCAAACGTCTGAGAATCTCATATGGGCCAATGAATCTAGGGCTTAGCTTGCTATGCCTGCCAAATCTGACAACACCTCGAGTAGGTGATATCTTCAAGAAGACATGATCGCCAACCTCGAACTCAAAATCTTTTCTCCTGTTGTCGGCATAACTCTTCTGCCTATCCTGTGCCGCAACAAGCCTTTTCCTGATAAGTTGAATCTTATCCGAAGTTTCCTGAACTAACTCCGGTCCTATCAATTGCCTATCACCAGTCTCCTCCCAACATAAAGGAGATCTGCAGGGCCTTCCATACAACGCCTCGAATGGAGCCATACCAATACTAGCATGAAAGCTGTTGTTGTATGCGAACTCCACAAGAGGTAAATGACGCTCCCAATCTTCCTTCCAATCCAGAACACACGCTCTCAACATATCCTCGAGCGTCTGGATGGTCCTCGAGCACTGTTCATCGGTCTGGGGACGAAACGCCGAACTGAGGTTAAGCTCCGAACCTAACGCATCCTGAAGACCCTTCCACAATCTCGAAGTAAATCTCGGATCTCGATCCGAAATGATCGACTTCGGCACACCATGCAGTCTAATGATACCGCTAACATACAATCTAGCTAAACTCTATACTGACTGCTTCTTCTTCATAGGCAAGAAATGAGCAGTCTTCGAGAATCTATCTACAACTACCCAAATCGAGTCATTGCCCCTTCTAGATCGAGGCAAACCCGATACGAAATCAATAGTGACAGCTTCCCACTTCCATACGGGGATATCAATCCTCTGCATAAGGCCGGATGGTCACTGCCGCTCGGCTTTCACTTGCTGACATACTAGGCATCTAGACACATAATCCGCAACATCCTTCTTCATGACGGACCACCAAACGATCTCTTCAGGTCTTGATACAATCTAGTGTTACCCGGATGATAGAGAATCGCGATCTATGAGCCTCCGCAACACATGCTCACGGACATCTACTACATCGGGACACAAACACGGTGCTGAAATCTAATCACACCGTCCTCATCACGAGCAATGCCCGCCTTACCCACTATTCTAACAATCTAGGAACGCTTTCTGCTGCTCAATCACCTCATCCAAGACTGAGGATCTAAGGGATAGCTGAGCTACAAAGCTTGACACAATGATGGCTCTAACTCGGTCATAGAGCACGCTGCATCCTCCAACATCTTCCAATCCTGCTGGAGCGAAGACCTCTTTCTACTAAGAGCATCCGCTACGACGTTCGCCTTTCCAGGATGATACTGAAGGTCGAAGTCATAGTCCTTCAAGAACTCAATCCATCTTTTCTTCTGCCTCAGGTTTAATCCTTTGGGGAGAAAAGATACTTCAATTCTTGTGGTCGGTAAACACCTCAAATCTGACACCATAAAGATAGTGCCTCCAGATCTTTAGTGCATGAACCACAGCTGCGAGCTCCAAGTCATGAGTCGGATAGTTCCTCTCTTCTCCTTCAACTGACGAGAAGCATAAGCCACTACCCTCTCTCGTTGCATGAGTCAACAGCCTAAACCAATCTAAGATGCATCCGTATAAATGGCAAAGCCCTCTAGACCACTAGGCAATACCAATACCGGAGCAGAAGTAAGCTTAGCCTTCAATAGCTGAAAGCTACGCTCACATGCCTCAGACCATACGAACTTCTCACCTTTCCGGGTCAGCTTTGTCAAAGGGGCGGCGATGGATGAAAACCCTCAATGAATCGCCGATAGTAACCAGCTACCCCAAGAACTACGAATCTCCGAAGGAGTCCTGGGAATCTCCCAATCCATAACTGCCTGGACCTTTGCTGGATCAACTGCAACACCAGCGCCGGAGATAACATGCCCGAGAAAGTGAACCTCTCGCGCAACCAGAACTCGCACTTGCTGAACTTCGCATACAGCTTGTGCTCACGGAGAACCTCTAAGACTAACCTCAAATGCTGACGATGTGTGGCCTCATTCGGATAATCCAACCCGTCACTCAATAAACACAACAACAAAGCTATCTAAATACGGACTAAAACCCACCCGTTCATGAGACCATGAACGCTGCAGGGGCGTTGGTCAATCCGAAAGGAGAACCAAAACTCAATGTCCATAACGGGATCTAAATGCCGTCTTGGACACATCCTCACTCCTAATCCCAGCTGATGATAACAGATCGTAAGTCAATCTTGGAAAAGACTGATGCGTCCTGCAACTGGTCAAACAGATCATCAATCCGAGGTAAGGATACCTGTTCTTCACAGTCACTTGGTTTAGCTTTCTATAATCGATACACAACCTAAGTGACCCATCTTTCTTCTTGACGAATAATACAGGTGCGCCCCAAGGGAAACACTAGGAGAATGAATCCCTTATCAAGCAATTCTTGCAATTGCTTCCTCAACTCGGCTAATTCTGCAGGGACCATCCGATAGGGGCCCTTCGAGATAGGGGAGGTGCCTGGAAGCAACTCTATAGTAAACTCTATCTCTCTATCCGGTGGCAATCAGACAAGTCATCGGGAAAGACATCTGGAAACTCCTGCACCACATCGATCTCTGCAAGAGTCCGTGACGAACCAGCATCGGTACTAGCATAACGGTGGCAAGAATGCGTCACAACCCTTGTTTACCATGCGCATCGCCTTCATGGCAAGAGATAACTAACTTTCCCCTAAGTTCTTTGGCAAGGGATGAGAGAACTCGTCCTCACAGGAATGCGGAAAACAATCTTCTTCCTACGACAATCCACTAACGCATAGTGCTCCTCTAGCCAATCCAGACCAAGAATACAATCATAGTCCTTCATCTTTAGCAAAAGAAACACCCACTAGGAATCTATCCTCAATGCACACAAGTAACGACGGAATGCACTTCCTAGTCGATACCGTACCTGCAGGGTGTGCACAGACAAAGGAACCTCTAACTCCTCAGACTCTATGCCTGACTCTAGGGCTAACTGCCTAGCGAACCGCTCGGAAATGAACGAGTGAGTAGCACCCGTATCAAACAAAACCCGAGCGTGCACACCGAAAAGCAAAACTGTACCTTCGGTGACATGCTCCGCCTGCTCGGCGTCCTCACGAGCTAAAGCAAACACTCGAGCTGGGGCTCGAGGCCTTCCTGGTATCCTGTAGCTGGCGCAGCTGCCGCTACTGCTGTGCTGGCGCTCCACGCTGAGCTCCTTGCTGAAGTCTTGGCCATCCTTGATCTTGTGGTCGCTGCTCCACACTTTAAGCATCTACCCGTACTAACCAACACTCGGAACCTCCTGGGTCTTCCCGCAATGGGGACACTCCTTCTTCACACCAGGGAACGTACAAAGGTACCTGAGAGTTGCTGACTGCCACTGGTTTCTGCGGTGTCTGGTACACCGTTTTCTTCTTATCCTGCCGCTGGAATGTCGCTGCCGGCCTCCTCTGCGAAGCCTTCTTTTCCTCCAGATATTGCTCCATTTCTCCCTCCTGTCTGCAGGCAGCGCTGAGGGCCTCGTCTAGCGTGCGGTGGTCAAACGCCACGAGTCTCGTCCTCAGTGATGGTTTGAGACCCATCACGAATTTCTTCATCTTCCTGCGCTCATCCTCTACATATGCGGTGCATATTTAGAAAGTTCAAAAACATTGCCGTATTCCAGGACGGTCATTGAATCTTGCGTCAGGGAAAGGAATTCTTGCTCCATCTTGTCCTGGATATGCTCTGGGATGAACTTGGCTCGAAATAGCCTCACGAACGCGTCCCACGCCACGTCTACTGCTCCGTCCTCAAAGCGTGTACGCAGTAGGGAGGACCACCATATATCCGCTCTCTCCTGCAATACACCTTCATAAGCACCAACTAACAAATTCTAACTTGACAACCAACATACAAGCATAAACCAACATACCTGTAGCATGTAGGTGGCTAATGTCACCTTATCCTCATCAGACACCTGATAGCTCGAAGATTTTCTCTGTCTCCCTTAACCCTTTCTGCCATTAGTGGATCACTCTCCCCCTTAAAAGAGGGTGGGGTCATCCTCTTGAATCGCTCCATGATGGATGGTCCACCATGGTCCTAGCTGGGGCCTGAGCCTGCTACATTAAACAATAACAATACACAATAACACAATATCATGCAATTTAAATAGCAAACTACTAGGTTGTTTCATTATTCTACCTGGGCTTCAACTGGGCCTGGAGTGCTGCCTGGGTATGAGCCTGAGTCTGCATGGCTTGCACAGACCTTGCATGAATACTCCGTAGTCCACTGGCGGGTGGGGAAGCACAGGACCCTGTGGGCCCGGGGCCTGCTGCTCCGCCCGCTCCTCACGCCTCTGCTCGTCGTCGCGAGCTGGGCACACTTCCACGTCGTCCACGGGAAGCCATGGCTGTAATAAATTCAGCCACTATTAGAGCTAGGTTACTAGTTCTATAACCATTTTTCTTATCTATCTTTCACTTCTTATTAGTGTTTCTACACATGTGGACATACTTAGCATGCATGGGATGATGACTTAGGTATATTCATGTGCAATCTCAACCGTCTCTCTGATACTAATCTGTGACGGCCCTCATTATACCGGTACGGTTATACCAACCCACGTCGGTATAGCGAGAGTCCTCACAGTGGGACATTTACCCAAACGATACATACAGCTGAGATACACGCGAATATACAACAGAGTAGCGGAAGTAAAAGACCATTGTCTCCATTCATTCATCATCCACATTAACATACATGAATTGCAAATAACAATAAGAACTAAAGTTCACATATTTAAATTGCTGAAATAAAATACATAATGTCCACACTTATACATCCTTTTCATAATACTCTAATACAATGTTCAAATTACATACTTATGAAATACACAAATCTCAAAGAACTCCCAAGCTAGTCTCCGCGCTCGGAGTCCGTCTCCACCGTCTCTCCAACGGTGCCGTGTCACCAACTATATCTGTACGCCGAAGCAAGGAATGAGTCCAAGGACTCAGCAAGCAACACTACTCATAATATACACGTACAAGTCCTAGTGGTTTCTACGTGCACATTCAACAATTTGCAACACATGACATGCTAGTCATTCTAAAGTTTAAACCTATCATGAAGTTTTACAATTTTATACATGGATCATGCTTTCAGATTTCTAAGATAAATTCACCTATCACATGCTCTCTATTCAATTTACTCATGAAACTTTAATCTTTAAAGAACTAAGACATGAGAGCTACCAACATGAACATTATGCATACATGGAAGGGGAACACAACTAGCATGGATCCTAATGTTTTTAAACACATTCATAGACATTTCACATGCTTTAGTTGCTGATTTCACATGGTTTAATGGCTGTAAACCTACACATGAGAGCTACAATATCGCTTTAAAGCAATGTATGAATAACCAATCATGCTATTTGTACACACCATTAATTATCCCTAGCATGGATTCTAGGCATTTTTGCACACATAACATGATATACACATGAATTTACTGTTTCACATGGTTTCAGATTTGTCTCACGTGGATTTCAACACATATTTTCACCTTTAGAAGTTCACATTTTCTTTACACAAGTTTCTCTTTCACATGGTTCACTTTACACATACACATTCACATTGTTCACTTACACATTTACACATGGGCACATACACATTACACATTTCACATTACACATTTTAGGTGCCGTGACACATAGTCCAAACCACCAAGAAGGACATATACCATCACATTACACATAGACGCAATCTAGGCATTCCAATGGCGACTCTTGGACTGCGCAGACCGGGGAACAAGTCTCCACCCTAACCGTTGGTACTTGTCCACCTCCAGGATTTCCCCTAATGCCCTTAGGGTCACTTACACATTGAACTTTCTCAGGGGACTTTTTTCTGATACAGCTCCACTGCCCTCTACGGAGCAGTGTCCATTGGCACAGTTACACATTTACACACTTTACCGTTTTACACATGGTTTTACACTTCACACTTTTCATCACATTCACTTTCTCACTCACATGAATATCTCGTTTTCCTGACATGGCACTACAGATTTCAGGATTTAACACACAGAAATTTTCACTAATCAAGTTGGGTTTAGACAATAACTATCCACATTACGATAATATACGTAATTATCACATTTCACATGAAAATACATAACTTCTTATTTACTGATCCTAATGACCTGAATTTTAACCACATTTGTTTTCGGGTTCAAGATCATAACACTCAATTTTCAGATTTTTTCTGAGCTAAATAGAATTTTACAGAAAATCAACAATCTTTTTGCATGCCATTCACAATTCAAGTTACATGGAGTTTAACACATCATGAAATGTTGCCACTTACTGTTGAACAGAGGTTTCTGTCACATACATGATCTGAGAATACATAATCTACCCTAAATCATACATCTATAGATCGATCACCACAAACCATTTTTTTGCATGTCTTCTATTTACCGAACCGAATTTATTTGCAACTCATCAGCATGGACAATTACCAAATTGGGCATACATCTACTGATCTACTATCTCCATGATCTGATAAAACCAAGGCATTCAGACTAATCTACTCATGGAACATGGATTAGGCAAGATTATTATCAAGTCATGCTTACAATTCATGGGATACAATATTTCCTACTTCACCATCACACATCACATTCGTCCACACACCACAACCACAAACCATTTTTGCATGTCTTTCTATTTACCGAACCGATTTTTTGCAACTCATGCAAGCATGGACAATTTACCAAATTGGGCATACATCTACTGATCTACTAATCTCCATGATCTGATAAAACCAAGGCATTCAGACTAATCCTACTCATGGAAAATGGATTAGCAAGATTATTATAAGTCATGCTTACAATTCATGGGATACAATATTTCCTACATTCACCATCACACATCACATTCATCCACACACCACAATTGACAATATACATAGAGTATAAGGTTACCATATATCCTCATCACGGAAACCATACCGAAATTAATGTAAAGGAAGGGCAGAACAGTTCACTGTTCTGTCCAGAGGAACTTGGCGGCGGTCTCTGGCCGCTGACTCAGGGTCAGCGGCATGGCCGATGGACGCCAAGCATAATATCGGCGTCCAGGGACCTTGCCGTCGATGCAGGTCTGTGCAGAAACACAGACCCGCTCTCAAGATTGGTGAATGGGAGGGTCTAGGACTCGAGGGAAAATTCATAAAATAGTAAAACTGACCTAGACTCATACGGGACATCATGGATAGGTCACTTGCCTTTTAAAAATTCCTTCAAAGGATCTAGGGCTCGGTGAAGCTCTCCTTGGGCTGTCCCAAGAAGTGCAGAACTCCCTCCTAGATCTTCTTCCTCCAGGTTCTTGAGCGAGATCCACAGCAAGCCGAGGTCGGGGAAGCCTTCCTCGTCGGTCCAGCAACCTCCTTGAAGCAGTGGACGCCGGATCAAGCTCCAGGGGTCGGATTTTTGGGTGCTAAGTGGGGTTTTCTCACAGTTTCTCTCTAGGGTTTTTCTTTCTCTTTTTCTCCTCCTGCAAGGGTGAAAAGAGGCTGGAGAAGGGCTCCGTTTTAGACTTAAGGAGAGACCCCTCACCCACTCCTTGGGTGATATGACAGCCCTCAGAGCCGTTGGGGAGACCCCCAATGGCTGGGCTTTCTTGTTTCAGAGGCTTGCAGCTCTGCTGCGCATGCAGGCCAGAGAATTGGCGTCATATCGCTGGACGCCAGGATGAGTGTTGGCGTCCATGTCTGGACGCTGACACCACCTCACGGCCAGGGTTGACGCCAAGATGGCCTTCGGCCAGAACTCTAAAATATTCAGAAAACCAAGCATACCATGCATATATACATGCAATATGTATACGGTATTATGCCCATACTATCACCATGCAATACATACATTATTTATATTTAATATAAACATATGCACACGTAATTATACTAATCAATATGTACGTAAATATGTATATACATACACAAGCACAATATACACACACACAAACACAATTTATGCGTCGGAATTCGAGGGCCTTACAATCTTCTTGCCCGGGAAAGAGAAGAAGACCAGTTGGGGTGCTGGGTGTTGCATGCCCCTTTTTAAGGGTAGACCAAGGTTACTTGATGGCTAGTGAAATTCCAAGAGTTTGCTTGGGACTGGACGTAGGACTTCTTTTGGAAGGGCTGAACTAGGATAAATCTGTTGTTCCTTGTGTGCTGCTTCCACGCCTTTAATTTCCTTGCATGCCATTATTTAGACTACCAAAACTTTTCAAGTGGTCATTGTTGTTTCAATTTTTCAGATTACCTATTCACCCCCCCCTCCAGGTTAGTGTTGCTGCCAACCGTAAGTGGGCCAACAAGATGGACAAGATTCCAGTCTGATGTTCCTTTGGCAATGACTCCTTCATGTTCTATGTCTCATGCGGAATGAAGCTTGATGTACTTCATGCTCAAATCTTGCGTCGATGGTCCTTATCAGGCTGAAGATGGATCATCAATTACTCCCTCCCAAGTCTTATAGATACCTATTGTTCGCTATGTGAAGATGGGGATGTGGACATCATGTTTGATATTCATAACAATAGGTGATCAACACTATCATTATCATGCGTGTGGAGAGTAATGAAAACACTATAATGGATCCTAATAGAGAAGATCATAGGTATGCACATGTTAGTTAGTAAGGTTGTATGTCAATATGTAACTGTGTAAGTCTGTAAGTCCATAAGTAGGTAATTACATAATTACCATAGTTACACATGTAACTTTGTAAGTCTGTAATCTAGTTATTCTATAAGTAGGTAATTACATAGTTACACAGTTATACTTGTAAGTCTGTAACTTAGTAAGTCTATAAGTACGCAATTACATACTAACACAGTTACACATGTAGGTCTTGTTGGGCTCTCATGTGTATGTTTAAGTTTACATATTTTTTATGATAGACAATGTGGATTGATGTTTGTAACTTTGATGACTATGAAAAGACATGCAAGAAAAATACACATATGAAAACATGCCTTTATTGATCACCTAAATATTCATTGTATCTCACATAGAATGTTTTCAATGCAGGTGTAATGTATAAAGACAAGCAACAAGAACCCAATGAAAAATATGAAGAAAAGGACATCAAGTCAACACCTGTCGACAGCCATGAAAGCACTTGTCGACAGATGGACCACCAAGCTATTGGAAGTTCCACAGGGAAAGTAGCTGTCGACAGCCCAGAATCACCTGTCGACAGCCCAGTGTTCCAGGAACACTCATGGTTCTGAAAAACCAGTTTTCAACAGTAGCTATCGACAGCACAAATCGACTGTCGACAGATCCAGTCTTCCAGCAGCTTCAAGTGTTCTGGAAACCAGAGTTCAGCAGTGGATGTTGACAGCTATAGATCGCCTGTCGACAGATGAAGAGAAACATTAATTCTGAGATTTGGATATGTTCCATATTAGGGTGTTGTCATTTTACCATGTCTCTCTAAACTTGGACACCCATATATATAGAACATGGATGTATTTTTGCAGCAAGAAGCCACCATATCAACCCTAAGCAAAATCCATGAGAAAAAGCTTCTCCCTGCTCGCTCTGCTTCAAACCCTCCGTCTAGGGAAGGAAGATCCATCTTCCGAACGGAGTTTGGTTCAAGCTTCTCCATCTTTGATACTGTCAAGACGAAGCTTGATGTTTTTTCTAGACGACCAACGACAAGAGTTTTCCATCAGGATTTGTTCTTTCATCTCAGAACTCTTGTCTTCTCATATTTCTCATATTTTTGTGTGTGTGGTTGTGACTCAAGCAAACCTTGTGCTTGATTCACGTGGCTTTCATTGTTCTGATCGTGTGTTTGCATCAGACAACGTGTGTGTGTGAGTTGTAGAGTGGAACTCGCTAATAAGCAGGTGTTTCTGCATGTGTGTGTGGACGGTGGACGTAGGATACATAAGTTGTGTACTCCAAACCACCTTAAACCATCGTGTCCTGTGGTTTAAACATTTTCACGATAGATGTTTGGTAGGCACGGTGATTTCTCACACGTTAGATAGGTTGTTCCTATTCTACTCACAGCAAGCATACACATAACAGTTCGAATCTAAATTAGTTCTGTTTGAGATCTTGATAACCATGTGTTTCCATCGAAAAGAAGGTCATAGTGCTTTAATTGGAAGTAATCTATTCAACCCCCCTTCTAGATTACCATAATAGATAATCCGCACATCGTTCAATTGGTATCAGAGCGAGGTTTCTCAGATTTACTGCCTTTATAGCTTGATCTTACGATCAAAGATTCTCGATCTCATGGAGTCTAACAAAGGGGTTATGGTGAGACATTCAGTGTCCAGGCCACCCTTCTTGATGGCACTGATTATCCATATTGGAAAAATAGTATGCAGGTATTCTGAGAGCCAAGACTTTGAGCTATGGAAAATAGTCAGCAAAAGGAGCATATGTGCTGCCTGAAGATGAAGACACTTGGACAAAGGATCAGATTAGAAAGGCACATGAATTGGAGGCATTGAACATGATGCAATGCACTGTGCATCCCAAGGAGTACTCAAGAGTCTCCACATGCTCTTCAGCCAAAGAAATGTGGGACAAGCTGGAACTCATCATGAAGTACGTATGAGGTAAGGAAACCAAAGCCATAATGCTTGTATCTGGTATGAAATGAAAGTTAAAAAATGAAATGCAAGAGCTATTATGATATGTAATGAATGTTAAAATGCAAAATGAGTTGAAACCATATTAGATATGTTTGCAAGGTTCATGGAATAATCACTGTTGAAAGGTCTTAAGAAAGAATACTCAAACAGTGACATAGTTAGGAAGATACTTTGGTCTCTTCCATCCTCTTGGAACACTAAGGCCACCGTCATTGAGGATTCTAAAGATTTCAAAAATGAAATTAGATGAGCTAATTGGTCCTTGATGACCTATGAAATAAATGTAAAGAAGAGAAAAGAAACTGAAGAAAATCCAAGAAAATCAATTGCGCTAAAAGCTTCTAACAAAAATTCCTCTAGTTCCAAAAAGGATGTTCAACAAGAAAGTGATGACAATGAAATGTCTAGTGATAGTGAGAACGATGAAATGGCCATGCTCACTAGACAATTCAAGAAATTCCATAAGTTCAAAAGGAAAGGCTCAGATAACTCCAAATCTTTCAAAAGAAAGATTTTTCAAAATAATTTGAGTCTAACAAAAAATCTGACATGTATGCTATGAGCGCAAGAAACAAGGGCACATGAGAGGAGAGTGCCCGGAGCTCAAGAAGAAACTGAAGAAGGAGAAATTCACCTTCAAGAAAGCCAAGGCAATGTTGGCAACTTGGAGTGATGAAGACGAAGACGAGGACCCACAAGCAAGCTCAGGAGATGAAGAAATTCACTACTTAATGGCAACGAGTGAGGACTCCGCTGAGGTAAATTCTTCCTTTGAAAACTACACTGTTGATGAATGGGAAGAAGCATGCACTGTTTTGTTTCAAAAATTTTGTGAGTATAAGTCTGAAAATAAAGCACTCAAGAAAAAAGATCAATTCACTTGTTTACAACAAATCTAATGATGAACAAATTGCAATCCTAAATAAAGAAATTGAAATGATGAAAATTGATGAGGAAGCTCACAGTGAGGAAATGGATTGCATGAAAGGAAAATTGCAAGCGAGTGAAAAAGAAAAATTAAGTCTAATAAATTCCCTTGAAAATCTTCAACATGAGCATGAAGAAATTAAGAAAAAGTTGGAACAAACTGAAAAAAGATCTAAAAGAAAAGACTGAAGATCTTACAAGATTTGTAAAGGGAAAACAAATCTTGATGTTGTTTTGGTTGCAAAATTAATGTAACAAAGCATGGGTTGAATACCCCAGTAACAAAAGAAAATGGGGAGACATTGATAACATCCTTTGTTTATTGTAGTCCAAGCACAAGCAAACAAGTTCCTCCAAGAGCAAGAAAACACAAGTTAAGAATAAGCAATAGCAAACAAATCAAAAGACTTCATCAGTTCAGTCAAATAAGAAGTCTGTCAATAGGCTCAGTGAGAGCTGTCGACAGGCTTGGAAGAATGCTGTCAAGGGACAGTCATCCAGGCAACAGAAAGGTTAAAGGATATAAATGTTCAACAAAATAACAAAACAAATGTTTTGAGAAAATCGTCATCATGCAATGTTTGTAGGAAACCTGGCCATAATGAAAAATAATGCTGGAATAATTCAAATAAACTGAAATGCAAACAGATTTGGATTCCTAAGCATTTACTCTTTGCCTTGAATGAAAAAGTTGGACCCAAAGTAATTTGGGTACCAAAACCTCTTATCTGATCCATCTATGCAGGAATGCCTAGCAGCCAAAAATCAAAACAAATGGTACTTGGATAGTGGCTGCTCGAGGCACATGACGGGCGATAAAGATAGATTTTGTTTGCTGGTGGAGAAAGACGGAGGTCAAGTTGTCTTTGGAGGTAACAATAAGGGTCAAATCATTGGCACAGGTAAGGTTGGTAAGTATGCCTCTAACTCAATAGACAACGCATTGTTAGTTGATGGTCTTAATCACAATTTGTTTAGCATAAGCCAACTCTGTGATAAAGGTCATAAAGTTATTTTTGAATCAAATGCATGCAAGATTGTTGATAAAGAAATAGGAAGTGTCATGTTTTCTGGAAAAAGAGTGAACAACATCTATTTAGTTGATTTAGATGAACCAGAAAATAAAAATTTGTGTCTTGTTGCAAGTAAACAGGATGAGTTGACTTTGTGGCATCGTAGGCTTGGCCATGCGAGCTACAATGTCTTGCACAAGATCATGAGGATGAAAATGGTAAGTGGACTTCCTGAAATTTCTTTCAACAAAATGAAAGTTTTTGTGATGCATGTGCATAGGGAAAACAAACCAGGAAGTCTTTCAAGTCAAAAGCATCAGTGATCACTTAAAACCCTATGAATTGTTGCAAATGATCTTTTTGAACCTACTAGAACTTAGTCTCATGGCAAACATTTTGGATTTGTCATTGTGGATGATTTTTCTGTAACGACCGAGAAACCGACCTCCGGCCCCACGCCGAGGACCGAGTTTCGCAGTCGCCGCCCACGGACCGGGGGCCCGGAAGGGCTATAACACGCGTCTGACAGGATATGTAACGGAAGTAAACGTTAACTGCTAAGCTAGAAGGGTACAAGCGGAAACAGGAAAGTAAAGCGAGACCGCTGCGTACCGCTCTAAGTACAGTCCTAACGCACGCACACTAGTACAAGTAAGGAAAGGAGGGAGACAAGTCCCTTAGGGGCATACTCCGAGGGTGACGTACACTGAGAGGGGGAACCACTGCTAGCTACGGGGACCAAGACTACCACCCCGTCCTCCGGCCCGACGCGCACCTGCTGCTGCTGGGAAGACTCACTGGAAAACAGAGGGATGAGCTTCACAACAGAAGCTCAGTAGGGACTACCAATCTCCTACTGGCTCTAAACAGGCAGAGGAACATATACACTATTAATAAAGGAAAGACGGCAGTTGATATCTTTCTACCTACAAAAGGAAGTGCGGAAGCGAAGCTAAAGCTAACACGGTACGGAAAGTACTCTCGGTCGGAAACCCGTACGGACTGCTCGTCGTGACCACCACACGGCTAGTAAAAACACAGACAGAGGGAACTCCAGCCTAGACAAGGAACACTAGCTACGGGAACAACACCAATAGTCAGACGGTCAGGTGCGTCCATAGACGTCTTATCCTCGACCTAGGTCCTGGCCTCGCGTCTCGTCAGAGCGAGGTAGGACACAAGTACAACAACAGTACAGTAACCGCCGTAGTCTGGCCGGACTACGGTCCCACGCTTGACCTCTCCAAACGGTTTCGGGGCGTAAGGAGCAAGGCAGTGAGAAGAAGGACTGGCTGGCTGTGCCGGGTAGAACTCAAACTGTCCTCGGCGTCCCAGACCAACCACGAGAGCTCTGCAAGCGACTCACACGCCACTGTCCTAACCACCGTTTTCCCTCAGCTCCAGAGTCTGCCTACGCGGCTGCCAACTCGAGCACACTCGTAGCCCGGAGTACTCCCTCAACAGGCTCCCGAGGACGGGGGTCCCAGGTAACGGTAACAACCTCTCGCAGGGACAAGCCCTCAAGTGCCGTGCACGAGGGCGAACGACTAGTGTGACCGTACTAGGGAACTAGCACAGGGGCCACGGGTACAGTAAAGTGAAAACGGAAGCGGCAGAAGCACAACCTGCCTCTGGGCGAGAGGCGACATAGGCCCTGTCGCCTTCTCAATGCGACATAGGCCCTGTCGCATCCTGAATGCGACGTAGGCCCTATCGCAACCCTGGTTGCGACACCAAGGTGTCGCCTTACCAGTCAGGTAGCGACATGGCTATGCGCCTTCAGGCCAGACGGGGGTTCCGGGAGCACTCTCTCCGGGAACCTCCCCGAAACGGGAGAAACACTACACGGCGAGGGAGGGGAGCATGCTTATCATGCTAGAAAGCCATTAAACACACAAACCACCCTTGAACACCCCAAGAACATGGTTTCTACTCTCAGAGGAAAACCTCACTCACACGAGCATGGAGTTCTCACCCTCCCAACCCCCAAACCACAAGGAAAACACCCTTTAGAAGGGAAAGGGAGCATGCTTAGGGCGAGAGGATCAAGAGTCCCTACCTCCACGCGAAGAATGAACTCGTCGGGGCCTTCTCGTAGGTAGAAACGTCTCCTCCTCGCACCGCACGGCACGAACATGACCCCTGCATGAATGGAGCGACACCCTCCTCAGTATGGCCGCCTCAACACGAGGGAGGCACCCCGAAATCGCCGAAAAACTCCGAGAGGGCAAGAGAAAGAGAGGGGGAAAGAGAGGTGCGAAAAAGGGGGAAGGGGCTCGGGCGCCCGGGCTTTAAGCCCGCGGTCCTGAGAAGGCAACACACCTTGTGTCGCCTTGGGAACCAGAAGGCGACACACCCCACCGTCGCAACCCACTGACAACAGTCAAATCTCAGAATTCGAAAAAGTGAAGGCGACAGCCATCTTGTCGCGTTCACCCGACACCGCCAGAGCCGTACTGACACAAAGGAGCCTATCACGTCTGTCAGACTGGGTCTGGGGCGACGCGATGGGAAGGCGACATAGGCCATGTCGCCTTCAAGAAGGCGACATACCCCATGGCGCCATCCATCAAACCAAAAGGCGACAGTGGGTATGTCGTCTTCAAGAAGGCGACATACCCCTGTCGCAATCCCAAACAGAACCAGAACTTGATGCGATCGGAACACGTCGCGACAGTCGCCCTGCCGCAACCCAGAGGACGGGGCCAAGGGCCCAAGGGGGCCGGGGTGTTACATTTATAAGTTCACTTGGGTCAGATTCTTGGCTCACAAAAATGAAGCATCAAAAATCTTTGAAGAGCTCTTTAATAAGATTGAGCATGGGAGCACAAATAAAATATGCTCAATTCGTACTAATCATGTGGGAGAGTTTGACAATAACTCTTTTTCTGATTTTTGCAGGAACCAAGGAATAAATCACATGTTTTCCTCCCTAAGGACACCAAAACAAAATGGCGTAGTGGAGAGAAAGAATAGGACCTTGGTGGAAATGGCTCGCACCCTACTGGTAGAAAGTCAACTCTCAAGGAGTTTTTGAGCGGAAGCGGTGAACACTTCTTGTTACATCCTCAACTGGGCCATGGTAAGACCTGTACTGAAGAAAACTCCATAGAGCTCTTAAAAGGTAAGAAACCCAGTATTGGGTGTTTCAGGGTTTTGGCTCCAAAGTGTTATACATAATAATGATAAAGTTGATTAGACAAGTTTGAAG
Organism: Colocasia esculenta; assembly: GCA_014218235.1. Taxonomy (NCBI): domain Eukaryota; kingdom Viridiplantae; phylum Streptophyta; class Magnoliopsida; order Alismatales; family Araceae; genus Colocasia; species Colocasia esculenta. The sequence continues at coordinate 95,851,679 of CM024761.1, read as the reverse complement.
CCAAAAGTGATCCGATATTTTCCTAGGATACTCAGAACACTCTAGGGTTATAGAGTGTTTAACAATAAAAGTAGAACTGTGGAAGAAACTCCACATGTTGTTTTTAATGAGTATCATGCAAAGACTAATGATGGAAATTCTCGTAGGTACAATGATGATGATCATGGAATACTTTTCAATAAGAGAAATGATGAATCTGAAGAAGATCCTCAAGAAGAAAGGACATAAGATGAAAAACCTCAGGTACACCCTCCTGAAGAACAAGTCACGCAAGACCCACTTTCATCAAATCCAACAATCACAAATATGACGTACTCAAGGATCACCCACTTGATGATGTAATGGAAATGTAAATGATAAAGTTCAACTAGGTCTCAGGTTAGACAAATAATTGAACAAAGTCATTTAGCTTTTGTCTCTGAGGTGGAACCAAAAAATGTTGAAGAGGCACTAAAGAAAGTTCTTGGATAGATGCCATGCATGAGGAACTAGGTCAATTTGAAGAAAAATGTCGAGTTTAGTTCCTAGAACCCCTAAATTTCTGTCATTGGGACAAGAGGGTGTTTAGGAATAAACTAAATGAAGAGGGTAAAGTGGTGAGAAATAAAGCTAGACTGGTAGCAAAAGGTATAATAAAGAATTGGAATAGATTTGAAGAATCCTTTGCACCTGTAGCTATGCTTGAAGCAGTTAGGATTCTGTTAGCATATGCATGTTCAAACAAGTTCAAACTTTCTCAAATGGATGTTAAAACTGCTTTCTTGAATGGCTACATCAATGAGAAAGTCTGTTTCTCACCACCTGGTTTTGAGGATAATGAAAAACCTAATCATGTTTATAAGTGGCACAAAGCTGTTTACGGTTTGAAGCAGGCACCTCGAGCTTGGTATGAAAGGTTAAGCAATTCTGGTAAGTAAAAACTACTCAAGAGTAAAGTGGACCAAACTCTCTTCACTAAAAATGTTCGCAACCATATCATTGTTGTTCAAGTTTAGTGGATGACATCATCTTTGGTTCTACTAACCCATCACTGTGTGAAGAGTTCTCTAAACACAATGCACAGTGAATTAAGATGAGTCTAATGGGGGAGCTTCAAACTTTTTCTTGGCTTGCAGAAATAAAGCAACATGAAGACGTCTTCTTCATTAATCAAGCAAATATGTTAAGGAGCTTCTCAAAAGATTCAATTTTGAACAAGCAAAAACTGCCTCAACCCCAATGGGCACAAGCATTAAACTGGAAAATGATGTGAAAAAGGTAAATCGTAGATGCAAGCACTTCCGAGGCATGATGGCTCTCTACTTTACCTTACTGCAAGTAGGCCAGATATATACAATTCAGTGTTACCTTTGTGCTAGATACCAATCTATCCAAAGGAAAGCACTTGGTTGAAGTGAAAGTGAAAGGATTTCAGATATCTCTCAGGTACGTGTGATTTGGGTTTATGGTATCCAGTAGGTAGTAACTTTAACTTGATCTCATATTCTGATGCTGACTATGCTGGATGTAAAATTGACAGAAAAAGCACTAGTGGGTATTGTCAATTTCTTGGTGGTTGCATGGTTTCGTGGGCATCCAAGAAGCAACACTCGGTTGCACTCTCCACTGTAGAGGCAGAATATGTTACTACAGGGAGTTGTAAAGCTCAAGTGTTGTGGATCAAAAGTCAACTGTGTGACTATAACATTGGCATTGGATGCACACCTATCCTATATGACAACACTAGTGCCATCAACCTTTCCAAAAACCCAATTCAAGATTCAAGGACAAAACACATTGAGATTAGGCATCATTTTTGAGAGATGAGGTAGCCAATAAGAACCTAGCTCTCGACTTTTCCCACTGATAAACAATTGGCTGATATCTTTACAAAACCACTGTCCGAGGATAGGTTCACAACACTTAGAAGGATTATCAAAATTCAATGAATCCAATACCAAATTGTGGGGTAAATGGCCGTTATGTGTAGTGACTATGAGGTATATAAAATGGTGATTTGTGGAAGCACAAGTTCAGCTTGTTTGGAAACTCTCATTATGCGTGAGTAAAAATACTCCGCCAAGTATCCATAGTCTTTCACTATATAAAGGTCATTAACTTCATGATAAGGCATTTGGCTTCTCTTTTTCTTGTCCCATGCATCTCTTTACACAAATAAGTTCTTTGCGGTTTACATGATGATGGATGTTGTTTTGTGTGCAAATACTTTGCAAGTTGTGCATTTATTTGATTGTCTTGCTTAAATAATGCGTCATCACATGCACACACTATGGGGGACTAAAGTAGGCTAGGTGAGTGTCATTGTCAGGGATACTCTTCATATTCCATGTGTTTATCCCTCATTCACATCATTCAAAGACATCACATTTAATGCCTTAAACTATCTTTTTCATGTGCTTGTCGACAACCAGCAACTCTGCTGTCGACAGCCAGGTCCTCCAGAACAAGATTTCGACAAAATTCAGTATTTGTCGATAGCTCTCTCTACCTGTCGACAGATAACCTCTCCCAGAACCATCACTCAACGGAATTCAATATCTGCGACAACTAGCCTCCTTGCTGTCGACAGATACACTCTAATGCTCATTCTCAAATTTTCTCATTCCTTCTTAATGAGTATGCTCACAAACTTTGTGTAAGGGGAGGATTTGACCTTAATGATCATTACAACTTGTCACACTCATCTAGTATTCATGACATCGATTGAATTATAATGATTTTGAAATAATATTTCGTGTTTGAGTCTAGGTTGTTGTTGGGTTCACATTCTAAATAATAAATACAACATGTTTTTGATGATGAACAATGATGAACAGTGTAAACAAATGTGAACAATGTGAATTGAGTTTAATGCATGAGATCTTCATACAAATGACTGGTCACAATAACTGGTACATGCTTGATTATATATGTCCATAATATCTCACTAACTATGTTACTAATGTAGGAGATATACTGCAAGACATGTGCCAACACAAGTATGAAAGATCAAGAAAAGTCAAAAGACAGTGTACCTATCGACAGCCATCAAGACCCTGTTGACAGATACCAACAGTCAGCAATATACAAGTTCAGGAAAACAAGCTCTGTCGACAGCAACAAAACCTCATGTCGACAGAAGCATACAGTCAGAAAGCATACAATTCTGAAAAACATGTGCCTATCGACAGCACCAAGGCACCTGTCGACAGATGCACACAGTGAGAGCTTTAACAGAACGTCCAGACTTCTAGAACTTGGCACACTGTTGATCCCTGTCGACAGCAGGTGTATGACCTGTCGACAGACGTATAGAATCTTCAGAAACGGAAAGTTTGAAAGTTACCAAACTTGGTGTTTCCTTCTACCACGTCTCTCCATATGTAAACACCAATATATAAACATCCTTTTGAAGCAAATCCCATACACAAGCAGCCTCCAAGCAAGAACCCTAAAGAGTTTTCAAGAGAGTCTTGTTCTGCTGCTCAGCTTCAACCTACCATCCAGAACCAAGAAGAGAAGTCTCTCCAGCGGAAGGTGAAGCCTGAACGTCGTAGATTCAAGTGTCTCCATCAACTTGTGATCATCAAGACGAAGCTTGAAGTCCAGCCAGACATTCACAAGAAGAGTTTACAATCTGGATTTGTTCTTCAACTCTAAAACACTTCTATGTTCTACTTTTGCAAATCTGTGTGTGTGTTGTGGTGTCTCAAGCAGTCCTTGTGCTTCATTCACGTGTGGGTGTTGATCTGATCATGGTTACACATCAGATAACATGTGTGTGTGAGTTGTAGTTGTGAACTAGTCATAAGCTGATTGTTCTGCGTGGGGTGTGGCCTGTGGATGTAGGATACACGAGTTTGTGTACTCCGAACCACGTAAATCTGCGTGTCTCGTGGTTGAACGCTTTTACGCTAGATGTTTGATGGCACGACATCTATACACAGTATTGTAGTTTGCTATCTATCTGTCATCAAGTCACACACATCCACACAAGCTTAGAGTTTAATATTGTTTTGATAATCTGTATTTTAAAGAAAAGAAGGTGATAAATATTTTTAATCGGCAGTAATCTATTGAACCCCCCTTCTAGATTACCATATAGGGAATTCCGCAACCCTTCAATTGGTATCAGAGCCGAGTTTCTCCGATTTACTACTTTACTTATTTGATCTTACGATCAGGAGATTCACGGTCAAATGGAGTCTAACAAGGGGTATATTGTAGCGACCCTCATTATACCGGTACGGTTATACCAACCCACGTCGGTATAGTGAACGTTGCCATAGTGGGACATTTACCCAACAATAACATTCAGCTGAGATTCACGTGAATATAAGAACAGAGTAGTGGAAGTAAAAGAACCACTGTCTTCATTTCATTCATCATCCACATTTAACATACATGATTGCAATAACATTTCAAGAACTAAAAGTCCACATAATTAAATTGCTGAAATCAAATACATAATTGTCCACACTTAAACATTTTTTTTCATGATAATGCTAGTACAATGTTGCAATTACATACTATGAAATCAAAATATCGCAAAGTACACCAATGATCTAATCTCCACGCTCGGAGTCGGTCTCCACTGCCTCCTCCGCAAGTGTGTCGTCACCAACTATGCCTATACGTCGAAGCAAGTAATGAGTCTAAAAGACTCAGCAATTAACTCTACATACCATACATGTAAATGTCATAGCAGGTTTTACATACACATTTAGAAGACACAATCATGTAGCATGCTTGTCATTGAAATTAACAACCTATCATGGTGGTTCTACTAATTAAACACATGATTCATGCTTTCAGATTTTCTAAATCAAATTCTCCTATCACGTGTTCTCTAATCACTCCAACACATGAAAGGTCTAGTTTTAATTAAACTAAAACATGAAAGCAAGTTTAGCATGATTTCAATGCCTACGTAAAAGAACACACTTAGCATGAATTTCTATACATTCCTATACATGCTCATGACCATTTCATCTTCTTTAAGCTTGCTGATTTTACATGGACTAGAAAGCATACCCAACACACAAGAGCTACTTAATCAATTAAATCACAACATGAGGGCAAACAAGCATGGGATTACTTACACACCACTAAGAATCGTTTCTAACATGGATTCTAGGTAATTTACACATGTAAAGCATGATCATAAGTACATTAGTTTGTGTTTTATCATGATTTCAGATTACCACAACATGGATCACAAATTCACAACCCTCACGTTTGGTTTCACATATTTACACAATTTCTCATTCACATAATTTACACTTTACACATGCACATTTACACATTGTTCACATCCACAGTTCTTACACATGAACACATACACATTTAGTGCCGTGACACATAGTCCAAACCACCATAAGAAGGACACATCACATCACATACACATAGACGCCACCTAGGCAATACAGTGACGACTCTTGGACTGCGCAGACTGGGAGAACAAGTCTCCACCCTAACCAGTGGTACTTGTCCACCTCCAGGATTTCATCCTAATGCCCTTAGGATCACAACACATTGAACCTTCCCATGGTACGGTTCCACAGCCCTCTATGGAAGCAGTATCACACTTGGCACAGTTTTACACATTACACATATCGGTTTTTACACACATTTTACACATGACGCTCATATCTCATTCATTTTCTCATTCACACAAGGGTTCTGTTTTCCTAACATGATTCTACAATTAACAGGGATCACATGTTCAGTAATTTGCATAAATCAGTCACACACACATGTCACATATTCCCACATTAACATGCATTGTGCACATCTTTGCAAGGAAAAAAAATTCATTTCACTATATAGTTGTCCAAACGACCTGAAAATTTAACCACATGCTGATTTCGGGTTCATGACCTCACATACAAAATCTGGATTTTTCTGACTCATGATGCAATTACAGAAAATCAAACACCAATTTTTCATATCATTCGTGATTCAATCCACCATGGTGCGTAACATGAAATTTCAGTTTAACAGGTCATAACCCTGAACACAAATACACAACACCACAAGAATTTCCCGGGGATTTATTTCACAACACACGATTTACTGAAAATTAGCATCCTACACATGTTTTCTATTTCCAAGTATAAATTTTCAGTAAATCACATTGACATGGGAAAATTCCAGAAAATTCAGAACAGAGACTGACGTATATAGACATGATTCAACAGGATTAGGGCATCCTAATTCCCACGGATTATTAGGATCATGGGTGAACATACATGGCCATTCTTCCACATGCATTTTAAATAAATAAAACTCAACCATCCACAAAATAAATGTCCAACCATTCTCCCACACATTCCAACATTCACATTACGTAGTATAATAGGTTACAATATATCCTCATCGCAAAACACATCGAAAGTAATCATATATAAGGGGAGAACAGTTCACTGTTCTGCCCAGACGAACTTAACGGCGGTCTCTGGCCGTTCCAGGAGTGGACGGCAAGATCGCTGGACGCACACGGGGAATCTTGGTGTCAAGGCATTGACCAAGTTCCTGTCTTGCAGAACACAGACCGAACTCCAAATAAAGGGGTGAATGGGGGATCCAGGACACGAGGAAAAATGCATAAAAATCATAAAACCCTACTAGACATCTACATGGACGATAGGGGTAGGTTACTTGCCTCTAGAACATACTCCAGACGGATCTTAAAGCTTGGTGAAGCTCTCATTGGGCTGTCCCAAGAAGCTCCCGAGAAGTCTTGATGTTGGGTTCTAGGACAAAGATGACTCCAAGATGTGGTCGGGGAAGTCTCCTCCTTCACTTTAGCTAGCTCCTTGTCGGGGTAGATGGCCAGGAACAGCTTCAGAAGGTCAGATTTAAGCTTGCAAAGGGTGGGGTTTTCTCACAGTTTTCTCTAGGGTTTTCCTTCTCCTTCACCTCCTCTTGCAAAGAGAGCAAGAGAGGGTGTTGGGGTTGCAAAAAGGCTTGTAAATAGGAGAGGGGGCTCTCCTTTCACGCAGGCTTGACAAGAAAGCCTTTCAGACCGTTGGGGACAGCTCCCCAATGGTTGGGGTAGCTTGTTCCCGGGATTTCTGGCTCTGCAACGCATGCAAGCCAGTGATATTGACGTCCACATCGCTGGACGCTGGATTTAGTGTTGGCGTCCATATGGTTGACGCCTAGACAACACAAACGTCCATTGATATTGACGCCAAGCTGGCCTTCGGCCAGAACTCAAAAACATGCATGAACCATGCATAACCTACACATATATACATGCATTATGTATACTATCATGTACACACTACCACCATGCATTTCATACATTATTTACAACTAATTATACACATGAATACATAAGTATAAATAGTTAATACATACGTAGATATGTACATCTATGCATACACAACATAAATTATTTACACGAAATTAAAATAATGCAACAAAATTCGAGGGCCTTACACCCTCTCCCACTTAAAGAAAGTTCGTCCTCGAAGTTAGAACGACACTACTCAAACAAAAAGGGGATACTTCTTCTTCATCACATCCTCAAGCTCCCAAGTAGCCTCCTCTCGTGAGAAGTTCCGCCATAGAACTTTCACCGACGCAATACTCTTGTTCCGGAGATGCTAACCTTCCAGTCAAGAATAGCTACTGGTGCTCGACATACGACAGATCTGGCTGAATCTCACTGGCTCATGACTAATCACATGAGACGGATCTCGGACATACTTCCTGAGCATTGAAACGTGGAAGACGGGATGAACACTAGCCAAAGCTGGGGGTAATGCTAGCTCATATGCCATGCTGCCCAATCGCCGGAGAATCTCATATGGGCCAATAAATCTAGGTCTCAGCTTACCATGCCTGCCAAATCTGACAACACCTCGAGTAGGTGATATCTTCAAGAAGACATGATCACCCACCTCGAACTCAAGATCCTTCCTCCTATTGTCGGCATAGCTCTTCTGCCTATCCTGAGCCGCAACAAGCCTCTTCCTGATAAACTGGATCTTATCCGAAGTCTCCTGAACTAACTCCGGACCGATCAGCTGCCTATCACCGGTCTCCTCCCAACATAAAAGAGATCTGCAAGGTCTACCATACAACGCCTCAAATGGAGCCATACCAATACTTGCATGAAAGCTATTGTTGTATGCGAACTCCACTAGAGGTAAATGACGCTCCCAATCATCCTTCAAATACAATACACACGCTCTCAACATATCCTCGAGCGTCTGGATAGTCCTCTCAGACTGTCCATCAGTCTGGGGATGAAACGCCGAACTGAGCTTCAGCTCCGAACCTAAAGCAACCTAAAGACCCTTCCACAACCTCGAAGTAAATCTCGGATCTCCATCCGAAATGATCGACTTCGGCACACCATGCAATCTAATGACACTACTAACATACAATCTAGCTAAACTCTCTAATGACTGCTTCTTCTTCATAGGCAAGAAATGAGTAGTCTTCGAGAATCTATCTACAACTACCCAAATCGAGTTGTTGCCCCTTGTAGATCGAGGCAAACCCAAACAAAGTCCATAGTGACAGCTTCCCACTTCCAAACTGGAATCTCCCATCCTTTGCATAAGGCCGGATGGTCGCTGTCGCTCGGCCTTCACTTGCTGGCACACTAAACATCGGGATACATAATCCGCTACATCCTTCTTCATGCCAGACCACAAAAGGATCTCTTCAAAATCCTGGTACATCTTCGTGTTACCGGATGAATAGAGAATCGCGATCTATGAGACTCCGCTAACACATGCTCATGGACATCTACTAAATCAGGGACACAAAAACGGTGATGAAATCTAATCACACGTCCTCATCACAAGCAATGCCTGCCTTGCCCACTAACTCTAAAAGTCTAGGGTCGGCTTTCTGTTGCTCGATCACCTCATCCAAAATCGAGGACCTAAGAGATAACTGAGCTACAAAAGCCTGGCATAGCGATGGCTCTAACTCAGTCAACGCGCAACCCGCATCTTCAACATCTTCCAATCCTGCTGGAGAAATGGCCTCTTTCTACTCAGAGCATCCGCTACGACATTCGCCTTCCCAGGGTGATATGAAGGTCGAAGTCATAGTCCTTCAAGAACTCAATCCATTCTCTGCCTTAGGTTTAGGTCCTTTTGGGAGAAAAGATACTTCAAGCTCTGTGGTCGGTAAACACCTCGAATCTGACACCATAAGATAGTGCCTCCAGATCTTTAGTGCATGAACCACTGCTGCGAGCTCCAGTCATGAGTCAGATAGTTCTTCTCATGCTCCTTCAACTGACGAGAAGCATAAGCCACTACCCTTTCTTGCTGCATTAGCACACAGCCTAAACCAATCCGAGACGCATCGTGTAGATAGCAAAACCCTCTACATCGCTCGGTAAGACTAACACCGGGGCTGTCGTGAGCTTAGTCTTCAATAATTGAAAACAACTATCACACTTCTCGGACCAAACAAACTTCACTCCCTTTCTGGTGAGCTAAGTCAAAGGGGCGGCGATGGATGAAAATCCCTCAATAAATCACCGATAGTAACCCGCTAAACCAATAAAACTACGAATCTCCGAAGGGGTCTTGGGAACCTCCCAATCCATAACTGCATGGACCTTTGCTGGATCCACTGCAACACCAGCACCGGAGATAACATGCCCGAGGAAATGAACCTCGTGCAACCAAAAATCACACTTGTTGAACTTAGCTTACAGCTTGTGCTCACGAAGAACCTCTAACACTATCCTCAAATGCTGACGGTGTGTGGCCTCGTCCGGAGAGTAGACCAACACATCATCAATAAACACTACGACAAAGCTATCTAAACAAGGCCTAAACACCATGTTCATGAGATCCATGAACGCTGCAGGGGCGTTGGTCAATCCGAAAGGAAGGACCAAAAACTCATAATGCCCATAACGGGTTCTAAACGCCGTCTTGGACACATCCTCACTCCGAATCCTCGGCTGATGATAACCAGATCGCAATCATTCTTAGAAAAGACTGATGCATCTTGCAATGGTCAAACAAATCATCAATATGAGGTAAGGGATACCTGTTCTCACAGTCACTTGGTTCAGCTTCTGTAATCAATGCATAACCTAAGTGACCCGTCTTTCTTTTTGACGAATAATGCAGGTGCGCCCCAAGGGCAAACACTTGGGCGAATAAATCCCTTATCAAGCAACTCTTGCAATTGCCTCCTCAACTCGGCTAACTCTGCAGGTGCCATCCGATATGGAGCCTTCGAGATAGGAGAGGTTCCCGGAAGCAACTCTATGGTAAACTCTATCTCTCTATCCGGTGGCAATCCATACAAGTCATCAGGAAAAACATCTGGAAAATCCTGCACTACCTCAATCTCCGCAAGAGTAGGTGACTCATCAGCCTCTGGTACTAACACCACGCTGGCAAGAAAAGCGTCACAACCCTTGTTTACCATGCACATCGCCTTCATGGCAGAGATGACTAACTTTCCCGCCAAGTTCCTTGGCAAGGGATGAGAGAACTCGTCCTCACCAGGAATGCAGAAAACAATCCTTTTTCCACGATAATCCACTAACGCATAGTGCTCCTCTAGCCAATCCAGACCAAGAATAGCATCATAGTCCTTCATCTTTAGCATGAAGAAACACCCATCTAGGATTCTATCCTCAATGCACACAGGTAACGAAAGAATGCACTTCCTAGTCGATACCGTACCCGCAGGGGTGTGCACAGACAAAGGGACCTCTAAATCCTCAGACTCTACACCTGACTCTAGGGCTAACTGCCTAGCGAACCGCTCGGAATGAACAAGTGAGTAGCACCCGTATCAAACAAAACCGAGCGTGCACACCTAGAAGTAAAACCGTACCTTCGGTGACATGCTCTGCCTGCTCGGCGTCCTCGCACGCTAAAAGAACACTCGAGCTGGGGCTCGAGGCCTTCCTGGTCTTCCTGTAGCTGGCGCTGCTGCCGCTACGCTGCTGGGGCTGGCGCTCCGCGCTGGACTCCCTGCTGAAGTCTCGGACAATCCTTGATCTTGTGGTCGCTGCTTCCGCACTTCAAGCACTTTTCTGTAATCATCCAACACTCGGAACCACCATGTGTCCTCCCACAGTGGGGACACTCTTTCTTCACACCCGGGGAACATACAGAAGGTACCTGAGAACTGCCTACTGCCACTGATCGGGGTTCTGTCGGGTACACCGCTTTCATCTTGTCCTGTCGCTGGAATGTAGTTGCACGTCTCTTGCGAAGCCTTCTTCTCTTCAAGGTATTTCTCCATCTCACCCCTGTGCAAGCAGCAGCGCTGAGGGCCTCGTCCAAATTGCGTGGTGGTCAAACGCCACGAGCCTCATCCACAGTGATGGCTTCAGGCCCATCACGAACTTCTTTGTCTTCCTGCGCTTGCCTGTCACGTATGAGGTGCATATTAGAGAGTTCAGAAAATCTTGCCTCATGTTCTAGCACGGTCATGGAGCCTTGAGCCAAAGAGAGGAACTCCTGCTCCATCCGATCTTGAACATGCTCGGGGACGAACTTGGCCCGAAAGAGCCTCACGAACTCGTCCCAAGCAACATCAATAGCTCCGTCCTCAAACCGGGTACGCAGCAATGAAGCCCACTGTTGGGTTGAGTGTGTTTTGGAACTTTATAAAGTTGTATTTTAATGATATCCAATGAACATCACTCATACCTGATTTGATGATGACATACTGTGATCTTGATGATGACATACTGTGATCTTATGATGACATACTGTGATATTGATGATGACATATCATGATGTTATGATGAGATATTATGATCTTAATGAAGACATGTTGTGATTTAATAATGACATATTGTGATTTTGATGATGTCCTATTATGATTTTGATGATGATATGTTGTGATTTTGATGATGATATGTTGAACATGTTATACATTTTATACATATCACAATATGCTTAAACAACATGTTTTGATGTTTAATATTCATATTTTAATTATAATATCTTGTACTAATGGTTTATGTGTTAAATTTTCAGGTTCACACTTTTGTCTTGGTAGTGTCGACACTAGATCAAAGCAGGTCGACACTAGTCCCAGATTCGACACTAGACCAAAGCAGGTCGACACTAGATCAAAGCAGGTCGACACTAGTCCCGATTCCAGAAGGGCAGGTCGACACTAGCTCAGGGTAGGTCAACACTAGACCCAGTTTCCAGCAGACCAGTTTTGCAGAAATGGGACAACAGGTCGACACTAGTTCAGGGCAGGTCGACACAATCCGGTTGAAAGTCAAAATCGTGAATTTCTCTGTACACGTGGCTGCTTGGGATTTAGGGGATTTGACATAGGGTTCCGTGCCCATGTACCCCAAGGCACTTTATGGACATATAGGGCTATAAATACCCATGTTCCTTGTACCCCGAAGGCAAGAGAACCCATACACTTCCAGAAGAAGCCTTTTGGCGGCCAAAGGGGGTTCTCCAGATTTGTCTCCATCTCCAGAAGCTACAAAGCCATCCTTTCAAGAGGACGACAAGGGAATCAAGGGGATCCCTAGAGAGAAGGTTGCTGTGCAAGGCAAGGGAGCAGATCCAACTGAAGAGGCTCAGGAGAAGAAGGATTCTAGCATTTCAGATGCCATCAAAGCAGAGCATCGCCAATTGAGGAGAATCTCAATCGACTTCCATCAAGCCTCCTCAATTGAAGTCTTTGCAAGGCCTCTTCATCGAAGAACACTCTTCTACATCTATTTCCCTCATCTCAGAGTTGTTCTTCTTATTTCGTCTGTGAGATTTGGGCATGAAGTTCTGCATAAATTTTCTGTGTACGAATCTATTTTGAATCAGATCATTGCTAGAGGATCTGATCTCTTTGTGTTTGATCTAGCTTTTGTACTCTGAGCCATCGAGCTCTAGTTTGTGAGTCGTCGCACTCACTGTGTGGTTTGAGCCGTCGTGCTCAATTTGGAGTCGTTGTACTCTGGTTGTTGTTTTGAGCCGTCGTGCTCAGTTTGGAGTCGTCGTGCTCTAGGTGTTTCTTGAGTCGTCGTGCTCAAGGGTGTTTGGAGTCGTCGCCCGGGTTTCTTGAGTCGTCGTGCTCAAGCGGGTTTGGAGTCGTCGTGCTCCTGTGTGAGTTGTAAGGCCCTCAAATTTTATTGCATTATTGTATTGCATGTAAATAATTCATGTTGTGTATGTACGTATGTAACTATTTACGTAAGTACTAGTAGTATACTATTGCATGCATGTATATAGGCTAAATGTAAATAGTGTATGAATGGTATGATGGTAGTGTTACATGATAACGTATACATATGGCATGTATATAGGTGTAAAATGTGCATGGTTTCTGCATGTTTTGGAGTTCTGGCCGAGGCCAGATTGGCGTCATATCAATGGACGCTTGAGTTGAGTAGGCGTCAACCCCATGGACACCATACTAATTCCAGCGTCCAGCGATGTGGACGCCAACCTCTCTGACCTGCATGCGTTGCAAAGCCGAATTCCGGGAGTAAGCTAGCTCACCCATTGGGGAGCTGTCTCCAACGGTCTGATGGCCCTCTTGTCCGACCTGCGTGAGAGGAGAGCACCTCTCCTCTATATACAACCCCTTTGCAACCAGAAAACCTCTCTTTGGCTCTTTGCAAAGAGAAGAAGAAGAAACCCTAGTTCTGTGAGAAAGACGTGGTTTTGCAAGCTTAGATCCGGGGATTTGGAGCTTCATCCGGCCATCTACAACGACTGGGAGACAGCTGGAGCATTAGGGAAGGCTTCCCCGACTTCTCCTTGGTGTCTACATCAGTCAAGAACCCGGAGGAAGGTGTCATTGGAGGCTCTTGGGACTGCCCAAGGAGAGCTCACCGCCACCTTTGATCCCTTTGCAGTATTTTCAGAGGCAAGTACCCTACCCATAACGTCCCTGTATGTGTCTAGGTTGGTTTTATAAATTTTATGCATTTTTCCTCATGTCCTGGATCCCCCCTTTCACCTTTTCATTTGAGTTCGGTCTGTGTTTCTGCACAGACAGGAACTTGGCGTCAATGCTTGACGCCAAGGTCCAGGTGTGCGTCCAGCGATCTGGCCGTCCACTCCTAGAACAGCCAGAGACTGCCGCCAAGTTCATCTGAGCAGAACAACAAGCTGTTTTGCCCCTCTATATGATTAATTTCGATATGTTTCACGATGAGGATATAATGTAATCTCTTATAGGCTATGTATACTAGCTAATGTGATGGATGGGAATGTGAATGTACATTTATTTTGTGGATGGTAGAGCTTGTTTACATATTTAAAAGCATGTGGAAGAATGTTCATGTGTATGTTCTCACCATTATCCTGATAATTCGTGGTAAAATCATGTTGCCCTAATTTTGTTAGACCATGTATGTACAACCTTGTCTATGCTCTGAGTTTTTAGAATTTTCCATGCTTATAGGATTTATCGAATTTTCCGTTTTGGGAAAATAGAAATCATGCGTAGGTCACGATAAATCTTCCGTGAATTGTATATTGTCCAATAAATTTGGGAATAAATCATGTGGCTCTATGCATGCTAGGGTTCAGACAGTAGGTTGTTAAAATTGTGATTGTTATTCAACTCCATGCTAACTTGAATTGTGAATAGCATGTGAATTTGATGTCAAATTTTATGTAATTTCGTTTTAGCTTAGAAAAATCTGAAATTTTGTATGTGGGATCCTAAACCCGAAATTAGCCTGTGGTTAAAAGTTCAAGTCATTTGGACTAGTATATGATGCAATATGAATTTTCCATGTAAAAATGTGAAACTAATGCATGCCTTCGTAAAATGATTTGATTTGTGTATATAGCAACCTGATTAGTGAATTTTCCTGAGTGCTAAACTTCTGTAATTGTAGTGCCATGTTAGGAAAAACAGAGAAGTGTGCCTGTGAGTGAGAAAGTGAATGAAATGAGAGTGACATGTGTAAACCTATGTGTTAAAATCGGGTAAAAAATGTGTAATGTGTAATTTGTGCAAATGTGACACTGCTTCCGCAGAGGGCAGTGGAACCGTGTCATGGAAAAGTCCCCCTGAGAAGGTTCAATGTGTAGTGACCCTAAGGGCATTGGGGAAATCCTGGAGGTGGACAAGTACCACTGGTTAGGGTGGAGACTTGTTCTCCCGGTCTGCGCGTCCAAGAGGTCGCCATTGTATTGCCTAGATGGCGTCTATGTGATGTGATGTGTTGTGTCCTTCTTTGGTGATTTGGACTATATGTCACAGCACTAATGTGAATGTGTAAATGTGAATGTGTAAATGTGAATGTGTAAATGTGTATGTGTTCATGTGAAAAATGTGAATGTGAACAATGTGTAAAAGTGCATGTGTAAAGTGTGAAATATGCGAATTGAAAGTGTGTAAAAATGTGAAACCAAAATGTGAGGATGTGAGTTTGTTAATCCATGTTATGACAATCTGAAATCATGTTAGACAGTAGCTTTACTATGTTATGATCATGTTATGTATGCAAAATACCTAGAATCCATGCTAGGGATAATGTTAAGCATATATAAACAACTTCCATACTTGGTTGTTCACATGTTGTGATTTAATCGTTGTTGTAGCCCTCATGTGTTAGATTATGGTTTCTAAAGCATGTAAAAACCAGCAAGTTAAAGCATGTAAAATGGTTACGTATATGTGTAGGAAGTGTAGATTCCATGTTAGTATGTTCTTTCATGCATGCTCGGAAATTTATGTCAATGACGTTCATGTCTTGGTGTTTGAAGGTAGATTTTTTATGTGAGAAAGGAATATAAAGCATGTGATAGGTGATCCTATTTTAGGAAATCTGAAAGCATAGTCCATGTGTTTAAATTTGTAGATTCACCATGATAGGTTGTAAATTTAATGTCAAGCATGCTATATGTTGTGTCTTGTGAACGTGTATGTAGAACCTACTATGATATGTGCATGTACGGTATGTTAGAATTACTTGCTGAGTCTTTTAGACTCACTACTTGCTTCGGCGTACAGGTGTAGTTGGTGACGAGACACTAGTGGAGGAGACGTTGGAGACCGACTCCGAGCGCGGAGATTAGAGCGTTGCGAGTACTTGTGACTTTTTGTGATTTTCATAGTATGTAAATTGAACATTGTACTATCTTTAGCATGGAAGAATGTATATGGGTGTGGACATTTATGTATTAATTTTCAGCAATTTGAATTATGTGGACTTTTAGTTCTTTAAATGTCTCAAATCATGTATATAAATGTGGATGATGAATGAATGAAGACAGTGGGTCTTTTACTTCCGCTACTCTGTTCTTATATTCATGTGTATCTCAGCTGAATGTCATTGTTGGGTAAATGTCCCACTGTGATGACGCTCGCTATACCGACGTGGGTTGGTATAACCGTACCGGTATAAGGAGGGTCGTCGGATGAGTTGTACTCAAGGTTTTGAGTAGTGTGGCCTCACTATGTGAGGGGTGGACGTAGGAGTCACTGGAGGTGATTTCCAAACCACCTAAAATTCTCTGTGCAGTGGTTTGAATTGTGGTTTGCCTTTGTATCTCGCTAGATGCATGTATAGGGATTTCGTTCACACTACTAAATGATTTGCTCACACACTCTAATCACTTCAGATCGTTAAATTGTTTGGGTGAATTGATCTCTGATTCGAAGTAATTTTTAATTGCTTAAGCTTCTGCGTTAATTGGGTTAGATCTATTCAACGCCCCCCCCCCCCCCTCTAGATCTGATCCATCCACCCATCCGATCCCCAACAATTGGTATCAGAGGGGGTTGATATCTATTTCTGATTTGATTTTGATTGCTTCTGTTGATCTTTGTGTTAATTGCTTGATTGTGTGTTTAATCACTATGATTCCTCCATTTGGCATTAGAGTAGGTTAACCACTTAATTGTTAGATCTAATTCCTTGTTACATTGATTCACTGTGATTAGATCTAATAGTCTTTTGTGAGTCTTGGTATAATGGCAAATCTATTTAATCTGCATGAATTTCCTGTTATAATTCAGAGAAATCATCAGTCTCAACTTCATCAAGTTTTACAAAGGAAGCACAAAGAAAAGGAGCAAAAAGAAATTCACAAGTACATTATGGCAAAGAGGAGCCTCAATGAATCCAGAAAAAAAATCAACAATTCATAAGGTTATGGCTCTAACAGCACATTCTAAGAGCTTAGAGCATTCTTCATCCTCTTCAGAACACAAGAGTTCAAATGGGTCTAAAAGGTCAGGTAAAATCAACTCCAGATCCATTTGTGTATTCTAATTCTGATTCTGATGAAGATGAGGGCATGTCTTATGCTGAATTGATTAATTATGTGAAAAGATACAAAGTCTTAATGCACAACTGAACACTAAAATAAAGACTTGAAAAAGACTTTAAAACATTGCCATAAAGAAAGTGAAAACTTGAAAAATACACTTGAATTGCTCCAGATAAATGATAAAGATCCTTCAGAAGAAATTGAGAATTTGAAAAATGAAGTTCAGAAACTGAATTTTGAAAATGAAAGTTTGAAGGATAAAATAAAATTTGTGAAAACAAGTTGTCCAAGTTGAAAGAAAATCATGACCAGTTGCAATATGAAAATCTTTATTTGAAAGAGGAAAATGGAAAATTAATTGATCTCAATGAAAACTTCAAATTTGACAATGATCAATTAAACAAACAAACTTCTAACATGGCTCATGATCATCAAATAAATGAGAGATGCAAACAACTTGTTGAAGAAAATCATCATCTAAAAAGGAAGATTGAATGTTTGTTGCATGACAAACCATTGAACAATGATTGTAGCAATTTAAGTAATAAAATTTCTGATGTGGAAAAACAAATTGCTAAATTTGAAACTGAAAAGAACAAGATGAAAAATGGTTTAGATGTCATGCTAAATAAACTTAAAAATTTAAAAAAAGTTGTTGCATTAAAAGCTGAAAAACAGAAGCTTCAACATGAATTGAAAAACACTACAAACACAAGTCTTGCTTCTGTGAAATCCAAGAAAAATGAAAAGAAAAGCACAATAACATTTGTTAAATCTGCTGCGAACAAGAACTCTTATAAGTCTAATGAAAAGCTAGTGAAAGTTCCTGTTCAAAAACAGACAGGGAAAGAGAGAAATGCTACTGTCAAGAGGGCTCATCTACTTCCTCCATCAATCCAAAAAGCTTCAAGGCAAATTCCAAATTCACATCATGCCAAGAGCTACAAAAAGGTACCTCCTTCTCCTCATGGTAAGCCTCCTCACATGAAAAGGAGATTTCAGCAAATGCATACATGCCAAGGTAAGTACCAGGTAAAAAATGCTCTCATTTGGTTTAATTGTAATAAATCTGGTCATCTTGCTAAACATTGCTGGAATAGAAATCAAAATTTCAATAAACATTCCAAATCAGTCGAATGCTTTCATTGTCATAAAATTGGTCATATTTCTAGGGACTGTTGGTACAGAAATGATTTTGTTGTGCATGCTCAGAAATTCCAGTCTAATGCACATGCTCATACACATAGGAATAAAACATCATGTTCATACTGAAAATGTTCAGAAATTCCATATGTATAGGCATAGAAATGTTGCACAAAATTATTTTGTTTCTGCTCATATTAAAAATCCAAAAAATAGAAAACTTCATGAAAACATAGATGCATTGATCAAGGCAAAAAGAAAATCTGGAACTAATTCTGTTCATAGTTTTATCAATGAAAGAAATGCATCTATACAAAAATTAAAAGCATTTTGGACTCAGAAATCTTTGTTGCAATCTAACATTGATTTCATTGCAAGACCCAAGCAAGTGTGGGTCACAAAACCAGCTTGATCAGCAAGCTGAGAAGTCTTGCAGCCATACATTGTAAACGGATTCAAGATATTGGCTGTGCAAGACTAGAAATGATTGGAGAACACAGGTAAAATCTTTGAAAAAGAAATGAAGACTGTTCAGGTAAAATTTCTTTATCATTTCAAACTTGAATTGCTTGAATTGGAATGAATGTTTAATTTTTATCTGAACATTGAGAAATGTGTTTCTATGCTACTCCCAACAATGAACTTTATGTCATAACAATTGGAATCATGTTTATGTTATCATGCATGCTTAACTATGACTATGATTCTGTGTGCATGCCAACTGATTTGACTTTTTGGTATATCAAATGATGACATGTGGAAAAACAAGTTATGCTTGATTGGAAACTATCATTATGCGTGAGTAAAATACTCCGCCAAGTACCAAAAGTCATGTTATGTTTAAAGCTAATGGTGTGCATAATCATGTGTGAATTGCTTGCTAGCTTTTTCATTCCATGCACATATTAAGGGGGAGTAAATTTGAAAAAGTGCAAAAATGTTTTCAATAAAGGCAATAAATTTCATGCTAAAAATAAAGTGTAATTGACCCTTTTTGCAGTGACTATGGGGTATATCAAATGGTGAAATGTGAAAGGACAAGTTAGGCTTGTCTGGAAACTATCATCATGCGTGAGAAAAATTCTCCGCCAAGTATCAATAGTCTTTTCTACATAAAGGTCATCAAGCAAAATGAAAATCTCAAAAATTTTATTTTGAGTCTTTGCAAAACTCTTCTTCTTCAATAAATGCATGTTGAAATATGCTTGATCATGTTCATACTCTTTCTGTGCAAATTGCTTGAAATGAACATATCTGAATTGCTTAAATGATCATTTCATATCATGCATATCTTATGGGGGAGTGAATTTGAAAGAATCTTTGAGTGAAATGCTGGAGAAATTTGCTGAAAAAATATTCTGTCATATCTGATTCATCATCAACTCTCATTCAGTTTGTTGACAAATATTCTTGCTCATAAATTCTTCACTCTCACATTGCATTGGTATTCTTGGTATATCAAATAGTGATTTGAAGAAAGGCAAGTTAAGCTTGTCTGGACACTCTCACTATGCGTGAGTATATGTCTCCACCAAGTATCAAGATTCCTTTATGCAATTGTTGAGGGGAGTATTTGTTGAGGGGGAGTTATTGTCTATTCTTCACTAATTTCTCTTGACAATTGATGTCTATCTTGAACCCCAAAATCATCAGAATTTTTGAGTCCTTGTGCTATTTTCTTATGAGAGAATTAAGACATTGAAACTAACCTCATTGTGCATTTAGTTTAATTTCAAAGATTCAGTATCATTTCAAGGTTAAGCAAACATAATACTGAATGTTTTTAAAATGATTTGCAAAACACTATTATAGGCACATGAGTGGCTTTAATATTTCACATGTGTATGTTTAAGCCTTATTTTTACCACATGTTAAGAATAATCTTTCTAAATTCATAGTCTTCACTTCTCTGGTCAAAGCTAACATATTCCTGTAAAATATCAAAAGAAAATGATCAATCTGGAAAGATACAAACAGAGCAATGCAAATGCTTGAACCACTGAGTAATCGGACCATTTCACCTAACAAGTGATTTGTTTCGCGTCAAAAAGTGGAAATCAAAATTTTCAACTCTGTATAAGATAATAAAACCAAAACCACTGAGTAATCAGGAGGTCTTGCATCTGATCAATGTGATCTCTTGCATGAAAAGTGAAATTTAACTAATTTATTCTTTATTCTTTCCAGTTAAAATTGAAAGAAAATAAAAAGACAGGATAGAAAAGCTTAAGACCTTAATTAAGTTCATGTCTACTGAGTTTAGATCTATTATTTTACATTGTGTTAAACTTAAAGCTCCTAACATGCTTTAAATATTTTGCTCATTCATATAGGTCACTTTTCTTCACATTTGCATCATTATTTTAACTACATTCAGCTCATTATAATTTGATATTCTTTGTTTGAGTGTGTCCTTGTGATTTAAACTTTGTTGCACAATAACAAAAACATATTGTTCTCTCATTTGACAATATCACTTTGCCTCACTTATTTTGATCATTTCTGAACTTCATTTCCCACTTTTTATCTTTTGGTCTCGACCATCATTGTGTCTCTCTCTTGTCTATCTTTTGATGTGTCAAAAAGGGGGAGAAAGTTTCCTTGAAAGAGGAGAAAGTAAAAGTTTCTAAGGGGAGAATGTTCTTTATGGGAAGAAAGTTCAAAGGATGCATATGGCAAGGGGAGTTATTGCAGTCAAGGGAGATGTGTTTTGTCAGCATCAAAAGGGGGAGATTGTTGGGTTGAGTGTGTTTTGGAACTTTATAAAGTTGTATTTCAATGATATCCAATGAACATCACTCATACCATGATTTTGATGATGACATAATGTGATCTTGATGATGACATACTGTGATCTTAATGATGACATACTGTGATATTGATGATGACATATCATGATGTTAATGATGAGATATTATGATCTTAATGAAGACATGTTGTGATTTTAATAATGACATATTGTGATTTTGATGATGTCATATTGTGATTTTGATGATGACATGTTGTGATTTTGATGATGATATGTTGAACATGTATACAATTTATACATATCAGAATAATGCTTAAACAACATTTTTAATGTTTAATATCTCATATTTTAATTATAATATCTGTACTAATGGTTTATCTGTTAAATTTTCAGGTTCACACATTTTTGTCTTGCTAGTGTCGACACTAGATCAAAGCAGGTCGACACTAGTCCCAGATTCCAGAAGACCATTGCCAGACTGGGACAGCAGGTCGACACTAGATCAAAGCAGGTCGACACTAGTCTCAGATTCTAGAAGGGCAGGTCGACACTAGACCCAGTTTCCAGCAGACCAATTTTGAAGAAATGGGACAGCAAGTCGACACTAGTTCAGGGCAGGTTGACACACTCCGGCTGAAAGTCAAAATCATGAATTTCACTGTACACGTGGCTGCTTGGGATTTAGGGGATTTGGCATAGGGTTCCGTGCCCATGTACCCCAAGGCAGTTTATGGACATATGGGGCTATAAATACCCATGTTCCTTGTACCCAAAGGCAAGAGAAACCCATACTCTCCAGAAGAAGCCTTATGGCGGCCAAAGGGGGTCTCCAGATCTGTCTCCATCTCCAGAAGCTACAAGCCATCCTTTCAAGAGGAAGGACAAGGGAATCAAGGGAATCCCTGGAGAGAAGGTTGCTGTGCAAGGCAAGGGAGCAGATCCAACTGAAGAGGCTCAGGAGAAGAAGGATTTCTGGCATTTCAGATGCCATCAAAGAAGAGCATCGCTAATTGAGGAGAATCTCCATCGACTTCCATCAAGCCTCCTCAATTGAAGTCTCTGCAAGGCCTCTTCATCGAAGAACACTCTTTCTACATCTATTTCCCTCATCTCAGAGTTTGTTCTTTCTTATTTCGTCTGTGAGATTTGGGCATGAAGTTCTGCACAAATTTTCTGTGTACGAATCTATTTTGAATCAGATCATTTCTAGAGGATCTGATCTCTTTTGTGTTTGATCTAGCTTTTGTACTCTGAGTCGTCGAGCTCTGGTTTGTGAGTCGTCGCACTCACTGTGTGGTTTGAGCCGTCGTGCTCAATTTGGAGTCGTCATACTCCGGTTGTTGTTTTGAGCCGTCGTGCTCAGTTTGGAGTTGTTGTGCTCCAAGTGTTTCTTGAGTCGTCGTGCTCAAGTGTGTTTGGAGTCGTCGTGCTCCAGGTGTTTCTTGAGTCGTCATGCTCAAGGGTGTTTGGAGTCGTCGTGCTCCTGTGTGAGTTGTACTCATAGTTTTGAGTAGTGTGGCCTCACTGTGTGAGGGGTGGACGTAGGAGTCACTGGAGATGATTTCCGAACCACCTAAAATTCTCTGTGCAGTGGTTTGAATTGTGGTTTGCCTTTGTATCTCACTAGATGCATGTATAGGGATTTCGTTCACACTACTAAATGATTTGCTCACACACTCTAATGACTTCAGATCGTTAAATTGTTTGGGTGAATTGACCTATGATTCGAAGTAATTTTTAATTGCTTAAGCTTCCGCGTTAATCCCCCCCCCCCTTCTAGATCTGATCCATCCACCCATCCGATCCCCAACACCCACCATACGTCAGCTCTTTCCTGCAGTACACCGCTCATAAGCACCATCTATACAAACCTAACTTAACAAAACATACAAGCATATAAACTAAAGCATACCTGTAGCATGTAGGTGGCTAATGTGACCTTATCCTCATCTGCACACCTGATGGCTCGAAAGATCTTTTCTATCTTCCTCATCCAGCTTTCTGCCAACAATGGGTCACTCTCCCCCTTAAAAGAGGGTGGCAGCATCCTCTTGAATCTTTCCATGGTAGAAGGTCTACCATGGTCCTGAGCTGGTACTTGAGCCTGCTACAGTACACAGCAAGCAATACACAATCAACATACTATCGCATAATTAAATAAAACAGACTATTATTCATTTTATTAGTCTAACCTGAGCCTCCAACTGTGCTTGGAGTGCTGCCTGAGTATGAGCCTGCGTCTACATGGCTTGCACCAGACCTTGCATGAATACTCCATAATCCACAGGCGGCGGTGGGTGAAGTACAGGACCTTGCGGTGTCGGGTCCTGCTGCTCCGCCCGCTCGTCACGTCTCGGCTCGTCCTCACGGGCCGGCGCTCCTCCACGCCTACCTCTCGAAGCCATGGCTGTAATAAATTTCAGCCACCATTAGAGCTAGGTTACTAAGTTTTCTAACCATTTTCTTATCTATTTTTCATTCATTATTAATCAATTCTACACATGTGGACATACTTAGCATGCAATGGGGATGAAGACATGTATATATATTCATGTGCAATCTCAACCGGTTTCTCTGATACCAATCTCTGTAGCGACCCTCATTATACCGGTACGGTTATACCAACCCACGTCGGTATAGTGAACGTTGCCACAGTAGGACATTTACCCAACAATAACATTCAGCTGAGATACACGTGAATATAAGAACAGAGTAGCGGAAGTAAAAGAACCATTGTCTTCATTTCATTCATCATCCACATTTAACATACATGATTGCAATAACATTTCAAGAACTAAAAGTCCACATAATTAAATTTCTGAAATCAAATACATAATTGTCCACACTTAAACATTTTTTTTCATGATAATGCTAGTACAATGTTGCAATTACATACTATGAAATCAAAATATCGCAAAGTACACCAACGATCTAATCTCCACGCTCCGAGTCGATCTCCACTGCCTCCTCCGCAAGTGTGTCGTCACCAACTACGCCTGTACGCCGAAGCAAGTAATGAGTCTAAAAGACTCAGCAATTAACTCTACACATACCATACATGTACATGTCATAGCAGGTTTTACATACACATTTCGAAGACACAATCATGTAGCATGCTTGTCATTGAAATTAACAACCTATCATGGTGGTTCTACTAATTAAACACATGATTCATGCTTTCAGATTTTCTAAATCAAAATCTCCTATCACGTGTTCTCTAATCACTCCAACACATGAAAGGTCTACTTCCAACGCTGAGTTACCCCTGGCTTGTAGGGGCTCTGCTATGTTAGACAAGACTGGCCTACCCTCCCTGCGGCTAGGCTAGCCTCCCTGGTCTTCTGTAAGGGTTCGCCCGGATGCTCTTGTATTTGACATCTATTTATTTTCCGGCCTAGACCATCGCTGGTGGAGTGAGAACACTCCCCCCCGCTGGGGGGGGGGGGGGTGCACTCTCCTAGCCTGATATCTGAGGACCGTTTTTGCCAAATAAATAAATAAATAAATAAACTAAAACATGAAAGCAACTTTAGCATGATTTCAATGCCTACGTAAAAGAACGCACTTAGCATGAATTTCTATACATTCCTATACATGCTCATGACCATTTCATCTTCTTTAAGCTTGCTGATTTTACAAGGACTAGAAAGCATAACCCAACACACGAGAGCTACTTAATCAATTTAAATCACAACATGAGGGCAAACAAGCATGGGATTACTTACACACCACTAAGAATCATTTCTAACATGGATTCTAGGTAATTTACACATGTAAACCATGATCATAAGTACATTTAGTTTGCTGTTTTATCATGATTTCAGATTACCACAACATGGATCACAAATTCACAACCCTCACATTTTGGTTTCACATATTTACACAATTATCATTCACATAATTTACACTTTACCCATGCACATTTACACATTGTTCACATCCACAGTTCTTACACATGAACACATACACATTTTCACATTCACATTTAGTGCCGTGACACATAGTCCAAACCACCATAAGAAGGACACATCACATCACATACACATAGACGCCACCTAGGCAATATAGTGACGACTCTTGGACTGTGCAGACCGGGAGAACAAGTCTCCACCCTAACCAGTGGTACTTGTCCACCTCCAGGATTTCATCCTAATGCCCTTAGGATCACAACACATTGAACCTTCCCATGGGGACTTTTCCATGGTACGGTTCCACAGCCCTCTATGAAAGCAGTATCACACTTGGCACAGTTTTACACATTACACATATCGGTTTTTTACACACATTTTACACATGACGCTCATATCTCATTCAGTTTCTCATTCACACAAGGGTTCTGTTTTCCTAACATGATTCTACAATTAACAGGGATCACATGTTTAGTAATTTGCATAAATCAGATCACACACACATGTCACATTATTCCCACATTAACATGCATTGTTCTATCTTTACAAGGAAAAAATTCATATTTCACTATATAGTTGTCTAAACGACCTGAAAATTTAACCACATGCTGATTTCGGGTTCATGACCTCACATACAAAATTCTGGATTTTTCTGACTCATGATGCAATTACAGAAAATCAAACATCAATTTTTCATATCATTCGTGATTCAATCCACCATGGTGCGTAACATGAAATTTCGGTTTAACTGGTCATAACCCTGAACCCAATATACACAACACCACAAGAATTTCCCGGGGATTTATTCCATAACACACGATTTACTGGAAATTTAGCGATCCTACACATGTTTTCTATTTCCCAACTATAAATTTTCAGTAAATCACATTGACATGGGAAAATTCCAGAAAATTCAGAACAGAGACTAGGGCATGGGTGAACATACATGGCCATTCTTCCACATGATTCAACAGGATTAGGGCATCCTAATTTCCCACGGATTATTAGGATCATGGGTGAACATACATGGCCATTCTTCCACATGCATTTTAAATAAATAATAACTCAACCATCCACAAAATAAATGTCCAACCATTCTCCCCACATTCCAACATTCATATTACGTAGTATAATAGGTTTACAATATATCCTCATCGCAAAAACATCGAAAGTAATCATATATAAGGGGAGAACAGTTCACTGTTCTGCCCAGACGAACTTAACGACGGTCTCTGGCCATTCCACGAGTGGACGGCAAGATCGCTGGACGCACACAGGGAATCTTGGCGTCAAGGCATTGACACCAAGTTCCTGTCTGTGCAGGAACACAGACCGATCTCCAAATAAAGTGGTGAATGGGGGATCCAGGACACGAGGAAAAATGCATAAAAATCATAAAACCCTACTAGACATCTACATGGAAGCTTGGTGAAGCTCTCCTTGGGCAGTCCCAAGAAGCTCCCGAGAAGTCTTCACGCCGGGTTCTAGGATGAAGATGACTCCAAGATGAGGTCGGGGAAGTCTCCTCCTTCACTTCAGCTAGCTCCTTGTCGTGGTAGATGGCCATGAACAGCTTCAGAAGGTCGGATTTATGCTTGCAAAGGGTGGGGTTTTCTCACAGTTTTCTCTAGGGTTTTTCTGCTCCTTCATCTCCTCTTGCAAAGAGAGCCAAGAGAGGGCTGTTGGGGTTGTAAAAGGCTTGGTAAATAGGAGAGGGTGCTCTCCTTTCACGCAGGCTTGACAAGAAAGCCTTTCAGACCGTTGGGGACAGCTCCCCAATGGTTGGGGTAGCTTGTTCCCAAGATTTCCGGCTCTGCAACGCATGCAAGCCAGTGATATTGACGTCCACATCGCTGGACGCTGGATTTAGTGTTGGCGTCCATATGGTTGACGCCTACACAACACAAACGTCCATTGATATTGACGCCAAGCTGGCCTTCGGCCAGAACTCAAAAACATACAGGAACCATGCATAACCTATACATATATACATGCATTATGTATACTATCATGTACACACTACCACCATGCATTTCATACATTATTTACAACTAATTATACACATGCATACATAAGTATAAATAGTTAATACATACGTAGATATGTACATCTATGCATACACAACATAAATTATTTACACGAAATTAAAATAATGCAACAAAATTCGAGGGCCTTACATATATGGCCGAGGGACACTCAGTGACCAGGCCACCCTTCTTTGATGGCATTGACTATCCGTATTGGAAAAATCGAATGCAGGTGTTTCTACGAGCATAAAATTTCGAACTATGGAAAATAGTCAGAAAAGGAGCATACGAATTGCCTCAGGACGAGGACACTTGGACTAAGGACCAGATCGCCAAGGGGATACTCAACTGGAGCGCCCTCAACATGATGCACTGCGCAGTCCACCCAAAAGAGTACTCAAGAGTTTCAACATGCACCTCAGCAAAGGAGATGTGGGACAAGCTTGAGCTGATCTATGAAGGTACGTCTGAGGTAAGAGAATCAAGGGTAAGCATGTTGGTTTCAGAATATGAAATGTTCAAATGAATAATGATGAAACCATCTCTGACATGTTTGCTAGATTCATGATAATTATAAATGGATTGAAAGGTCTTAAAAGAGAATACTCAGAGAGTGACTTGGTGAGGAAGATACTTCGGTCTCTTCCATCCTCATGGAACATCAAAGCCAGTGTCATTGAGGATTCCAAAGACCTCTCAAAAATGAAAGTAGATGAATTGATTGGTTCTCTGATGACATATGAACTTAATGTCAAAAGAAAAGAAACTGAAGAGAATCCAAGGAAGTCAATTTCCTTGAAAGCTTCCAAGAGAATCTCTTCAGATTCTAAAAAGAATGCCCAACAGGAAGGTATTGTGTGACGGCCCTCATTATACCGGTACGGTTATACCAACCCACGTCGGTATAGCAAGCGTCATCACAGTGGGACATTTACCCAACGATACATTCGGCTGAGATACATGTGAATATAAGAACAGAGTAGCGGAAGTAAAAAGAACTACTGTCTTCATTCATTCATCATCCACATTTAACATACATGAAGTTGCACTAACATTAAAGAACTTAGAAGTTCACATAATTTAAATTGCTGAAATTAATACATACATGTCCACTATTATACATACTTTCCATGATAACACTAATACAAGTTCAATTTACATACTATGAAATGCAAAAGTCACAAAGTACTCCAAAGACTAATCTCCGCGCTCGGAGTCCATCTCCACCGTCTCCTCCAACGGTGCCACGTCACCAACTACACCTGTACGCCGAAGCAAGTAGTGAGTCTAAAGACTCAGCAAGTAACACTACTCATACCATACACGTACATGTCATAGTAGGCTCTACACACACCATTGCAAAAAAAACTTAACATGTATCATGCTTGACGTTTGAAATGAACAACCAACCATGATAATTCTATAAGTAAACACATGATGCATGCTTTCAGATTTCCTTATCAAGATAAATTCCTAACACATGTTCTCTAATCATTCGTACTCATGAACTTCTACTTTACATTTTAACTAAAACATTAAAGCACTTAGCATGATTATCCTACGTACATGAAACAAAACACACCTAGCATGGAATCTACACATTCTTGTGCATGTACACGAACATTTTACACACTTTAACTTTCTGGTTTTCACATGATTTTAGCATCCATAACCCTACACATGAGAACTACAATGTTATTTAAAACACAACATGTGAACAACCAAACATGGAATTGTGTGCACGTACTTGTTAATTGTCCCTAGCATAGATTCTAGGCATTTTACACATATCAACATGATCCTAACATAATAAAGCAACTGATTTAACATGGTTTCAGATTTGTCACAACATGGATTACAATGTCCTATCCTCACATTTTGGTTGCACATTTTCTTTCCACACATTTCCAATTCACATAAGTTGCACTTTACACATACACATTACACATTGTTCACTTTCACATTAACACATGAACACATGCACATTTACACATTCACATTTACACTTTCACATTTAGTGCCGTGACACATAGTCCAAACCACCAAAGAAGGACACAACACATCACATCACATAGATGCCATCTAGGCAATACAATGGCGACTCTTGGACTGCGCAGACCTGGAGAACAAGTCTCCACCCTAACCAGTGGTACTTGTCCACCTCCAGGATTTCCCCCTAATGCCCTTAGGGTCACTTACACATTGAACCTTCTCAGGGGGACTTTTCCCTGATACGGTTCCACTGCACTCTACGGAAGCAGTGTCACATTTGGCACAAGTTACACATTACACATTTTTACCGATTTTAACACATAGGTTCACACATATCATTCTCATTTCATTCACTTTCTCACTCACATTCACATTTCTCTGTTTTCCTAGCATGACACTACAGATTTCAAAATCTACATTCAGGTAAATATCACCGATCAGGTCGGATTACACTTAAATCGAATTGTTTCACATTGGCATGCATAAATTCACAATTTACATGGAAAATTCGTATTGTATCATCTACTGGTCCAAATGACCTGAAATTTTAACCACAAGCTATTTTCGGTTTTAGAATCCCACATGCAAATTTCAGATTTTTCTGAACTAAAACAAAATTACAAAAAATCTAACATTTCTTTCACATGATATCCGCAATTTAATTTAACATGGAGTTACACACAAGCACAGTTTTAACCACTCACTGTCTGAACCCTAACAGGCATGGAACTACAGAATTCATTCCCGAATTATTGGACAATCCATTAAATTATGGAAGATTTATCATGACCTAGCATGATCTCTATTTTTCCGAAACAAATTTTACAATAATTCACACAAGCATGTGAATAATCTCAGAAATTTAGAACATGGACTGAACCTCACATGCATAATCTTCACAAATTAGGGCATTTAGACTTGTCCTAAATCATGCAAACATGGTTTAACAAGATTAAAACTCATCACACATGTATCTTCATGAATTAATAAAGTCCTAACATTCATGATAATCCATCCACACACACCACATCCATCACCTCAACATTATACATACATATAAATGATTTACAGTATATCCTCATCATGAAACATATCGAAAATAATCGTATAGAAGGGCAGAACAGGTCACTGTTCTGTCCAGATGAACATGGCAGCGGTCTCTGGACGCTAATTCAAGGTCAACGGCATAGTCGATGGACGCTAAGCATAATCTTAGCGGCAAGGGACATTGCCGTCAATGCCAGGTCTGTGTAGAACACAGACCCGAGCTCCAAAGATGGGGTGAATTTGGGGGTCTAGGACACGAGGGAAAATATACAAAAATAGTAAAACCATTCTAGACACATACATGGACGTTATGAATGGGGTACTTGCCTTTAGAAAAACTCCAAGGGATCTAAATGGGTCGGAGAAGCTCTCCTTGGGCAGTCCCAAGAAGCCTCCAAAAGAGCTCTCCTCCGGGTTCTAGGTCGATGCAGGTGCTGCAGCAGTGGTGGGGAAGCCTTCCTCGATGATCCAGCAAGCTCCTTGTTGCAGCAGGTGGCCGGATCAAGCTCCAGAAGCTCGGATTTTGGGTTTCAAAGTGGGGGTTTTCCTCAGTTCAGAAAGTAGGGTTTTCTTCTTCTTTCTCTCTTGTAAAGAGTAAAGAGAAGGGTTGGGGAAAAAATTCAGGTTTAGATATATGGGAGAGGCTTCTCTCCCACGCACAGGGTGATAGGATGGCTCTTAGACCGTTGGGAGACAGCTCCCCAATGGGTGACTTGCCTTGGTTCCGGAATTTCTGGCTCTGCAACGCATGCAGGTCAGAGAAGTTGGCGTCCATATCGTTGGACGCTGGGATTAGTGTTGGCGTCCATGGGATTGACGCTGACACCACATAAACGGCTATGGGATTGACGCCAATCTGGCCTTCGGCCAGAAGTCTAAAACATGCAGAAACCCATGTACATCATGCATATATACATGTAATACCTATATAGTTTTGTGTACACACTACCATCAAGCAATACATACATTATTTATTATATACATACACACATAAGTACACTAATTAATACATACGTAGATACATACATACGTACATACACAACATGAATTATCTACATGCAATACAATAATGCAATAAAATTCGAGGGCCTTACACCCTCTCGTCCTTAGAAGAAACTTCGTCCTCGAAGTTAGAACGACACTACTCAAACAAAAGGGGATACTTCTTCTTCATCGCATCCTCAAGCTCCCAAGTAGCCTCCTCTCGTGAGAAGTTCTGCCATAGGACCTTCACCGACGCAATACTCTTGTTCCGGAGATGCTGAACCTTCCGGTCAAGAATAGCAACTGGTTGCTCGACATACGAAAGATCTGGCTGGATCTCTACTGGCTCATGACTAATCACATGAGACCGATGTCGGACATACTTTCTGAGCATCGATACGTGGAACACAGGGTGAACGCTAGCCAAAGCTGGGGGTAATGCTAGCTCATATGCCACGCTGCCCAAACGTCTGAGAATCTCATATGGGCCAATGAACCTGGGGCTCAACTTACTATGCCTGCCAAATCTGACAACACCTCGAGTAGGCGATATCGTCAAGAATACATGATCGCCAACCTCGAACTCCAAATCCTTTCTCCTGTTGTCGGCATAACTCTTCTGCCTATCCTGTGCCGCAACAAGCCTCTTCCTGATAAGCTGGATCTTATCCGAAGTTTCCTGAACTAACTCCGGTCCGATCAACTGCCTATCACCAGTCTCCTCCCAACACAACGGAGATCTGCAGGGCCTACCATACAACGCCTCGAATGGAGCCATACCAATACTCACATGAAAGCTGTTGTTGTATGCGAACTCCACAAGAGGTAAATGACGCTCCCAATCATCCTTCCAATCCAGAACACAAGCTCTCAACATATCCTCGAGCGTCTGGATAGTCCTCTAAGACTGTCCATCGGTCTGGGGATGAAACGCTGAACTGAGCTTCAGCTCCGAACCTAAAGCATCCTGAAGACCCTTCCACAATCTCGAAGTAAATCTCGGATCTCGATCCGAAATGATCAACTTCGGTACACCATGCAACCTAATGACACTACTAACATACAATCTAGCTAAACTCTCTACTGACTGCTTCTTCTTCATAGGCAAGTAATGAGCAGTCTTCGAGAATCTATCTACGACTACCCAAATCGAGTCATTGCCCCTTCTAGATCGAGGCAAACCCGAAACGAAGTCCATAGTGACAGCTTCCCACTTCCACACTGGGATATCCATCCTCTGCATAAGGCCGGATGGTCGCTGTCGCTCGGCCTTCACTTGCTGACATACTAGACATCTAGACACATAATCCGCAACATCCTTCTTCATGCCGGACCACCAAAATGATCTCTTCAGGTCTTGATACATCTTAGTGTTACCCAGATGAATAGAGAATCGCGACCTATGAGCCTCCGCTAACACATGCTCACGGACATCTACCAAATCAGGGACACAAACACGGTGTTGAAATCTAATCACACCGTCCTCATCACGAGCGATGCCCGCCTTACCCACTAACTCTAAGAGTATAGGGTCGGCTCCCTGTCGCTCTATCACCTCATCCAAAACAGAGGATCTAAGGGATAGCTGAGCTACAAAATCCTGACACAGCGATGGCTCTAACTCGGTCATAGAGTACGCCGCATCCTCCAACATCTTCAAATCCTGCTGGAGTGAAGACCTCTTTCTACTAAGCGCATCCGCTACGACATTCGCCTTCCCAGGGTGATACTGAAGGTCGAAGTCATAGTCCTTCAAGAACTCAATCCATCTCCTCTGCCTCAGGTTTAATTCCTTTTGGGAGAAAAGATACTTCAAGCTCTTGTGGTCGGTAAACACCTCAAATCTACCATCATAAAGATAGTGCCTCCAGATCTTTAGTGCATGAACCACTACTACGAGCTCCAAGTCATGAGTCGGATAGTTCCTCTCATGCTCCTTCAACTGACGAGAAGCATAAGCCACTACCCTTTCTTGCTGCATGAGCACACAGCCCAAACCAATCAGAGACGCATCCGTGTAGATAGCAAAACCCTCTACACTGCTCGGTAAGACTAACACCGGGGCTGTCGTGAGCTTAGTCTTCAATAATTGAAAACTACTCTCACACTTCTCAGACCAAACAAACTTCACTCCCTTCCTGGTAAGCTGGGTCAAAGGAGCGGCGATGGATGAAAATCTCTCAATAAATCGCCGATAGTAACCAGCTAAACCAATAAAACTACGAATCTCCGAAGGGGTCTTGGGAATCTCCCAATCCATAACTGCCTGGACCTTCGCTGGATCAACTGCAACACCAGCGCCGGAGATAACATGCCCGAGGAAATGAACCTCGCGCAACCAAAAATCGCACTTGCTGAATTTTGCATACAGCTTGTGCTCACGAAGAACCTCTAACACTAAGCTCAGATGCTGACGGTGCGTGTCCTCATCCGGAGAGTAGACCAACACATCGTCAATAAACACTACGACAAAGCTATCTAAATAAGGCCTAAACACCCGGTTCATGAGATCCATGAACGCTGCAGGGGCATTGGTCAATCCGAAAGGAAGGACCAAGAACTCATAATGTCCATAACGGGTTCTAAACGCCGTCTTGTACACATCCTCACTCTGAATCCTCAACTGATGATAACCAGATCGCAAATCAATCTTAGAAAAGACTGATTCCTCGTGCAACTGGTCAAACAAATCATGAATACGAGGTAAGGGATACATGTTCTTCACAGTCACTTGGTTCAGCTTTCTGTAGTCAATGCACAACCTAACCGACCCGTCTTTCTTCTTGACGAATAATACAGGTGCGCCCCAAGGGGAAACACTAGGGCGAATAAATCCCTTATCAAGCAACTCCTACAACTACCTCCTCAACTCGGCTAACTTCGCAGGTGCCATCCGATATGGAGCCTTCGAGATAGGAGAGGTGCCCGGAAGCAACTCTATGGTAAACTCTATCTCTCTATCCGGTGGCAATCCAGACAAATCATCAGGAAAGACATCTGGAAAATCCTGCACTACCTCAATCTCCGCAAGAGTAGGTGACTCATCAGCCTCTGGTACTAACACCACGCTGGCAAGAAAAGTGTCACAACCCTTGTTCACCATGCGCATCGCCTTCATGGCAGAGATGACCATCTTTCCCGCCCAGTTCCTTGGCAAGGGGTGAGAGAACTCATCCTCACCAGGAATGCGGAAAACGATCCTCTTCCGACAACAATCCACTAACGCATAGTGCTCCTCTAGCCAATCCAGACCAAGAATAGCATCATAGTCCTTCATCTTTAGCAAGAAGAAACACCCATCTATGACTCTATCCTCAATGCACACAGGTAACGACGGAATGCACTTCCTAGTCGATACCGTACCCGCAGAGGGTGTGCACAGACAAAGGGACCTCTAAATCTTCAGACTCTACGCCTGACTCTAGGGCTAACTGCCTAGCGAACCGCTTGGAAATGAACGAGTGAGTAGCACCCGTATCAAACAAAACCCGAGCGTGCACACCTAAAAGCAAAACCGTACCTTCGGTGACATGCTCCGCCTGCTCGGCGTCCTCACTAGGTAAAGCAAACACTCGAGCTGGGGCTCGAGGCCTTCCTGGTCTTCCTGTAGCTGGCGCGGCTGCCGCTACTGCTGGGGCTGGCGCTCCACGCTGAGCTCCCTGCTGAAGTCTTGGGTAATCTTTGATCATGTGGTCGCTGCTCCCGCACTTCAAGCATCTACCCGCTACCAACCAACACCCGGAACCACCATGTGTCTTCCCATAG
Source organism: Colocasia esculenta (assembly GCA_014218235.1). Classification (NCBI taxonomy): domain Eukaryota; kingdom Viridiplantae; phylum Streptophyta; class Magnoliopsida; order Alismatales; family Araceae; genus Colocasia; species Colocasia esculenta. The sequence continues at coordinate 95,816,869 of CM024761.1, read as the reverse complement.
TGGGGACACTCTTTCTTCACACCAGGGGAACGTACAGAAGGTACCTGTGAACTGCCGACTGCCACGGTTCGCTGCGGTGTCTGGTACACCGTTTTCTTCTTGTCTTGCCGTTGGAATGTCGTTGCTGGCCTCTTCTACGAAGCCTTCTTTTCCTCCAGATATTGCTCCATCTCTCCCTCCTGCCTACACGCAGCACTGAGGGCCTCGTCCAATGTCCGGTGGTCAAACGCCACGAGTCTCGTCCGCAGTGTTGGCTTGAGTCCCATCACGAACTTCATGGTCTTCCTTCGCTCGTCTGCCATGATATGAGGTGCATATTTAGAAAGTTCAGAGAATCTTGCCTCATATTCCAGCACGGTCATGGAGCCTTGAGCCAAAGATAGAAATTCTTGCTCCATCCGATCTTGCACATGCTCGGGGACGAACTTGGCCCGAAAGAGCCTCACGAACTCGTCCCAAGCAACGTCGATAGCTCCGTCCTCAAATCGGGTACGCAGCAAAGAGGCCCACCATACATCAACTTTTTCCTGCAATACATCTTCATAAGCTCCAACTAACAGTCTAACTAATCAAAACATACAACCTGTTGGGTTGAGTGTAATTTCATATCATTTTCCCTCCTATTTTGATGATGACAAATGTGATTTGAATGCAAACTAGTTGGAAGATGATAAATACATTTCACCTGAAATTTATATTCAAAAAGCATGTTTCAAAGCACACTTATCATTTGTACTCATAATAAAATATTTTACTAATGATACATGTGTTTAATTTTCAGGTACAAATACCTATTTCAATGATGGTGTCGACACACCCTTCAATGGTGTCGACACATCACCTCAGTCTCAAAGGCAAAAAGCTGAAGAAATGCTGAGACTGTGTCGACACAAGTCAAAGAGTGTGTCGACACGAGTTGCAAATTCCAGGAATTAGACTACTCAGGTCGACGCACTCTCAGAGCAAGTCGACACTGGATTCAGTTCCCAGAACAGCTGTTTGCAGAATTGGGACAGCAGGTCGACGCAAGACCAGAGCAGGTCGACACTGGACTCAGTTCCCAGAACAACCTTTTGCAGAATTGGGACAGCAGGTCGACGCAGGACCAGAGCAGGTCGACACTGGACTTAGTTCCCAGAACAGCCTGTTTGCAGAATTGGGACTGCAGGTCGACACACATCAGAGCAGGTCGACACTGGACTTCGTTCCCAGAACAGCCTGTTTTCAATTTGGGACAGTGTGTCGACACCACCACTAGGGCAGGTCGACACACTACGAAAAGATTGCAACTTAAATTGGATGTTTGCCATGTGTCAGCCTAGGGCGATGGTGTATCAACCTAGGATCGTGTGCCCTTGTACCTAAAGGGTATCTTTGGAATCTTTTGGGTATAAAAGGCCCCCAATTGCCCATCCATCATGTGTAAGTCCCCAACGAACTCTCCAAGCCTCCAGAAAAGTTCCCTTTGGCGGCGAGAAGAGTTCATCTCCCTCCTCTGCTCTCCTGGTGTTTTTTGAAGACCAATTCTCATCAATTCGATTGTGAGAATTGGAATTTGATCCTTGAAGAAGCAATTGAAGCACCTCAAGGAAGCAGATCAAGTAGGACCATTCGTTGGAGAAGATTTCAAGGAAGATCCCCAAGTTCAAAAGTACAGAGCATCGCTTGGGACTTCAAGATTTCAAGCATCTTCCCAATCTGAGCTTCTACAAGGGAGTACACTGAAGAACAAAGTCTTTTCATACAATTCTAAATGTATTTTTGCTCTTCTGAGACATCTTGAGATTGTGCAAGTGCTTCTGCATAATTCTCATGAATGTTCTCATGTTCGACATGATCTGCTGCTAGAAGATATATGTCTTGTGTTGGTGTCTAGCAAGTCATTTGTGAGCCGTTGTGCTCAATTTGAGTTGTCGAACTCAAGTGGTTGTTGAGCAGTCTTGCTCAGGGATCTAGAGTAGTCTTGCTCTAGAGTTGTGTGAGTTGTAAACTCAGGTGTTGGAGTTGTCTGGCTCCAGTGAGTGTGTTACCCAGGTTGTTTAGTGAATCCTCACTGGGTGTGAGGGGTGGATGTAGGAATCACATGGGTGATTTCCGAACCACCTAAAAATTTCTGTGCACTTGTCTATTTGTGGTTTGATTCTATCATCCGTTAGATGCTTGCATAGGATCGATCAAGATTCACTTAATCAACTGGTTTTCATATCTATTTTATCAACTTACTTAACATTTCCTCAGATCTGTGTTTTTCACTGTTAAAATTGCCTCTGATTCTAAAAGTATTTTAAATTGTTTAAGCTTCCGCAGAAAGTGGCATAGATCTATTCATCCCCCCTTCTAGATCTTATCCACACCTTTTCCTCGATCCTTCAATTGGTATCAGAGCGGGTTTAACTTGATCTGATTTGATCTGAGCAATTTTTGAGTATTGTGTGTCTGATTGCTTGCTTGTTTGCTGAATATTCTTCTGTGCTTTCTTCTTAAGTCAATGCATTCCAAAGGTTTCATAGCTGAGGGGCATTCCATAAATAGGTCACCATTCTTTAATGGAACGGACTATTCATACTGGAAAAATAGAATGCAAGTCTTTCTAAGAGCCCAGAACTATGAAATTTGGAAAGTGGTTGAGGTTGGTCCCTATGTAAACCAGGGAGAGGAAGAAACCTGGACTAGGGAACAAACAAGAAAAGCCACATTGAATTATAGTGCCATGAACATGATTCAATGTGCTGTTCATCCCAAAGAGTATTCGAGAATCTCAATGTGCAAATCTGGCAAAGAGATGTGGGATAAACTCGAATTACTTTATGAGGGGACATCACAAGTTAAGGAAACTAAGGCAAATATTCTTGTTTCAGAATATGAATTATTTATGATGAAGTCTAATGAAACAATTTCTGAAATGTTTGCCAGGTTCATGGTTATTGTCAATGGACTCAAGGTCTTAGGTAAGGACTACACAGATGCAGACTTGGTAAGGAAAATCTTATGTTCACTCTCTTCTATTTGGCACACAAAGGCCACTGTCATTGAAGATTCTAAAGATTTGTCCAAAATTTCTTTGGATGAATTGATAGGATCCTTAATGACATATGAAATCAATTTGAAAAGAAATGAAGAACATATAATTAAGACCAAGCCAATGGCACTTAAGGCCTCTTCAAGTAATAAAGACAAAAGTCAAGAAAAGACAAGTTCTGAGGAGTCTGAGTCAAATGAGGATGAAATTGCCCTCATGACTAGGCAATTCAGAAAATTCTTGAAATATAAAAAAGGAAAAATGTCTGGGAAAAAGAAGTTTTTCTTAGGTAAAAGAAACACTTCCTCTTCTAATTTCAACAAGAATAAAAATCTGACGAAACTGTCATTTGTTACAGGTGTAATAAGCCAGGACACATGAAGGGAGAGTGTCCTGAGAACAAGAAAGAAAAGCACAAGAAGTTCCAGAAGTTCAAGAAGCCAAAGGCCATGGTAGCCACTTGGTCTGATGAAGATTCAAGTGAAGAAGAAGAAGACAAAAATCCTCAAGCTCTGAGAGTGAGGAAATCTGCTTCATGGCCAACAATTCTAAGAAAAGGTAAGCACCTCTTTTGAAGACATCACTGTTGAAGATTGGCAGGATGTTTATGCTGAGCTAGTTGATAAATATTCTGAAATGAGAAAAGAAAACAAACACATCAAAAAGAAAATTGAAAACCTTTATCATAACCAATCTTCAAACAACAGAACTTGTGAGCTAGAAAATGAGATAACAGAATTAAATGAAGAAAAAGAAAATCTCATGAATCTAATTGATGATCTGAAGCTTGCCTCTCAAAAGGCCACCCAAGAATTCAAAGACTTATCTGAAAAGCTGGACATGGAAAAACAAGAAAAACAACAAAAGATTGAAGAAATTAAAATTCTTCAAAACCAGCTAAAAGAAAGGGATGAAGTTATCCAAACCATCACAAAAGGTAAAGATAACTTGGAGGCACTACTTGGAACAAACATGACAACAACTTCTCATGGATTAGATTCAACAAACAAAAATCAAAGAAAGACAAATCTGGTGAGAAAAAGGGCAAAGCACGATTAATTAAATTTGTCAAAGGTCCTAATCTTGAGAACACAGAAATCAAGCAAACATCAGACAAAGCATCAAACAAAACACAAAACAAATCAAAAACTCAAAAACAAAAGAAGACAACCAGGTCGACACAGTCTTCTGACAGGTCGACACCAGTCCACAAGAAGAAGACTTCTGTGGTTGCTGTGTCGACACCAGTCATGGAGAGGTCGACCTGCTCAACATCAAAAGCTTCAAACAACTCAATCAAAACTCAAATAAAAATTTGAAAAACAAGAAAAAGTCAAAGGAAATCATTTGTAAAGAACCTTGGACCTCCAAGAAAGCATTTCAAGATGAATGGACCAATCCTTGGAGCCAATGGTATGACAACCCCTGTTGGTATCATCCTCAATTTTCTATCCAAACCTTATGATGTACCAACAAAATCCATGGTTTCCATCTCCTCATCTGAATTCCTATGCTCAAATGAAAACTCCCCTCCCACTAAAAACAAAAATGTCGGTGCTTTCATTCCTAAGAAAAGAACAAACAGAAAAAGACTGAAAACACCAATGTAACAAAACAAAAATAAAAACAGGTCAAATTTGGGTGAGAAAAGATTTACTAACAATGTTCAAACATTCTGATGGTCCCAATTCTTTTGGGTACCAAAATCTTCTCTCCACTGATCTATTTTGCAGGAAGGTCGTGCACCCAACACCAATGTGTGGTTTCTTGACAGTGGGTGTTCACGACACATGACGGGAGACAGAGCCAAATTCTCATTCCTGATTGAAAAGGAGGGAGGGTCAGTAACCTTTGGAGGTAAAAATAAAGGAAAGATCATAGGATCTGGTAAGGTTGGTCAAACTTCCTCAAACTCTGTAGATAATGTTTTACTAGTTGATGGTCTTGATTATAATTTGCTCAGTATCAGCCAACTATGTGACAAAGGTCACAAAGTTGTGTTTGAATCTGATTTCTGTAAGATAATTGACTCATCAACTGATAAAATCAATTTTTTGGAAAAAGGGAAAACAATGTCTACATGATCAACCTAAATAAAAACTTTTCTGAAAATCTTTGCTTTGTTGCAAATAAAGATGAAATTGCATGGACTTGGCACAAAAGACTTGGCCATGCACGTTTCAGAACAATGAATAAGTTGTTAAGATTGAATTTGGTTAAGGGGCTTCCTGAATCCTTCTCTAATGTTGAAAATCAAGTCTGTGGGATCTGTTCTAAAGGAAAACAAACAAGAAAATCTTTTAAAAAGTTCAATGAGGTACTCACATCTAGGCCACTAGAATTACTTCACATGGACCTTTTTGGCCCTACAAGAATTCTAAGTCTAAGTGGCAAAAGATATGGGTTTGTAATCATTGATGATTTTACTAGATTTACTTGGGTTATTTTTTTGTCCCACAAAAGTGATTTGAGAACACATTCTTTTCTGATTTTTGTGCTGAATTTCAAATATTCCACAAGTTTTCTTCACCAAGAACTCCAGAACAAATGGAGTTGTGGAAAGAAAGAACAGAACTCTTGTGGAAATGGCTAGAACCATGCTACTTGAGAGTAACTTGCCCAAATCCTTCTGGGCTGAAGCTGTGAACACAGCAAACCACATACTCAATAGAGCATTGGTCAGACCAAAAATCAAGAAAACCCCCTATGAATTATTGAAAAACAAAAAGACAACTGTTTCCTATTTTAAAATCTTTGGGTGCAAATCCTATGTACACAATAATAACAAAGAAAACCTTGACAAATTTGATGCTAAAAGCCAGGAAGCTATCTTCCTTGGCTATTCTGAGGTGTCAAGGGCTTTCAAAGTGTACATTCTTAAATCTAAAACTGTTGAAGAATCTCCACATGTTATCTTTGATGAAAATTCCTTTTCAACTGATAATTCTAAATCTTGCAAGGAAAGACAAGACACTGAGGAGGATGAATTTGTTGTGGACTCTTCACCAACCGTTGAGGAGTTTGAAAACATTGAAGAGAACCTGAACACCCCATCTTCAAGTGGTTCAGGTAATATTGTCCCAGAAGTGGGTACTTCTCAACAGGTAATTTCTGAACATAGATTTCTGAAAGATCACCCATTAGACAATGTGGTTGGCAATGTAAATGATAGAGTTAGGATTAGATCTTCATTCCTGCATGATATTGAAGAAGACCCACTAGCTCTAATTTCCCAAATTGAACCAAAGTCAATTGATGAAGCCTTGTCAAGTTCAGATTGGATTAATGCCATGCATGATGAACTTCATCAATTTGAAAGAAATCAAGTATGGGAATTAGTACCTAGACCTAGTGACCAAACAGTCATTGGCACTAGATGGGTTTTCAGAAATAAGTTGAATGAAAATGGTCAAGTCATTAGAAATAAAGCTAGGCTAGTTGCAAAGGGGTACAATCAAGAATTTGGAATTGATTTTGAAGAATCATATGCCCCTGTAGCTAGACTAGAAGTAGTTAGAATTTTCCTTGCTTTTACATCCTCCATGAATTTCAAAGTTTATCAAATGGATGTCAAAAGTGCTTTTTAAATGGATTAATTAAGGAAAATGTTTTTGTTGAACAACCTCCTAGTTTTGAAAATGAAAAACATCCTAACCATATTTTCAAGCTTAATAAGACTCTCTATGGTCTTAAGCAAGCTCCAAGAGCTTGGTATGACCGTTTGAGTACCTTTTTACTTGAAAAAGGATATTCTAGAGGAAATGTTGATCAGACTTTATTCAAAAAAATAGTCAAAAATCAAATAATTGTAGTCCAAATTTATATTGATGACATAATATTTGGCTCAACCAATAAAGGCCTATGCACTGAATTTTCAACTCAAATGAAGAATGAATTTGAAATGAGTTTAATGGGAGATTTAACATTTTTCTTGGGACTGCAGGTTAACCAAACATCTGAAGGGATCTTCATCAGTCAAGCCAAGTATGTCAAGGAACTTCTCAAAAGGTTTGACTTTTAGAACCTCAAGCATTCAAGCACACCTATTGCTATAAATGCTAAGCTAGAAGAAGACTCAAATGGTAAGTCAGTAGACCCAAAGACCTACAGAGGTATGATTGGCTCTCTACTCTATCTTACAACTTCTAGACCAGATATTCAGTTTAGTGTGTGTTTGTGTGCTAGATTTCAGTCTAATCCTAAGGAAAGTCACATGTTAGCTGTTAAAAGAATTTTCAAATATCTTGTTGGAACATGTGATTTATGAATTTGGTATCCTACTAATTGCAAGCTAGATTTGATTGCCTATTGTGATGCTGACTATGCTGGGTGTAAATTAGATAGAAAAAGCACAAGTGGCTTGTGTTTATTCCTAGGTGGGTGCCTTATTTCTTGGGCTTCTAAGAAGCAACATTCAGTTGCACTGTCAACTGCAGAGGCTGAATATATTGCAGCAGGTAGATGTGGAACTCAGATTCTCTGGGTGAAGCATCAACTTCTCGATTACAACCAAAATTTAAGTTGTGTACCCATCCTATGTGATAATACAAGTGCAATAAATCTGTCTAAAAACCCCATTCAACATTCTAGAACCAAGCATATTGAAATTAGGCATCACTTCTTGAGAGATGAGGTTGCAAAGAAGTCCTTTGAACTCCATTTCATTGAAACTGAAAAACATGTTGCTGACATCTTCACCAAACCCCTTCCTGAAAACATATTTTCATCTTTGAGGAGAGAACTTGGTCTTTGTAAATATCCACATACATGATCTCTCTTTAGGTTTGGGTTGAGTGTTATGCACTGTCTAAGGGGGAGTTCTTTTCATATCATAACCCTTTGCTTCCTTCAGTCACACTGTTCATATCTCTCTCAATTCCACTTCCTTTTCCTTTGGACAATAAAGTCTTCAACTCTCATTGTGTTGAACTTCTTGGTATATCAAATGGTGATTTAGAGAAGGACAAGTTATGCTTGTCTGGACACTTTCACTATGCGAGAGTATATGTCTCCGCCAAGTACCAAGAAATGAAAATGCATTTATTGAGGGGGAGCTTTTATTGTTTAAAGAGAATCCTTCTTGATTTCAAAAACATGCATATCTTTATTTTGATAGAAAATGATTGAAATCATCATCTCAGGAGGAGCTAGAAAATTCACAAGTCATGACTTTTGCAAAATTCATAACTTTTCTTGCATTTCATCAATTTCCTGCATGATGTCATCATTCAGATGTCTAGAGTCTCCAAATGATCCTTTGAGTGATCTATCATATTTTTTACTAATCAACTATCAACTATTCTTTTCTCAACCCACAGAAACTCAGAACTCTTCCAAGATTGAAAACAAATTGGGTCTTGAAATTAAGACATCTCTATGTTTACAACTGATGTTGAACAAAATTGATTTTTATCTTACAAAACTCTCAAATTTTTTAAAATTCAATAGAGCAATAGCATTTGTGCTGAGAAATTGCACACCTTCACAATGAATGAAGTGCCATGCATGTCATGAGGCACTAATACTATCTCTGTTCAAAGGGGATAAAAATTCAAAATAGATTTCAAATACATCAAATTCTGCTATACTTTTTGATAATGACTGAGTAACTGAAATATTGGCGTGTACAAAACGTATATTTTCATGTCAAAAGGTCATTATTTACCCCTTTGAGACTTGACAATGAATAAATCTTAAGTATCCAGGGACTATGGTGTGTAAAAAACACTAGTACTTGAGTGAAAATGATTTATATCATTTGATAGTCTGTTATAAAAACAAAATATGTGTGTTAATGGAGTTTTGTTTAGAAAGAATCATTTTCATCTATCATCAAGTTGTTCTTTAATATTGTGTTTTACTTTCAAAACAATTGTATTCAGCTAGAGGATATCTCTGTTTCTTTCAAGTTGAGAAATATGGTAGCTTGTAGTTGATTGTTAGATATTTTGCATCCCTCAAATCATCATTTTATTGACTCAAGTCCTTGAATGCTCATATCCAATTGGAAATTGTTTAAAACTTGAATTGTGATGAATTTTTGCAAAATATAACAAATGAATTTTTCAGTTCTTAAAACTCCTTGAAATGATAATTTCTCTCCTTGACTATCATTTTAAAGAAGCCCCAAAAATTCTCAAAATTTTTCACAACAAAAATTCAATTTTTCTTCATAGGCCAGGTCGACACCATCCTATCTCGTGTCGACACACACCCTAGGTCAGGTCGACACTACAGTCTTCCAATGTCGACACTGCACCCCTTGCCAGAATCTTTTAAACCGTGGGTTCCGGTTTAGCGGATGTTGTTCCTGCGGGGTATTGCACCACTGCAAACCCTTTTTAGGCATCAGGTCGACCCGACGGTCGCTTTCTTCTCATTTCCGGCAAGAAAATCCACAAATTTCTCTCTCACTCACATCCCTTTCTCAATCATCTCTCTTCTCCTTCATCAACTCCCGATTCCACTCCATCCTTGCAACCATGGTGAGAAAGATGGGTCCTCGCCGTGGAGCAAAGTCTCAGGCCTCATCTAGGCCAGTTCCGGAAGAAGATGATGTTCCTACCTTAGAAAGAAGAACCAAAAGGCGCAATGACCCTGCAGAGCAACCAGGGTCCTCCTTTGTGCCTCAGCCAGCAGCCAAGAGAGGTAGACCCTCTTCTTCGGGCAGAGGTAGGGGTTCTACCAACCCTAGTCATGAGAATCCGGACTCCTCCTCTAGTGATCCTGAATCGTCATCATCATCATCTTCATCAGAGTCCTCCCAGTCTCAAGTGTCCACTAGTGAAGCCAAGCTCATTCTAAAGCCCAGGATAGTGGATTTATCAGATATTCAGCTAGCAAACACATTTCCAGAAATTCAGACCCACTTCTCTTTTCAGTCTTGGTTGCTATTCATTTCTGAATTTCAAACCATCTATCCAAGACTTGTTAGGGAATTCTACAAGAACTTGAAATGCACAGATGAAGGGTATCAATCAAAGGTTAAGGGAATAGTTATTGACTTGCCAACAGAAAAAGCTGCCTCAATTTCCAAAGTGCCAGATGAAGGGGCAGATTATCATAACTTTGAATTTGATCTTCATGAAGCCTATACCATCATGACAGGCTTACCTGCTGATGCATCTGATCCCAAACAAACCCATGTTACCAGATTCAACACAAATTCCTTTCCCCCTGTGTTGAGGATTATCCACCACATGTTGACCACAATCATTACCCCTCAAGGTGGTGGAAGGGACAGGCTAACAGATATATAGAGGTTCATTCTTTATTGCATGGTCAAAGACATCAAAATCAACCTCCATGTAATAATGTATCAAATCATATCTGAAACAACCAGGAAAGACCTCAAGAGATCTCTTCCATATGCTGCACATCTGACCTCAGTGTTCCAGCACTTTGGTGTGCCTTTAGATAATGAGAAATTCCAGTCAATCCCTAAATCCAACATCTACAACTTTAAGAATATTCAGAAATTCATGGGATTTAGACTGGAGGGCAATCAAGTTAGGAGAGTGCCAATTGTGGTTGAGGCCCCTCAAGCTCAAGAGGAACAGCCTCAAGATAAAGGGGACCAGCCCCAAGCTCAAGAGGTCCAGCCTCAAGGTCAAGGGGACCAGCCTCAAGGTCAAGAGGAACAGCCTCCAGCTGAAGGGGACCAGCCCCAAGGTCAAGAGGATCACCTCCTTTGAATGAGGAACAGCCTCAAGTTTCAACTGAAGGTGACATTCCATTTCATGCCCCACTCTCACCTCAGTTTCAACATTTCTCTCCACAACCCACTTTTCAAACATCCACATCCTCTGGTGGACCTTCTGTTCCACCAGAGTTGTTCTCCTTTTTAAATGACAAATTTGACACCTTGAACTCCTCCATTCAAACCATGTCAGAAACCTTTGAGTTGAGGATTCAGAGATTGGAGAACACTGTGTCTGCCAAGTTCATAGAGCAAAAAGCTGCCTCAGACTATGCAGCTCAAAGATTCAACAGATTAATTGGTACATTGGCAGATGCCTCATTACAGCTGAAGGAGCACCAGCAAAAGTTGGAGGCAGTTCTTCAGGGAATTTTGGCAAATTCCCAAGCTGATGTTTTCAACACCAAGCAGACATTACATGAGATCACCAGCACTAGACTATCTTTTGCTCATTTTGTGGATGATTTGGAGAGCATGAGGAACTTCAATGCACACATTGATACACAGATCTCTGACTTGAGAAAGGAATTCAAAATCATGCAAAGGCCTGGTTGGTCTGCTGGATCATCTTCCTCTTCACAACCCATTGCAGCTGATCTAGCAAGAATTCAAGCTACCTTGATAGAAAATTCAGACAGAATGGAACATTACTTGCACACAAAACTCACCACCATTCAAGATCAAATCAAGTCCAGCTTGACTTTCATGGAGAAAAGATTGTCAGACATTGAGACAATCTTAGTTCCTCCTCCTCCTCCACCTTCTACATAATGTTTTTTTTTTTTGATGATGACAAAGGGGGAGAAGAAAGAAAGAGAAAGAAATGATTGTAATCTTTTTGGAAAGATTGTAATGTTTCTCTTGAATGAAATGAAATGCTTTTTGCTTAGCTTGAATGAATTTCTCATTTGTGTCTTCAATGTGATTGAAAAGTTGTTATGTGAATGTGAATGTATGAATGCTTGTCAGGTTGCTTGACCTTCTTTATGCAACTAACTTACTTCAAGTAACCTTGTACTTGTGAAGTGCAACCATCAATTGTTACTGAGTTTTGTTTAAAGGTCTTTGACAAGCATGAACACAAAAAGAAAAATAAGAACTTGAATAACCAAAATTGCTTAAAATCACATCTCATCAAAACCTCATTGTCATATGGATTTAATGTTGCCATCATCAAAAAGGGGGAGATTGTTGGGTTGAGTGTAATTTCATATCATTTTCCCTCCTATTTTGATGATGACAAATGTGATTTGAATGCAAACTAGTTGGAAGATGATAAATACATTTCACCTGAAATTTATATTCAAAAAGCATGTTTCAAAGCACACTTATCATTTGTACTCATAATAAAATATTTTACTAATGATACATGTGTTTAATTTTCAGGTACAAATACCTTTTTCAATGATGGTGTCGACACACCCTTCAATGGTGTCGACACATCACCTCAGTCTCAAAGGCAAAAAGCTGAAGAAATGCTGAGACTATGTCGACACAAGTCAAAGAGTGTGTCGACACGAGTTGCAAATTCTAGGAATTAGACTACTCAGGTCGACGCACTCTCAGAGCAGTCGACACTGAACTCAGTTCCCAGAACAGCCTGTTTGCAGAATTGGGACAGCAGGTCGACACAAGACCAGAGCAGGTCGACACTGGACTCAGTTCCCAGAACAGTCTGTTTGCAGAATTGGGACAGCAGGTCGACGCAGGAGCAGAGCAGGTCGACACTGGACTTAGTTCCCAGAACAGCCTGTTTGCAGAATTGGGACAGCAGGTCGACACAGTATCAGAGCAGGTCGACACTGGACTTCGTTCCCAGAACAGCCTGTTTTCAATTTGGGACAGTGTGTCGACACCACCACCAGGGCAGGTCGACACACTACGGAAAGATTGCAACTTAAATTGGATGTTTGCCACGTGTCAGCCTAGGGCGATGGTGTATCAACCTAGGATCGTGTGCCCTTGTACCTAAAGGGTATCTTTGGAATCTTTTGGGTATAAAAGCCCCCAATTGGTCATCCATCATGTGTAAGACCCCAACGAACTCTCCAAGCCTCCAGAAAAGTTCCCTTTGGCGGTGAGAAGAGTTCATCTCCCTCCTCTACTCACCTGGTGTTTTCTGAAGACCAATTCTCATCAATTCGATTGTGAGAATTGGAATTTGATCCTTGAAGAAGCAATTGAAGCGCCTCAAGGAAGCAGATCAAGTAGGAGCATTCGTTGGAGAAGATTTCAAGGAAGATCCCCAAGTTCAAAAGTACAAAGCATCGCTTGGGACTTCAAGATTTCAAGCCTCTTCCCAATCTGAGCTTCTACAAGGGAGTACACTGAAGAACAAAGTCTTTTCATACAATTCTAAATGTATTTTTGTTCTTCTGAGACATCTTGAGATTGTGCAAGTGCTTCTGCATAATTCTCATGAATGTTCTCATGTTCTACATGATCTGCTGCTAGAAGATCTATGTCTTGTGTTGGTGTCTAGCAAGTCATTTGTGAGCCGTTGTGCTCATTTTGAGTTGTCGAACTCAAGTGGTTGTTGAGCAGTCTTGCTCAGGGATCTAGAGTAGTCTTGCTCTAGAGTTGTGTAAGTTGTAAACTCAGGTGTTGGAGTTGTCTGGCTCCAGTGGATGTGTTACCCAGGTTGTTTAGTGAATCCTCACTGGTTGTGAGGGGTGGATGTAGGAATCACATGGGTGATTTCCGAACCACCTAAAAATTTCTGTGCACTTGTCTATTTGTGGTTTGATTCTATCATCTGTTAGATGCTTGCATAGGATCGATCAAGATTCACTTAATCAACTGGTTTTCATATCTATTTTATCAACTCACTCAACATTTCATCAGATCTGTGTTTTTCACTGTTAAAATTGCCTCTGATTCTAAAAGTATTTTAAATTATTTAAGCTTTCGCAGAAAGTGGCATAGATCTATTCATCCCCCCCTTCTAGATCTTATCCACACCTTTTCCTCGATCCTTCACAACCATACAAAATCAACACATACCTGTAGCATGTAGGTGGCTAACGTAACCTTATCGTCATCTGCACACCTGATGGCTCGGATGATCTTCTCTATCTCCCTCATCCAGCTTTCTGCCAACAAAGGATCGCTCTCCCCCTTAAAAGAGGGTGGCAGCATCCTCTTGAATCTCTCCATGGTAGAAGGTCCACCATGGTCCTGAGCTGGTCCTTGAGCCTGCTACATCACAACAACAATATACAATCAACACAATATCACATAAGCAATTAAAACAGACTATTAATCATTTTATTAGTCTAACTTGAGCCTCCAACTGTGCCTGGAGTGCCGCCTGGGTATGAGCCTACGTCTGCATGGCTTGCACCAGACCTTGCATGAATACTCCGTAGTCCACAGGTGGCGGTGGGGGAAGTACAGGACCTGGCGGTGCCGGGGCCTGCTGCTCCACCCGCTCGTCACGTCGCAGCTCGTCCTCACGGGCCGGCGCTCCGCCACGCCTACCTCTCGAAGCCATGGCTGCAATAAAATTTCAGCCACCATTAGAGCTAGGTTACTAAGTTTTCTAACCATTTTCTTATCTATCTTTCACTTCTTATTAGTGTTTTCTACACATGTGGACATACTTAGCATGCAATGGGGATGATGACTTAGGTATATTCATATGCAATCTCAACCGGTTGCTCTGATACCAATCTCTGTGACGGCCCTCATTATACCGGTACGGTTATACCAACCCACGTCGGTATAGCAAGCGTCATCACAGTGGGACATTTACCCAACGATACATTCGGCTGAGATACACGTGAATATAAGAACAGAGTAGCGGAAGTAAAAAGAACTACTGTCTTCATTCATTCATCATCCACATTTAACATACATGAAGTTGCAATAACATTAAAGAACTTAGAAGTTCACATAATTTAAATTGCTGAAAATTTAATACATACATGTCCACCATTCTACATACTTTCCATGATAACACTAATACAATGTTCAATTTACATACTATGAAATGCAAAAGTCACAAAGTACTCCAAAGACTAATCTCCGCGCTCGGAGTCTGTCTCCACCGTCTCCTCCAACGGTCCCACGTCACCAACTACACCTGTACGCCGAAGCAAGTAATGAGTCTAATGACTCAGCAAGTAACACCACTCATACCATACACGTACATGTCATAGTAGGCTCTACACACACCATTGCAAAAAAAACTTAACATGTATCATGCTTGATGTTTGAAATGAACAACCAACCATGATAATTCTATAAGTAAACACATGATGCATGCTTTCAGATTTCCTTATCAAGATAAATTCCTAACACATGTTCTCTAATCATTCCTACTCATGAACTTCTACTTTGCATTTTAACTAAAACATGAAAGCACTTAGCATGATTATCCTACGTACATGAAACAAAACACACCTAGCATGGAATCTACACATTCTTGTGCATGTACACGAACATTTTACACACTTTAACTTGTTGGTTTTCACATGATTTTAGCATCCATAACCCTACACATGAGAGCTACAATGTTATTTAAAACACAACATGTGAACAACCAAACATGGAATTGTGTGCACGTACTTGTTAATTGTCCCTTGCATGGATTCTAGGCATTTTACACATATCAACATGATCTTAACATAATAAAGCAACTGATTTAACATGGTTTCAGATTTGTCACAACATGGATTACAATGGCCTATCCTCACATTTTGGTTGCACATTTTCTTTCCACACATTTCCAATTCACATAAGTTGCACTTTACACATACACATTACACATTGTTCACTTTCACATTAACACACGAACACATGCACATTTACACATTCACATTTACACTTTCACATTTAGTGCCGTGACACATAGTCCAAACCACCAAAGAAGGACACAACACATCACATCACATAGACGCCATCTAGGCAATACAATGGCGACTCTTGGACTGCGCAGACCGGGAGAACAAGTCTCCACCCTAACCAGTGGTACTTGTCCACCTCCAGGATTTCCCCCTAATGCCCTTAGGGTCACTTACACATTGAACCTTCTTAGGGGGACTTTTCCCTGATACGGTTCCACTGCCCTCTACGGAAGTAGTGTCACATTTGGCACAAGTTACACATTACACATTTTTACCGATTTTAACACATAGGTTCACACATATCATTCTCATTTCATTCACTTTCTCACTCACATTCACATTTCTCTATTTTCTTAGCATGACACTACAAATTTCAAAATCTACATTCAGGTAAATATCACCGATCAGGTCGGATTACACTTAAATCGAATTGTTTCACATTGGCATGCATAAATTCACAATTTACATGGAAAATTTATATTGTATCATCTACTGGTCCAAATGACCTGAAATTTTAACCACAAGCTATTTTCGGTTTTAGAATCCCACATGCAAAATTTCAGATTTTTCTGAGCTAAAACAAAATTACAGAAAATCTAACATTTCTTTCACATGCTATCCGCAATTTAATTTAGCATGGAGTTACACACAAGCACAGTTTTAACCACTAACTGTCTGAACCCTAACAGGCATGGAACTACAGAATTCATTCTCGAATTATTGGACAATCCATTAATTTATGGAAGATTTATCATGACCTAGCATGATCTCTATTTTTCCGAAATAAATTTTACAATAATTCACACAAGCATGGGAATAATCTCAGAAATTTAGAACATGGATTGAACCTCACATGCATAATCTTCACAAATTAGGACATTTAGACTTGTCCTAAATCATGCAAACATGGTTTAACAAGATTAAAACTCATCACACATGTATCTTCATGAATTAATTAAGTCCTAACATTCATGATAATCCATCCACACACACCACATCCATCACCTCAACATTATACATACATATAAATGATTTACAGTATATCCTCATCCTGAAACATATCGAAAATAATCGTATAGAAGGGCAGAACAGGTCACTGTTTTGTCCAGATGAACTTGGCGGCAGTCTCTGGCCGCTAATTCAAGGTCAACGGCATAGTCGATGGATGCTAAGCATAATCTTAGCGGCAAGGGACATTGCCGTCAATGCCAGGTCTGTGCAGAACACAGACCCGAGCTCCAAAGATGGGGTGAATTTGGAGGTCTAAGACACGAGGGAAAATATACAAAAATAGTATAACCATCCTAAACACATACAGGGACGTTATGAATGGGGTACTTGCCTTTAGAAAAACTCCAAGGGATCTAAATGGGTCGGAGAAGCTCTCCTTGGGCAGTCCCAAGAAGCCTCCAAAAGTGCTCTCCTCCAGGTTCTAGGTCGATGCAGGTGCTGCAGCAGTGGTGGGGAAGCCTTCCTCGATGATCCAGCAAGCTCCTTGTTGTAGCAGGTGGCTGGATCAAGCTCCAGAAGCTCGAATTTTGGGTTCCAAAGTCGGGGTTTTCCTCAGTTCAGAAAGTAGGGTTTTCTTCTTCTTTCTCTCTTGTAAAGAGTAAAGAGAAGGGTTGGGGAACAAATTCGGGTTTAGATATATGGGAGAGGCTTCTCTCCCACGCACAGGGTGATAGGATGGCTCTCAGACTGTTGGGAGACAGCTCCCCAATGGGTGAGTTGCCTTGGTTCCGGAATTTCTGGCTCTGCAACGCATGCAGGTCAGAGAAGTTGGCGTCCATATCGTTGGACGCTGGGATTAGTGTTGGCGTCCATGGGATTGACGCTGACACCACATAAACGGCTATGGGATTGACGCCAATCTGGCCTTCGGCCAGAAGTCTAAAACATGCAGAAACCCATGTACATCATGCATATATACATGTAATACCTATATAGTTTTGTGTACACACTACCATCAAGCAATACATACATTATTTATTATATACATACACACATAAGTACACTAATTAATACATACGTAGATACATACATACGTACATACACAACATGAATTATCTACATGCAATACAATAATGCAATAAAATTCGAGGGCCTTACATATTTAGTCTGAAACCTTTAGTGATAGTGAGAATGACGAGATGACCATGCTCACTAGATAGTTTAAGAAGTTTCTGTAATTCAAAAGTAGAGGTTCAGGTAACTCGAAACATTTCCAAAAGGATACAAACAGATTTGATTCTTCTAACAAAAAATCTGAAGTTGTGTGCTATGAGTGCAAGAAGCAGGGACACATGAGAGGAGAGTGCCCCGAGCTCAAGAAGAAGCTGAAAAAGGAGAAGTTCACGCTCAAGAAAGCCAAGGCAATGTTGGCTACTTGGAGCGATGAAGACGAGGACGAAAACAACCAAGCTACCTCAGGAAATGATGAGATTCAGTGTCTCATGGAAAGAAGTGATGACTCCAACGAGGTAAATTCTTCCTTTGAAACATATTCTATTACTAAATGGGAAGAAGCTTATACTGTTCTATTTGAAAAATTCTGTGAATTCAAGTCTGAAAATAAAGCACTCAAGAAGAAAGTCAATTCCCTTGTTCATGAATCAAACAATAATGAAGAAATTGAATCCTTGAATAAGGTGATTGAAATGATGAAGCTTGATGAACAAACACACAGTGATGAATTGGATAGCATAAAACTTAAGTTTCAAGATGTTCAAAAGGAAAGAGATGATGTAATGAACTCTCTTGGAACTCTTAAAATTGAGCATGCTAATCTAAAAGAAAGATTGGAACAAGCTGAAAAGGAAATAAAAGGTAAGTCTAAAGATTTATCTAGCTTTGTCAAAAGTAAACAGAATCTGGATGCAATTCTAGGTTCAAATGTGTTTGTTGCAAGACATGGGATTGGGTTTCAAAATGCAACATTCCCAATGCCTCTAATATTCCAAAATAAGGCCTTATTCATCATATTACAGGATCCTTACCCCTATCCTCCGATCGAGCCCGAGCTCTAGTCACCACTGGATCTCTTCGATGTCTATCCACCAAGACCACCAAGTTGAAAGGCATAAGGCTATTATCCATAGCAGCAAGGGAGACCGTGTCAAGTGCAATGCCACGGTCTTGTCTAAGAACCAATCCTTCAGAAGAATCTTGATAATCATGAACACCCGTTCCAACCGAATTCCCAGCATCACACACCCCACCAGTATTAGAGGCAACCCGAGCCGCCATACCAACATCTTCGCCACCTCTAAGGTACGAAAACTCATGCGAATTGCCATGCAAGGCTAAAGAAGGACTCCCCAGCTCCAGAATACTCCCCTGAATAATAGCCGCCCCTAAGTTACATCCATGATAATCCTGTTCCTGGGGGGCAATAAAGTCCTCCTCCCGCCGGCCAGGCGAAACAATAGCCCGCATGTCCCCAAAGGCAGGCGTAGCATTATCCTCCCCCACACGATCCCCATGCACCGCTGTCGACATGCTACCGTCTTGAGCGTTAATGACAATATCCTGCATGGGATCGCCATGCACATGTTTATGGACGTCAGCCACAATGGGAACCCATACCTTGGTGGGTATTGGGTCCATCTTAGTAACTGGAAGAACACGACCAACAGTAACCGGGTCTTTCATAGAACGGCACATCTGCCTTCCATGCCCTAGCCGCCGACAAGCACAACAATATTCCGGAAGATTTAAATAAGACACTTCTTGCCATAATCCACCAAAATCCCCCATCCCGATCCTGACACGCTCAGGACGGGGTTTGAGGAGATCCAGTTCAACACATACCCTGGCCGCCTTGGTATTAATAAGTAACTTCGTTGCATGTGCAATTTGAAGCACCGACCCTACGTTTGCCGCAATAGAATAACAACATTAAACTTGCCACAGAATAAAGAAATTTCTTCAAGTAAAGAGTTCCACCCATCATCTCTCATCAATTGCAGCCGTTGCTTGGATATTTTAATCAACATCATAGCATTCACAATATCTTGATCACATTTCTGAAGTGCCTCAGATAATTCATTTGTAATTCCTAAAATATTTTTCATTAAATGCAAGTTGAAAATAAATTCAAAAGATTGCATTGAATTCGATAAAGTATGTGCTTTAGCTCTTTGCTCTGAACTAATAGCATCTTCTTCAATAATCTCAAGAACATCAATTATAGAGGAAAACATGCTGATCACACTAAGTAACGTGCCATAATGTGATCCCCAACGAGTATCTCCTGCTCTTTTAAGTGTTATTTCTAGATTCAATCCACGGTTACTAAAAATTTCACCACTTTCCAATGCTTCAACAACTTTACTCAGTTGTCTTTCTATCTCGACGCTTACAAGAAGCTCCAACCATATTTGATAAACTAGTAACCATGTTGAAAAGTAAGGCAATTTCAATATGCTTTTTTTGCAACGGCTACAAGTGTCAACTGAAGCTGATGAGCAAAACAATGAATATAAAAGCACATTGATTCTCTTTCAAGATTAGACTTTTAAGGTCATTGAACTCTCCTCGCATATTACTAGCATCATCATAACCTTGTCTACGTACACTTGATAAACTCAATCCATATTTTGTAAATAAAAAGTCCAGAGCTTTTTTAAGCGATATTGCAGTAGTATTGGAAACAAGAATAAGACTAAGAAAACACTCAATGATATGTCCTTTCTTGTCCACATAACGGATAACGACAGACATTTGCTCTTTAACTAAAATATCACGAGATTCATTAATCAAAATAGCAAAGAAATCACCATCAAGATCCTCAATGATTGTTTTGGTAGTCTCACTTGCAGCAACATTTACAATATCCTTTTGAATATCAGGTGCTATTAACTTGAGATTTCCACGAGCATTTTGTAACACCTTATCAATGACTTCATTATGTTTTGCAAGAAACTAAAGAAGCTCAAGAAAATTTCCTTGATTGCTTGAATTCTTTGATTCATTGTGGCCACGGAAAGTCATCCCTTGTCATAAGAGAAATCGAATATAATCAATAATTGTTGTTAAATGAATTCGATATTCTCTTTTAACTTGATTAGATTGATGAGCTATGGCATCTTCAATATGTTGTTTTTGATTCACTAATGCTTCACATTTCCTCTAAGCTTTATTATGAGCACTATTTTGGCCTCCAACATGAATTTGCAATCTTTCTTTCTTTTCCAATTTGTAAATCCTTCCATAGTAAATGCATCACCACCACCCTGCTCTCCAAATTCATATTTCATGAGATAGCAACACAAACAAAAAGCAGCATCTTTTGAGATACTATATTCCAACCAACTACCGAACTCATTGAACCAACTAGGATTAAAACGGCATAAAGCATTTCCAATTTTTCTTTGGGGAAAATTATGCTCTCGCGGCTAACAAGGACCTCTTTGCATATAAGCTCTTCGAATTGCATCTCGATTATCACGGTGATTTTCTAAAATTTTTCAAATCTATTTCTAGTCGACTTCTTTTGCTCTCCAAAGATGCATCAATGTGATATTTAGAAGAAGAAGATTCTTCTTTATTGATCTTTCTTTTAAAATATTTTTCCATGTCCAAATGCCTAAAGAAAATATGAACAAATTTATCATAATAAAAATTATCAACTTCATTTTATAAATAGAGTTATGAAAAAGGCACAATATAATTTGAAGTTTTCAATCATAATATCAAACATAAATTTGAAAAGATGAACTAAATTAAAGTTTCCAAAAAACACCTCTTACATGAAAAAAATAAATCAAAATTTTATGCTTACACGTTTGATAATGTCTACCTTTAGGATGTCAACAACGCTACTCCTGCTCGTACGCTCGCCACGAATATGGTCACTCAAATTTCTCTCCTTCCCCTCCGTTCTTCACGTTCTCGTTCGTGCTGTAGCTTGCTTGAAAGAGTAAAGAAAACTAAGAAGAAAGAAGAAGAAGATGGTGGAAGTGGGGTAGGCGATGGGTTGGTGGCTGATCGAGTGGGGTATGGGTGGAAACGGGAAGGTTTTTTATTTTTGTTGACACATAAAATAGGAAGGTTTTGGTATGTGGAAGGAGGCTTGTGTCATTTCTATAATAATAAAAAAAATCAGTGGGGGCAGTGGCCCCCATTACCCCCACTATGTATCTGCCCCTGGTTGTCGACAACTATAGATCGCATGTCGACAGACGAAGAGAAACTTCAATTCCGAGATTTGGATATGTTCCATATTAGGGTGTTTCCTTTTACCACGTCTCTCTAAACTTGGACACCCATATAAATAGAACATATGGAGCTATTTTCGTAGCAAGAAGCCACCATATCAAACCCTAAGCAAAATCCAAGAGAAACAACTTCTCCCTACTACTCTGCTTCAACCCTCCGTCCAGGGAAAGGAAGATCCATCTTCCGAACGGAGTTGAAGCTGGTTCGTCTGTGGTTCAAGCTTCTCCATCATCTGATACTTGTCAAGACGAAGCTTGATGTTTTTTCTGGACGACCAACGATAAGAGTTTTCTATCAGGATATGTTCTTTCATCTCAGAACTCTTATCTTCTCATATTTCTCATATTTCTGTGTGTGTGGTTGTGATTCAAGTGACCCTTGTGCTTGATTCACGTGGCCTTCGTTGTTCTGATCGTGTGTTTGCATCAGACAACATGTGTGTGTGAGTTGTAGAGTGGAACTCGCTAATAAGCAGGTGTTGTTCCTGTTCTACTCACAGCAAGCATACACATAACAGTTCGAATATAAAGTAGTTATGTTTGAGATCTTGATAATCTTGTGTTTCCATCGAAAAGAAGGTCATAGAGCTTTAATTGGAAGTAATCTATTCAACCCCCCCCCCCCCTTTTTAGATTACCATAATAGATAATTCCACACATCTTTCAGGTCTGAAAGTCTATAAGAAGGTAATTACATACTTACACAGTTACACATGTAAGTCCATAAGTTAGTAAGTCTATAAGATGGTAATTACACATTTACATTATTACACATGTAAGTCTATAGGTCCATAAGTTAGTAAGTCTATAATTAGGTAATTACATACTTACATAGTTACACATGTAACTCTGTAAGTCTATAAGAGGGTAATTACATTCTTACACAGTTGCACATGTAACTCTGTAAGTCTATTAGTCTGTAAGTCTATAAGTTGGTAATTACATAATTGCACAATTACACATGTAACTCTGTAAGTCTGTTAATCTGTAAGTCTATAAGTTGGTAATTATACTTACATAGTTACATATGTAATTCTATAACTTAGTAAGTTTATAAGTAGGTGATTACATACTTACACATGTAAGTTTCTAAGTTTATAACTCTGTAAAGTAGTAAGTTTGTAAGTATGTAATTACATACACAGTTAGACATGTAAATTTGTAACTATGTATGCTCCTTAATATACCTAACTCTGTAAGTCTGTAAACATTCCAGATCATCACCGCTCATTACAATAAATCTAAAAGAACCAAATGTTGGGCATACAAGTAGCAGTTGCCTTGAAATATACACAGAATATCAATGTGGCAGCTCACATGGAGTTCTTAGAAGTGAATTATGGGCTCATGCATTAATTGGGAAGGGGCAACTGTTTAATGACAAAGCTCACTTTCAGGCAGAACTAACAAACTTTGCTATATACTGTGGTTTTGACTGGTTATATATCAAGAATGATCAAACTCATGTTAGTACAACATGCAAAGGAGAAGGTTGTCCATGTTGGGTTCACGCATCAATGTTGCAGGAAGGTCCCAATTTTGTGATTAATATAATGAATAATGTCCTCACATGTGATTGTGATTTGATGAGTCAGCATCATCCAAGGACATCAAAAAAGTGGATAGCTGAGCTAGTAAAGAAAAACATGGCACACACTCCACACTACCATCCATGTGACATGGTTAAAGACATTACTAGTGACTATAGGGTGCTTGTGCCATACCATCAAGCTTGGAGTGGTAGGGAACCTGCTGTAACAGATTTGCATGGAGATGTACAGACAAGTTATGACATGCTACGTTGGTACTCCCAAAGAGCAATGGAAACGAATCCTAGAAGCATCATAGATATGCTAGTGGATGAGGAGGCACATCGATTTAAGTCATATTTTGTGTGTTTTTCCGCATGTGCAGATAGTTATGAGGTTGGTTGTTGACCTTCGATTTTTCTTGATGTATCACATATTACTGACAAAATGCAAGGTGTGATTCTTACAACAAATGCATTAAATGGAAATGATGAGTTTTTCACAATTGCATTCGCTATAGCAGACTCAAAGACATATGAAAATTGGAATGGTTCTTACACAACCTTAAGAGAGCTTTTCCCAGTCAAAGACCGACAGTGTTTCTTTCAGATAAAGAAAAATGTTTAAAGGACGCAGTTCCTGAAATTTTTCCAATGAACCATCATGCATATTGCCTAAGGCACATAAAGGTAAACTTTATAATTGAAGCTGTAGAAAGATACCAAAAAGCCCTTAAAGATAGTATGGTGAAGACAGTCAACAAGGTTGCATTTGCACTGACTAAAAGTAAACATCTAGCTGTGTTGTCTGAAATGGAACGAAAATCCCTAGAAGCAAAGGACTGGATTCTCAGAAATGATGTTGAACATTGGGCAAACGACCCCTTTCCTGGACAAAGATACATGTGTAACTCTGTAGGTATGTAACTACTTACTTTTTTTTACTATGTAAGTTTCTAAGCACTTCTTCGTCTAACTCTGTAACTAGTTACAAAGTACTTACAGAGTTTAACGTACCTCTATAACTATGTAAGTACTCGCTTTTTTACGGTTACAAAGTTTTTACAAACTTACTTGTGTAACTTTGCAAATATGAAAGTACTTACTATTTTACAATTTAAGTTTATAAGTACTTGTTTCTCTAACTCTGTAACTAGTTACTATGTATTTACAGACTTACACATGCAACTCTAAGAATATAAGTACTTTATTACACTGTAAGTCTTTACGCACTTCCTTTTGTAACTTTCAAACCAGTTCCAAGTAGTTACAAAGTTACATGTGTAACTCTGTAAATATGCAAGTAGTTACCATTTTTCTATGTAACACTCTAATTACGTAACTATGTAACTGTGTAACTATGTATGTAATTACTTTTTCACACTTTTTTCAGGTATGGACAAATATACTCCAATCTTGCGAAGTCTTTTAATGCTTAGATCAAACCGACACGTGGCCTTCCCATTCTTCAAATGGTGGAGACTATACGTCATCAAATAATGGAAATGGGAGGGAGAAGAAGAACATAAGCTTCAAATTGGGAGATCACCCTATGTCCTACTATTGAGAAAGTTTTGGCGAAGATCATGTTTAGCGCAAGGCAAATCTGTTAGTTATGGGTGTCCACAAGCCAATCATAACTTGTACAATCTTGTTCTTTAATAATAATAATAAGGCTTTTACATTTATTATGTGTAATTCGTTTATTGTTTCATTATGAAGTCCATGAATATGCCCAATGAATATTAATTATTATGAGATCATAACAATGGGATTAATGTCCTTTAAACCCATATTCTTAATTGTTCCTAGTCGGAGGATATTCGAGAAGGACATCGGATATCCGGTTAGACTAGTACAGGTTGCACCTGCTCATATGATGAGGGTGACTGGTCTCATAGTCACTTGTGTGGAGACACTAAGGTGAATCTGTAGGTTCTCATTGGAGAATGAGTTCACTGAACTGATCTGTTATGAATCGCTGGATGGTAATGTTACCTAACTATCAACAAGCTAGATTCATTGTCACAGTGGCGTGATTGGTCCATAGACCTGAGACACCAATGACACCTTGTCGGTGGACTTCTAGGTTTTGACCTTAACTTATAGGTCTCTAGTCATGAGGTCTTAATCAGTTAAGTATTCGGATCTAGCGGAATACCTTCGAAGGTGATTGTGTGGTCAACATGGGATTGCTCGCTCTCGGTAATAAGAGAGTGAATGCTCTATTGAAAGATGCCTGAGAGTCCCTGGCCAGGGCAAGACTACTTATCAGAAAAGGAGTTTTCTGATATTGTTATGCGGCATCTAGACCAAGTGAGTGCACACATTAGGGTTTGACAGTTGACCATACCCTAAGTGCACTCGGGAGCATTGTACGAGCGAAGGATTATAGTCACGTGGTATCTGTTGACGCAAAAAGGTTCCTTGAATGGGTTGCTGAACCCCAATGCTTTCCAGGATCAAGTGGTGTTTCTTGGCACCCAACTTGATTAGAAGCCCGGTCAATTATCGTGAGACGATAATCGATTGTGTAATTAATTAATATGAGTTATTAATTAATTACAGTAAGTCAATAAAGAGTTATTAGACTTAATGGGCTGAAAACTGGACTAGCACTTGGGCCTAGAGGGTCACACGCAATAGAGTTCCGAGTAGACTGGGCAGGATGGTCGTTATAGATAATAACTGGGTTTTTGTGAAAAACTGCAGTGTCTATAAATATATGTGGAGAGTCAAACCCTGGGCCAAGCTCCAGGTCTTCTCTCTGGCCGCCTCCTCCTCTCTCTCCTAGGGCGCCCCCACCTCTTCTCTCTCCTGGCACATGGTAGAGATGAGATACAGGAGATGCGTGGAGACTGAGGAGATCCCGTCTGCGTCTGGAGTTCGCGTGGATACGTCTAGAGGCCGGACACCTGAACGGCTTGAAGCACCAGTGCCTCCAGCGCTACCTCCTCCTTGGGTTCGGGAGTTTCGCAACCCCGCAAAGGTAAAGATCGGATCTTCCTATGCACGGGATTTACATTTTTTGTTCGATTCCGACCACCGACAATGATATCAAATGGAGGGAATCGCGTTTCCGCTGTACTCTGAACGATTCCTTACAGTGGTATCAGAGACAGGTTGGTGGCTCCGTCAGAATCGGCACCATATGAATGTTATTTCATGCGTTTTCGTCGATTCGCGTTCTCCATGAATCGCCAAGTTTCTTGCGTTCTTGGGTTGCACATGGGATGTGCACTTCCTGTTTGGTACATGGGAGTCGTTACTGTACCAAGGGCATCGCGAAGAACCCTTTGTGGCGTCGTTTGGCCCTCTGTAGAGGTCACACGGCCCTCTGCAAGATGCTGCCGCCATGCTTCTTGGACAGTCCAAGAAGGGGCGATTTATAGAGTTTTGGGGGTTTTACGGGTTTTTTTGGGTGTTTGAGGGCCTTGGCAGGCGGCCTCCGGCGTCGCCGGCGCCGTCCGCGGCCGCCGGTGGCGGCGCGGGGGCCGGGGGGCCACCCTGCACCGGAGGGCGGCGGCGGCTAGGGTTTCACCCTAGCCACGTGCGCCCCCCCCCCCCCATTCGGGTGGGAGGGGAGACCCCGCGCGGGTCCCCTGCGGGCCGCGTGCGGATCTCTCGCAGGCCGCGCACGGGTCCGCCCGCAGGTAAGTCACGGGCGGACCCCCGCGGGTCCCGGGTGGATCCGGCCCGCGCCGGATCTGACTGGCCCATTCCCCCCCCCCTTTTAATATTTTAAAAATGTTTTTTAAATTGTTTAAAAGCCAGAAATATTTCTTAAAAAATTCCAAAAAATTTTTGAAAAATTATTTTGAGGGTTCTAAAATGTTTAGGTCTCTGTAAATTAATTTTCAGATGTTTGACCCATGTTTAATTAGTTTAAGGAAATTCTAAAATTGTTTTAGTTATTTCCTCTTATCTAATTAATGCATATTAATTAGTTTGAGAATGTGATTCTCACTAAATTAATTAACAGAAAATTTTGGCGGATTCATGCAGCAATGGTGAATGGCGTTTATCTAATGTTGATTAGATGTTTTCCATATTAGCTAAATTGTTTAGTTAACTGGTTTTTAAAATATAATTATTATATTTTTAAAATAAAAGTTATTTCATAAGTAATTATGTGATAATTGCTTATTGATGTATGTGATGTGTTGATGTGTGGATGGATGATTATGGACCTAGATTTCATGTGATGATGTTTATGGTTTATGGCATGTGATGTAATTTATGAGGACTGCGTGCCTCCCTCTCTCCCTCTATTAAATCCGGGTTGTACATTCTATCTCCCTCCTATTATGTACACCCCTTAACTTGTTCAAGGTTTCTTATTATTATCTGATTTATATTTATGGGCCTACAAGTCCAATTTAAATATTACTTGTAATTTTAAGAAGCGGATTGGCAGAAATGGAGGAGAGTACCATGCAAGGCCTTCTTGGAGATAGAGTTACATCAAGCAAAAACCTTCGATGCAGGGCTGCCATA
Organism: Colocasia esculenta; assembly: GCA_014218235.1. Taxonomy (NCBI): domain Eukaryota; kingdom Viridiplantae; phylum Streptophyta; class Magnoliopsida; order Alismatales; family Araceae; genus Colocasia; species Colocasia esculenta. Next base: position 95,789,061 of record CM024761.1, on the reverse strand, counting down.
TGTTTGCCATGTTTGTGGATTACCAACTGGCTCTGGTAATGCTACTCTAGGTTAAAGTCCATGATCATCCATCGTTTTTCTTCATATATGTGATATGTGTGGAATGTGCTATGATATATATAATTAGATATATATGATATTCCAAATTTTATATATCAATAGCACGTAGATATAGAGACCAAGATTAAATATGATAAAATCACTCCTCGTTCAAACTTTAAGCCGTAGCGTAATCATTTAGAATGAATTACGTGGCCCTCCATCATTATAGTTTTAGGATTGCCATTAGATCGGGCAAGTTTGTTGTGCTATCCATAAGGCTTGTCAAATCTGATGACAAACTAAAACTATGGCATGGTGATGCCTTAAACGGGGTAGAGGAACGGTGTAGCTTTGTTGTGCTATCCACAAGGGCTACATCCAAATCTATGCTCGTTACGTAATGATGGTACTGCTTAAACTGGATTTAATGACTTGATGTGCTATCCACAAGGTCATTAAAATTCAGGGGCCGAAATAAGATCGGATATTGCATGAGTTGCATGTGTCAAGGGTTGACCGCTTTCAGATCATAGTATGGTTTGTTGTGCTATCCCCAAGATCATGCTATGAGTCTGTGAGATTCTGATCCCCGCTAGGAGACCGTCGGTGTCTCCCATTCTGTATATCTGAGGGTTATACAGTCTGTCAGAAAATAGTGGGAGCTAATCTTGATGAAAGTCCTAATCTAGATTTAATTATTATTATGAACTTCTGCTAATTGTGTTTACATTTCCTTTATAGGCAAAAATGTTGTCAGGTAACCCACTCCGTGGCATACTGGATGCCAACAAATTGACAGGCCCGAACTACTCGGATTGGCTCAGGAACCTGAAGATTGTCCTCAGGTCCGAGCGCATTGTCTATGTCCTGGAGGGTGAGATCCCCGCTGAACCACCTCTAGATGCACCTGAAGGGGAAACACTTGAATTTGCAAAGTAGAAGGAGGATTCCACTGTGGCCCAATGCTACATGCTTGCCTCAATGAGCAATGAGTTGCAAAGGCAGCATGAGAACATGGATGCTAGATCCATCATGCAGCACTTGCAGGAGCTCTTTGAAGAGCAGAGCAGGGTAGAGAGATATGAGATATCCAAGGCCCTGTTTAGAGCTCGCATGGAAGAGGGATCTTCAGTACAAACTCATGTGCTGAAGATGATAGAGTGGATTGAGAGGCTCGAGGGGCTTGGATTTCCTCTTAACAAGGAGCCGAGCACGGACCTCATTCTCCAGTCACTTCCAGATTCATATTCCCAGTTCATTGTAAACTTTACAATGAACAAGATTGAGGTGAGTTTAGCTGAGATGCTCAACATGCTGAAGACTGCTGAGGGCAACCTTAAGAAGGAAAAGCCCACTGTTCTCATGGTTGGAAAGTCCAACAAGAAGAGGAGAGCAGTGCAAGCCATTAAGAAAGGCAATACAAAGAAGCAGTCCAAGCAGAAACAAAAGAAGGACATAAGCAAAAGAGAAGAAAAGGGCGAGTGCTTCCACTGCAAGAAGAAGGGGCACTGGAAAAGAAATTGCAAGGACTACCTTGCAATGAAGGCTCAGGAGAAGCAGAAGCTTGGTGAAGCTTCAGGTATCTATATGATAGATCTTCACTTGTCTATTAGAGATTCTACATCTTGGGTTTTAGACATTGGATGTGCTTCTCAGGTTTACAATGATGTGCAGGTGTTGACATGTAGAAGGAAGCTGAGCAAGGGCGAGGTGAACTTGAGGCTTAGAAACGGCGCATGTGTTGCTGCACATACTGTGGGGACAGTGAAGCTCAAGTTAGCCCTCAGGAGATTTACTTTTATTAGATGATTGCTATTTTGTGCCTAGCATTATTAAGAACATTATTTATGTTTCTTGTTTAGACAGAATTGGATACAAGTTTACCATTGAGAACAATAGTTGTTCAGTTTATTTGAGAAATAAAATAGTTGCTTTAGCAAATTTGGTAAATGGTTTGTATCTACTTGATGTTTCTTATAAAAATCTCCATGTTAATGTTTCTCCTAAGAGAAGTAAGAATAGTGTGAACACTGCCTACTTGTGGCATTGTAGGCTTGGTCACATTGGCGAGAATTGGCTTTAAAAGTTGCATAAGAATGGATACTTGGATCCATTTGATTATGAATCATATGCAACTTGCGAATCCTGCTTTATCAGTAAGCTGACCAAATCTCCATCTAGTGGACATGGAGATAGGGCCAAGGACATATTGGAACTAATACACTCGGATGTATGTGGCCCAATGTCTACCCAAGCCAAGGGTGGCTACTCATACTTCATTACATTCACGGATGACTACTCAAGGTTCGGATTTGTTTACTTAATGAAGTACAAATCTGTAGCTTTTGAGAAGTTCCAAGAATTTAAGAATGAAGTTGAGAAGCAAACTGGAAAGAGCATTAAAATCCTACGGTCAAACCGAGGAGGTGAATACTTAAGTACAGAGTTCACACAATTCTTAAAAGACAATGGTATCCTTTCCGAATGGACTCCTCCTTATACACCGCAGATGAATGGTGTATCGGAAAGGAGGAATCGGACCTTGTTGGACATGGAATGATCTATAATGAGCCGTTCACAGTTACCAGTTTCCCTATGGGGATATGCGCTAGAGTCAGGGGCATATCTACTGAACAGGGTTCCCAGTAAATCTATGTCTTCTACTCCACATGAGATATGGAATGGTAGAAAGCCTGATTTAAAAGATGTTAAAATCTGGGGCTGTCCTGCCCATGTGAAGAGACACGACCCAGATTATAAGGCCCCCAAATTTTTGTCCACTTATATATTATGTATGAAATGTTTGCTCGTTCTTGCATATATGGTGTGCATAAAAAAAAAAATTTATACATGTTATAATTAATTATTTCACATGTGTATATGCGTGGGTGTATATTATTATCATCAATATAAGTAATTAGCCAATCTTGTTTATAAGGTATCTATTTAAATATTATGCATGATATATTAAAATGATGCTACGCATATAATGTGAAGTGCTATTCATGCATGTTGTACTTAATTATACATTGTACGCGTATAGAGGTATAAAACTAATATGGTACATTTGATATTTACTTATTGCAATAATCATTACTTGATTATGATATGTATGATATCTAGAAAATAGTGTGAGTATTACATTTATATTCAAATTTGTGCTAAATACATGTAACTATGGTGCATAAGTATACATATGTATGCTACTTAATGTATGTTATCTTAAATTGAGATTGGTGTAAATTATATTTATAAATAATGTGTAATGCATGTAATTAGTGTAAAAATATTTAATTATGTTCATACTATATTGTTGGAGCCTCAATATATGTTAAAACAGACAAAATCAATGTTTTGGGCTGTCTGGCACAGTTGGCGGCCAGCACTGTGCCGCCAACCTGCAGAGGCCCAGTCGGCGTCCACATCCCTTGACGCCAAGGGCCAGTGGGCGGCCACCCCATGGACGCCAACTCCACTCTGGCGGCCAGACCTTGACGTCAACTTCCAGGTTGACTACAACCGATGTTGACGTCAATATCCTCCTGCGTAACGGTTCCCGAATTGTTAATGCTCGCGTTTTAGTTGGTTCCAGTTTAGGAAACCCTTCCTAAACCTTAGGTAACCTACCCTAGTGCGTACCCCAACCCTCAAGCTTATAAAACACCCATCCTAAGGCGAGGGGAAGGCTTTTGACATTTGTTGATACCCCAAAACCGAGATGGTGAAAAGCTGATATTTGGAGACTTTGATCTGGCAACTGGAGGAGCTTTCTGAGGAGCTACAACATCTAGTGGACAGCCAATACATCCAATAAGAGGTCTCAACTCTGAGGAGCAAGTTTCATCAACAGAAGAACCCGGATCTGGGAGATTTTGGAGGCTCTTTGGCACTGGCCGAGGAGAGCTTCTCCAACAATTAAAACCAATTGGGGATTTTTACAAAGGCAAGTAACCTATAGATCTCAATCCTATACATGTCCCCTAGGTCCCAGCATTTTTCTGGATTTTTCCTCGCATCCTGGAACCCCAAATTCACCCTTGTATGAAGTGCGGTCTGTGTGTGCAGCTGGGAGAGATTGACGGCAACATAGGTTGCAGTCAAGTTCTTCAGTTAGAAGTAAACGACAACATCCCTTGACGTCTACTTCTTCAGTCCTGAAAAACGTACTATTTGATCTTCTTTGATTGTTAAAAGAATTCTAGAAATGTGCACATACTGAAATTTTTATGTGGGGTCATGTACAGTCATTAGGTCATATCATGAGATTTTGGTAAATTTTTGTGATTTGTGTAAATTATTAAAATTAGGATAATTGGACTGTGAGTGCATTCTGACCCCATTTAATTTGTGAAAAACTGTCAGTTGTGAGTTAGGGTTTCTTCAAATTTCTGTAAGCATGTGATGGTTGTGTTTACGTAATTACACTGCCATATACATTTGTTTTACTGAAATGATTACTTAAAAGAAATTAGTGATGGATGCATCTGTAATTAGTTTTAATGGTTAAATGTATTTTATGATCAGAAAAATCTGTAAAATTATGAATGTGATATGTTTACTATTTTAATTCTGTGATAAAAATCTCAGGTTAATTGGATGACAGTAGGTATGGTTATGGATTTTAAATGAGAAAATGACCATGTGAGCATGTTTAATGTGATTTGATGTAATTGAGTCAATTTCAGTATGATAGGATTCATATTATGATTAATTGTCAATTGGAACAGTGCGGTTAAATTCAGCAAATGAGAAATTATGGATGTATGAATTATGTAAGAGTATATGTGTGTGCATGGGAAGTGTGAGAATAAGTGATAAATGTGTGTAAAATGGCTAATATGTCAAGATAAACAAATGTGCCCATAAGACACTGCCACCCTAGATGCTTGGAGCTGTACCGTAGTAGTGCCCCTACGGAAGGCTCAATATGATATGTGATACCCTGGGTAAGGGTCTTGATAAATTGTTATACCCTGGCAAAGGGTCTTGTAAAATCCTGGAGGTGGATAGGTTCCACTGGTAATGGTGGGAAGGGCTTTCCCCGATTTCTGCAGGAACTGAGACTTTATCACTGTGCCGGTAATTAAGTACATGAAAGTGAATGTGTGTGTTATATGATCGTCTAGTGGTGGTTTGGGCTATGTTTTGGCAATGTATAAAATAATGTGAAATATGTGTAAAGTGATATGTGTTTATGGCACAAGGTATGTGCAAGATATATGTAAATGTGGCACATGTTATGTGCAAAGTAAATGATAAGAAATATGTGAATGTGTAAGTGAAAACAATGGGAAATGTGTGTAAATGATTGTGTGATAGAGTAAAAGTGAGTGTATGTGAAAGCCAAGGTTAATTATATGTGTGCATGTAACGAGAAAATAGTACAAGTGTAAATGATAATATGTTTAATTGATATTCTATCTATTGCTATGTATGAATGTGTGCTATTGTACCCATGAATTAGATCACTCCTTGGTGTGCATATGTTAATATAGTAATTGTCAAGTGATAAAAGAGATATTACTTTTAGTACCAAGTGTAAGTTTATACTTTCATATCCATGAAATTAGAACTATTTGATGTACATGTGTTGGGTATTATGCTATGTAGTTAAATGTGATCCATATGCAAATGTTATATGAATATGATAAAATTCATATAAAACAGCAAGCTAAATGTATAGTAAAGTGTTATGTTTGCATGTAAATTGAGTTAGAAATCATGCTAAGAGTACTACCTATCTTGTATATGTTTCCATGGTTTAGTTGTGCAAAGTTTACAATGATTTATGTAAAGTATGAAAACATGTGAATGCATATTTTACTCATGTTAGTGATACCATGATGTTAGTAATCTTGTTTAGATTATAGTTTTACATGTGTTAGAATAGTTGTTTAATACAATTCCATGTGAAATTATCTTTGTTATAACATTAGCATGTATGATTTTAACTGCTGAAATTCTAGGGTGTTAAATTTTTAGAAAGTATGTATGTTTTGAATCTTAAGTTACTTGCTGTGTCTATTTGATAGACTCACTCTTGCAAAACATTTCAGGAAACTTAGCAGCAGAGGAGCTAGGAAGATTTGAAGTGGAGTTGGAAGAGTGGATTAAAGAATTGTAATTTATTTTTCATAGTATGTAATGCTACAATTGTAATTTGAATTTGATCATATGTACTTGGAGTTGGCTATGTAATTGGAAATTTATTTTGTTTATGATATCTCTTGTTGGACTATATAGACTGTGGTATGTGGATTAAAAGTTGATGGAATAAGACTTATTTAAAATTCCGTTGCACTATTCATTTCTATTTGTGTATATCTCAGCTCATTTGTTACTTGTTGGGGTATTCTCTCCTATAGGGGCTTGCTCTCATCCGATGTGGGTTGGTATAACTGTACCGGTTGGAAGTGGGTCGTTACACAGATAAATTGGAATCCAGAACCGATAAGTGCAGGTTTGTTGGATACCCAAAAGAAACATTTGGCTACTACTTTAACCATCCTGGTGAACAAAGAGTGTTTGTCGCCAGGAGAGCTGTCTTCTTGGATGAGGAGTACCTTACCCAGGAGGATAGTGGGAGTAAGGTAGATCTAGAAGAGGTTCTAGATGCACAAACTGTGCAAAGTCCACCAGATGATACATCGGTTCCGGAACCTGTTCAGGATTATACACACGTTCAGCGTAGGTCTGGTAGAGTACCTAGACAGCCTGAAAGATATGTTGGACATATCAGTGAAGGCATGTCTTATAATGAGGATGATGATCCAAAGACCTACCAAGAGGCTATTGATAGTCCTCAATCAGGGATATGGCGAGATGCCATGAATTCTGAGATGCAGTCCATGTACACCAACCGAGTTTGGAACTTTGTAGACTTGCCTGAAGGTATTGTACCTATTGGGTGCAAGTGGATCTTTAAGAGAAAGATCGGTACAGATGGACAGATCGACACTTATAAGGCAAGGTTGGTGGCAAAGGGGTATCGTCAAAGGCAAGGAATTGACTATGACGAAACTTTCTCACCAGTTGCTATGATAAAGTCGATCAGAATTCTTCTCGCCATTGCTGCATACTTTGATTATGAGATCTGGCAGATGGATGTAAAAACTGCTTTCCTCAATGGAAACATTGAGGAAGAAGTGTATATGATACAGCCTGAGGGTTTTACATCCAAAGAGTGTCCAGATAAAGTATGCAAGCTTCAAAGATCCATCTATGGATTGAAGCAAGCTTCTCATAGTTGGAACATAAGGTTTGATGAGGCCATCAAATCTTATGACTTCATTAAGAATGAAGATGAACCATGTGTGTATAAGAAAATCAGTGGGAGTGCTATCACTTTTCTCATACTTTACGTTGATGACATCTTGCTCATTGGGAATGATGTAGGGATGTTATCATCTGTTAAGGTATGGTTGTCAAAGAACTTCTCCATGAAGGATTTGGGAGAAGCATCCTACATATTGGGAATACGTATCTATAGAGATAGATCTAAGAGGATGCTTGGCTTGACCCAATCCATGTACATAGATACCATTGTCAAAAAGTTTGGCATGGAAAATTCCAAGAGAGGTCTCATACCAATGAGACATGGAATCAATCTCTCTAAGGAACAGTCTCCTAAGACTCCTGAAGAGAGGGCAGTCATGGATAGAGTCCCCTATGCCTCAACTATAGGGTCTATCATGTATGACATGCTATGTACAAGGCCTGAAGTGGCATTTGCTCTAAGTGTTACGAGCAGATATCAGGCAAATCCTGGTGAAACACATTGAATGGCAGTGAAATGTATCCTTAAGTACTTGAGAAGGACTAAGGATATATTTCTGGTTTATGGAGGAGAGGACTTGAAACTTCGGGCATATACTGACTCGAGTTTCCAATCAGATCCAGATGATAGCAAGTCTACATCTGGGTTTGTGTTCACCTTAAATGGAGGTGCAGTGAGCTGGAAGAGTTCCAAGCAAGAAACCACTGCAGACTCGACGACAGAAGCTGAGTACATTGTTGCAGTTGAAGCCACCAAGGAGGCAGTATGGATGAAGAAGTTCATCACCGACCTTGGTGTGGTGCCGGGTGACTCTGATCCGATCCCATTGTTGTGTGACAACAATGGAGCCATTGCGCAAGCGAAAGAGCCGTGGTCTCATCAGAAGTCAAAGCACATTCTGAGGCGATTTCACCTGATCAGGGAGATCATCACTAGAGGAGATGTACTGGTGGAAAGAGTTCCTTCAGTTGACAACACTGCAGATGCACTGACGAAGCCTCTGACTCAAATTGTGTTTGAGCACCACCTACAGTCTATGGGTTTAAGACATAAAGGTGATTGGCTTTAGTCCAAGTGGGAGATTGTTAGTTATGGGTGTCCTCAAGCCAATCATAACTTGTACAATCTTATTCTTTAATAATAATAATAAGGCTTTTATATTCATTATGTGTAATTCGTTTATCGTTTCATTATGAAGTCCATGAATATGCGCAATGAATATTAATTATGATGAGATCATAACAATGGGATTAATGTCCTTTAAACGCATATTATTAATTGTTCCTAGTCGGAGGATATTCGAGAAGGACATCGGATATCCGGTTAGACTAGTACAGGTTGCACCTGCTCATATGATGAGGGTGACTGGTCTCATAGTCACTTGTGTGGAGACACTAAGGTGAATCTGTAGGTGCACATTGGAGAATGAGTTCACTGAACTGATCCGTTCTGAATCGCTGGATGGTAATGTTACCTAACTGTCAACCAGCTAGATTCATTGTCACAGTTGCGTGATTGGTCCTTAGACCTGAGACACCAAGTGTAGTACCCCAGAAAATCTATTAATTAAAAATTATGGATAAATTGAAATTTATCAATTTATAAATTCAACCAGTTAAAAAGGTACGCATTATTATTACATGCGTATAAACCTATATGAAAATTCCGTAAAAATAATAGTTATACTTTAAATAATGTTCTCTAATGACCCATCATGAAATTTGGGCATTGAAAAATCATTTGGACTTAGTTTAAGAATTTACGCGACTTATTATTGTAATTAAGGAATAAGTCGGAGAACCTATTATTTTATGAGCCAAAGTGGATTATAAATTAAAATAAACATGTGAGTAGACTTTAAATAATATGGGATGATAGCCCATTATGATATTTGGACCAATGGACTATCTTGGCCCATGAATAAATTCTCTAATAAAAGGATAATTAAAAATCCAATAAGTAAAGTAAGAACGTGGGATGTACAATTTAGCTCACACGAGTTATTGGGCCAAGAGTAAGAGCCTAAATGATGAATATAAGAAATATTGGCATGGATAATATTTAATCAATTTAAAGATATGAAATTACTTAAATAAGTGTGATAAATAGATTTACATAAGGATAAAGGGTGAATAATTGGAATTAAATCTATACCCATTAAGTCAAATTAGTAATGTGTTTTATTAATGGACCTAACATGGATTGTTGGGCCCAAATAAGAAGAACCCATCATGAGAAGGGAGTTAATTAAGTGAAATTCGGATTAAATATAGTAATAATTAGAAAAAGGGATTAGATAAATACTAAATAACATATATAAATCCCTAAAAAGAGTCCTAGACTTATCCTAACTTATTACCCATGAAATTAGATCACTCCCCAAGCCAATTAGTGGATAAATAGAATAGGGGGAGATAAATGTGGAAATTCGGAGTTAATTAATAAATAAATTAAATAAGGGTAAGATAAATACTAAAAAGGGTTATAAATGTCCTAAAAAGAGTCCTAACCATACCCAAACCCATTACCCACGAAATTGGACCTCCCTATCTTATTAGGTGGATAAATGCAAGAGAATAGGGAGATAAATGTAAACATTTGAAGTTTGAAGAGAAGGGAAGAGTTTTAAGTCATTATGACTCTTAAGCAACCTAATAGACCTCTAATTAGTATCTACCAAGCCCCATTTTCGTTCCTGGAACTCTGGAGAACGAAGGAGGAGGCTGAGGACGAGGAGAGCAAGGAAGAGGGAGGCTTAGAGCAAGAAGAACTTGGAAATTTCGTCAACCCAAACCCTAGCTTTTCATTCTTGCAAGGACAGGTTGGCAATCTCTCAAGCTAAAATCGTGAAAAAATTACCCTAGGTAGATTCATGATTCTCTTCAAAAGCCCTCTGGTTTGGTTGCATTTCGCTCATCCATTTGGGCGAATTTAATTCGTGAATCCCTGCTGTAACCATGAACTGAAATCTCATGTTTTCTCTAATTCCCCACATGTACTTGCTCTCATGCCATGATACAATTCTCATATATACTGCATCGTATTAGCTTTCAAACGGCCCTAATCTTGCTCTATTTTGATCTCCCATTGGGGAGAATTAATTCTTTGTATCTCTGTCAGAACCATGCACCCGACCCTTCATGTTTGCTTGTGAACTCCATGCATACATGATCCCACACCATGCAAAAATTCTCATAAATACTACATCTTGTTATATTTCAAACGCCTCTAGTTTCAGAATTTTTCATCATGTATTCATCTCTAATTAATTCGTTGAACCCTGACTGCGCCTGTTTAGGTCATCAGAATGTAACATGTTCACATCATGCCTAAATCTTGTATAATTTCAAATTAATCGTGCATTCTGATAGATATATGTGTCTACTTTCATTTGAAACTGGATTCGGGATTTTTGGGTCATCATACAATTTTATATTGAATTTACAAGTAACCTATATCAAACAGGAAATGCCCTGGAAAAAGGGAAAAAGGCTCGGACTCTCCTGATATCGCGACGGCGCGACCCGCCGCGATATCAGTCGGGTCGCGCCCCGCTGGCACTTCGCGTTATGAACGCGGCGGCCTATCCCGTCGCATTTCCACCCCTGAACCGGGCCTGGGGCCGGTTCGCTTGTCGCGCCCAGCCACCTTGTCGCGACTTGGAGTCACGACGGGTACCCCCGTCGCGTTAACAAAAAAACAGCCAGACCCAAAATTACTTATATACCCTTGCTCTAATTACTAATTAGCCATTGTTTAGCCTTAATTAAATATTGCTATTTATAATTTGATCTGAATAAATATTAATGTGCAATAAATTTCATGAATCTAATTAGTTTAAAAGCTTTGTGCACAATCCATCATGCTCTTTTGATTTCATACACTTGCACACACTTAACCATCATGTTGCCATTAAACCTTAGTAAATTACTCGATAATGTATCTGGTAATTAAGTTAAACTAATTACCTAATTTCTCTATTATTTAAATGACACATGTCTTCGTTTTATTCGCGTGATTTGTATACCGTTATCGCGTCCCTCTGCCTTTGAGCACTCGAGGCAAGATGGACAACGTTTCGTTACACACATTCTCTTGACTTGGACCACCTCTCCATCGGGAATACTCTCGACTGGACCAAGGACTCCTTGTCAAGGCCTCCGTAAGTCTTCTTGGCTTTGGCGCACGTCCTTACCAACGAGCTGGTTGTACCCTTTAAATCCCGTGACACTCTTAGGGATCAGTACGATCCAAACGGCCTTAGTGAGATCTCTCTTATCTTGTGATCACGCCGGACCACCTGGCTCGTGTACACAGCATGGCTAGTGGGGCGAGTGTGACTTCTACTAGACTGCCAGTACCCGACCTGGTGTTGTGCAACCGTTACTATCATGGTTTATCGTTGTTTTACGTTTATACCCCTATCTCATCTACTATCCTTGTACTCTTATCTATTCACGTTCACTCTACTATCTCGTCTATTCATCTAGTACTCTCTTGAGACTCTTGAGCTGTTGTGGCTCCCATTACTTGTACGATACATGACTGTGTAGCGCCATAATATGGGTCCGGTGACTCTACTGACTTGAATGCCTACTGTGCAGGGCACAGAGAGTGTCTGAGGGGCTCCAATCTTGTCCTGGGGGCAGAGAGCCACCCGAAAATACCTGCAGGGGCTATTGATGTTGTTCTGCATTGCACCGGTTCTGATTGACTATACTAACTTGGCTAGACATCTAATTGTTTGACTATTAGTCTGGTTCAGACGTATTGTACTATCGTGAAACGGCTACTGTCCCAAAGTGACTATTTCCGAACTTGACTAGTGCACCGTGGTGCAACCATACATGTTATCTCTTTACACACTATCTCTTTACATGCAATCTTGTTACACGCTATCTTCATATACAAGCTATCTCGTTACATGCCACCTTGGCACAAGCTATCCTATTACATGTCATTTTGATACACGCTATCTTGTTACACGCTATCTCGTTATGTTGTCATCCTAATTTTGCAATACTCTTGAGAAATGTATTATCGTTCACTTGTTATCTTGTACTATTACACTCTTGACTATACATGATCGTTCTCTCTAGTTAACCTGCGTTAGAAGATATTAATCTATGACGGAACGCCTCGTCCAAGCCCGTTGAACCAGTAACGTGCCTGACCCGAGTCCGTCTCCCGTGAATGGGCCGAAGCCTCGCAAGGGATACCACACACTAGTCCGTGAAAACACAAAGGAACATACCATTCTATATATATATTTCACAAATTTACATAGCCATATTTCCACAGAACTGAAAGAAAGTGCAAGAGCCTGGGGCATACCACGGGGTACAACTGGAAGAAGTAAACAACTAACTACACTACACTGCTGGAGGTGCTGACCCTGCACCGCTACGACGCGGCTCCGAACAAGACGACGGCCAAGAAACGTCCTCCTCGCCTTCACCTGTGGGGGTAGGGGTGAGCCTCACTAGTCACTGGCTTAGTAGGAAACTCGCCCAACACCGAGCAAACCAAAAACATAGGTATGTAAGCAGTAAACTATACTAACAGTTTATAGAACAGCTAAGCAGGATATTAAAGCTGTAAATATACTCACCGTTTTTCGACTACGTAAAACAACTATATTAAATAAATGGCAAATCCAAACAGGTGTACGAGCTACAGTAGAGACCGCCACACACGAGCCACGTGAACTGGTTCGCGACACCAGTGACTGACTCGGACAAACTAACACAGGTCTACCTCTCAGGCTCGCAGCCACGAACGAAAGGTCCAGCTGACGCTCCACGTAAAAAGGTCAAGCAACTGTGGAGACCAACTAAACACCACCACCTGTGGACCACACGGTCGCAGGCCCATGCCTGGCACCTCTAAAGACCCTGGCCTGGGCCCTCTAGAGTGAGGCACTGGAAAGGACTAGCTGGGGACCAGTGTCGACTACTGGTGTCCGTGCCCAATTAAAAGCGCGCTACAAGTGACCAAAAGACAAGTACAACAGTCACTGTCCCACTGTCGTCTTTCCCTCAGCCGGACATACAACTCAAGCAAAGGAGTGAGGGTGTCCAGGTCAGACGACACAGACCTCGATGGTACAGCACGGGTACCGGGACAAAGCCCCGAGCTAACAACTTGGCTCATAGAGAACCTGGGGCACCCAACTGGAGAGGTAACCATGGTAGGCGTCGTACTACTTGCCACGTACACAAAACCACGTGCACGTCACACACAAACCACGTGAACTCTCACGTAAACCCCGTGCACTAATAGTCCACTACACGTGAATATCACGTAAACACATGAAGAACCAGCTAACTGTGTACCCAGTACGATAATCTCAGAAACCACATGCACTAGGTGCACCACAAATACCAATGCACCACTTGATATTGTTAAATATTCAATTATAACAACATTTAAATAAAAGCATGCTGACGGCAACATCGGCTTCCGTTGATGGGATGTAGACGGCAAGATCGCTGGTCGTCTATCTCCCAGCTGAAGAACCTGGCGTGAATCGATATTGACGCCAAGCTCCTCGGCTATCAGCTCTCACAGAAACCCTAGGCCGATTCCTCAGGTATTCTCGGCCCAAAATTAATGGAAAAAACACGAGGAAACACTTCCTCTAACATGCATGCATCTCAATCAAACCGAAACTACAAGTTTCACTTGTTAAACTGCTCAAACCACCCATTGTCCCCACATGGAGTACCTTTACCCAAAAGCATAATTAACATGCAAATTCATGCGTTCCAGATGCATTATCACAACAGAAGGAATTAAAAGGGATCGTTCCCTACCTCAAGACGCACTTAAACCTCCTAAATCCTCCCAATTCGCACCTAACCCTCTGCGAGCTTCTACGGAGATTACACCTTGCTCCGGAGTTTCCTTGCCCGATTCGACACCACCTCACGTTCCACGATCCTCCAACTAGCCTTTTGCAACCATTGGAAGCAGTAGGAAAACAAGGGCATGAAAATAGGGCGAGGGAGAAGGAGAACGGAGTGAGGGAACTGCCCTCGGGTAGACCTATATTCTGCAGGTCGCACAGGTTGGCGTCAACCCTATTGTCGTTTAAGGAACTGCCCCAATAAACGTCCACAAGGCCCGCCGTTAAGTTCTTAAAGTTGACGTCACCTTCAATGGACGCCAAACCAGTCAACGACCACACCTGGCCGTCAACCCCTAATCAACTGCAGCAGGTCCTATCTTTTTTCAGGACCAAACCTGCGCGCACCACACTTCCAAACCACATTGGCCTCATGATGGCCACCACAACCATTACACACATGATCCACAAGGATCCAAAAAACACACGACGTCACATAATCACTTAAAGCATGCTTGTTTACGCGAGATATTAAGTCCTACTGAGCATTATCGCTCACCCTTCGTTATTTGTTATTGTGTTTTTAGGTAAGTCGAATGATGACCTTACACACAACAACGGGATTGGACTGGAGTGATAAGCATCCTGGAGTCATAGCGATGGATTGTCCCCAGTACCCTAGAGTTAGTTTAGATAGTTGCTTAGTTTTCATTTCCAAATGTAATAAAGTAATTGAGCCCTATGTTTTGGCTCTGAATTAGTGGTTGTAATAGTTTAGATGAATTATCAATAAAATGATGAGTTTTATGGCAATTATTGTTCATTAGTTGCTCTGATATTTGCGAATGTATGCGCAATTTACATTACCATACTCGTTGTTCATGCTTTCCTGATTTATTCTGCTACTAAATTGGCGGGGCATGACAGTTGGTATCAGAGCCTAGGAGGTCCATATCAGGATATTTAAGTCTAGGATGTTCTAGGTGAACTGCCCTATCACGTGTCTATGTTAACCACCATACCTATGTGAGAATTGGGTAGAAACATGGTTATGATCTAAATACATTTATCTATATATATATATATATATGTATCAACTTGGTAATACTTTAGCACCCAAAGTCTAAAAAGAAATAAATAAAATGTTATTGCTCACAGGAGATTAGTGGAGATGGCTGGTGAGCATGCACAATTGCAGGACTTCCAAAGCACCATACAAGGGTTAACTCAAGCCCTTAACAACATGATTCAAGCAGGAGCAAGAAATGGGGCAGGAGATTTATACGGGAATTTCGAAAGAATGAATCCTCCTAGGTTTAATGGAACTCCGGATCCCGATGAAGCCGAAAATTGGGTGAAGATGATGGAACAGATCTTTAGAGTTATGCAATGTTCAGAACAGGAGAAAGTCCTTCTGGCAACCTTCCAATTGGACCGTGATGCTAGAGATTGGTGGGAAGCTGCCAGTCGACAACTAACAAACATCAACATAGAGTGGGATGAATTTTTAGAATTCTTCAACACCAAATATTTTTACGAAAGGATTCTTGAGAAGAAGGCAAATGAATTCTCCAATTTAAAACAACGAATGATGTCTGTAGCAGAATATGAAGCACAATTTGAAAGACTAGCACAATATGCACCACATTTGGTGAGTACGGAAAAGATGAAGGCAAAGAGATTCTTAGAAGGATTGAGACCTGTGTTCTGGGAAAAGTTAGCTCCGCTAGACCTTGTAGTATATTCAGACATGGTATTGAGAGCTCAAATAATAGAAGACACAATGGGACTTCATGAAAAGATCCATAAGAAGAAGGCGTTGAAAAGGGAACGTGATACCCATTCCAATGATAATAAAGGAAGAAATACGGTAGATAGTAAGAGAATGAAAAGGGAAGTGAAGCAGAAGGAATTCTGTAAATTTTGTAAAAAGCCAAGGCATCAAATGGATAACTGTTGGAAGAAATTGGGAAGATACTTGCGTTGTGGAAGTCAACACCACCGAGTCATCAATTGCCCGACAAAGAAGAACCAAACTCTACACCAAAGACGATTACAAGTTCTTGTTGATACGTCAAATGCCAATAAAGGTAGACAAGGTATCAGTACTAAACCCTTAGTTCAAGTTCATATTATTTTCTCGATAACAAAACCCTAAGTGGGGGAGATGATGGAATGAAATATTCCGAGTAAATTGGTAGTCGTATAATATCATATGAATTTGGGGACCAAATTCTATTTAAGTGGGGGAGGATGTAGTATCCCGAAAAATCTATTAATTAAAAATTATGGATAATTTAAAATTTATCAATTTATAAATTCAACCAGTTAAAAGGTACGCATTATTATTACATGCGCATAAACCCATATGAAAATTCCATAAAAATAATAGTTATACTTTAAATAATGTTCTCTAATGACTCATCATGAAATTTGGGCATAGAAAATCATTTAGACTTAGTTTAAGAATTTACGCAACTTATTATCGTAATTAAGGAATAAGTCGGAGAACCCATTATTTTATGAGCCAAAGTGGATTATAAATTAAAATAAACATGTGGGTAGACTTTAAAAAATATAGGATGATAGCCTATTATGATATTTGGACCAATGGACAATCTTGGCCCATGAATAAATTCTTTAATAAAAGGATAATTAAAAATCCAATAAGTAAAGTAAGAACGTGAGATGTACAATTTAGATCACACGAGTTATTGGGCCAAGAGTAAGAGCCTAAATGATGAATATTAGAAATATTAGCATGGTTAATATTTAATCAATTTAAAACTATGAAATTACTTGAATAAGTGTGATAAATAGATTTACATAAGGATAAAGGGTGAATAATTGGAATTAAATCTATACCCATTAAGTCAAATTAGTAATGTGTTTTATTAATGGACCTAACATGGATTGTTGGGCCCAAATAAGAAGAACCCATCATGAGAAGGAGTTAATTAAGTGAAATTCGGATTAAATATAGTAATAATTAGAAAAAGGATTAGATAAATACTAAATGACATATATAATCTCTAAAAAGAGTTCTGGACTTATCCTAACTTATTACCTATGAAATTGGATCTCTCCCCAAGCCAATTAGTGGATAAATGATAGAATATGGGGAGATAAATGTGGAAATTCGGAGTTAATTAATAAATAAATTAAATAAGGGTAAGATAAATACTAAAAAGGGTTACAAATGTCCTAAAAAGAGTCCTAACCTTACCCAAATCCATTACCTATGAAATTGGACCTCTCCCTATCATATTAGGTGGATAAATGCAAGAGAATAGGGAGATAAATGTAAAAATTTGAAGTTTGAAGAGAAGGGAAGAGTTTTAAGTCATTAGGACTCTTAAGCAACCTAATAGACCTCTAATTAGTATCTACCAAGCCCCATTTTCGTTCCTGGAACTCTGGAGAATGGAGGAGGAGGCTGAGGATGAGAAGAGCAAGGAAGAGGGAGGCTTGGAGCAAGAAAACTTGGAAATTTCGTCAACCCAAACCCTAGCTTTTCATTCTTGCAACAAAGGTAGGCAATCACTCAAGCTAAAATCGTGAACCAATTACCCTAGGCAGATTCCATGATTATCTTCAAAATCCCTTTAGTCTGGTTGTATTTCGCTCATCCATTTGGGCGAATTTAATTCGTGAATCCTGCTATAACCATGAACCGAAATCTCATGTTTTCTCTAATTCCCCACATGTACTTGCTCTCATGCCATGATAAAATTCTCATACATACTGCATCTTCTTAGATTTCAAACAGCCCTGGTCTTGATCTATTTCGATCTCCCATTAGGAAGAATTAATACTTTGAATCTCTGTCCAAACCATGCACCCGACCCTTCATGTTTGCTTGTGAACTCCGTGCATACTTGATCCACACCATGAGAACATTTCATAAATACTACATCTTGTTAGCTTTCAAACGCATCTAGTTTCAGAATTTTTCATCATGTATTCATCTCTAATTAATTTGTTGAACCCTGACTACACCTGTTTAGGTCATCAGAATGTAACCTGTTCAAATCATGCCTAAATCCTGTCTAATTTCAAATTAATCGTGCATTCTGATAGATCTATGTGTCTACTTTTATTTGAAACTAGATTCGTGATTTTTGTGTCATCATACGATTTTATATTGAATTTACAAGTAACCTATATCAAATAGGAAATGCCCTGGAAAAAGGAAAAAGGGCCGGACTCTCCTGATATCGCGACGGCGCGACCCGCCGCGATATCAGTCGGTCGCGCCCCGCTGGCACGTCGCGTTAAGAACGCGGCGGCCTATCCCGTCGCATTTCCACCCCTGAACTGGGCCTGGGGCGGTTCGCTTGTTGCGCCCAGCCACCTTGTCGCGACCTGGAGTCACGACGGGTACCCCCGTCGCGTTAACAGAAAAACAGCAAGAACCCAAAATTACTTATATACCCTTGCTCTACTTGCTAATTAGCCATTGTTTAGCCTTAACTAAACATTGTTATTTATAATTTGATCTAAATAAAAATTAATGTGGAATAAATTGCATGAATCAAATTAATTTAAAAACTTTATGCACAATCCATCATACTCTTTTGATTTCATACACTTGCACACACTTAACCATCATGTTGCCATTAAACCTTAGTAAATTACTCAATAATGTATCTAGTAATTAAGTGAAACTAATAACCTAATTTCTCTATTTTTTAAATGACACATGTGTTCGTTTTATTCGCGTGATTTGTATACCGTTATCGCGTCCCTCTGCCTTCGAGCACTCGAGGCAAGACGAACAACATTTCGTTACACACTTTCTCTTGACTTGGACCACCTCTCCATCAGGAATACTCTCGATTGGACCAAGGACTCCTTGTCAAGGCCTCCGTAAGTCTTCTTGGCTTTGGCGCACGTCCTAAGCCAACGAGCTGGTTGTACCCTTTAAATCCCGTTACACTCTTAGGGATCAGTACGATCCAAACGGCCTTAGTGAGATCTCTCTTATCTTGTGATCATGCCGGACCACCTGGCTCGTGTACACAACACGGCTAGTGGGGCGAGTGTGACTTCTACCAGACTGCCGGTACCCGACCTGGTGCTGTGCAACCGTTATTGTCGTGGTTTATCGTTGTTTTACGTTTATACCCCTATCTCATCTACTACCCTTGTACTCTTATCTATTCACGTTCACTCTACTATCTCATCTATTCATCTAGTACTCTCTTGAGACTCTTGAGCTGTTGTGGCTCCCATTACTTGTACGATACATGACTATCTAGCGCCATAATATGGGTCCGGTGACCCTACTGACTTGAATGCCTACTGTGCAGGAAACGGAGAGTGTCCGAGGGGCTCCAATCTAGTCCTGGGGGCAGAGAGCCACCCGAAAATACCTGCAGGGGCTATTGACGTTGTTCTGCATTGCACCGGTTCTGATTGACTATACTAACTTGGCTAGACATCTAATTGTTTGACTATTAGTCTGAGGAGTTCAGACGTACTGTACTATCGTGAAACGGCTACTGTCCCAAAGTGACTATTGTCGTACTTGACTAGTGCACCATGGTGCAACCACACATGTTATCTCTTTACATGATATCTCTTTACATGCAATCTCGTTACACACTATCTTGATATACAAGCTATCTCGTTACACGCCACATTGACACAAGCTATCCTATTACATGTCATTTTGATACACGCTATCTTGTTATACACTATCTTGTTACACGCTATCTCGTTATGTTGTCATCCTAATTTTGCAATACTCTTGAGCAATGTATTATCGTTCACTTGTTATCTTGTACTAATACTCTCTTGACTATACATGATCGTTCTGTCTAGTTAACCTGCGTTACAAGATATTAATCACTTAAAGCATGCTTGTTTACACGAGATATTAAGTCCTACTGAGCATTATCGCTCACCCTTCGTTATTTGTTATTATGTTTTTAGGTAAGTCGAATGATGACCTTACAGACAACAACGGGATTGGACTTGAGTGATGAGCGTCCTGGAGTCATAGTGATGGATTGTCCCCAGTACCCTAGAGTTAGGTTAGATAGTTGCTTAGTTTTCATTTCCAAATGTAATAAAGTCATTGAGCCCTATGTTTTGGCTCTGAATTAGTGGTTGTAATAGTTTAGATGAATTATCAATAAAATGATGAGTTTTATGGCAATTATTGTTCATTACTTGCTCTGATATTTGCGAATGTATGCGCAATTTACATTACCATACTCATTGTTCATGCCTTCCCGATTTATTCCGCTGCTAAATTGGTGGGGCATGACAGCAAGGACACCTTGTCGGTAGACTTATAGGTTTTGACCTTAATTATAGATCTCTAGCCATGAGGTCTTAATCAGTTAAGTGTTCGGATCTAGCGGAATACCTTCGAAGGTGATTGTGTGGTCAACATGGGATCGCTCGCCTCGATAATAAGAGAGTGAATGCTCTAGGAAAGATGCCTGAGAGTCCCTGGCTAGGGCAAGACTACTTATCAGAAAAGGAGTTTTCTGATATTGTTATGCGGCATCTAAACCAAGTGAGTGAACATTAGGTTTGACAGTTGACCATACCCTAAGTGCACTCGAGAGCATTGTCCGAGTGAAGGATTATAGTCACGTGGTATCTATTGACGCAAAAAGGTTTTGTGAATGGGTTGCTGAACCCCAACGCTTTCCAGGATTAAGTGGTGTTACTTGGCACCCAACTTGATTGGAAGCCCGGTCAATTATCGTGAGACGATAATCGATTGTGTAATTAATTAATATGAGTTATTAATTAATTATAGTAAGTTAATAATGAGTTATTGGACTTAATGGGCTGAAAACTGGACTAGCACTTGGGCCTAGAGGGTCACACACAATAGAGTTCCGAGCAGACTGGGCAGGATGGTCGTTATAGACAATAACTGGGTTTTTGTGAATAACTACAATGTCTATAAATATATGTGGAGAGTCAAACCCTGGGCCAAGCTCTAGGTCTTCTCTCTGGCCACCTCCTCCTCTCTCTCCTAGGGTGCCCCCACCTCTTCTCTCTCCTGGCACATGGTGGAGCTGAGATCTGGGAGACACGTGGAGACCGAGGAGATCTCGTCTGCATCTGG
This sequence comes from Colocasia esculenta, assembly GCA_014218235.1. Taxonomy (NCBI): domain Eukaryota; kingdom Viridiplantae; phylum Streptophyta; class Magnoliopsida; order Alismatales; family Araceae; genus Colocasia; species Colocasia esculenta. Next base: position 95,767,803 of record CM024761.1, on the reverse strand, counting down.
AGTTCGTGTGGATATGTCTAGAGGCCGGACACCTGAACGGCTTGAAGCACCAGCTCCTCCAGTGCTACCTCCTCCCCGGGTTTGGGAGTTTCGCAACCCCGCAAAGGTAAAGATTGGATCTTCCTACGCGCGGGTTTTACTTTTTTTGTTTGATTCCGACCACCGGCAACGATATCAAATGAAGGGAATCGCGTTTCCGCTGTGCTCTGAATGATTCCTTAAAAAATCTATGTAATTCCTTCCAATGGCTGACTCTTTGAGGTGTTGAATGGAAAAAAAGCATATGTTGTCCACATCTCATAATGGAAATGTTCCTGCCATAAGTGGCAACTTCTCAAATCTCATGTGAACATGCATATGAAGCTATAGCGTGTAGTCATAAACCTTTCTATGATCATGTGCCTCCATTCTATACAACGAACACTTATAGGGTGTCCTATGCCGTAACATTTAACACCATAAATAACAACGATATGCCATGTATGAACATCAGCGAGATTCAAGTGAAGCCGCCGATTACGATGAGATTGTCCGGACCGCTGAGGAAGAAACAAATACCATCAAGAGGCAAAGCTAAACACATCTACATTTGCTCAAGATGCAAGCAAGAAGGCCATAACAGGAGGACCTATAGGAACACAATGCTATCGGAAGACATTTAAAGATGTTTGTATTCTCTCTTATAGTATTCCCTCACTTTTTGTAAGATAGTTTTATTGGTCAACATCCTGTTGTAAAGGAGCAAAAATATAATTTTGTAAATGCAATACATGAGCAGGCATGTACATACTTCTGTACTTCTCACTATATTTCTGCAACACTTACATAGTTAGTAGAGTTTACAATGTTGCTGCATAACTGTGTAGTCTATTGTAATTATACATGTACACTATAAGTAAATGTTCATGTGAACAATAATGATTGAAATTTGACAGTAAAAAAAGTCCCCCACTTATGAACCTATCTCCACAGCAAAAGAGCAAGGATGCACCTATGTGAAATCTAGCTCTTACTACTCCTATGCTTAGCTACGACACTCTTTATGGTTTGCAAACTCCATAGCCGCTCTGCTTTTTGTCAAAGGCAAGTGTTTAGAGACTTACCTAGTAAATAAGTAATTCCAAATTTAAGGCGTTAAAAGTTATGTAGTGACATTCTTACGCAGTTAAACTTTTAACTATGTAAGTACTTCATACCCTACTATAAAGTTACAAATATAAGTACTAATGGACTTACATAGAAAAAATATAGGCAATTACATACTTATACAGTTACACAGTTAACTATGTTACAACTTCATAACGTGTCACACAATTACAAATACAAGTACTTACGAACTTACATAGAGAAAAGTAGGCAATTACATACTTATGCAATTACACAGTTAACTATGTTACTACTTCACAACCTGTTACACATTTACAAATACAAGTATGTACAGGCTTACATAGAAAAAAAGTAGGTAATTACAAACTTACGTATTTACACATTAATTGTGTTAGTACTTCATAATATGTTACGCAGTTATAGATATAAGTAGTTACAGACTTATGTAGAAAAAAAGTAGATAATTACATACTAACATAGTTACAATTGACTAGTTCCTACTTCATAACCTGTTACACAATTACAGATACAAGTACTTATAGACATAACGTAGAAAAAAAGTAGGCAATTACATACTTATGCAGTTACACAGTTAACTGTATTACTACTTCATAACCTATTACACAGTTACAAATATAAGTACTTACAAACTAACGTAGAAAAAAAGTAAGCAATTATATACTTACTCAGTTACACAGTTAATTCTGTACTAATTCATAACCTGTTACACATTGCAGATACAAGTACTTACAGACTTATGTAGAAAAAAAGTAGGTAATTACATACTTAAGCAGTTACATAGTAATTGTGTTAGTACTTCATAATCTGTTACACAGTTACAGATATAAGTACGTACAGACTTATTAGAAAAAAAGTAGGCATTACATACTTATCGCAGTCACCTGTTAACTGTGTTACTACTTCATAACCTGTTACACAATTACAGATGCAAGCACTTATAGACTTATGTAGAGAAAAAGTAGGAAATTACATACTTACGTAGTTACACAGTTAACTATGTAACTACTTCATAACTTGTTACATAGTTACAGATACAAGAACTTATAGAGTACGTAGAAAACAGTAGGTAATTACTACTTACGCAGTTATATAGTTAACTGTGTTACTACTTCATAACCTATTACATGGTTACCAATACAAGTTTTATATACTTACGTTAAAACAAATAGGAAGGGACTACTTACGTAATTACATAGTTAATTTATAACTACTTCATCCTTGTTACACATTACAGATATAAGTACTACAGAACGTACGTAAAAAAAAAAAAATCGGTATTTACATATTTACGCATTCACAATTAGTTGTGTAACTAATTTATAAGTTGTTACACATTTATGAAAAGAAGTAATTACACAACTAGGTTGAAAAAAAAGTAGATAACTACATACTCACGCAGTTACACATTTAACTGTGTTGTACTTCATATCTTGCTACAAAAGTTAAGAAATAAGTACTTACTACATAGTGTTGAACCACTCTTATACTTTGTCCTTTTATTTTGGTGATAGAAAAACTCATGATTAACTTAAATATCATTAATATCTATAATATAATATATTATATTATGGCACTTTCGCTTCATGATTTATACTGGAAAGATCAATTGATTGTTGTTCAATGCATATCGATTAGTGACTAAGAGCACATCGATTACTGTTTTACACTTCATATAGATTGCACTTCACGAACCGATGTTTAAGTCACGCATCGATTCCCTTTACACATCGACTGTCGTTAGACATTAATTCCCGTTAAACATCAATTACCTTAAAACATCGATTGCCTCTTAAACAACAATTTCCTTCAAACATCGATTGCCTCTAAAACATCGATTATCTTTAAAACATTGATTGCCTTTACAGATAGATTGCCTTGAAGGATCGATTGTCTTTGTGGATCGATTGCCATTAAACATCGATTGCTTTTGTTCACATCGATTACCTTTGCAGATCGATTTCCTTGTAAAACATTGATTGCTCTTGAACACATAGATTTCCTTTCAGCACATCGACTGCATATAAATTATCTTTCTCATATCGATTGCTATTATAACTTACACCGATTGGCTTTCAAATTCTTCAAAATGTCTTTGGGGCCTAATGTAGTTTCAATTGTAGTTCATATGCTTATCTTATTATTCCTATGACAGATAAGAAGCTTTTACAATAGGGTGTCAGTAGGAAACATGGATAGAAGGAAAAAAGAGTCAACATCTAGACTTGCTATCTCTGCCCTTAGAAGTGCGCACCAGCTGGAACATCTTCCTCCATTCCAAGTAGCCAATAGGCATAGGAAAGAAACCATTAGACTCAAGTGAAGGAGAGCAGAAGAAGAAGAGGACAAGAAACTCTAACAACCATCTGTCAATGAGACTCTTCACTGATCCATATAAGGAAGAAGCAAAAGCTAAAGAAGAAGATAACGGAAAACCCAAAGATCTTTCAAGCAGTGTACATCCAGTGAGCATTCAACTCCATACATACTTGAAATTAGAGAGGAAGAGCTCGAGTCTATTCAGGTAGAAGCATTCAAGCCTTTCTCTCTTCCTCATTCTCTCTTTGTGCGTCTTTGTGTATTTGTGAGAGAGTTAGGGGCTAGCCTAAGAAGAGTCTTTTACTATAAACTCTTTCCTTCTTAGTCTTTGTCTTAGTTCAAGCATTTCATTATTTATCTTGAGCTTGATCTAGGGGCTTCAAGTCCGAGCTTCTATGGTCAGAAGTGTTCCTCTTTGGTTGGAAGAGAAGGCCTGTTGTGTAAGTGTTCCCCTTGTGTTAAGGGAATAACTGCACTAGGGTTTGTACTAGAAGGTTAGCTTCTTGACGTGTAAAAAAAGTGGGTTGCCTTCTTACCAAGAAAGAGAAGAAGAGCAGCTTTTGTTAGGTGGTTTGACCAACTAGAGGTTTGTACCAGTGAGTTACTTTTGAACTTGAAAAAGAACCCTGATTGAGGTGAAATAGTGAGCTGCCTTCTTGGCTCGGAAAGAGAAGAAGACTCAGTAGGGGTTGGGTGTTGTATGCCCTTGAGGAAAACTATACCCTTGGTTAGCGAAATGCCAAGATTTTACATGGGGACTGGACATAGGACTTCAATGTGGGAAGGGCCAAACTAGGATAAATGTTTGTGTCTTATGTGTGTTTGCTTCTGCCATTTAATTTTCTTTGCACATGCTTATTTAGACTAACCAAATTTTAAAGTGGTGTATGTGTTTTTAGTTATTTAGATTTCCTATTCACCCCCCTTTTTCTGTTGACCAGGTTGATAAGGCAGCAAGACTAACCTAGAGGGAGATGAATAGATAATTTGAAAAGCTAAAACAAAAATCACCACTTGAAAATATTTGTTTAGTATAACTAAACGTGTGCAATAGAAATTAAAGGCGTGGAAGCAAGCACACACGAGACACAAAGATTTATCTTGGTTCGGTCCTTCCAAATGGAAGTCCTACGTCTAGCCCCAAGCAAATACTTGAGATTTCACTAACCACCAAGTAACATTGGTCTTCCCTTAAACAAGGGGCATACAAGCCCAGCACCTCAACTAGTTTTCTTCTATTTCTAGGTAAGAAGGCAATCCACCCAGTGCGGTTCTTCCCTTAACACAAGGGGGAACGCTTGCACAACAAGCCTTCTCTTCCAACCGAAGAGGAACACTTCTGAACATACAAGCTAGGTCCTAAAGCCCCTAGATCAAGCTCAAGATAAACAATGAAATGCTTGATCTAAGACTGGGCCTAACAAGGAAAGAGTTTACAAGACAAGACTCTCCTTAGGCTAAATCCCCAGCTCTCTCTCTCTCTCTCTCTCTCTCTCTCTTAAATACACAAAGACACAAAAAGAGAGAACGAGGAAGAAGGAAGACAGCTTGAATGCTTCAGCTTGAAAGGGCTCGAGCTCTTCCATTCTTGCTTTGACTGTGTATGGAGTTGGATGCTCACTGGATGTACACTCCTTGAATGACCTTCAGGTTTTTCTCTATTTTTTTTGTCTCTACTCTTCATTTTCAATTCTTCATCCTTTTATGGAGTAGCTTGAACAGATCTGTTGAAGACTAGCCGTTGGAACTTTTGAATCCATTGAGTTTTTTGGCTCTCTTCTTCTTTTGCTCTCCTTCTGTTGAGTCTAACAAATGCCTTCTTGAGTCTACTGGCTATTTGGAATGGAGGAAGATGTTCTAGCTGGTGTGCACTTCCAAAGATGCTAGTAGCAGGTCCAAGATGTTGACTATGAGTAGAAGTAGACCTGCAGATATTAAATGCAAAGTAGATGATCAAACTCGTGAAGTATTTTGTTAGGTGGCTTATATGTCTTTTTGCCTTCCGTCTGTATTTTTGCAGATAGCTAGAAATGGAATGTAGGTGCTTTTTGTTTCGTTGCAGGAAGGAAGAGATCCTATGAGATCAAAAAGATCTTCAATCAGAGAAATATTAAGTTAAGCATATGATGTGCATTTGAATTTTCATTGGGTTTCAAAGACATTTTGAAACATTTGAAATGTAGAGGCAATCAATGTTTATTTAAAGCAATTGATATTTCAGAAAGGCAATCGGTGTGAAACAACTGTAATCACTGCATGAAGGCAATCGATGTCTTAAGGCAATTGATGTGACACTAGTCAGTAATAGATGTGAATGAAGAGTAATCAATGTTCTTAAGAAGTAATAGATGTTTAATGGCAATCGATCCATAAATGCAATTGATATCTAAAGGCAATCGATGTTTAAAGGTAATCAATGTTTCAGACAATCGATGTGTAAGTAAAGAGCAATCAATGTTTAAGTGAAGAGTAATCAATGTTTAAGTGAAGAGGAATCGATGTCCTAAGGCAATCGATGTTTAAGTAAAAAAGCAATTGATGTTTAAATGAAGCAATCAATGTTCTGAAGGCAATCGATGTTCTATTGTAATCGATGTTTAAATGAAGTAATCAATGCTTAAATGAAGCAATCGATGTTTGATTTATAATAGTAATCAATGTTTAAGTGAGGCAATCGATAGGTTCAAGGGCAATCGATGTATAACTTCGACCCGTGACTTCATTTGATGAAGAAATTTCGACTGGAATCAAAATACAATGTAATCGGTTGAAGTGAAACTTTGAATATGATGAAGTGTAACTTCGGATGAACAAAATTTAACATTGTCAGTCAAAGCTGAAACACGCAGTCAGTCAAAATGAACTTCGTATATAGCTTCAGATATGATGAAATTAGCATCACATATGATGAAGTAGGACTTCGATTGATCACGACCAAAAGCATGCATGACGAAGTGCCAGCTTCGGATATGACAAAGTAAGCTTCGACTGAACATGATAAAAATATGCATGACAAAGTGAACCTTCGAATAAAACATGTTATTTCTTATGCATAAGTAATCCTTAAAAATGATAAAATAATATTCATGATATTTAAGATTATCACGAGGTTTTGTTGTCACCAAAATAAAATGATAAAATATAGGAGTGGTTCAACATCTTCTAGGTTAGTCTTGCTAGCATATCAAGTGGGCCAACAAGTGGTATCAGAGTATGATCTCTAAAAATCAAGAAGATCTAACAATCTTAGAGCAAAAATCAAATGGCAACTTAAGGTTTTGCAGAAGGCTAATCCTCCTCTATTTGATGGAGATGACTACCCTTACTGGAAGACAAGGATGGAATTCTTCCAACAAAGCTACGACTTCCAACTTTTGAGCATCATAGAAGATGGTAACCTCCAAATATCTAATCCTAAGGAAGATTGGACAGTTGAAGATAAGAAGAAGATATCTTTGAACAACAAGGGCAATGTCACGCCCCGATGCAGAATATCGGAACGTGAGGCAGTTGCAAGTAAACGGGTATAGAGCGAGTACTAGACATCAAACAATTGTACTAGAATAAATATTAAAGCGAATGCATCTCATTAATAATTCTTCAAATGTCTGGTTACAACCACTAATATCAGAGCCATTCTATACACCCAATTATATTGAATAAAGCAAAAGACTAAACTTCAACTCTAATATAATACTAAGACGTTAGGGTACTCTTGACTTCACTCTTGGTCATTCCCGTCCTCTTGAGTGTAAGCATCTTCCTCGGTCTCACTTGAGAACACATAACCAATAACGCAGGGTGAGCGATAACGCCCTGTAGGACTTAAATCTCAAGATCAAGAAGGCTTTAGATGATTAATGTATTAAAAAGGTAGAACAACTAATGATAGAGGAAGAGTCAAGCAATGTAAGAGATAGCACGATAGCATGCGAGTGAAATAGCACAAGTTTCCAAATATAGCACAAGCGTCAAGTATAGCACAAATAGCAAGATGGCCATAGCACAAATAGCATAAAGTATAGCAATAGCCCAACAAGTACAGTATAGCACTTTTGATTGTCATTTAGATAGTCGAGATAGATAGCACTCGAGTGTAATGCCAAACACTCTAGTCATTTAACTCCCGCGGGCAAATAGCACTTTTGGGTGCACATCCCACGACCAGACCGAGCCCTTTGTATATTTCCAAGAATTGGTTATATTGTTTATCTGTAGACAATCAGTCAATGGCCAATAGAGAGTACCAAGAAATAGATGAGAGTACGAGATGAATAGACGAGATAATGGAGAGAGTGTGAATAGATAAGCGAGTAGAGTAATATATGAGAACTAAGGGTCAATGCACATGAAACGTCGAGTAATGGCAATAGTAACAGTTGCACAACACGCGCGATTGGTGTTGGCAGTCAGGTGGAATTCACTACCTTCCACTGGCCCTATTATGCACAGGTCCAGAGGTCTGGCATGATTCAAGATAAGAGCGAGAGCAATCTAAAGCCATTTGGATCTTAATGATCCCTAAAGGTATCATAGGTGTTAGGGTACAACCAGCTCGTCGACCATGTGGGAATCCATGGACAGAGGAGTCTTACGGAGACCTTGAACAAGGATTCACTAGTCCAGCAGAAGGAATATCTGACGGAGAGTTCGTCCAAGTCAAGAGAAGGTGTATATATATAGAAACAAGTGCCCGACGTTCTAGAGGAATTCTAGAACAGTGGAGCGTCGATAACGGTATTCCCAAAACATCGCGAGAAACGAAGACAAGTCCATTTAAAAAGAGGGCAATTAAATATATAATTGAAATGTATTACCAGATGTATTATGAGACGTTTTCATGCCAAGTCAAGTCATTATTGGGTGGTTCAAGTGTGTGCATGTGTAAAAGAAATCATAGATAGAAGGATGTCATGTGCATGTATTTTAAATCATTCCATATACATTTATTTTATAACAGGTGTATTTACTGCGTGTATGACTGTTAACAAGGGATATAAACACTGTAGAAAGTTAGAGCATAACAAAGCATGGGTTTTCATGTAAAAACCCCAGATCGCGACGTATCCCTGTAAGGGTCGCGACAGGGTCTGATCAGAATCCGATAGGGTCATGCAAGGAATGCGACGGGTCGGTCAGAGCAAGCTGCCAAAATGCGACGCCATCGCCTGTCGCGTTCAAAACGTGACGGGTGGCTCTGTTGCGATCAGCCCTGAGAATGCGACCTATCGGGCCGTCGCATTCTCAGGTCCTGCATTTGAGTCCGAGCGGGAAAAGGACAGGCCTTGGATTGCGGTCCAAACCTTCCTTGTTTTGACATAGGGTTGTTAAAACATTCATAACTAATTGCACAGGCGATGAAAATTCATGAAACCAGTTCTAAACGGATCTAGACATGCAAGAGTACTTCCAATAAATATGAATTTGAAAGCGGAACATGATCTTGGCAAGCTTCAACCAAGTTTACTCACGAAGAACATGGCACAGTGTACAGTAGAGATAAAAGAATTAATTTACAAAGTAGGATGGATGAAAATTAGGGCTTTCAGGGGCAAACAATGCCCAACATCCATTAGTATCTCCAGTTAAATTTGCATGGCATGGGGACGAGTATACATGGAGATATAAATTAAACATGATGGTTCGGGGTCATGGTGATTATAGAACATCAAAAATCAAGGATAAAAGATTGGCTTAATGGAAAAATATGAAACAAGAGGGGTTTTGTTCCTGATGGATGGAACAACCTACAGACGAAATTAATTAGGTTTTGCTCGTGAGAATGTCTACCTTTGACTCGTTTGATCTTCTAGGGTTTAGAACTCGAGGAATGAGGGTTGAAGCTTGAGCAATCCTCTTCTCCACGAGTTTCTCCTCTTCTTGGCCTTCTCTCCTCGACTAGCAAGCCACAGCAACGAGTTAGGGCCGGCCATGGAGAGATTAGGGAGTATTTAAGCTCCCTTGGTTTCCCTTTCCTAACATGACTCAAATTACCCTTTAATTATGAGATTTCCTAATTCCTCTCACCCTTCCAAGCTTGCCAACTCCTAGTTGGGTTAGGTTGGGATGCAATTTCGTGCCCAACCAATTTGGGTAGTGTTAGGAATCCAAATCCAACACAAATAGCTATTTTAATAATTTATTAGCCCCTTTTCTTTTTAGGAAATAATATAGCTATGACTTTAGGGTATCTTCCTATTATTCTTCTTTTAAAAATTGCTATTTTGGCCCAATAATTTCTTGAGAGTCCATTTACCAAAGCCCATTACTTCTTTTCGTTTTAATGGGTTCTATTTAATTCTTTTTCCTTTGATTCATTTTCGATTGTTTTACATATATTTATTTATTTATTTATTTATTTTTTTATTTTTTTGAAAAAATTCAGGTTGCTACATCCCCCCCTCTTAAAAGAATTTGGTCTTAAATTCATATGATCATAATGGAGAGAATGTCTTACCGAAAAGATCGGGGTAGTTTCGTATGATGATTCCTTCCGGTTCCCATGTGGCTTCTTCCACTCCATGATTATTCCATAGGACTTTAACCACATGGATGGGACGGTTCCTGAGTTGCTGCACCTTCCGTTCCAGTATCTTGACTGGCTTCTCTTCATATGTCATATCCTTGTTCAGCACCAACTTCTCATGGCGAATGATATGCGTAGGATTATATACATATTTCCTAAGCATGGAGACATGGAACACATTGTGTACGCATGCCAAGTTTGGTGGCAATGCCAGACAGTATGCAACCTCACTGACCCTTTCGAGCACTTCAAAAGGACCGATGAATCTAGGACTGAGCTTCCCTTTTACACCAAATCTTTGGATACCACGGATAGGTGATACCTTTAAGAGTACATAGTCACCTACCTGAAATTCCAGATCTCTCCTTCTCTTGTTAGCATAGCTCTTCTGTCTAGACTGAGCAATCTTGAGCCGATCACGAATCACTTGTATGTCCCTTGTTGTATTTTGCACCATGTTTGGGCCTAGCCATTGTTGTTCTCCAACCTCATTCCAGCATGCAGGAGATCTATAGTTTCTACCATATAGTGCTTCGAACGGTGCCATCGTAATACTCGCCTGGTAACTGTTGTTATAGGCGAACTCTATTAGAGATAGGTGCTCATTCCAATAACCTTGGAAATCTATAGTGCATGCTCTCAACATGTCTTCAACAATTTGGTTGGTTCTCTCAGTCTGCCCATAAGTTTTTGGGTGAAAGGCGATACTAAAGTTGAGCTTAGTACCAAGGGCAACTTGCAATCCCTTCCAGAAGTGAGAGGTGAATCTCGGATCTCGATCCGAGATAATAGATGATGGGACTCCATGCAGTCTTACGATCTTCTTGACATATAGAGCAGCTAGTACCTCCACCGACCACTTACTCTTTATAGGTAGGAAGTGAGCAGATTTGGTTAATCGGTGGACAATAACCCATATGGCGTCGAGTCCACCATGCATCTTGGGTAAACCCATGATGAAGTCCATGCTAATGCTTTCCCATTTCCACTCCGGGATATTTAATGGTCTAAGCACGCCAGCAGGGCGCATGTGTCCCGCCTTTACCTGTTGACAAGTAAGACAATGAGCGGCATGTTCAACTACCTCTCTCTTCGTGTTCGGCCACCAAAACGTTCTTTGCATGTCTTGATACATTTTGGTACCTCTAGGATGAATAGTATACTTTGTCTTGTGAGCTTCATCCATTAGCTTCCTCTTCAGTTCTTTAATTTTGGGTACACATGTCCTTCCTTGGAATACTAGCCTTCCATCCTCAGTCATAGCAAAGTCCGGCCTTTCGGCTAGGGTTTCCTTGATGCGAACCAAAAATGGATCACTGTCTTGTTGAGCTTTGATCTCTCCTAGCATGTCAAATTGAATCTTGATATTGGCAACCAAGACTCGATCATCCTTATGTTCAATATCCAAGTCTAGCCTTGCGAATTGTTCTAGTAGTTGCATCTCGCCAAGAACTAGACTCGATACAGATGCCATTGGCTTTCTACTAAGAGCATCAGCCACGGCGTTTCTCTTACCTAGATGGTATTGGATGTTGAAGTCGAAATCCTTTAGGTATTTTAGCCATCTTCTCTATCTCATGTTGAGTTCCTTCTGGGAGAATAAATACTTCAAGCTCTTGTTGTCTGAGTAGATAGTGAATTGCTCTCCATACAAATAATGTCTCCATATTTTTAAGGCGAAGACCACGACAGCCAACTCTAAATCATGCACAGGATAGTTGACCTCATGCGTCTTCAGTTTTCTTGAAGAATAGACAATGACCTTCTCCTTTTGCATCAATACATAACCTAGCCAAATTCCTGAGGCATCAGTATAGACAGAGACACCTTCTCCTCTATTGAAGAGCGAGAATAGGTGCTGAGGTAAGACAAAATTTTAGAGTCTAAAAACTTTCTCACCTCTTGCTCCAGGAGTAGGGATTCTCCTTTCGTGTCAGACGCGTGAGAGGAACAACAATCTTTGAGAAGTCCTTTATGAACCACCTGTAGTAGCCAGCCAGTCCTAAAAAGCTTCTAATCTCTGTGACATTGGTTGGTCTCTCCCAATTGAGTACAGCTACGACTTTGGAGGGATCAACGGAAATGCCATCCTTTAACATGACATGGCCCAAGAAGGATACTTCTTTGAGCCAGAATTCACACTTGCTTAGCTTTGTGTATAGTTTTTTTCTCGCAAGACTTGCAGTGCGATACTTAGATGTTCTTCATGTTCTTCTTTGGTCTTTGAATATATAAGGATATCATCGATGAAGACGACCACAAACTTGTCATGGCATGGCCGATATATGTTGTTCATGAGTTGCATAAAGGCTGCAGGAGCATTGGTTAGACCAAAAGGCATAACAATGAATTCATAGTGTCCATACCTGCTCCTAAAAGCCGTTTTGAAGATATCGTCATCTTTGATCCTCATTTGGTGATAGCCAGATCGAAGGTCGATCTTGGAGAAATATTGAGCTCCAGATATTTGGTCGAACAGTTCATCGTCTCATCGATCCATCCTTCTTTTTGATGGTTAGTTGATTGAATTGACGATAGTCAATGCATTGTCTCATCGATCCATCCTTCTTCTTAACGAACAGTACAGGTGCTCCCCATGGGGAAGTACTTGGCCTGATGAACCCCTTCTCTAATAGCTCCATCAGTTGTGCTTTCAATTCCTTTAGCTCGGCAAGTGACATCCGGTATGGGTTACGCGATACCGGGGCAGCTCCAGGGATCAACTCTATAGCAAAGTTGACATCACGTTCTAGGGGAATCCCTGGCAGATCTTCGGGGAACACATCTGGAAATCCTAGACTATATGTATGTCTTATATTTCAGATCCCTTCCTATCAACTACTACGGCCGAAGGAAATCAATGCGACCTTTCCTTATCATATTCTGGGTCTTTATGGTAGAGACTAGAGACATCGTCTCTTATGTCTAAACCCAGAGAATGACAACTTAGGGAAATCACCAAAAGTAACTTTCCCTTTCTTACAATCGACACTTGCACCATAAGTGGACAACCAGTTGGCTCCCAAAATGACATCATAGCCTTCCATGGGCATACACACCAGGTCAGCCTTTAGGTTATGCTCTCCGATCGTTACATCGGCAGATGGAAAGTATTTGTTTACTTTCTCCTTCTCTCCTAGTGGTGTTGTGAATGAAAATTCACATCCCATGGATATAGGTTTAGCATTCAGAGTATCAGCAAAGTTTTGAGATATGAATGAATGAGTTGCTCCAGTATCGAATAAAACAAATGCTGATAAGGAGAAAACTTGTAAGGTACCTTCTACCATGCCACCTTCCTCAGTGGGCTCTTCATTATGTAGGGCTTGCAGTCTGCCCTGTTTCTTGGGCACATGGGGGCGCCTTTCATTTTCCTTCAGTAGTGGGCACTCAGAGATGCGGTGCTCACGGCTTCCACAGCGCAGACATGGGCCGACTTCCCTCCAGCATTCGTCAGTGGTGTGACCAGGCTTGTCACAGTGCTTGCAATTGCTTTTCGCTGGAGTGTTGGGAACAGGGATCTTGGGTTTCCTTTCTTGGCTGGGTCCTTCCGTGATGCTGAAAGGACGCTTATTACCATTAGTTGGCTTAACAGATGGTGGACCAGATGTCATCTCCTTCTTCACGAACTTCCCTTTGAAACAGTCAGTGAAGTCCGTAGCATCATCTAGCAGTTGAGCTTTCTTCACCATCTCGGCATAGGTTTGAATGTCGAGAGGGGCCAGTTGAGTGATGTATTATGGCCTAAGGCCATTGAGAAATGCTTAGCCTTCATTCTCTAGTGTTCACCAAGTGTTCAGCATAATGCGTCAGTCTTGAAAACTGGGCTTCATACTCGGCCACAGACAGGCTCCTCTGTTTAAGAGTAGCAAATTCCGTAGCCTTCTTCTCTTGGACACGCTCTAAGAAATACTTGGAGTTAAAGGCTTCCTTGAATTCGGTCCAAGTAAATTGACCATTAGCTCTGGTTGCTTCTACTGACTCCCACCAAGCGCAGGCATCCTTCTCCAGTTGGAATGAAGCTAGTAGCAGCTTATCCCCCGCTGCACATTGCGTAACATAGAAAATTCTTTCCGTCTCCTTTAGCAAGTGCTCGGCCTCATCCGGATCCGTAGAACCACTGAACCTAGGCGGGTTCAAGCTCCTAAAGTTACGATGCAGCTCTCCTGCACCGCCGCGATTTTCTCCACCTTGTGCCGCTTGCAGAAGCGTACGAGTGAGTTCTTGGATGGTTTGTTGCATGCCCCTCATTGAGCACATTCAACAGTCATCTTAGCTAGCTTAAGTTCCTATAAAAATAACTTGTTGTTATGACAGTCTCTTAGCTAGCTTAATTCCTATAAAAATAACTTGATGTTATGATATTGATGTGGAATTTAATTCGTGCATGTGTGAGTTCATTTTTAGCTAGTTACCCATGGTTCTAACCACAACTCACATAGGTAGGATAATTGACTCTAGTCAAGGCTAGTCAACCTAGATCATCCTGTAGACGCGAGATTTGGCCCATCTTCGCGTGGTTCATGGCCCAATAAGGCTTGTTTGACCACTTGCTGACTTGCCTCGGATCTCATGTAAACGGCAACATCGATTACCGCTGACTTTATGTTGACGGCAACACCCATGGCCGTCTACTTAGGTTGGCGTTCACCCATGTTGACGTCTGCATGTGGTTGTCGGCGGCATCTCTTGACGTCAACATGGGTTTACTTGGTCTGCGCAACTGCCTGAGATTCCAGCCCACTTGCGCCATTCTCTCCCCCATGCAATGCATGGAGCCGTTCCCAACGGGAAAATGGGCCACCTTGGCACCCCCATGACCCAGTAAAAATCCTACATGGCCCCCTCTCATTAGTTCAAGCCTTAATACATGGATTGCCACATGTTTAAGTGTGTTTCTTCACACTTGAGCATCCTATGCTCACTAGCTCTGCCCCCACTGCCTATACGTACTCCTTGGCCTTCTAAGTGAGGGGGGGAGGCTGGACGAGCCCAAGCTTTGTTTCTTTGAGAGAAGAGAGAGAAAGTGCACTTGAGCTTCCACCTTTGCTTCTTCTCTTTCTCTTGACATTTGGAGCGTCTAGGAGGTTTCGCCACGAGCTGGAGGAGCCAACAAAGAAGCCAATCTGTAGCACCCCGAGAATTTCAGTAATTGAAAATTTGAGATAAATAGAAAATATGACCACTTAATAATTTAAAATTAGTTAAATACGTACGCACCATTATCCCAGATGTAAAGACACATCTAAAAATTTTGTAAAAAATATAGTTAGAATTTAAATATTATTCTCTAGTGACCCATAAAGAAATTTGGGCCAATAAAAATCTTTTGGATTGAGTTTAAGAATTATTGTGACTTATTATCTTAATTAAAGAATAAGTCGAAAAACCATAATCACATATACATAAAGGGGTCATAAATTAAAATAAAAATTATTGATGGACTTCAAACATTGGGTATTGATAACCCAATGAAAGAATCAGATATATTTTGGACCACAAATAAATTCAAGTAGAAAAATAACCCTGAAATTTGAAAAACTTAACGAATCAAGATTAAAAGGTTAAATACACATCCAATACATACTTATTGGACTTAAAATTGAGCCCAATTCGTGGTTATAGCCTAAAATAAGTTTCTATATCAATTCCATCATGAATTGGAAAGAGAAATCTCCAATTTAAGGAAGGATACACCCAAATTCGTCCCTAAAAGTTTCATAATCTAATTAGGCAACTAAAGACCTCTCTCTCTATAAATAAAGCCTCTCTCTCCCATGGGACGACCCCTAGGGTTATTGGAGGCGTGCTTGGAGGCTATGGTGGCTGGAGATCTCGAGGAGAAGGCTGGAGCAATGAGAACCTCATGCTCTTCCCAACTCGGATCTACAACGACCTGCACACAAGAGTCAGATTGATCATCACCAAAGGTTAGTGAAATCTCAATCAAATAAACCAAATAATATACACATAGAAAGCCCTTCAAGTCTACTTTTAGATGAAACTATTTTGCCCAATTTGAATGCAGTGTGCTGGATGGATCTTTGCACTATTGCCAAAACTAGGGTTTTCGGGGAGCACGACTTTCATTCACCTAAAAGGTAGGTCATCTCCATGCCAAACTCTAATTAAACTCGTCCATACTTGCAACCATATGTATAGATCATGTCAATACTGTTTTCCCCAATTTTATCTTGAGATTTTCACGAATTAAATCTTGCATGATCTTGACGTTGTACTGTCACGATTTAACCTTGACTTGTCTTACGAGTTCCATACCTCTTTACAGAGTCATTTTTGGACCTAGTGTTCAACATAGAACTTGTTACCCTATGAATCTACTTTCATTTGGCACTAGGTTCTCCAATGTTTGTTCACCGTACTAAGAGTATGAGTCCAAGCATGAACACTGTGTCAGAATCAACATAGTCAATCAACATATGTTTTATTACCCAGTCAAACAACATTTGTTCTCGATATTTTCTACTATACAAAGTATTAGAAGTAATATAACTAACAAAGGTAGTTTCACCTGATTTGGATAACTCTAGCATTTGTTTTGATTTTTCAACCTACAGGTGTCAAACCCAATCCAAGTTAGAGTTGGAATAGGTAGAAAAAGCATCCCAACGTCATATTTAGGTGGCGACAGGTCGACACGTCGCTACCAGAACGCGACAATATCATGGTCGCGACCCATACCAAAAATTAGATAGTTTTGTGGTCTTTTTCAGAAGGAGACAAGATGATGATCGCCTTCATTTTATGAAGGCGACAGGCAATGTGTCTTCTTCTGCCTATGTCCACTTAATCGGCCATAACTTTTTCTATAGACCTCGGATTGACGAGCCATTTTCTTTGATGGATTCCTCATTCAAAGGGATTCGATATGGTATATTCATGTGTGATATTGGAATAAAAAATCATTGAGTTATGACCTAAGGAAGTGAAGGGATGGGACTCCATTTGCCTTCTAAGGGGCATACATCTCGATTTTCGTCGTTTTGTGTCGTTCCTTTCATGTGTGAGTTTGATATATTATAGGAAGTTATAGAATGTCTTATAATGCCCCATATGAAAGTTAAAACATGTTCACATGATTTTTAATTGATCTTATGTTCATGATCATGCTCTCTACCTGTAGATTATTCACGTTCTTGCCTTGTTACCGAACTTGCTAAACATACAATGATACTTGCTAAAATTGGTCATGCATTGTTGCCCAGTTGACGAGCCCAGAGGGGGGTGAATGGGTCTTTAAAAATTAATCTAGAAGATACCTGTAACTAAAAACATTCACACAAACGTTCTTTGAAGCAGGTTAGTGACAGTTAGTTGAAATAACAAACACACAAAGAAGACAATCACACAACACAAGGTTTATCCTGGTTCGGACCTCCTTTCCTTAGGAGTCCTACGTCCAGTCCCTAAGCAACAACTCAGGATTTCACTAACTAGGGTACAGTCCCCTAAGGACGCTACAACACCCAGCTCAGCTGGTCTTCCTTCACACCCGAAGGGAACAACACCCTGGATACCACACCAGGTCTTCCTTCACATCGAAGGGAATAACCCTGGATACCACCAAGTCTTCCTTCACAACCGAAGGGAACAACACCCTGGATACCACCAGTTTTCCTTCACAACTGAAGGGAACAACACAAAGAGAGTGAATGAAATTCAAGCCCTAGATCAAGCTTTTGATAAGCAAGGATCTGAAGCAACTAGAACTGAGAGCAAAGAGATTTTAAACAAGGCACACTCTCAGAACTATACAGGCTCTCTCAAGATTTTCACAAACTAGTGGAGAGCAAAAGAGCAAAAGCTAAGTGGAATGAAGGTTCTTGACTCTAGACTATCTTCAGAAGAATTTGAATGCTTGAATACGTGATATATATTCTTCTGTTCTTCTGACTTGAATTTATATCTTCAATTTGAAATGTAGACGTTGAAGTGTCCGTTGTCTCTCTTTTGAGTAGTCGTTAGACTGAATGACATCTGGAGTTTTGGAAGCTTCCAGTCAACAGTCTTTTGATTACTTGAGCACGCAAAGAGATAGATTTTCAGAAATATCCGTTGGCTTCTATTTGTTTAACGTTGTACCATGAAGCTAGATCAGAGGTCTGCACAAATGTCAAACTCAAATAGCAGACAGCTAAGCTGTCTCTGATGTCAATCAACGTTAGTAGTAATGTACATGGAAATAGTAATGCCAAATAGCTTAAGTCCAAAGGACGTTAACAGAGTAGGCACGATATGGTCTGCATGGATGCAGAGATATGTTCAGATCTCATAAATGCAAAAGCGTCAGAGAGATGTCTACGTGGACTTTGACTAGTCAACTCTTTTAAGATGAATAAGATATCAGGATATGAAATCGATGACTATATGACTTACGAAATCGTTATGAGT
The DNA here is from genome assembly GCA_014218235.1 of Colocasia esculenta. NCBI lineage: Eukaryota > Viridiplantae > Streptophyta > Magnoliopsida > Alismatales > Araceae > Colocasia > Colocasia esculenta. Next base: position 95,749,421 of record CM024761.1, on the reverse strand, counting down.
CATAGCAAATCGTTATAAGACATAGAATATATCATGAACACTTAATGAATCGTTGCACAAGCAAATTGATGTTTTTCTAAAGAAATCGATGTGAAATACTTAACAAATCATTATACAAAGCAAGTCGTTGTAGATTCTAAAGAAATCGTTATGAATACTTATCAAGTCGTTATGACACTAAGAAATCGTTATTGTAACTTATGAAGTTGTTATAATAAGCAAGTCGTTGCGAGTTCTAAAGAAGTTGTTGCGGCAACTTATAGAGTCGTTGCGACAGACAAGTCGTTACGGACTCTAAAGAAATCGTTAAGGTAACTTATAGAGTCGTTGTGACGAGCAAGTCGTTACGGGCTCTAAAGAAATCGTTACGGTAACTTATAAAGTCGTTGTGACATCGACTTGTTTGAAATAACATGACTTTTCAGTCTTGTAAGGAAATCGTTACGATCACTTATAGAATCGTTACGGCATTGATTTGTTTGAAACAACATGATTTTTCAGCCAGAAAGGAAATCGTTATGATAATTCTATTGAAATCGATATGCTTATAAGAAAATCGTTATGGCCTTCAATAGAAGTCGATATGGACTTAGAGAAATATCATGTTGAAAAGATTAAGGCTTCAGAGAAGTAATGCATACCTTATTGGCTTGTTTGACCTTGGTATTTTTCCTGTGCTTAAGACTTATGAAATTCATTAGATATATTGATAAACTTTGTTTGGTTTGTTAATCATCAAAATATATATGAAATTAATTAGAATTACATGGGGACAGACTGGTCATCAATCTCCCCTTTTTGGTGATGACAAACTGAACAGTAAGTATGTCTCAAAAAAATGCGTATAGATGTTTCAGACATAATTTTTCTCCCCCTTTTTATCATTAAGCAAAAAGACAATCTTCGACAAAGAAGAAGAGAGAAGAGAACAGGAGTATACAAAGAAGGGCATTTCATTAACTTTGTGGAGGTACAGGTAAATAGAAGGCAGGAGACAGAAGAGAGGCAAAATGGGAGATGTTTCCCATGCCTGTGCTTCCAGCTCTTCAAAAAGGGTTTTGAAGACTCCAAATGATACAGAGTAGGAGGGTCCCATGGTGGAAGCCATCCTTTTGAGATGAAGATCTAGGTGTTGATTGAGAAGGTCAGCATATGCATTCTTGTCCATGTTCATCTTGAGAAATCGACGAGTCCCAAAGCTGGCACAGGTGAGGAATTGGTCCATGGTGACAGGATAATGGTTGTGGTTATCTCTGAGAGCTTTGTGCATAGCCACATACACTTTGTATCTTTCCTCCCAGACCTTGAAGGGGTCATCAACAAGATGAATGGAGTTCATATCTAGGAAAGTAGCTGGAGAAATGGCTGGTTTGCCTTCTCTGGCCTGAACTTCATTTATTTCAAATAGTTGCTGAGCTGATAGGGGGTAGAACTTGGACCATTCAGAGGATGTCAGCCTTTCACATTCAGACAGAATAGGGGCTAGCACTTCAGCACTTGCATGCCCCTGGTGATATTCCCTAAACATGAATCTAGAAAAAGCAACCAGGCAGCCTTTCTGAACTTTAATTCTGCCCATTACTCTGGCAAAACGTTCAAAGATGATGGATCCTACAGAGGACTCCATAACTAGAAAGTGAATTTGAGGAAGGACTATCTCTTCAGGTACTTGGAGGGTAGCAAAATCTACTTGAACATCTGAAGTTTGAGAGATATCCGGAGTCAGAGCTGAAATGGCCCTTTTCAACTGACTGAGCTGAACCTCTGGAAGTCTATGAATATATCTGTAGTTGTTGAATAGCATGAGGTGCCTGATCATTTTGATTTCCTTTTGAATATAGGGTGCCCAAAGTTCTCTATGATAGATCCTGAACCACTCTGATAGGGTCAGGGAGTGGTCCCTTGGAGGGAATCTAGCAGATTTGGCAAGAATGAATTTCTTTAGGAGATCCTTGTGACCTTTGCCCCACTGCTCTTCAGATTTGGAGTGGGAAAGAGAGAAGATTTTGGATTTTTTTCGGATTTTGGAAAGAGAAGTGTAGGGTAGAATAGTGTGCAAATGATCTGTGAGATCAAGAAATGGAAGGTTAATGATGGTTGCAAAAACAACCTTTGAGAGATATTCTATGTACAGTGAGGGATGTTTGTTGTCCACTGTGAGAGAAAACCACAAAGGTGGGTATTTGGGTTCAGAGGAGAGGGAGGAAGTAGAGTAAGCTTCCTCTTCTTGGGGGCAGGACTAGAAGGGTCTGCCCTATGAACTTGTTCCCCAACCTTCAACACAGACCTGAGGATCCCTTCCTCAAAACTCATCCTTTATTTGTTCCATAAAGGGAGACTTAAGTTGGGCTCTTTCAGGTATGATAGTGATGAAAGAGGGTGGAGGAGTAGGATGAAGAAAAGAGTGGGAAGTAGTAGGAAGGTCATCAATTGGTCCAAGGGAGGGACCAGAGGAGGAGGAGGATGCTCCAGCTGAGGATGCTGGAGGGGCCTCATGTATAGGAGAAGGAGAAGGAAGTAGAGGAGGTAGGAGATGAGGTGGACTGAAATGGTGTAGGAGAAGAATTTGGTCTAGATTAGGGCTTCTTGAATGTTTGAGGAGCAGGAGGTGCTGTAGGAGCTGAGGGTGGAGTTGGAGGAATAGGTGTGTGAGAGGGAGAGGAAGGAGCTGGGGGCTTAGGTGCCAAGAACTCTTCTGCCTCTATCTGCACAGACTCACTCTCCAATGGCCCTGATGGCCCTGACCCTTGCTCAGATGGCCCGGTTGGCCCTTCAACTTGATCAGCTGGCCCTGTTGGCCCTACCTCCTTTGGTGCTGCTGCTGCTTCTGGTGCTACTTCTGGTGCTGCTGCTGGTGCTATTGCTGCTTCTGGTGCTGCTGCTGCTTATGGAGGAGGAGGAGCTTGAACTCCAACTGCCTTGATAATATCCGAGAGCATGCCTTTCATGCTGCTCATCTCCTTATTAAACCATTTCATAGCATTTCTGATTTGACCCAATTCTTTGTTGGCTGAAGCTTGGCTCAAGAATATAGAGTTTACATCTGACTGGAGAGTACATAAGAGCTCACCTTGCACATTCAGCCTTTCAATCACTGGTTTCAAATTTATGACAATTTTCTGCTTGACCTGCCTCTCAAAAGGTGTATCAGCCAGGAGAGGAACTTCAGAGGCAACTTCTTTTCCTTTCTTCTTGTCTTCTTTTGCTGGAGGAGGTTGATCATCATCTGAGCTTGAAGAGCTTGCAATCTCTCCTTCTCTGTCATCCAAATTTTGAGAATCTCTATGCCTTTCCTCCTGACCATCAACAACTGGAGTTGTTTCTGCTGATCCTTCTTTTGATAGCTCCCCCTCAATAGGAGCATCTTCTTCATTTGATACTTGCTTCCCCTGAATGGGAGCATCTTCCATCACAGAGTCACCTTCAACAGCTAGGTGCTCTACCTCTACTTGAACATCTTCCATTGGTTCATCAATGTGGCCTGATGCCACAGTCTCTTCTGCAACTCTGCCACTGGTTTCTGGAGCACTACAGGTGAAAGGTATTGAATCAATAATGTCTGAAAGAATGGACGCAACCACAGTTGAGGGTAGTGGGTCCTCAACTGAAATAATATCCTCTGGGAGAATATCCTCAATTCTCCTTTCTGCAAAATTGACAGCTAATTCTTATGGAAATTCTGAAGCTGGTGCTGATACTCTTTCTTCTTCCACTGCAATTTCAGACTGAACTTCTGCTAAAGAGGGGCCTGATGATTCTGCTGCTCCAACTACTGGCACTGAAACTGACTCCACTGGCAATTCTGGAATCATATCCGCTGATCCCATCTCCTGATGAACAACTGAGGTGTCGTCAATGATGGCTTCGCCTTCAGCAACTGAAGCCTTGAACCAGACACCATTTTCCACAGAGAAGCCACTCTTCTTTAGGTTCCTGGACCTGATTGCTTGACCCATTTTCTCTACAACTGCCCCAGAAAGATCAACACCGAAGTGTTTGAAGATATTGGTAAGTAGGTGGGCATATGGCAGGGACACATTTAACTTACTATTGGTGTCCCAAATCTGATCTCTGGCAAATTTCATTCTTTCCATCATCACTGCGGCCATATTTATCTCCTTATTTTGAATGGCCCAGTACATCATGTCTGAGTCGGCCTTTGTGCAAGAAGAAAATGTTGCACTTCTGGGAACTAAGATTTGACAGACAATAAAATGAAGGAGGAGGTTGAATGCAGATTGTTGATTTATATCCAGCTTGCCATCCCTTAGCTTGAAGCCCGGCCCTACAATTCCCAAGCCTTTCACTTGGGCGTCCACGGTGTGAACCCCACTAAATCCGGAAGTCTTCACATCAAACAACATCTTCAGCAACTCAGGGTCTATTCTAATCAGGGTTCCCTTTACTGAAGAGACTAGGGACCCATCTTCCTCTGTTCTCATACATACGAAGAATGCTTTTACCAAGTCCAGATAACTGACCTCTGAAATGGTGGAGACTCCTGTCCACTGCATCTGATTGATCAAATCTACCACACTGCTCATTCCATTTTTCCTCAGATTAGCAACATCGACTTCTTTATTTCCACAGAGTTTCGTCTTCACAAAGGTAAACCTCTCCTACTGCTCAGGAGTGAGAAACTTGGCGCTGTAGCCACCCAAACTGCCGGCGATGACTGGTGCGGCCATGGATTCAGGTGGGAAAGTCTCTGGAGGGTTGAAACGGAAGGGGAAGAGAAGGAATCCTCAAGAAATTTTGCGGAAAGGAGGAGGAAGGTTCAAATTTGCAGAGAGTTGAGATATGAGTTGTTAGGGCATCGGCTCATGCGATAGGATGAAAAGGGGAAAAGGTAGACGATGAGATACAAATCGTTCTGCCATTGATTTTATGAATAAATTAATGCGATGTGGAAAGTGAGGCGCCAAAAGGCGGTGGAAAACGACAAAAGTTGTTGACTATTCAAACCGACTTCAATGAGAGAGCGGTTACAAAGAATAATTTGAATTTCTTTTGCTTAATGCCATGGAGGGAAAAAGTACTTAATTCTGAAATTTAATGTGCCATTTGTAAGCAAACTTTTATCACAAATTGCACATGCCTAATTCCCTTCTAAGAGATGTGAATATCTCTTCAGGTAAGGCTTTTGTGAAGATGTCTGCTAATTGGCCATTTGTATCAATAAAAGATATTTCAATATTTCCATTTGCAACATGATCACGAATAAAATGATATCTAACCTAAATATGTTTGGTCCTTGAGTGCTGAACTGGATTCTTGATGAGATTAATGGCACTGGTGTTGTCACACAGCAGTGGGATGGATTTAATGTTTAATCCGAAATCTTCAAGTTGTTGCTTTATCCATAAGAGTTGTGTACAGCAATTTCCAGCAGCTACGTAGTCAGCTTCAGCAGTGGATAGTGCTACTGAATTTTGTTTCTTTGAAGACCAAGATATTAAACATCCTGCAAGAAATTGACAACCACCACTGGTGCTTTTTCTATCTAATTTGCATCCAGCATAGTCAGCATCAGAGTAACCTACTAAGTTAATTTCACAGTGTTTTGGATACCATAGACCTAAGTCATGAGATCTTGCTAAATATCTAAATATTCTTTTCACCGAAATTAAATGTGATTCTTTAGGATCAGCTTGATATCTAGCACACATGCATACACTAAATAGTATATCTGGTCTACTAGCTGTTAAATAAAGTAGTGAACCAATCATACCTCTGTAGATCTTTTGATCTACTTTCTCACCATCTTTGTCACTGTCCATCCTTGTTGATGTGCTCATTGGTGTTGACAGTGGCTTGGTATTTTCGAATCCAAATTTCTTTAAGAGTTCTTTTGTGTACTTTGCTTGACAGATGTGAGTTCCTTCCTTTCCTTGTTTGATTTGTAATCCAATGAAGTAATTAAGTTCTCCCATCATGCTCATTTCAAATTCTCCCTGCATCAACTTTTCAAAGTACTTGCAAAGGGATTCATCAGTAGATCCAAAGATAATATCATCTACATAAATTTGGACTAATAGAATGTGTTTGACCTTTGACTTTATGAAAAGAGTACTATCTACTTGACCTCTACTGAAACCACGATTTAAAAGAAAAGAGCTAAGCCATTCATACCAGGCTCTAGGTGCCTGTTTTAAACCATATAATGCCTTATGAAGTTTGAAAACATGGTTGGGAAATTCTGTGTCATCAAAACCCGGAGGTTGTTCCACATAAACTTCCTCTTTTATAAAACCATTTAAAAATGCGGATTTAACATCCATTTGAAATAATGTCAAGTTCAAAGCAGATGCATATGCAAGTAATATTCTAATGGCCTCAAGTCTAGCTACAGGTGCATAGGTTTCATCGAAATCTATGCCTTCCTCTTGAGAATAGTCTTGAGCTACCAATCTGGCCTTGTTTCTTAAGATTGCACCAGTTTCATCCAGTTTATTTCTGAACACCCATTTGGTGCCAATGACTGGATGGTCTGATGGTCTAGGAACAAGTGACCATACTTGGTTTCTCTTGAATTGATTTAATTCATCTTGCATGGCTACTATCCAAGATTCATCAGAGAGAGCTTCGTTGACTGTCCTAGGCTCTATTTGAGAAACAAAAGCTAGGTAATCACAAGGAATAACATTACCTCTTGTTCTTACCCCTATGGATGGATCACCAATAATATTCTCAAGTGGGTGATCTTTCTTGTATCTCCATTCCTTTGGAAGGTTTTCATGAGTAACTTCTTCTTGTTGCAATTCTTCCAGAGGTGGATCATCCTTGTCCTCAATTGATGTATCTTTTAGTTTCTTGGACAGTTCATCTGCATCATCATTGTCACTATCTACTTCCTTTCTCAAGGAAGGGTTAGTTTCATCAAAAAATATGTACAGACTGTTCAATCAATAAAGTACGTTTGTTAAATACTCTATAGCCTCTAGGTTTAGAAGAGTACCCCATGAAGATGCCTTCATCTGATTTGGCATCCAACTTACCAATGTCCCTTTTTCCATTGTTGTGAATGAAGCAGGGACATCCAAAGGTTCTGAAATGGCTGATCTTTGGCTTCTTCCCTTTAAACAGTTCATATGCAGTCTTTTTTAGGATTGGCCTGATCATTACTCGGTTGACAATATAGCTTGCTGTGTTGACTGCTTCAGCCCAAAAATATCTTAGAAGATCATATTCTGAGAGCATAGTTCTTGCCATATCCAATAGGGTTCTGTTCTTCCTCTCAGCAATACCATTTTGCTGTGGTGTCCATGGTGCTGAGAAATTATGCTCAATTCCCTAATCATCACAGAATCTAGCAAACCTTTCATTTTGAAATTCACCACCATGATCTGATCGGATAGACACAATGCTGAACTTCTGATCTTTCTGCACCTTCTTGCTGAAACTAACAAAGTTTTCAAAAGTGTCATCTTTATGCTCTAGGAATGATACCCATGTATATCTTGAATAGTCATCAACTATGACAAATCCAAAATTCTTTCCTCCAAGACTGGTAGTCCTCATTGGCCCAAATAGATCCATATGAAGGAGCTCCAAGGGTTTTGAGGTGGTCACCACCGTCTTTAACTTGAAGGAGCCTTTGGTGTGCTTTCCCTTAGCACAAGGTTTACATACACCATCCAATTTTGTACTAACCTTAGGTAGACCTTCCAGAAGATTCTTCTTCAGCAGTTTTCTCATGCCATCTATGCTGCAATGTCCAAGTCGTCTGTGCCATAATTCTATAGATTTATCTTTATTGCTGCCAGGCAAACATTTTGAACCTTGAGTTCTTCAAGATAGAGCACATACAAATTCTTTTCTCTATTAGCTTCAAAGATGACTGCTCCATCCTTCAGTATGCTGCACTTCGACTCTTGAAACTTGATCTGATGGCCTCTGTCACACAGCTGGCTAATGCTAATGAGATTGTGCTTCAATCCCTTGACTAATAGCACATCTTCTATGATTGTTTTTCCTTTGTTATTCACAGAGCCACTGCCTATCACGGTTCTTTCCCATTATCTCCATAAGTAACTGTTCCTTCTTCAGCTTGGAGATGAGAGAATAACTTCTGGTTTCCTGACATGTGCCTTGAGCACCCGCTATCCAAATACCATTTGGATGCTCGAGAGATGTCCTGAAATAAAAACATCAAGTTTTAGGTACCCAAATTCTTTTTGGTCTTGATGGGTTAGTATCATTTATTTTGCCTTTTATTATCCATTTCTTATGTCTTGTTGGGCATGTCGTTATGATGTGTCCTAACTTGTTACAGTGACTACAGCAGGATAATTTGGTCACTTTTTCAATATATCTGAAATCAGCTTTGTATGTTGTATCTTGTTCAGGTACAAATTTTGGTGTTGGATATGTTTTAGGATAAATTATGGTTTCTTCATTATCTGGGGGTGTATATCCTAATCTATTTTTCTTCTTACCTGATCTTCTAGCACCTTTTAATATGAGGGAGTTTTTACCATTAGTGAATTTTTCTAATGTGCTAGATAATTGTATTTTTCTTCTGTTAGTGTTTTGATTTCAGTTTTTAGTTCATCTGAACTTACTTGTTTCTCTAATTTAGTTATTTGTTCATTCTTAGCTTTTAGGTCTTCACATAACAGTTCATTTCTTCTTATAAGTTTTTATTTGACTTTCTAATTGTTCATTTTCTGATTTTATATCTAAGTTTGTATTTTCTATGCAGATTGTGTTTTCTTGCTCACTTTTAATAATTTGGTCACTTCTTTATATTTTCATATAGTTCGTTGAAAGCCTCTTCTAAGCTATCGGAATCTGAATCATTGCATGAATCAAAAGAGGAGTCAGAAGTTACCTTATCTTCAGTATTTGCCATGAAGGCCAAGTTGTCCTTTTCTTCATCACTGCAAGAACTTGACTCACTGTCTGAGTCACAACTATTTTCCCAAGCTGCTGCCATCACCTTCTTCTTGTATTTTCTGAACTTCTTGGAACTGTCCTTCTTCCTGATTTCCAGCTTCTTTAACTTTGGACACTCAGTTTTAATGTGTCCTGGCTTCTTACATTCATAGTAGACGGGTTCTCCTTTCTTTATTTCTTTTCCATCTGGCTTCTTGAATTCCTTGTTTCTTTTGAAGTGCCTTCTTCCAGATTGGAATTTCTTCTTCTTAGCCATAATTTGCTGTAATTTTCTAGATAGCATAGCTTCCTCATTTTCGCTATCTGCATCACTTTCACTTTCAGCTGAACTTGCTTCTGGTGAATCTTCTTCAGCGTTTTAGGCGTTGGAGTGCTTCTTTCTGCTAGAGGACTCTCCTAGCCTTTCCATGTTGATCTCATGGGCCATGAGGGACCCAATGAGCTTTTCTACAGACATTCTTTTCAGGTCATTAGCTTCTTCTATTGTTGTGACCTTTGGGGTCCATGAGGATGGTAAGGATCTAAGTATCTTCCTCACCATGTCTCCCATCTCATAGGTTTTCCCCAGACTAGCTAGTCCATTTGTGATGTTAGTGAACCGGCTAAACATTTGAGTTATGGACTCACTTGACTGTATCTGAAATCTTTCAATTGAGTGACAAGAATGTCGATTCTTATTTCTTTACTTTGTCTGTGCCTTCATAAGTAATCCTGAGCTTTTCCCACATTTCCATTGAGGATTTGCAGGCTGAAACTCTGTTGAATTCCTTCTTACTTAGAGCACAGCATAGGATGCTTTTGCTTTGCAATTCAGGGAAATCTTCTTCCTGTCATCATCTATCCATTGTGCTTTCTCATTTGTGACTAACAGATCACCTTCTTCTACTATGGACCAAATTTGATAGTCATGCCCTTGTAGAAAGTATTCCATTCTGGTCTTCCAGTCAGGATAATCTTCACCATCGAAGAGAGGGGGTCAGTTGACAGACTGACCTTCAAAATTACCTTGGGCTGCCATGGATCTTTACTCTTCAGATCGTTGGATCATTTCTTTGTCGAAGAGACTAGCTCTGATACCACTTGTTGCCCAGTTGACGAGCCCAGAGGGGGGGTGAATGGGTCTTTAAAAATTAATCTAGAAGATACCTGTAACTAAAAACATTCACACAAACGTTCTTCGAAGTAGGTTAGTGACAGTTAGTTGAAATAACAAACACAAAGAAGACAATCACACAACACAAGATCTTGGTTCGGACCTCCTTTCCTTAGGAGTCCTACGTCCAGTCCCTGAGCAACAACACAAGGTCAGGATCTTGGTTCGGACCTCCTTTCCTTAGGAGTCCTACGTCCAGTCCCTGAGCAACAACTCAGGATTTCACTAACTAGGGTACAGTCCCCCTAAGGACGCTACAACACCCAGCTCAGCTGGTCTTCCTTCACACCCGAAGGGAACAACACCCTGGATACCACACCAGGTCTTCCATCACAACCGAAGGGAATACACCCTGGATACCACCAGATCTTCCTTCACAACCGAAGGGAACAACACCCTGGATACCACCAGGTCTTCTTCACAACCGAGGAACAACACAAAGAGAGTGAATGAATTCAAGCCCCTAGATCAAGCTTTTGATAGCAAGGATCTGAAGCAACTAGAACTGAGAGCAAAGAGATTTTAAACAAGGCACACTCTCAGAACTATACAGGCTCTCTCAAGATTTTCACAACTAGTGGAGAGCAAAAGAGCAAAAGCTAAGTGGAATGAAGGTTCTTGACTCTAGACTATCTTCAGAAGAATTTGAATGCTTGAATACGCGATATCTATTCTTCTGTTCTTCTGACTTGAATTTTATCTTCAATTTGAAATGTAGACTTGAAGTGTCCGTTGTCTCTCTTTTGAGTAGTCGTTAGACTGAATGACATCTGGAGTCTTGGAAGCTTCCAGTCAACAGTCTTTTGATTACTTGAGCACGCAAAGAGATAGATTTTCAGAAATATCCGTTGGCTTCTATTTGTTTAACGTTGTACCATGAAGCTAGATCAGAGGTCTGCACAAATGTCAAACTCAATAGCAGACAGCTAAGCTGTCTCTGATGTCAGACAACGTTAGTAGCAATAGACATGGAAATAGTAATGCCAAATAGCTTAAGTCCAAAAGGACGTTATCAGAGTAGGCACGATATGGTCTGCATGGATGCAGAGATATGTTCAGATCTCAGAAATGCAAAAGCGTCAGAGAGATGTCTACGTGGACTTTGACTAGTCAACTCTTTTAAGATGAATAGATATCAAGATATGAAATCGATGACTATATGACTTACGAAATCGTTATGAGTCATAGCAAATCTTTATGAGACAGAGAATATATCATGACACTTAATGAATTGTTGCACAAAGCAAATTGATGTGTTTCTGAAGAAATCGATGTGAAATACTTAACAAATCATTATACAAGCAAGTCGTTGTAGATTCTAAAGAAATCGTTATGAATACTTATCAAGTCGTTATGAACTCTAAAGAAATCGTTATGGTAACTTATGAAGTCGTTATAATAAGCAAGTCGTTGCGAGTTCTAAAGAAGTGGTTGCGACAACTTATAGAGTCGTTGCGACAGGCAAGTCGTTACGGACTCTAAAGAAATCGTTAAGGTAACTTATAGAGTCGTTGTGATGAGCAAGTCGTTACGGGCTCTAAAGAAATCATTACGGTAACTTATTAGTCGTTGTGACATCGACTTGTTTGAATAACATGTTTTTTCAGTCTTGTAAGGAAATCATTACGATCACTTATAGAATCGTTACGACATCGATTTGTTTGAACAACATGATTTTTCAGCCAGAAAGAAATCGTTATGATAATTCTATTGAAATCGATATGCTTATAAGGAAATCGTTATGGCCTTCAATAGAAGTCGATATGGACTTAGAGAAATATCATGTTGAAAGATTAAGGCTTCAGAGAAGTAATGCTACCTTTATTGGCTTGTTTGACCTTGGTATTTTTCCTGCTTAAGACTTATGAAATATTCATTAGATATAATTGATAAACTTTTGTTTGGTTTTGTTAATCATCAAAATATATATGTAATTAATTAGAATTACATGGGGACAGACTGGTCATCATGCATGATTACTGTTTCCTGATTTAGCACTCATGATACTTTCCAAGCATGGAGTTTCCATAAATGAAATTTCTATAACTTGGGAGATTCACACACGCACTGGAGCGATTCTCACGCAAGGCATGCGCATACACTGTAGCACGATAGGAAAGCCCCTTCTTGGCTTGTGATGAACTCTCCGTCGGATATTTCTTCTGCTGGACTAGTGACCCCTTGACCAAGGCGTCCATATGTCTCCTCTGACCATGGATTCTCATATGGCCGATGAGCAGGTTGCACCAATGAAGTACCCGAAAGTTAGTGTGCACGTATTGTTGTGTCCCTGGTTTTGATGATGTCATATTAAAATATAAAATGAGAAGAAAGTTGACAAGTGTCAATTATTTCGTAGGTACAACTCAACTGGACCAAAAGAAGACTGAGAAACAGTCAAACAGTGTCGATACTACCAGGGACTTAGGTCGACACTAGTGGACTGGAAGGCACTGTGAAGACTTCAACTGTGTCGACACTCTACAGTGATAAGGTCGACACTAAGCAAGGACAGAGCCTACATCGAAGAGAGATAAAGCTAGAGTTGACATTCTGTAATGAAAAGGTCGACACTTAGTATTCGATTTCATCATTCAAGCAATTGGCTTCAGAAGTGGAAGAGTGTGTCGACACTAGAACCTGACAGTGTCAACACTCAAATACTTAGAATGTTCCTAGGATGATCAAGTCATCAAAAAGGCACATGTTCCAAGGCTAACTAATTGAGATATTTTTTGTACACGTCAGCGGCTCTAGAAGGCTCCTATTCTTGGCGGCAAAAAGATTCCTCCACTTTTTTTTTTGGGGGGGGGGGGCAATCTTCTGAGGGACCACACGACACGGAATCCTGCGCATTCAAGAAAAAGGAAAAAGAGGTTCCAGTTCGATAGGAAAAAAGTGTGATCGCACACAGTACTGCAAAAAGGGGGTACGGAGCAGAGCGAAAAAGAGAGACTTCAGATGTTTTAAAGCAGCGATTCGTGCAAATCGGAAAGGGTGCAGTGATCAGGGAAATCAATGACGATTCAAGCAAGATTAGGAGCTTCCAGGAGTGGATGTTGAGTTCTCAATTACATAGGATCGGAAGTTTCCTTTCTACCTAATTTCTGAAATCAAATGGCAGTAGAATTCTGAAGAAGTTCTTCGAACAAGGAGTTGATTCTATAATCTGAGAAGAATCTTTTTGAATTCAAATCCAGATCAGAAAGTTTGATGAAATCACCCTGTTCTTTAGCAGTTTTTCATTTTCCCATTTTGGATCTTCTTTTGTTCGTTTGAATTGTCTGTTGTCTGCTTCTTGGTGGAGCAAATTAAATTGATCATTCACATGCTGTGATTGGATCAAATTTAGGTGAAGCTGTGAATCAATGGATTTGTTAAGCTGTTTATCAGCAGGGTTCTCAAGCTGTAAGTCAGCGGTTGTGCATATGTGGTTTATAATTTCGTGATTTGTGCTTCTATGCATCTATTTTTTTAAATTCGAAATCAAATTTCATAATCCTAAATCGAGTCTAAATTTCTGAGGATTCTCTATTCACCCCTCTCTAGATAATCCTTCTACACACACAACACGTGGTATCAGAGCCTGATTCTCCAATTTAATTAGTTTCACGACCAGGAGTTAATTGTGTATTATGGAATCTAGAGGTTATATTGCTGAGGGTCATTCTGTGAACAGACCACCTTACTTTGATGGTACTAACTATGCTTATTGGAAAACTCGTATGCAGGTGTTCTTACGAGCTCAAGATCATCAAATATGGAGAGTGGTGAACAATGGACCTTATGAGCTATCCGTGGATGAAGTGAAATGGACTCTGGAAGAGATCAAAAAGTCAAATGCAAATTGGAGTCCAATGAACATTATGCAGTGCTCACTACATCCCACTGGATTTTCAAGAGTCTCATCGTGCTCAAGTGCCAAAGAGATCTGGGATCGCCTCATGGTAATATATGAGGGCACATCTAAAGTAAAGGAAACCAAGGCTAATATGTTAGTTTCTGAATATGAAGCTTTTCGGATGAAACATGATGAGATGATTTTTGAGATGTATGGTAGATTGACATTGTTAACTAATGGGCTGAAGAATCTAGGCAAAGTTTATTCTAACAAAGAACTAGTGAGAAAAATTATTAGATCTTTAACACCCATTGGCATACTAAAGCAACCATTATTGAAGAATCTAGAAATTTGTCCACAACTACTGTTGATGAGTTAATAGTTCTTTAATGACATATGAATTGGGCCTAAAAAGATCTGAGGATGATCTAAGGAAGAAGAAACCTCTTGCTCTTTAAAGCAAGTCCTAGCACCAAGGAGGTTACTGAAGACAGTGAATCAACAACTTCTGAAGATGAGTCAGGTGAGTTTGCCTTGATAACTAGAAAGTTCAGAAATTTCTGAGAAAAGAAGGTAAGAGTTTTCTGAAAAAGAAACCTTACAATAACAACTTTTCTAAGTCCAAGCCAAATGCTAACAAAAGACTAACAGAATTGTTTGCTACAATTGCAGGAAGCCAGGGCATGTTAAGTCTGAATGTCCTGAGGTTCAAAAAGAGTCATCCTGATGGAACAAAAACAAGAAAAAGCTATGGTTGGTACCTGGAGTGAAGAAGAGGAAGATGAAGAAGAGGGAAGTTCGGATGCTGAGGACACTAATTCAAAGATCTGTTTGATGGCCATAGAGACTGAAGAAGAAGAGGAAGAGGTAACTTCCTTATTCAAGAATTTCAGTTGGAAGATTGGGAGCATGTCTACTTTGAATTAATGGATCAGTATGATGTTCTTAAAAAGGAAAACAAATTGTTAAAAGAAACTGAAACATTCTTCTCACAAAGTGACAATAGAAGAAAATGAAAAAGAGTGTTCACAAGAGATAAATACTCTGAGAGAAGTAGTCAGTGAACTAAAAAAATAGAACATTGAAATTCTTAATGAATATCACTTGTATCAGAAAAGAATGTGGCCTTACAAGTGCTACACAGAGTTCAAAGGAAATTGTAAGTTTGCAAGATGAAGTAAACAAAAACAGGAGGCTCTTGAAACTTTTGTAAATGGCAAGAACAATCTTGAAATTCTTCTAGGCACAACGGTAAATCATAAAAAGGAAGGATTAGGTTTTAATCCCACAAAGAAGAAGGAAGTAGGGCTAAAAGTAATAACATTCTTTTCCTCAAAATCATCTAAAGCTTCTACTCTACAGGACAGAAAATTGTAAAAATTTCTAAGGATATCAAACAGGATGGAAAATCCAAGCTAGTTAATGATCAAAGAACAACTGGAAGAAATCCAACAAAATCTAGAAATGAACAAGTTTTCCAAAGGAACAAAAATCTGGAATTACCCGGTTGGCAAGGTCGACACTACATCACTGGCAGGTCGACACTATCATACAAAAAAATCACAAAATTTGCCAAACTGGACTAATAACAGATCAACAACATTCCAAAATTGGTCTCCCACCAAATGGACTCACTAGCCATCCAGATCCACTTATGCCAAAATTCAAAAATGGTCAAAAAGGAATTTTTCAGGTCGATACTATCCCTTCAGAGTGTCAACACATGTCTATGACTCTGTCAGAAGTAATAAAACATAGTATCTTGGTAAGCTGTGGAATCAAACCAAATTCAGACCTTACTCTGAACAAAAAAGAAAAGGTTCAATGAAAATTTTGAAAGAAGAAATTGCTCAAAACGTCATGAAAATCAGCAAAACATCAGAAATAAAGAAAACATGAATGTGAACATATCTGGATTCCGAAAGATCTGCTCTCTCATATTCTTAATTTTGAAGGGATTGTGGGACCCAAATGTACTTGGGTTCCAAAGAATATTCTTTGATGGTGTGTTTGCAGGTATGTCTTGCAGCCAAGAAGAACTTATGGTACTTAGATAGTGGCTGTTCAAGACATATGACAGGGGATAAGGATAAATTTTGTCAATTATCTGAAAAGAAGGCTGGTCATGTCACTTTTGGAGGCAACAACAAAGGTAAAAACATTGGCTCAGGTAAGGTTGGTAGGAATCTCACAAAGTCAATTGATGGTGTTCTTCTAGTGGAAGGGTTGGAGTATAATCTCCTGAGCATAAGCCAATTATGTGACAAAGGACACAGGTAATGTTCGTTTCTCAGAGCTGTACTATTTTTGAACCTGACTCTGATGTTGTTAAATTTTCTGGAAAAAGATCAAATAATGTCTACATGGTAGATCTTGATGATTCTGAGAACACAAATTTGTGTTTAACTGCAAATAAAGTTAACTTGGCTTGCTTATGGCATCGTAGACTAGGACATGCTAGCTACCATGTGCTTCATAAACTTGAAAAATTCAACATGGTTAAAGGTCTGCCTGATATATCTTTTAAACAAAATTTGAGGTTTGTGTGAGCATGTTCTCAAGGAAACAAACCAAAAAAACCTTCAAAAGTAGATTGGAAAGTCAATCTACCAAACCATTCGAGCTTATTCATATGGACTTGTTTGGTCCCACAAGACAACAGTCTGAATGGAAAAAGGTTTGGATATGTTTTTAGTGGATGATTTTTCGAGATTTACTTGGGTTTACTTTCTTGCTCACAAAAATGATGCCTTCATTGAATTTCATGAGTTTTATAAGAAGATTTCACAAGAAGGGAAATTCAAAATTAATTCAATCATGTCAGATCATGGTGGTGAGTTTGAAAATGCTAACTTTGAGGAATTTTGCAGCGAAGAAGGAGTCTTCCACAAGTTTTCATCACCAAGAACTCCTGAACAAAATGGAGTTGTTGAGAGAAGAAACATAACTCTTGTAGAAATGGCAAGAACCATGTTAATTGAGAGTGGGCTGCCAAGGAAGTTTTGGGCTGAAGCTATAAATACATCATGTTACATAATAAATCGTGCAATGGTAAGACCTTCTTGCAAAAGACTCCTTATGAAATTCTGAAAGGTAAGAAACCATCAATTTCACATTTCAGAGTTTTTGGAACAAAATGTTTCATTCTAATAAACAAACATGACTTAGATAGATAATTTGAACCAAAAAGTGATTTAGGAATATTTTTGGGTTATTCTGATCATTCAAGAGCCTATAGAATATTCAATGTAAAAGATCAATTGTTAGGAATCACCTCATATCACATTTGATGAATCTAATGTTGATTCTTGCAGGGAAAGACAAGATGTTGAATTTCTGAAAGGAGAAGGCTCTAGAGAAAAGGAAGAGGAAGAAAAAGCAACCAGAAGGACTCAGATCACGGTGTTTCACATGAACAAGAATGAGCATAAAGGAAAACTTGAAATGAATGTAAGAATGCTCAGGGACCATCCATAGGAAAGCATAATTGGCAATCTGATCGATCCTCCTAAGACAAGGTCCCACTTTAAAACAGTTTTTGAAATTGATCAACTTGCCTTGGTGTCTCAAGTTGAACCGAAGAATGTAGATGATGCTCTGAAAGATACCCATTGGATTAATGCAATGCATGAGGAGTTACATCAATTGGAGAAATAAAGTATGGCATTTAGTTTCAAGGCCTTCATCACAAAGTGTCATTGGAACTAAATGGGTTTTTAGGAATAAAATCAGTGAAGGTGGGGAAGTAATAAGAAATAAAGCTAGGCTTTGTAGCAAAAGGTTACAATCAGGAATTGGCATAGATTTTGAAGAGTCTTTTTCTCCTGTTGCTAAGATTGAAGCCATCCGAATTTTTCTTGCATTTGCATGTGCTCTGGCATTAAATTACAACAATGGATGTTTTAAAGTGCCTTTTGAATGGTTAATTAAAGAAGAAGTTTTTTTTGAACAACCTCCTGGTTTTGAGTGCACTAACTTTCCTCACCATGTGTATAAACTTGACAAAGCTTTATATGGACTGAAGCAAGCTCCCGAGCCTGGTATGACCGGTTGAGTTCTTTTCTTACTGGTAAAGGGTACTCAAGAGGTAAGGTTGATCAAACACTTTTTACAAAGATTCAAGATAAGGATATCTTGTTAGCCCAAATTTATGTCGACGACATTATCTTTGGACCAACAAAGCCATCCTTATGCAAGGAATTTTCAGAATTAATGATAAATGAATTTGAAATGAGTTTAATGGGAGAGCTAATGAAATTTCTTGGATTGCAAGTTGCTCAATCGAGAGAGGGAATTTTCATAAATCAATCCAAATTCATTCAAGAATTTCTGAAAAAGTACACATGGAGAAACACAAAATTTATGGCAACTCCTATGAGCACCACTATGAGTCTTGATGCAGATCTGAAAGGTAAACATGTTGATTCAAAAGTATATAGAGGTATGATTGGTTCCTTACTCTACCTGACTGCATCCAGACCTGATATTCAATTCTCAGTGTGCATGTGTCCTAGATTTCAAGCTTGTCCTAAAGAATCTCATTTGAGTGCAGCAAAAAGAATTTTCAGATATCTTGCTGGAACTCAAGAATTAGGATTGTGGTATCGTGCATTTAATGAGTTTTGCTTGGTTTCTTATTCAGATGCAGACTTTGCTGGTTGTAAACTAGATAGAAAGAGCACTAGTGGCTATTGCCAATTCTTGGGAGGATGTTTAGTTTCTTGGGCTTCCAAGAAACAACACTCAGTTGCTCTCTCTACTACAGAAGCAGAGTATGTTTCTGCAGGGAGCTCTGGCACTCTAGTGTTGTGGATTAAACATCAACTCCAAGACTATCAAGTAGATCTTGGATGTGTCCCAATATTGTGTGATAACACAAGTGCCATTTGTCTAGCAAAGAACCCAATTCAGCATTCTAGAACTAAGCATATAGAAATCAGGCATCATTCCTAAGAGATGAAGTGAGTAGAACTCATTGAGTTGCATTTTGTGGAAACCGTAAAACAAATTGCTGACATTTTTACAAAACCCTTATGCGATGAAAGATTTTCTTGTCTAAGAAGAGAACTTGGGTTGTGCTTATTTAATTCTTGAATGAATCTGTTGAATTCACTGTGATGTTGTGATTGAAAGTCTATGCTGAAATCTGCCTTGTGAAATATCTCTTGAAGGAAAGATGAGATTTGGTTGAGAGTTCTTGGCTGGTGGATCAAATTTCAAGTAACAATGGTTGAAAAGCAATAAGGTGATGATCAGTTGTGTAGTGAGATTTTCATTGTGATTAAGTGTTATCTTGACTGCTTAAGGTCGACACTCTTGATAATAGTGTCGACACAATCCTCCTTACATCAGACACACTTGTCATTCTTGAAATTCATACATCCTTAATTCCTTTGATATCAATAATGATTCATCCATCAAATAAATCCTTGTTCTTAGTCGTCATATTGCTCTATCGGTATATAAATGATGTTGATGAAGAAGGATTAATCCTTCTGGATTCCTTCACTATGTGTGAGTTGTCTCCGCCAAGTACACGAAGGCTTAAGTGCATTCACTGAGTAGGGCTTCATGTTCAATTCCCCTCCATCCTTGATTCAAGATGTTTTTGGGAATGAGATAATTCATTCTGAAAGACTGATTTTCTAGGCATGTTTTCAGGGGGAGATAATTTTTGTTACTCATTCGTCAAACTTCATTATCTCAAATTTCAAGATTATGGTTTAAGGGTTCTAAATTTCTGATTAACTATTTAAAATTCTTGAAAAATTCATCTTGGTTAATCTAACAGTGAAGAGAAAAAAAAATTTAATGAGAAGTCATTAATAATGATAAACCTTGAAATCCATGAAACTTGATCTCGTGGTCAGTTTTTTTTTCAAAGCTCCTGAAATATTTTTGATCTGTTAAATCATCCTGAACCACAAAGTTTGAGTGTCAGTGTATTGATTTACAATTGGCAGAACAATTTCTACGCTCTGAGAAACTGCGAATGTCTGATAAAATCAGAATATCATTGTATGTCATGATGAGCTAGATATTTCTGTTCAGGAATCTAAGATGATCATGATAAAGTCTGAGTAATTGGGGACTCTGATATTTGATAGACATGTATCCTCACATGAAAAGATGAATTTAGTTCATTTCCAGAAGCAAAATGATTTCCTAAGTAATCAGGGACTCTGGTGTGTACAAAACATGGGTTCTTGCATGAAAACAAAGGAAAATCAGATTGTTTAGTTGTACTATTAAAAAAAATGAATGATGAAAAAAAAAGGAAGCTTTGATCTACTCAACATATTTTGGCAATCATGAAAAATCTTCCAATGTCATTATGATTCATGTGCTGAGTAAATGGACTTTGCTGTGACTTTGTCATCTAAAATGTTTTTCTCCTATCTGTTACTTTCAATCATGAGTTTTTCAGTTATTTGATTAATGGTTAATTCAAAAATTTAAAATTTTTAAACCATTAATCTATACAAAGTGAGAAAGAGTAAGATAAATGAGTAACTGTAATTAACTTCTCTAGGATCTTCAAAAATTCAGTGATTCATTATGAAATGACAATATTTCAAATTCCTCGACATCTGAACCCTCACAGTCATTCGTAGTGTTGACACTATTCATCATAGAGTCAACACTATCACTTTTTCTTTGTCCTGAAACATGATAACTTTCGTTGTTCCGCACGTGCACTAGACTCATCAAAAAGGGTAAATGCTTTCTCTCACGTCTCTTCGTATGTTAAATCTCCAAAAAGTTGGTTTTCAAAAAGCTATCTTTGTTCCCTATACGTTTCTCGAAAAACCCTTCTTCTCCCGAAACTATGCCCTAGTGATTCCTCCAAACCGATACTCTGTTCCGTCAATCATGGCTTCAAAGGCTCAACCTAGTCGTGGTGGATAGAGGAAGCTTGCTGAAGGTTTAGATTCTGAGAGGCATTCCAAGGCACTGAAAGGGATTGTGATTCGAGAAAGGCCTGCTGCTCCTACCTTTTCAAGTCGAAGGTTTTCTCATCCTCGAACAGCCAAAGAAAAGAACTTTGCCAAAGGTAAGAAGAAGTCAAAATTTGTTGATTTAGGTAGTTCGGAGGAGGATTCTTCCAGCCAACAAGAGCCTCAGGCTCTTCGTGATGAAAGCCCTAAACACTAGACACGGGTAGTGGCTAATCATGATCTTGATCGAAAGGTGATGTCATCTCCTTCACAGACATCTTCAGGATCTTCAGAAGAAACAGATGATGTCTTTTTGATCAACTGCTAGTTGCGGAAAGTGAAGAAGCAGTACGCACAAAATTGCTGCAGAAAGGGAGATGCAGAAGAAGATGATGTCAGAGGCTCTGAAGAACAGGTTTCAGAACAGGAAGAAAAATTAGATGAAGAAGAAATTGATTCTAATGGTGAAGAAGCTATCCATACACCCTCAAAGGCAAAAAGAATGTTAATTGGCAATAAACCAATTTCACATCCAAGGATTATCAACATCAATGATGAAGGTATGGCCGCATTGGTGCCAGAACTTTTAGAAATGTTGGAATTTCAGGGTTGGTCTGAGTTTGTGAGTATGAGAATGATCTTTTTGAATTCAAATCCAGATCAGAAAGTTTGATGAAAGCACCATGTTCTTCAGCAGTTTTCCATTTCCCATTTTGGATCTTCTTTTGTTCGTTTGAATTGTCTGTTGTCTGCTTCTTGGTAGAGCAGATTAAATTGATCATTCACAAGCTGTGATTGGATCAAATTTAGGTGAAGCTGTGAATCAGCGGATTTGTTAAGCTGTGTATCAGCAGGGTTCTCAAGCTGTAAGTCAGCGGTTGTGTAGAAGCTGTGAATCAACTATTGTTTTGGATATATTGTCGGGGTGTTCGACTGTGGTACCTCACTGGTTTGGTGCGAGGTGGATGTAGGTCTCCTCATTGGAGCCAAACCACCTTAAAATTTTCCTGCTCTTATGTGGTTTGTAATTTCATGATTTTTGCTTCTATGCCTCTATTTTTTTAAATTCAAAATCAGATTTCATAATCCTAAATCGAGTCTAAATTTCTGAGGATTCTCTATTCACCCCCCTCTAGATAATCCTTCTACACACACAACACGTATCTCTTCTCTTTTGGCATTCTTGACGAGATCTTTCTCTTCTCATCTTGACTTTCTCGGAGTGATCGAGTATAACACAAAAAACCAAGTTATTAAAAATAGAATCTATGTAAATGTGTCATTATGCTTCCGGATTGAACTCTTGACTTGATATTCCCAACGTACCCTTGAACTCTATATCATTGTTGACATGACACTCTCGATAATCATTATTATTGACATGATAGTCCTGAACTTTCTCGTCCAGTCTATCCTTATTGACACACATTGCCTTCTTGTGATACATTATTGAAGTAGATCAATGATATTGGAGTCATGGACTCAAAACTCGTTCTTGTCACCCATGAGTCGACGGGCTCATTGGGACACATGCCATTGTTGCGCAATACGAACTTGACTGAGGGCCCATATCTGGCCCTGGAGATTCTGGCAAAGTCCTGTTACCTATGGGTGTGATTTTCGGATTCGCCCCCGACAATGTCTTGTTTACCCCAAGGTGTTGATTGCCCAGTTTTCCCAAAGATGTTCGTTGCCCCAGGAGTTGATTGTTAGGTTGATCCCCTAACAAAGTCGTGTGCCTGGCGTGGTGCGGAATCATGATTGGTGCTTGGCATGGCACGTACTTGTTACACTTGATAAACTTACTTGCTTGTTACATGCTATTGTGTGCTGGTCCTTAACCCGAGTGGCTGAAGGACGTACTTGCATGAGGCACCAATAGATCCTGCATGATATTCTTGTGGAGTGCTCCGAGTGAGTTACTCAAAATGCTTGCTAGTGAAATGGCCATCTTGTTACATATTATCTTGCTCTTGTTCATGATGTTACCATCTTGCTAGATCATTGTTCACAATATCTTGAACTCTTGAATAAAACCTTATTGCTATATTGATCATTACAATCTCTTGATCATACTATCTTGCATGATACACTATACACGTGTTACTATTGACGTTTTAATTGCAATGTACATATCATGTTTATACCTTCTAGCTTTTAAAATGTAAATATTTATATCATTGCTGGAAGATGTAAATCCTACTGGGCGAGTGCGCTCATACCTGCTCTCTTTAACATTTCAGGTAGTGAAGGTAAAGCTAAATGATGAGACTTGTGCGGTGAGCGTGGATTACACTTAGAGAGTCCATTTTTATTTTTATTTAGATTGGTCATATATGTAATTTCCCTTTTCTTTGAGAGATAGATAGATTGGTGAGCAAGGAGTGTTTCATTTGACTTTAGAGGTTGTAATATTTGTTTTGATAAATAAAGGAAGAAATTTTGATTATTGCATTGTGGGCCATATTTGTAAAAGCTATTGGTATATAGCTTCTGAAGGCTTGCTTGTTCATCGCGTCTCCCAATTTATTCTGCTGCTAAAATAAAATTGGGGCCGTGACACAATCAAGCTGCTACAAGAGGATCATCTCCCTCTCTTCTCCTTCTCCTTCCCCTTCTCTCTCTTAGTCTTGCATGTTACACACACACATACACACACCTTAGGCACGTAGTGCACCTTCCTACACACCTAAAAGGGGTTTTCCAAACCAAAAAATAGAGGGAAGAATGGTGGTCATAACATTTGGCCACCCCTCTTCTCAAGCCCGCAACCGGTATGGGGCTCTCCTTTTGGGTTTCTTACTACACTGCCCTAAGTCTAATAGAGTTCTCTCCTTGTTGCAGGAACGCTAAAGCAAGATCGTGGAGCTTCCATTCTTTGGCTGGCCGAAGGAAGGAAAGTTAGAGTCTCACCATCATCCGCTTCGCGAGACAGCATCATCGGCACGATCAAGACACTTCCTTGGGCATAGGTAAGACCCTAGCGATCACCTCCCCTCATTTACTTTGCTGGTTTCTTTGTCTTTCCCCTTGGTCAACCTAGTCAAACCGGAGTCAAAGAAGCAGGAAGAAGTCAACTAGCACCCATTCAACGCCAACAAGGGAGTACCCAATGTTCGGGAACCTTCGGAGTAGCTGTTGTTGCATTCAGGGGCACAGAACGGGACGTCCACAGCTCCGCTTTGGGTATCACAGTGGCACAATTGCTGCTACCACGGTCTGCAGTCTGCACACAGGTAGACGACAAGCGATCTTGCCGTTTACTAAGGTAAATGTCCACTTCCCTAGCTGTTTAGTTATTCTTAGGTGAACATCTCATGCCATTTACTTCCTGTTAGCGTCCATCGATCCTGTCGTTTACTGTTTTTTGAGGAACTTGACGACGACTGTGTTGCCGTTTATTTCACAGAAGCTATTTTTTGGCTGATTTTGATCTATTTTGATTTCTAACGGTCCTCAGTCACAGGGGGGTCTTTATTCTCTTCTGTTCTAGCCTCCCCACACATTTTAGAATAACCCCTTCTTGATTTACAACATTTTACTCAGGGATTCCCTCTCGGGTAAATCGGGTGGCTTCAAGAAGAACACTATAAGTCCCTAAATTCCGTGGATTCCCTCATGGTACGGGGAAGGAGGACCTTTCACCTTCCCAGCTAGTTCACCTATTCACTCGACTTTGAGTGAGAAGTGAGTGAACCAGCCTTACAAGTCTAACTAACACACAACTTCAACATCTAAAAATTTTGGGATGTTGTTTGACAACATTGTTTTGTAGAAATCCACATTTCTTCTAATAACAGTGTAGTTAATCAGCTTAATCATCTTAAAATCAGTAGGTTGTGTTGTTAATGGACTCTTGGTTGAACTCATTCAATATGTCTAACAATTCGTCTTTTGAGTATGATGATAATATCTATGATGAATTTGTCGGAATGGTAAACTCTAATATTCAACCTGAAGAATCGGTCCAATCCTCCTCTCAAGCCGACAATGAGGAAGTAAGTTTGAGGGTCAACCCACATATGCCTAAGAAGTTCAAGAAGACCCCGAATTTTCCAAACTCCTCTCCCGCTATTCGCCCGAGGACATCATTTCAATGCTTTCCAAGCATATCGTCCGGGCAATGGCCTCTCCTTCCTCTCCATCTCCATTTGATGCCTCTTCATCTAGGCCCGTCACTCCTTCCCGGGTTCCCATCTCCACTCCTCTTCCTCCCACTCCCACTCCTGCGCCAACTCCCATTCCAACTCCTCCTTCTGTTTATCCACCTTATGTCGAATCCACACCCCCCGCTCAATCCAAATCCATCTCCCGGTCGGAGATGGAGGGTCTTGTTAGGAGACTCTTAGCTGAGTCATAGTCCCTCTCCAAGCCTCACTCTCTCCAAAATTACTGCAAGCTCCCTAATGCTTACTTCTCCCTGGGTTTGAAGGCCCCGAAATACTGCAAGTATGACGGAATCTCCGACCCCCAATTCCATCTTACCGGCTTCACCATGGATTCCCACCGGTGGCTATATGATCGGGTCCTCTTAGTGCATGTAGCAACCTAAATTTTTCGAAAAATAAAAATTATATAATATAAAAATAAAAATTAATAAATTAATTAGAAAATAAAAGAAAAGGGAATTAAATAAAACCATTAAACAAAAAGGAGTAATGGGCTTTTGATAAATGGACCCTCTAAAATTTATTGGGCCAAAATAGGAATTTTAAAAGAGGAATAATAGGAAAATACCCTAAATTTGTAACTTAAATATTACTTAAATGGAAAAAGGGTGATAAAGCATTAAAATAAATAGTTTGAGTTGGAATTGGATTCCTAACCTTACCCTAATTGCTTGGCCACGAATTTAGATCCCATCCTAACCCAATTAGGAGTTTACAAGCTTAGAAGGAGGAAAGAAATATGGAAATCACATAATTAAATAGGAATTAGAGTCCTATTAGGAAATAGAAACCCAACAAGAATAAATACTCCCTAAACCCTCTATGGCCGACCTAAATTCATAGGGGAAAATATCTCTCAAGCTTCAACCCGTGTTCTTCACATTCTAGCCCTAGAAGAGGAAAACGAGCCAAACGTAGGCATTCTCATGAGAAAAAATTATAAAACTTTGTCTGCAGATTGTTCCAATCATCAGAACAAAAGCACTCTGATTTCATAATTTTCCATCGAGCCAATCTTTTGATTTTGATTTTTGAAGTTCGGAAATCCCCATGACCCCGAACCATCATGATTAATTCATATCTCCAAGTATACTTGACGCCTTGCTCTAAAATTTCTACTGGTAATACTGATCGACATTAGGAATCTTTTGCCTCTGAAAGCCCTAATTTTCATCCAGCGTTCTATGCGAATTAATTCGTTCATCTCCACTGTACGCAGTTCCATGTTAACTTGATTGAATCATGTCGAGACCATGATCACTTTGAAATTCCTATTTACTGTGTATATGTCTAGAGTCGTTTAAAAATAGTTTCACAAATTTTCATCATCGGTGTAATTAGTTCTTGATTTTGAATGACCCTATGTCAAAATAGGGAAGGCTTGGACAGCAATCCAAGGCCTGCCCTTTTCCCGCTCGGACTCAGGTGCAGAACCTGAGAACACGACAGCTCGATAGGCCGCATTCTCAGGGCCATCGTGACACAGTACCTGTCACGATCTGATCACGACAGGCCACCTCGTCGCGTTCTGGCGGCCTGCCCTGACCAACCTGTCGCGACTTGTGCAAGACCCTGTCGCGACCCTTACAGGGTACATCACGATCTGGGATTTTTGCATGAAACCTCCTATTTCTACAAGTCTTAATTTTCTACAGTAATACCATGTCCTGTTAACTCTTTTAAACATAGTAAACGAAGTTGTTAATCTTGGATATATTTTAATTAATTAAAATCCTTCACATGACCTTTCATGTCCATGATTTTTCATGACACATGCACACACTTTGAACCATTCAATGTAACTTAAATTGGCATGAAATATCTCATAATACATCTAGTAATTTAATTCAATTGCATATTTAAATTGCCATATTTTTAAATGAACTTGTCGACAATTTCTTGCGATACCGTTACCGACGCTCCACTGTTCTAGAATTCCTCTAGAACGTTGGGCACTTGTTTCTATGTACACACTTTTCTCTTGACTTGGACGAACTCTCCGTCTGATATTCCTTCTGCCAGACTAGTGAATCCTTGTTCAAGGCCTCCGTAAGTCTCCTCTGTCCATGGGTTCCCACATGGTCGACGAGCTGGTTGTACCCTAATACCTATGTTACCCTTTAGGGAGTAGTAAGATCCAAACGGCATTAGTTGCTCTCGTTCTTATCTAGAATCACGCCGGACCTCTGGACCTGTGCATGACATGGCCAGGGGAAAGGTAGTGAATTCCACCTGACTACCAACATCAAGTGCGCGTGTTGTGCAACTGTTACTATCGTTCGCTTACTCGACGTGTTACGTGCAATGTCCTCTAGTTCTCATGTATACCCTACTCGCTCATCTATTCACACTCTCTCTACTATCTCATCTATTCATCAAGTACTCTCATCTATTTCTTGGTCCTCACTATTGGCCATTGACTGATTGTCTAAAGATACACAATATAACCAATGCCTGGCAATATATAAAGGGCCCGGTCTCATCCTAGGATGTGCGCCCAAAAATGCTATTTGCCCGCAGGAGTTAAATGACTAGAGTGTTTGACATTACACTCCAGTGCTATCTATCTCGACTATCTAAATGACAATCAAAAGTTCTATGCTATACATTCTCTCACTGTCTATTGACAACAAAGTGCTATACTATACAAATTTTTCTATTGCTATACTTTGTGCTATTTGTGCTATGGCCATCCTGCTATTTGTGCTATACTCGACGCTTGTACTATATTTGGAAACTTGTGCTATTCAATCACTTGCTATCGTGCTATCTCTTACACTACTTGACTCTCTCGCTATATCATTAGTTACTCTGCCTTTTTAATACACTAATCATTTAAAGCATGCTTGATCCTGAGATTTAAGTCCTACTGAGCGTTATCGCTCACCCTGCATTTTTGGTTATGTGTTCTCAGGTGAGAACGAGGAAGAGACTTACACTCAAGAGGATGGGAACGACCAAGAGTGAAGTCAAGAGTACCCTAGCATCTTAGTATTATGTTAGAGTCTTAGTTCAGTCTTTTGCTTTTGTTTCACTGTAATTGGGCCCTCTAGAATGGCTCTAATATTAGTGGTTGTAACTAGACATTGGAAAATTTTAATGAGATGAATTTTCTTTAGTATTTACTCTTGTTCAATGGTTTGATGTCTAGTACTCGCTCTGTACCCATTTACTTGCAACTGCCACATGTTCTGATATTCCGCGTCGGGGCGTGACAGTCCACATCTTACAACAATCTTTAGAACGGGAGGCTTTGAGGTGGTTTACCTCCTTGCCCACATCTGATCTTGTCAACTTTGACATAGTGTCCGAACGCTTCATCTCCCACTTCTCTTATATGGCCACCCAAATCCCTACACTTCCCGACTTGGTGGCAGAAAAGATGAGGCCGGATGAAGACTTTGTCACATTTGCTAACCGTTGGAGATCCATGGCTTTGAGAGCCGACCTCCCCATCCCGGAGTCCCAAGCTATAACAATGATAGTCACCAACACCACCCCTTTGCTCCGATCTATATTGATCCTTAGTGAGTTCCCCTCCTTCGCACACCTTTACAATCGAGCTAGGGTGGTCCAAAATCAAATTAAGGATTCCTCCCTCCCTCCATTCTTCGAAGGGAAGCCCAAGGGATGCAAGGCTCCCGCGGCACCTACCACCGAGGGGGTGACCGTCAATGAGTCCGTTAACGCTTGCAGTCAACCACTGAGGCCTCCTAACAAGCCCTACAATCCTGCCTCCAATCCTCACCAATTCCCATCACACCCCTCTAGGCCTTACTCCCCTGTCCCTCCTCCTTCTAGCTATACCCGTCCTGGTCCCAAGAGGTCTCATTATCATGCCCTCCCCGAATCCCTCGAGGACATATTCTTTGCCCTCATGTCTTGCGACGCTATCAACTCCCCCCACAAAAGGAGAGCTTCCACCTGAGGGCCAATATGTCAAAATACTGTCCCTATCATAAGGCTCCCGTCATGAAATCCACAATTGTTTCACCTTCCGTGACTGGGTATATGACATGAATGACCAAGGTAGAATTAATTGGGAGGATGTCAAGGTCGCCATTGCTAAACCTAGGTACACGAGAAGGGAACTGGGTATTATGCAAGACCCCCTTCCCAACCACCAAAACAACAACCCCTCCTCCTCTAAGTCTCAAGAAAAGATCAACACCATGACACATTCGGAACCTTGTGTCGTGAGGAGAGAACAACAATGAGGGGTAGAGGGCTTTGAGGAGTGGTACCCTTCTCCTTCCGTAGAGTCTTAGGACCCTCCACCACCATAGATGCCATTTTAGAGGAGCGGCCCTTAGTTCTTTCTGACCGCATGTCAGGACACCCTTCCATCCCCATTCCACCTCCTATGAGTCGTCCATCCATGCTCCAAACCCCTCCAACTCATTCTCCCTAGGTCTCAGAAGGACGTTCATGTCACCCTCTGGAAACGGATCGTTCCCGCACTCCCCACCCATCTCAAGATGAGGAGGACAATGGACCACCCACCACCTGCCGGCACCGAATATGACATTCTGCAACACTGGATAAGACTCCCGCGAGGGTGTCTATTTTAGAATTGATTCGGAAATCGCTGTATCATCAGTCCACCCTCCTCCAATTCTTCAAAAGATCATGGTCAATGATGACCTTCCTTCCAGTGGAGTGACCCATGCCATCCTCTCCCTCACCCAAGGACCCTCCATCTCCTTCTCAGATAAAGATCTTGCAACCCCAAAATGTCATTCACTTCCTCTCTGCCTCACCGTCACCCTGAACGGGGTTTCGATGGATTCCACTCTTATTGACGCCGGGTCATCTATTAATGTTTGTCCGATGAAGAACCTTAAGCATTAAGGTTTGGGGGAGGACAATCTGGAGAAAATCTGCTCCACCATTGCTGCCTATGACAACTCCAAGATGGTTGCCAAGGGTAAAATCGCTCTTCAACTGGAGATAGGACCAGTCACCATGTCATCGAAGTTTCTAGTCTTAGACGTTGATCCGGCCTATAAGGCCATTCTTGGTCGTCCCTGGCTAGAGCAAACATTAGGGTTCCCTTCCACCACCCACCAATGCTTCAAATTTCCATTCAATGGGTGGGTCATCAAAATTAAGAGCATTCCTACCTTGGAAACCCTCAACTCTATCACTTCGGAGCAGATGCCACACATGTTCATTCCGGACAGGGGGAAGAAACCCGTCATGTCCATCTTTGATTTCCCCTTGCCCCTTGATTTGAACCAACCTCCCCTTTTGGATGAAGAGTTTGAGTCCATCCCGTCTCCCCAAGGAAAAGGTTGGGAGGTGATGGCGAAGATCGACTACATTCATGGCCGAGGATTGTGTAAGGATAAACAGGGTCCTATCAATAGTGTTCAGGTCAAGAGGTTATTGGCTAGGGCTGGTCTAGGTTTTCACCCGGACCCTATTCATTCAGATCCATTCATACCCAATGAACCTCTTACCTAGACCATGAGGGAGCACTTCATTCAGGGGCCCATTAAGTCGGGAACAAGGGAGCCCGTTGTGGAAGAATTGCCTGAGTCTGAGAGCGAAGAAGAAGAGGAAGCTGCCGAAATTGAGGAAGTCTGTGAGGACTTCGATCTTCTCTCGCTCTTTGGTTCCGACCTCCCCCCATCTCCTCCATATTCTCTCCCAACTGAGGTATGCTCGGCATACAAGTCTCTTTCTTCCATCCCTTCTTTCTCCCTCCTTTCTCAATCTGTCCTCCCTCCATTCCTCACCTGGCCAGTCAGCGCAGCCTTGAGTCAATAACTCATGGTTCTGAGCCTTGACTCCCAAAAAAAAAATGCCAATATTCTAAGTTGGGAATGCGAGGTCTCCGTCGAGCATCCTTCCTCCATGGAGTCTCTTCAAATTGTCCAAGGGCCGTCGCTTTCCAGCCTAAATTCTCATTCTCGCCCTTCTAAGGGAACTTCCCCTGCACATAGTTTTGTACATAGCCTTCTGCATAGTAGTTTAGATTCTAGTTTAGAGTCAGATTTAGAGTTAGGTCTAGGTTTAGAGGAGTCTGGTCCCTCTCAGCCATGCATTCACAAAGAGAAGAGTAGGCAAGTCCCTGCCCGTTATGTTATGGCCTTGGCTGAGAAGTGTTAAGTTAAAGTCAAGTCCCAGAGTTTCTTGAGGAGCCTGCCCTTGTAGAGGCTGATTTTGAAGAAGGTGACTCTGTAGACGATGGGTTAGGGGTCTATCTGCTAGATTTTGATGAGAAAGATGAGCCGAGAGATCTTAGTCAGAAGAAGAAGAACCAGTGAGCTCCTATGTGGATGGCACAAAGAGGTTCGACGAGCCGACTATGGCTGCGGATGAGCCAACCAAAGAGATCAACCTTGGCACCGATGAATCCCCGAAGGTAGTTTTGATTAGTGCCAACTTGAGTGTAGTAGAAGAAAAAGCTATTGTAGCTATCCTCAAAAAGTTATCCGGCGGTTTTTCTTGGTCCTACGAGGACATGTCGGGGCTTGACACCTCTTTGGTCGAGCACCATTTGGTCTTAAAATCCGATGCGAAAGCCGTCAAACAAAAGCTAAGGAGGCTACACCCCAAGCTTGCACTCAAGATTAAAGAGGAGGTTGATAAGCTGCACAAGGCCAAGTTCATTAGGGTTGTGCTTTATCCGCAGTGGGTAGCTAATATCGTCCCAGTGATGAAGAAGGACGGTAAGGTTAGGATCTGCATAGACTTCCATGACCTTAATCGTGCTTGCCCTAAGGACGATTTTCCTCTTCCCCACATAGATGTCTAGTGGACAATACTGCTGGTTTTGAGATGTTGTCATTCATGGATGGTTTCTCAGGGTATAAACAGATCGTCTGGCAGGAGGAAGACAGGAGAAAACTTCTTTCACTATGCCTTGGGGGACCTATTGTTATGTTGTGATGCCTTCGGACTGAAGAATGCGGGAGCAATTTATCAAGGGCAATGATGACAATTTTTCACGACATGATGCATGTACACATGGAAGTCTATGTTGATGATGTCTTGGTTAAACTAGGACTAGACATGGCCATGTTGAGGTCCTCCAGGCAGTTCTCCAACGGTCTAGAGAACATAAGCTCAAGATGAACCCCAAAAAGTGTGATTTCGGAGTGTCCTCAGGGAAGTTGCTTGGGTTCATAGTTAGAAAGAGGAGAATTGAGATTGACCCTAATAAGGTCAAAGCAATAATTGACATGCCTCCTCCTAGGAATATCAAGGAAGTTAGAGGACTAATTGGTAGACTTCAGTTCATTAGGAGATTTATCTCTCAACATTCCATCGGTTGTAAGCCCTTCTATGAGATGCTTAGAGGAGAGGCTAAGTTTCATTGGAATGATAAATGTCAAAAGGCCTCGAGGATTTGTAGAGCTATTTATTCAAACCCCCTGTTCTCACTCCTCCGGTCCCGGGTCGGCCTTTATTGCTCTATGTGTCAACCACTAAGACTCAACTGGAGCGGCTTTTGCCCAATATGATGACGAGAAGAAGGAGAGAGCGGTGTACTATATCCAAACTGTTCAATGAAGCTGAGAAAAGGTACACTGCCATGGAAAGGACCTGTGCGACCATCGTCTGTTTTTCCCAAAAGTTGAAGCATTATTTCCTAGCTCATGAGGTGAAGCTTCTGGTGCGTATGGACCCAATTCGGTACTTGCTTGAGAAGCCCATTTTGACTGAATGGTTGA
Organism: Colocasia esculenta; assembly: GCA_014218235.1. NCBI lineage: Eukaryota > Viridiplantae > Streptophyta > Magnoliopsida > Alismatales > Araceae > Colocasia > Colocasia esculenta. The sequence continues at coordinate 95,716,740 of CM024761.1, read as the reverse complement.
TGAGGTGGCAAAGTTTTCTCAACCAATTTGACATCACCTACGTTAACCAAAAGTCAATCAAGGGGCATGCCATTGCCGAGTATTTGGCCCACCACCCCTTACCTTCATACTCTCCTGTCGATGAAAGCTTTCCGGACGAAGAGTTAGGAGCCATTGTTGATGGTGAACCTTCATGGATACTTTACCTCAACGGAGCTCTAAATCCAAAGGAGTGGAATAGGGGCAGTCTCCTCTCACCGGAAGGAGTAGTCATCTGGCGCCTACTAATCAACCTTCCGGCACGAACAATGTGGCTGAGTATGAGGCACTCCTAGTGGGCTGAAAATGGCATTGTTGCTTGGAGTCAAAGAGTTAAGGATAATTGGAGATTCACAATTGATACTCGGCAGTCCCTTAGCAAGTACCAGACTCGGGATCCCAAATGAAACCATACCAGGATTTAGTAGGAGAGTATCTGGCAGTTAGGAAGCTCACTCTAGTCCACAATCCTAGGGCTCAAATATTCTAGCAGATTCACTCGCCTCCCTGGCTTCCTCTATCCCTATCCCATAGTAGTCCTCTGAACCGTCTCTGTCCAAAGACTGAAAGTCCCTTCTCATGTTGATCTGTGGTTCTTCAACTCAAGTCTCCCTCCATTCGAGTCATGCACTTTCAAAAGAGCCCAAATCGATCTTGATGATGGCCATCCTTGGTACTTTGACATCGAAAATTATCTAAAGATGGATCCTTCCCAGATTATGCCACTCTTTGATGAAATTGAATCTCAAAGCATTGTTGAAGCCGCTCACTCTAGTGAATGTGGTGGCCATGCCAATGGTAGAGCAATTGCACAAAAATTGCTAAGAGACTATTACTGGCCTACCATGGAAGAAGATTGCACTCACTTTGTTCGTCACTGTGCTAAATGCTAATTACACGGTGACAAAATCCATGCTCCTTCATCTTCTCTTCACCCTCTCATTGCTCCATGGCCTTTCGCCATGTGGGCATTCGATGTGGTCGGTCCACTCGAGGATAGAACCGTAGAAATCCGTAAAAAGTCCTTCATCCTGACCGCCACTGAGTACTTCAAGAAGTGGGCTGAAGCGGAAGCATTCATAGAGGTCAAAGCTTCAACAGTGGTCAAGTTCATCAAGCGCAACATTCTTGCAAGATTTGGTGTGCCTCGGGACATCGTCACTGACAATGGACCTCAATTCACTTCACAAGAGCTTCGCGACATGTGTGGTAAATATGACATTAATTTGCATCATTCATCCCCATATTATCCACAAAATATGGACAAGCGGAAGCTACTAATAAAACTCTCATCAAAATCATAAAGAAAACTTGCAAATCTCACAATAATCTGACTGGCCAGACCGCATAGTTGAGGCTCTTTGTACTTACCACACCTCGGTCCGAACTCCTACAGGCAAACCCCCTATGCTTTGTACTCCCTATGAGATCTTCGTCCCTTCACTTAGGGTTCAATTGGATTCTGAACTTGACCCCGGTCAACGTCGGGAGGTTTTGTTAGCACAACTTGAACTCTTAGACGAAAGGCGAATGATAGCGGCTGACCATGCGTAGGTTTATCGTCAAAGAATTGCACGTTTTTATGCCAAAAGATTCTTGAGAGAAAATTTGAAGTGGATGAAATGGTCCTAAAGCGCAAAATCATTAAGGCACCAGGCCCCAGGAGTAAATTGTACAAAAATTGGGAAGGTCCGTTCGTTGTCAAGAAGCATACTCGGGGAACGATTACAGGTTAGTGGACGCCGAGGGAAGTGAGTTGTCGCATCCATGGAACGCAGTCTACCTCAAGAAATTCTACCCTTAGTTAGTCAGCCAGTCGGTCAAGTCTATCATTCACCACTTGTCAATGTCGTGGGTTTGAGACTTTACTTTACTTTTTCTACTTGGCCATTAGTGAGGTAGGGTCTCTTCACACACCACACGATATTGGAGTACTGTCCCTTAGTTGGAAAATCATAAGTACACTCGGATGGTCTAATTTGGTCAAAGTATCCCCTTTTCTCTTCCCACTCAGTCAAGTCTGGAAAAGAGACAAACTGCGAGTAGGGGACCATCCACTCTTGCCTGAAAGACAAAGTCATAACAAATAAGGGGCAATGAAAAGCAAAGGCAAAGGCAAAATGTCGAACCAAGCCTAAAAAGGCAAAGAAAAGCCAAAAGGTCAAAAAAGGGTAGCAAAAAGTACGTATCCAGAAAAAGGCTGACCAAATCAAGGAGGTAGCAAATAGTACGTGCCTCCACCAACGAATCAAATGAAAAGTACCCCTGAAAATAATTGATGACTAAGTCTTTCGGTGTGAGATGTTGATTTGGAAACAAAATGTGGTTTGGACCCAATCTTTACAACTTCCTGTTTACTTCTTCCATTTCCTCCTAGGGGCAATTTGACCTGTAAGGCCTTCCATGGTGGAAAATATCAAAGGCTAGGGCAATATCCATATCAACAATATCATGCACGATTCTCCTTACTCATGGCCTCTGTGGTTAAGTAGATTATGAGGATCTTATACCTTGATGTGTGATGATATATGTGTCTTAGAGCTCAAATCCCAAAATGAATAAAAAAAGACAAAGAGAGCTCTCTGATGTGTATAATTTCTCCATGTACATATTTTCCTTCTTATTTTAATAAAAAAATCAGAAAATCAAAATCCAAAATAAATAGTCATATTATGTACATATACTAACATGTTTCTTTATTTTCTTATTAAAAAAAAGTGCATGTATATATTTCCTTCATTATTTATGTGTGTCTCTATCTCTAATTAGATATTAGCCCTTGACCAGATCTCAAGAAAGGTACATCTTTTAGGCAAGGGGCTAAAGACAGATCTACCTACTTTTTTTTTCCTTAAGTGTTGTGGATGCAGAAACCAAAGCGACATTGGCAAACCACATAAAATGCACCAAGTCCAAAAGTTCAAAAAGTCCACTAAGGAATAAAATTTCTGTAATATCATAATAGAGGCATACCCCTGGTGGTACATCTGTAGCCTTGCTCCTCTCCCCCTCACTAGGCCTCTGCGTATGTGGGTGCCATCGCTCCACAAGCGCCCCCAATGTGTCAAACCCCCACCACATCTCCTTCATGTTCTTGGCTAGCACCACCATAAAGCTCAGATTCCACGCTCCGATGTAGCTTCTCATGTCGATGGTAATGGTGTTCATCAGGTTGACCAGCCACGAGAAGGCCCGTACCTAGCCCTGGCTTGCGAATGTAGGATCCTCCTGCATACCCAGAGAGCACCATGAGAAGGGGTTGGGGGCATTTTCAGCATAAGGAGAAGCAAGAATGAGTAGTACATACCTCCCCATTGGCAAGTCGGGTGCTCAGGTGCCCCAGAACTTCGCTTAGAACTCCCGGGTTTATGCTCGTGGATGTTCCGGTCGACGCGGAGGCCATGGCTGCAGCTGAAATTCGTCCTAAAGTCCCTTGGTTCGGAGTTGAGGAAGGATGGATGGCGCATTGCATCATGTTTAGGGCACTCCAGTTGAGTGTTCCTTTTGCAATTTGATCTATTGTCCAGGTATCTTCATCCTCGGGAAGAGTGTATGCTCCTTTGTGGACGATCTTCCACAGCTTAATGTTCTGTGCTCTCAAGAATACCTGCATGCGGTTTTTCCAATAAGGGTAGTCAATTCCGTCAAAGAAGGGTGGCCTGGTCACAGAGTGTCCTTCGGCCATATACCCCTTGTTAGATTCCATGAGATCAAAGTTCTCCTGATCGTAAGATCAAACAAGTATAACAGTAAATCGGAGAAACCTCGCTCTGATACCAATTGAAAGGTTGCGGAATTCCCTATATGGTAATCTAGAAGGGGGGTTGAATAGATTACTGTCAATTAAAAAGTTCTTATCACCTTCTTTTCACGAAGACACAAATTGTGAAAACTGTAACAGAGTTTAAGTTAAACTTTGATGTGTGTAACTTGACAATAGATAGAGAAACAATCTATCAGACGTGTGTAGAGACACCGTGCCTACCAAACATCTAACGTATAAACGTTCAAACCATAGGACACAGAGTTCTACGTGGTTCGGAGTACACAACTTGTGTATCCTACGTCCACGGTCCACACACACACGCAGAAAAGACTGCTTATGAGCTAGTTCAACGTACAACTCACACAGCCAGATTGTCTGATGTGAAGCCACGATCAAAACAACACAAGCCTCGTGAATCAAGCACAAGGACTGCTTGAGACACAACCACACACACACGGATATGTAAAAAACTAAACAGGGAAGAGTTCTGAGTTGAAACACAAATCCTGATTAAGAACTCTTCTGATGAATGTTTGGATGAACTTCAAGCTTCGTCTTGAGGGACACAACTTGATGGAGAGGCTTGAATCCACGACGATCAGACTTCAATACCGCTGGATCAGCAGTTGGTTCAATCTCTGAACAGCAGAATGAAGCAGAGCAGCAGCAACACCTCTTGTTCGTGGACTTTCTCTAGGTTTTTGGTGGAGGCTACTTCTGTACGAGATTACCTTCAAAAGATAGCCTATATAGTGGTGTCCATATATGGAGAGACGTTGTAGTTTGAACCACCATGTTTGGCAACTTAAAAACTTCCCGTATCTGAAGGTTTCTTCGTCTGTCGACAGCACTGGGTGCTCCTGTCTTGGAGACAATTTTTTAGTTTGTTTTTGTTTTTATTTGAGATTCCCAAGTGTTGTTCCTTCACTACATCTTCAAACCTGTAAGCATTCGAGATGTTAGGCTTTGATTGAGATTCATCAAAACAACGTGTGGAGTTTCTCCACCGTTCAGTTTTAAGATTAAACCCTATAAGCTCTAAAGTGTTCTGAATATCCAAGAAGATACCTTGATCTCTTTTGGCCTCAAATTTGTCTAGATCAGCTTTATCATTATTATGAATGAAAACTTTTGAGCCAAAAACTCTAAAGTACCCAATGCTGGGTTTCTTACCTTTTAGCAATTCATAGGGAGTTTTCTTGATTACGGGTCTTACCATGGCTCTGTTGAGAATGTAGCATGATGTGTTTACCGCTTCTGCCCAAAAGTTCTTGCAAGTTGACTTTCGACCAAAAGGGTGTGAGCCATTTCCACCAAAGTTCTGTTCTTTCTCTCCACTACTCCATTTTGTTCCGGAGTCCTTGGAGAGGAGAACAAATGTTCTATCCCGTGGTGCCTACAGAAATCAGAAAAGGAATTGTTATCAAATTCTCCCCGTGATCATGCGGATTGAGCATATTTTGTGAACATTCCATGCTCAATTTTGTTGAAGAATTCCTCAAACAGTCTCATTGCTTCATTTTTGTGTACGAGGAACTTTACCCATGTGAACCTAGAGAAGTCGTCTACAATGACAAAACCAAAGCGTTTGCCATTGAGACTTAGTGATCTATTAGGTTCCAACAAGTCCATGTGCAGAAGTTCATAGGGTTTAGAAGTGCTTACCGGTGCTTTTGATTTGAAGGATTTCCTTGTTTCTATTCCCTGTGCCATGCATCACAAAAACTTTCATTTTATTAAAGGAAATATCAGGGAGTCCACTACCAACTTCAGCTTGTCATTATCTTGTGTAGGACATTGTAGCTTGCAGGCCAAGCCTACGATGCCACCAGTGTGAGCTCATCCTGTTGTTTGCTACAAGACACATATTCATTTTCTGGATCATCTAAGTCAACCATGTAGATGTTTGTTCACCCTTTTTTCCAGAAAATTTCAGATTTCCTGTATCCTTATCAATGATTTGACATGTGCTTGATTCAAAATAACTTGGTGACCTTTATCACACAATTGACTTATGCTAAGCAAATTGTGATGAAGGCCATCCACCAATAGTACATTGTCAATTGAGTTTGGAGACATACTTACCGACCTTACCTGAGCCGATGATCTGGCCTTTGTTGTTACCTCCGAAGATGACTTGACCTCGTCTTTTTCCACCAACAAATAGAATTTTTCTTTATCGCCCGTCATATGCCTCGAGCAGCCACTATCCAAGTACCATTTGTTTTGATTTTGGGCTGCTAGGCATTCCTGCATATGTGGATCAGACAAGAGGTTTTGGTACCCAATTACTTTAGGTCCAGTGTATCATTCATGCCAAACAGTAAATGCTTCAGAATCCAATTTGTTTGAGTTTCAGTTTATTTGGACTGTTCCAGCATTGTTTTTCATTATGCCCGACCTTTTACAGAGAATTGCATGATGAAGGTTTTTCTACAACAACGGGCTTTTTTTTTTTAGGAACATGCAGGGGCATTTACCTTTCTTTGCCTGGTCAGCTTTCCTTTAGAAGCTGGTTTCCTGTCCTGTCGACAGCTCTCATGGGGTTGTTGACAGTTTTTTGCAGTTTTGTTAACAACAAATTTGGTATTCGTAGGTTCCTGTTCAGGCCCTTGGCTTTACTTTATTGTTCATTGACGGGATTTGTTTGCTTGTGCTTGGCTGGTATCAACAAAGATGTCAACAGATTTTTACCAATTACTTTTGGTTTAACAGGTTGATATCCCACCCATGTTTTGCAACAAACACATTAGATCCTAAGATTGCATCAAGATTTTGTTTACTTTGACAAACTTAGTTAGATCTTCAGATTTTTCCTTAAGATGCTTTCCGTCTTTTGACAAACTTAGTTAGATCTTCAGATTTTTTCCTTAAGATGCTCTTCAGCCTTTTTCAACTTTTCTTTTACTTCATTAAGTTCAACTTCGAAAGTTTCAGGGAATTGCTTAGATCATCTTTTTCTTTTTGAACTTCTTGGAGTTTCGTTTCATGCAATCCATTTCATCACTGTGTGTTTTTGTTCATCAACTTTCATCATTCAATTTTCTTTATTCAAGGATGCAATTTGTTCATTATGGTGTTTCATGAACAAGGGAATTGATTTTCTTTTTCAGTACTTTATTTTCAGACTTAACTCACAGAATTTTTTGAATAAAACAGTATAAGCTTCTTCCCATTCATCACAGAATAAGTTTCAAAGGAAGAATTTACCTCATTAGAGTTCATCACTTCTAGCCATTAGACACTGAACTTCATCATCTCAGAGGTAGCTTGACTGTTCTCATCTTCATCTTCATCACTCCAGTTGCCAACATTGCTTTGGCTTTCTTGAAGGTGAATTTCTCCTTTTCAGTTTCTTCTTGAGCTCGGGGCACTCTCCTCTCATGTGCCCTTGTTTTCTTGCACTCATAGCACACAACATCAGACTTTTTTGTTAGAATCAGATTTGTTCAAAAGTCTTTCTTTTGAAAAGGTTTGGAGTTACCTGATCCTCTCCTTTTGAATTTCAGAAATTTTTTGAATTGTCTAGTGATCATGGCCATTTCATCACTTTCACTATCACTAGAGTTTCAAGCTCATCACTTTCCTGTTGAGCATCCTTTTTGGAACCTGATGATTTTTTCATAGAAGCTTTTAAAGCAATTGATTTTCTTGGGTTCTCTTCAGTTTCCTTTCTTTTGACATTGATTCATATGTCATTAAAGAGCCAATAAGTTCATCCAATTTCATTGTTGAGAGATCTTTTGAATCCTCAATGACAGTGGCTTTGGTGTTTCCATGAGGATGAAGAGACTGAAGTATCTTCCTCACCAAATCACTTTCTGAGTATTCCTTTTTAAGACCTTTCAACCCATTTATTATTAGCATGAACCTAGCAAACATGTCTGAGATGTTTTCATTGTTGTTTCTTTAAACACATCTCATACTCAGAGACCAGCATGCTTACCTTTGATTCCCTTACCTGAGACGTACCTTCGTATATCAATTCGAGCTTGTCCCACATTTCTTTTGCTGAGGTGCACATGGAGACTCTCGAATATTCCTTGGGATGGACGCGCATTGCATGATGTTTAGGGCACTCCAGTTGAGTGTTCCTTTTGCATTTGATCCTTTGTCCAGGTATCTTCATCCTCGGGAAGAGTGTATGCTCCTTTGTGGACGATCTTCCACAGCTCAAAGTTTTGTGCTCTCAGGAATACCTGTATGCGGTTTTTCCAATAAGGGTAGTCAGTTCCTTCAAAGAAGGGTGGCCTGGTCATAGAGTGTCCTTCGGCCATATACCCCTTGTTAGATTCCATGAGATCAAAGTTCTCCTGATCGTAAGATCAAACAAGTATAATAGTAAATCGGAGAAATCTCGCTCTGATATCAATTGAAAGGTTGCGGAATTCCCTATATGGTAATCTAGAAGGGGGGTTGAATAGATTACTGTCAATTAAAAAGTTCTTATCACCTTCTTTTCACGAAGACACAAACTGTGAAAACTGTAACAGAGTTTAAGTTAAACTTTGATGTGTGTAACTTGACAATAGATAGAGAAACAATCTATCAGACGTGTGTAGAGACACCGTGCCTACCAAACATCTAACGTAGAAATGTTCAAACCATAGGACACAGAGTTTTATGTGGTTCGGAGTACACAACTTGTGTATCCTACATCCACGGTCCACACACACACGGAGAAAAGACTGCTTATGAGCTAGTTCAACGACTACAACTCACACACACAAGTTGTCTGATGTGAAGCCACGATCAGAACAACACAAGCCTCGTGAATCAAGCACAAGGACTGCTTGAGACACAACCACACACACACGGATAGTAAAAACTAAACAGGGAAGAGTTCTGAGTTGAACACAAATCCTGATAAGAACTCTTATGATGAAAGTCTGATGGACTTCAAGCTTCGTCTTGAGGGACACAACTTGATGGAGAGGCTTGAATCCATGACGATCAACTTCAATACCGCTGGATCAACAGTTGGTTAATCTCTGAACAGCAGGATGAAGCAGAGCAGTAGCAACACCTCTTGTTCTTGGACTTTCTCTAGGGTTTTTGGTGGAGGCTGCTTCTGTACGAGATTACCTTCAAAAGATAGCTTATATAGTGGTGTCCATATATGGAGAGACGTGGTAGTTGGAACCACCATGTTTGGCAACTTAAAAACTTCCCGTATCTGAAGGTCTTCTTTGTCTTTCGACAGCACTGGGTGCTCTATCGACAGGTGTTGACAGGCAGAGGACTGGGAGTTCGGGAGACAGTTTCCTATCAGTGGCTATCGACAGGAGACACTGGTGCTGTCGACAGGCACTCCCGTCCTGTGGTGTGGCTTTTTGGCCTGTTTGTATCTGTCAACAGGGGCCTTTCTGGCTGTCGATAGGTACCTGTTTTTCTTGCTTTTCTTGATCTTTTGAACCTTGTTTTGGTACATGTCTTGCATAGTATCTCACGTACATAAAAGAACTTAGTTAGGGAGGTATAATGACATATAAATGATCAATTAACATGTTTGTTTCATTTGCATTCCAAGAGTCATTATTGTTATAGGGGTTTCTAGGCAGGTCGGCTAACCCCGAGTATAGCCAACCACATATGAGGAAAGTTCGACATTCAGCAGCTGTGGCTGATTGGCATGAACCTCACCTCGAATGAGAACCAGTTCGAATCTCGGGCCTCGGGTCAGCCGACCTCATAAAGGCCATTGTCCGACATCCAGTCTACGGTCTCACCTAGCTATACGTCAGCAGGTCTGTACGTCTCGGACGTCCACGGCTCGGCCCAGGCGGTCCTGTCTATAGCTCGGCCCAGGCAGTCTTGCAATCCAACAAGCGAGAACTCACCTTCTTGTACCTCGGGTCATCAAAGCACGGGTCGCGCCGACCTGGAGCTCGGCCCTCTCATGTGCCCCATCGCAGCCCACACAGGGTCAACAGGTGAATGAGAGAATTACGGAACCGCAGCCTCACGGTCAGCGATCAGGCCTACAAGTGGCAACCATGATCATCACAACTCAACAGAAGTAACGGCACCCAATCCGGTGGGAATCTTGGTAACTCCCAGCGAGATTGGCGGCTCGTCCAACTCACACATACGTGTCCTAACACTATATAAAGGGTAGACACTCCACAGGCCAAGGTAGGCTGTTCTCCCCCATTGCTACGCCATTTTACTTGGTTAGCGACTAACTTGAGCATCGGAGTGTCTCCCCGTCGAGCCCACTCGGCGGGCTTTGCAGCTCAGGTCAGAAGGTCGGCTGGAGCAGCATCGCACATCGGCCAAGCGCGCCTCAAAGGGATTCATCGGCTTAGTCGTCTCGGCTCCGTCTGGTGAGAAGGGCCTGAACGGTCACCTCGGCTAGAGCCAAGCTATGTTATTATAGCAGTAACATTGGCGCCGTCTGTGGGAACCGTTACAAAAGGTCAGTACGTTTCCCCTTTCCTATTCTTAGTGGAACACCCCCAATCGTAGACAGCAAAATAGCCCCTGGAGCATTTATCACAAATGCCAAAGCGGCCAGGGCCTGGCACGATCGGCAAGGGGGCCGATCGAGAGATCGTAAGCCCCTATGCCTGAGGTCGGCTCGTGGGACCGGCTCAACATAAATATCGTGAATCCCTTCAAGATTCATTTGAGGTCGGCTCGGGAGCCGACGAGCTCCAGAGTTCGTGGCAATCCTTTGGTTCTTATCAACAGTCATCTCCGATTTGGGAAGCCTAAGCCCTCTAAACAGGAGGCCGTGATTACACGCTTAATGTCCTCAGTGATGAGGGCAACGAGGTTCTCGACGAGATCACCTCGGCTGTCCAGAAAACAAGAAACCGACATGCGATAAAATGAAGGCGCGGTCGCTTCGGCACGCGTATATCACAGCTCGTCCGAGGTCGCTTCGGCACTCCGAGCTCCTGAAGGCGCAGTCGCTTTGGCACGCAGCTCGTCCAAGGTCGCTTCGGCACTCTGAGCTCTTGAAGGTGCAGTCGCTCCGGCACGCGTATATCACAGCTTGTCCGAGGTCGCTTCGGTACTCCGAGGTACTGAAGGCGCGGTTGCTTTGGCACGCGTATATTACAGCTCGTCTGAGGTCACTTCGGCACTCCGAGCTCCTGAAGGTGCGGTCGCTTCGGCACGCAGCTCGTTCGAGGTCGCTTCGGCACTCCGAGCTCTTGAAGGCGCGGTCGCTCCGTCACACGTATATCACAGCTCGTCTGAGGTCGCTTTGGCACTCCGAGCTCCTGAAGGTGCGGTCGCTTCGGCATGCGTATATCACAGCTCGTCCGAGGTCACTTCGGCACTCCGAGCTCCTGAAGGCGTGGTCGCTTTGGCACGCGTATATCACAGCTCGTCCGAGGTCGCTTCGGCACTCCGAGCTTCTGAAGGTGTGGTCGCTTCGGCACGCGTATATCACAGCTCGTCCGTGGTCACTTCGGCACTCCGAGCTCCTGAAGGGGAGGTCACTTCGGCACGCAGCTCGTCCGAGGTCGCTTCGGCACTCCGAGCTCTTAAAGGCGTGGTCGCTCCGGCACGCGTATATCACAGCTCGTCCGAGGTCGCTTCGGCACTCCGAGCTCTTGAAGGCGCTGTCGCTTCGGCACGCGTATATCACAGCTCGTCCAAGGTCACTTCGGCACTCTGAGCTTCTGAGGGCATAGTTGCTTCGGCACGCGTATTTCACAGCTCGTCCAAGGTCGCTTCGGCACTCCGAGCTCCTGAAGGCGCGGTCGCTTCGGCATGCGTATATCACAGCTCGTCCGAGGTTGCTTCGGCACTCCGAGCTCCTGAAGGCGCGGTCACTTTGGCACGCGTATATCACAGCTCGTCCGAGGTCACTTCGGCACTCCGAGCTATTGAAGGCGCTGTCGCTCTGCCACGCGTATATCACAGCTCGTCCGAGGTCGCTTCGGCACTCCGAGCTCCTGAAGGCGCGGTCGCTTCGGCACCCGTATATCACATCTCGTCTGAGCTCTCAAAGGCGTGGTCGCTCCGACCCACGTACGCATCATGGCTCGTGCAAGGTCACTCCGAGCTCTTGAAGTCTTGGTCGCTTCGGCCCACGTACGCATCATAGCTCGTCCAAGGTCGCCTCGGCACTCGCCTCAGCAATCCGAACTTACGCGAGGATGCATGGGCCCTCCGAACTCCCACGAGGTCGTTTCGGCCCTCGTCTCATCCGAGCTTTAAAACGAGGCCGACCATATTCTCAGGAGTCGCCCCGACGATTAGTCATGGACAGCGTCGGGCTATGCTAGTCTATCGTGCTCGCACGCGTGCTTGACCGACAAGGACCATAAATAATGAAAAGGCAACATCCTACGTAAATCCAGAGGTCGCTCCAACATAGTACGAGCGTCTAGCCGACCTCAAGAATTCGACTAGAGTCCGAGCACCGAGCTGGGCCCAAGTGGTCAAACATGTGACATTCGAAGCAACATGATTCGTAGCAAGCAATGGCAAACCAAGCAATAACGAAAGTGGCAAGCGTTTTCATCTCTACTAAACAAACAAAAGGGTACATTGTCACATACAAATGGGAGGCATTCAATCAATTACAATGTCATCAGACACAACGACCTAAGCCTCGGTTGTAGCAGCCAGGTCGGAAGGGATGGTCGCGGCTGTCTCGTCAACACCGGGAACCACCTCGGCCGCAGCAACCTCCACTTCATCGGCGATATCTGCTCGGTCTTGAGCCTCGCCAGCACCCTCATCCTCGGCATCCTCCAGACCCGACAAGTCGTATTCGGGATGCAGTTCTCGGATCTGTTTGATACAGTGGTCGTATCCGGCCTAGAAGAGCTTCTCAGCTCTCAAAGTCGCATCATAATCTTTCTGCGCTCCTCCTCGGCCAGCCTCGAGTTCCGGGCCTTGGCCGCCTCAAGCTCTCCTCATATGAAGAGCCTCTTTAAGATCCTCGGCTGCCTTGGTCATCCGAGCGGCATCCACCTCGGCTCTCTTCGCCTTCAACCGCTCCTCGGCCAGGAGCTTCTCGGCAATTTTCACTCTCTTCTCGGCTTTTGGTCTTGCTTGCAGCTTCAAAAACCTTCTGGTCGGCTGCCGCCTGAGACTTCTCGGCCTTCCTGAACAAGGCCCCGACTAGGCCCAGTTGAGTTTGCACGGAATCGTAGTAGTCCTCCACGATCTCGTTGGCTCTTTTGGACGAAGAATGGGCCAACTTCTCCACAGAGGTCACCCGACGAGCCCATTCGGTGGCAGTGAGCATAGCGCGTCCGATGGTCGCTGAGGGCTGCAACATACTGTCGGCTGCTACTCTGGCAGCTCGTCCTTGAACGTCGGTCTAGGATCCGACAATCGGTTTAACCTCCGGTTGGGTGCTTCGGTGCCCTCACGGCACTCTTCTTACCATGGCCCGTGAACCTCTGAGCTGCTCGGTCAGCAAGAGAGGTCCCTTTCCCTTAGCCGACGTCAGGGGCAACTGACGACTTGCCTTTGTCGGCCATCACTGCAAGAGGAAACAGTTGATCAGCTATCAGGTCGCACGTAAAATAAAGGTAGCGATGAAAAGGGAATGACCTTTGTCGGCCTTGGCAATTAGTTTGAACAATCCATCGAGCTGAAACAGGTCGGGAAGATCCAGCACCTGTAGAGCATCAAACTCCGCGATCTCGGTTTCGTCAAGATTTGGAGCTCGGAAGGCTTTTTGGTGAACGTTCACTGCCGACCAGGTGGTCGAGAATGGCCACCCCATCGGGCTATGAACAAAAATGAACTGCCTCTTCCAGTTGTGAACAGAAGAGGGCGCCCGACCAAGGATTTGTCTGCCAGACCGAGCTGCGAAGTACAACCAGTCTCCAAAGGCTTTGACCGAGAAGCAGTAAAATAAAAGACCTATGGTCGGAAGGACCCGAGCAAGGGCGCAAACCGCTAGGAAGCCGACAACCGACCTCCATGAATTGGGGGTCGGTTGCGACGGTGCGACTCCCAGCTTGAGGAGAAGAAGAAGGGCGAAAGGATGCAAGGGAAGGCGGAAGCCAGCTCGGACGGCCTCGACATAAATACAAAGTCCGCCTTTTGCCACATAATGAGCACGAAGCTGACTCTGATTATAAATGGAATAGCCCTCCGGAAACACCAACCCTGAACGAGTTTTCATCCACTCAAAGTTCTCGTCGGTAATTTCACATTGGGCGTCGGCAACATTGTCGGCAGGCCGACGAGCTCCCGAGGTATGGGCAGAAGGTTCTCTGGGAACATAAGTCCCATCAACAATGAAGCAGTCATTGGAATTATCCGACGGCTTGTCATCATGCCGAGGAGAGGAGGGCGTCCCCTCAGAGGGAACAACCCCTGAAGAGCAAGAAGGAGAGTTCTCGAAAGGAGAACCTCCAGACGACGAGCCCTCACGGGAACGAGGACCAGAGGAAGAGGACGCAGAGCTCGAAGACATCGCTTACCTCCGAGAAGCAAGCGAAAATCAGGAAAGATCGGAGCTCGGACATCCGGCATCGGCACGGCAATCGTCAGCACGTCAGCAGATTGTCTGTAAGGAAGCTCGCGCGCAAGAACAAGGGCGATCATTCGGCGGCAGACCCCGGTATTTATAGGGCCAGGGGGCCAATCGAATCCAACGGCAGGTAGCCGACTTTCAAGTTGGTGGGTAAGATCACTCCACGTGTCATCACCAGATGGGCTGAGGGCCGACCCCTCGGATCCTGATCGGCGCGGAAAGCGAGGGGCGCTATGATGGTGCTCGGGAGACGAGGCGGCGCATTGGTAACAGTGCGATCTCTGAAGCGACGACAGACGGCTTGTCAGGTGAAGCGACGTTCTGCGGCTCTGGCATATGACGCCCTCGAGGACACGTGTGTCAGCTAGGCCACGTGGCAGAACGCATTTCCGGCAGAGATATAGCTTCACCTCGGCCCGCTATCACGGTCCGACCTGAACCTAGGGGCCAGTGTTATGGGGGTTTCCAGGCAGGTTGGCTAACCCCCGAGTATAGCCGACCACATCTGAGGAAAGTCCGACATTCAGCAGCTGTGGCTGATTGGCATGAACCTCACCTCGGATGAGAACCAGTTCGGATCTCGGGCCTCGGGTCAGCCGACCTCATAAAGGCCATTGTCCGACATCCAGTCTACGGTCTCACCTAGCTATACGTCAGCAGGTCTGTACGTCTCGGGCGTCCACGGCTCGGCCCAGGCGGTCCTGTCTATAGCTCGGCCCAGGCAGTCTTGCAAATCACACAAGCGAGAACTCACCTTCTTGTACCTCGGGTCATCGAAGCTCGGGTCGCGCCGACCTGGAGCTCGGCCCTCTCATGTGCCTCATCGCAGCCCACACAGGGTTAACAGGTGAATGAGGCAATGACCGAGAATTACGGAACCGCAAGTCACGGTCATTAAGGCCACGATCTCAGCAATCAGGCCTACAGGTGGCAACCACGATCATCGCAACTCAGCATCAGAAGTAACAACCCCAACGGCGGGAGTCTCGGTAACTCCCAGCGAGATTGGGCTCGTCCAGCTCATACGTGCGTGTCCTAACACTACATAAAGGGTAGACACTCCATAGGCCAAGGTAGGCTGTTCTCCCCCATTGCTACGCCATTTTACTCGGCTAGCGACTGACTTGAGCGTCGGAGTGTCTCCCCGCCGAGCCCACTCGGCAGGCTTTGCAGGTCAGGTCAGAAGGTCGGCTGGAGCAGCGTCGCTCATCGGCCAAGCGCGCCTTAAAGGGATTCATCGGCTTGGTCGTCTCGGCTCCATCTGGCGAGAAGCGCCTCAACGGTCACCTCGGCTAGAGCCGAGCTATGTTACTATAGTAGTAACAATTATCATCAAGTTTCATTACTTATCATTCATCAATTTTGTCCATGAAATATTGATGCTCATCATCAAAAATAAAGATGTGATTTGTTGACTTAGCATTCTCATTAAGCATTCAACATATGAGAAGTCAACAAGAATCCATGGACAGAGGAGACCTACGGAGGCCTTGGACAAAGACTCACTAGTCCGATAGAAGGAATATCCGACGGAGAGTTCGTCCAAGTCAAGAAAGTGTGTATGTAGAAACAAGTGCTCGACGTTCTAGAGGAGTTCTAGAACAATGGGGCGTCGAGATCGGTGTTCCAAAAATATCGCGAGAACAATAGACAAGTATATTTAAAATATGGTAATTTAATTGCATAAATTACCAGATGTATTACGAAATAATTTCATGCCAAGTTACGCCATAATTGGATGGTTCAAAGTGTGTGTAAGTGTCATGAAAATTGTAGATAGAAAAGATCATGTGCATGGATTTCAATCATACATAAATGTTCAATTTATGACAAGTGTTAATTTCTATATGTGTGACTGTTAAACAAGAGTACCAACACTGTAGATAATCAAGCATTGCTGAGACAGGGGGTTTCTTGCAAAAACCAGGATCGCGACGTACCCTAATGAGGGTCGCGACGGGGTCAACTGAGATCGCGATGGGGTCTGGTACAGGTCGCGATAGACCTAGTCAGGTCGGGCAACAGATCGCGACGACAGGCCCTGTCGTGATCAGATCGCGACAGAGGGCACTGTCGCGACGGCCCTTGTGAACGCGGCCTATTGGGCTGTTGCGTTCATAGGGTCTGCGCTCGAGTACGACAGGGAAAGGACGTTACATTGGATTGCGGGCCAAGACTTACCCTATTTGACATAGGGTGGGTCAGAAAATCACAACTAATTGTATAGTCAACGAAAAATCATGAAACCAGTTGCAAAATGACCTAGACATGCATGGGTACTTACACTAAATAGGAATTGGAAAACAATCAGGGTTTCGACATGTTTTAAACACGGGTATTCATGATGAACATGAAACAGTACATAGTTGAGATCAATGATTAAATTCGCAAGATAGGATGAATCAAATTTAGTGCTTTTAGGGGCAAAAGATGTCTAACATGCATCAATTCCTACAGTAAAAATCTCGTGGCATGGGGTTGAGTATACAAGGAGATCAAGAATTAAGAAGAGGGTTCAAGGTCATGTAAGTTGTAGAACATGAAAAATCAAGAACGAAAGATATGCTCGATGGAAAATTATGAAACCAAAGGGCTTTTGTTCATAATAGATGAGACATCCTATAGAAAAAATTTCATGGTTTATGCTTGTGAGAATGCCTATCTTTGATTATTTTCCTCTTCTAGGGTTCTCAACCTTAGGAATTAGGGCGATTAAGGTGGAGGCAACCCCACGAGGCAAAGGAAACCCTTCAAAGAAACTAACAACAGCAACGGTCACCACCTTGTGAACAATCTCCCAGCATGTGGTGAAAAAGTGCCCTATAAACCCATCAGGTCCAGGAGCCCCATTAGCATTTAAGCTCCAAACCGCTTCTTTGACCTCATCCTTGGCCGGGATTGTGGTCAAAGAAACATTTTGCTCATCTGTTACCAAAGTAGGGATGATCTGTAGAAGGGACTCATCAACATAATGGTCAGAAGACTGAAGGAGCGAGTTAAAGAAATTGTAAGCCTCCTGCTTAAGGACGTCTTGGTCCTCCACCCAGGACCCATCCACCTGAAGCCGATGAATGGAATTATGCCTCCTTTTCCCATTAACCACCGCTTGATAAAAAGTTGTATTTTTGTTCACATTGATTACCTTTGAAGATCGATTGCCTTTCAGCACATCAACTGCATATCAATTATCTTCTCATATCGATTGTTGTTATGACTTACACCAACTGACTTTTAAATTCTTCAAAATGTCTTTGGTGCGTAATGTAGTTTCAAATGCAGTTCATATGCTTGTCTTATTATTCCTCTGACAGACAAAAAGCTTTTACAGCAGGGTGTTAGTAGGAAACATGGATAGAAGGAAGAAGGAGTCAACATCTGGACCTGCTATCTGTGCCCTCAGAAGTGCGCATCAGCTGGAACATCTTCCTCCATTCCAAGTAGCTAGTAGGCACAAGAAAGAAGTCGTTAGACTCAAGAGAAGGAGAACAGTAGAAGAAGAGGACAAGAAACTCCAACAGCCATCTATCAATGGCACTCTTCACTGCTCTATATAAGGATGAAGCAAAAGCTGAAGAAGAAGATAAGGGAAAACCCAAAGATCATTCAAGGAGTGTACATCCAATGAGCATTCAACTCCATACACACTCAAAGATAGAGAAGAAGAGCTCGAGCCCAGTCAAGCAGAAGCTTTCAAGCCTTTCTCTCTTCCTCGTTCTCGATCTGTGCATCTCTTTGTATTTGTGAGAGAGTTAGAGGTTAGCCTAAGAAGAGTCTTTTACTGTAAACTCTTTTCTTTTTCGTCTTTGTCTCAAATCAAGCATTTCATTGTTTATCTTGAGCTTGATCTAGGGGCTTCAGGTCTGAGCTTCTATGTTCAGAAGTGTTTCTCATTAGTTGGAAGAGAGGGCTTGTTGTGCAAGTGTTCCCCTTGTATTAAGTGAAGAACCACACTAGGGTTTGTACTAGGAGGTTGGCTTCTTGACTGGTAAGAGAAGTGGGTTGCCTTTTTACCAAGAAAGAGAAGAAGAGTAGCTTGTGTCTGGTGGTTTGACCAGCTGGAGGTCTGTACCAATGAGTTGATTCTGAACTCGAAAAAGAAGCACCTGACTGAGGTGAAACAGTGAGCTACCTTCTTGCTCAGAAAGAGAAGAAGATCAGTAGGGGTTGGGTGTTGTATGTCCTTGAGGGAGACTATACCCTTGGTTAGCGCAAATCTCAAGAGTTTGCTTGAGTGTTAGATGTAGGACTTCCATGTGGAAAGAGCCGACCAGGTTAAATCTTTGTGTCTTGTGTGTGTGTTTGCTTTTGCCATTTAATTTTCATTGCACATGTTTATTTAGACTAACCAATTTTTAAAGTGGTGTTTTGTATTTTCAGTTTTTCAGATTTCCTATTCACCACTCCCCCCCTTCTAGGTTAGTTTTACTGCCATATCAAGTAGGTCAACATTTAGGGCATAAAAAACTATGTACTTTCATACTTACAGAATTAAGAACTTTCAGAGTTACATGTTCTTTTACTTCACTGAAACTTTGCATGTTCTTGTGCATATGCGTTCAAAACAGAAAAATGTGGACTTCAAGATCTAGATGTGGAGTAAATAACAAACAGTGGTGCGACAAAAGCCTCTGACTAATACCCGATCTGGATCAAACATTTCTGGAGACAAAAGCCTCCGACGACTACCGAATGTGGATCTACAAAAGAGAAAGGGGGTAGGTAGAACCATTGTCCACTGGAAGCCCACAGACCAACCCACCTTCTCTACGGATAGAAAGAAATCGCAACTAGCTTAGGAAAGTCCACCTGAAGCCATCATTCTTGAAGAAAATGGCAAGCCTACGCTCCTCTTCGCAGCACCGCAGCGAGAAGTCTTTCACCATTACGTGCATTCTTGGAAAGGCATTAAAGCCAGCAACGCTCATAGATGATTTGCGACTGGGATAGAATTGATATTTAGGGGAAAGGAGATAATGGTGGTTAATGACAAGGACTAAAAAATAAAACTGACATAAAATAGAGAGTACTCGGTGCGGGAAAAACTGACAGAGACAATCAAATAAGTCCACATCTCTGTCAAGGACCAATAATTAATTCTCTCTATTTTTTTCTTAGATAAAATATCATATATATATATATTTTTTATTTTAATTTTTTATAATGATATATATATATATATACATATGCATACGTCGCATTCTCTCTCTATAAATATATCCAAATGCTTGGGGCATTTTGTGCCGCACCCGCCATGGGTCATTGTCCAGTTTGATCCACTACTTCCTTGGATCATTTTGGTCAATGTGCATGCAAGCAGTTTCTGCTTCTTTCAGTGGACGGGGAAGTCTGGATGATGATGTCTTGTACTTGTCGCTGTGGTGCCCCGCCTCAAATCAAACAGTTACAGCATCCATCTATGATGGTGTCTTAAGCGTGCACATTGATCTACCCAATGCGGCAGCATGGCTCTTCTTTTGAAACCACCTTGTGTGCACAATAATGAGTGACAGTTAATGCTCTCTTTTCCTAATTCACAGTAAAAGTTGAGTCGGTAAATGACGTACTAGGATAAGCCCAGTTAGTGGTGCAGACTCCGTATAGGTGAAAATAATTAGGATAAGCCCAGTTTGATGCTTTATTTTTCTTATTTTAATATATAAAATATATATTGGAATGTCGGTAACTAATTTTTTTAGGTACCGTTTGGAAACAGATTTATGAAGATTTTAGACTACAAAATCTTTGACAAAATCTACTCGTCACCCTATCTAACCGATGCGGCGGTAAAATTTTTTTTCTTTTTTCTCGATACACTCGCCTATGTCGCCCTTGCCGTGAAAATTGTGGACGACGAGGCCGCAAAACACCTCTGTACAACACGTCACAAGAAAATCGGCTTTCGCCGATTTTTCTTTCGCAGCCGTGTCTCCAAACGGTGTCTAGTAATTTGCAAATGTTACTTTTTTTTTGACTACTTTGCCCTTACCTTTATGTAGGTGAGTACATTGTGGACATTTTAAGTGGAAGTGCTTTGCCTAAACAGTTTTAGAATTACATACATAGTTTTCAAACTACGCCGAATAAATGAAGACCTAAATTCGACGTTAAATAGGACGCCAAATAGATATGTAGATGTGGTTGTTTCGGATCTACTTTTTGTTTACCCATGATTGAACTTGGAAATGCAGTGAAAAATGTACCAACAAATCCCTGTGCTGTCAAAAGTTTGTCAGAGTTCCCTGTGCAAGCAGAAGACATCGACGAGTCTTTTATATTGGACAAAATTTTTTTTTGCAAGGTCTTATCAGTGGAAGGCATCGGATCCCAACCCATTTCGACAGCCCTATATGGAAGCGCGCCATTAAAAAAAAATTCAAGAAAAAGCATCATAATCCATCTACAACCCCCAGACCAGTAATATGTGCAATTAATGTCAGACATGTTCAAGCCATTTACACTCGTCCAAGGACCAACAAAGGCTATATTTAATTACTAAATTTTTTATTTGACAAGTAAAGTTATCAAGATTGATAGGAGGATGAGATAAATTATAAAGACTTATCCACATTTATTAGATAAAATTTTGATATTTGAAGAAGGGTTTTTCTCCCACACCGTCTGATTCAGATTTTGACACATAAAAAGACAGATGACAAAGAAAAGAAAATCATACAAAGAGTGATACCTTAAACGCTCCTCATCTTTAAGACACCATCAGAAGTATATATATATATATATATATATATATATATATATATATATATATATGCTGAATCACGTGTACGTACAAGAGCGACAGATTTCACATGCTGTAACGTCTACCAAAGGCTTCTATGTATTATTGAACAGACGGGGGAGCTACTTGACACGTACGCATGCAACTGGCTGTTTAAGCAATGCGCCCCGCCAGAAAAATGCCCCAGCAAAGGACTACAACTACCCACACCCCTCCATGTGCACCTGCCTAGAAAACTTCGGCCAAGGAGAAGCTGCAGAAGTCCGTTGGATGGCAAGATTCCAAATGGGAAGGAGGAGGGAGGGTCCACAAAATTAGTGGTCGGCCTGGGAGCCGCGATGGGTGCTCCCCCGGAATTAATTTTGGCACCATTACCTTTGTATGTTTTCTTTCCTCTTTCTTCCTGTGTTATTTGGGAAGGAGGAGGGAGGGTCCACAAAATTAGTGGTCGGCCTGGGAGCCGCGATGGGTGCTCCCCCGGAATTAATTTTGGCACCATTACCTTTGTATGTTTTCTTTCCTCTTTCTTCCTGTGTTTCATCTTCTTTTCTTGGGGAGGTCATGTGGGTGGCGGTGATGGGAGGTGGGGTAGACCATCCCGGCATGTGAGGCTAGTGATTTGATTCAAGAATCAGAAGGCTTTTGCTTTGATGGGCTCTCTCATATTTTCTGTATGTGCATGCGTTCATGAAAGGCTCATATGGACACATTAAAGATGAAGTTTGTCAACGTTTGTAAAGGATACAGCAGATCAAAATGAGATTTTAATTGTTAAAATTATTTGATTATAGGAGGCTGTGTAGTATATGATAATATCCACATTTTTGTTTCCTTTGGTTTTGTTTCTGCCTATCATGATGTGATTATATTTCTGATGCTCATTTTTCAAAAGCTCCTTTCTCTCAAAGATGATGGTACAGTTTATTGATCATCCCTCATGAACAGTTAACCAGGCTTCTTTGAACATAGAATAATGTCTTCTTATTACTACAAAAAGGACATCATGATCAAGAAAAGACCACCAATAAATTAATAATATTCTATTACAGGAACGCCTGGTTGTTCTAATAACAAACATCGATCACTCATGAAACACAATAACTTCCCGCATCGATCCATGGTAGACGGCAAAAAATAGCAATTATTTGACCCAAAGTATTCACCAGTTTGTAAGAAGGGCTTTGCTAGACCGTCTGTTTCGTTCCAGATCAGGGTGGCCTCCGCGGGTCCCCCCTCCGACAGGGCCCGTGCCTACCCCCACCCCCGGCGCAACCCGTCTCGAAAGGGAAAGGAAAAAGAGATATATCCCTTGTAAGAAATGATTCAGTGGTTAATCTTATCCGCGTGCTCATTATATCGACCTCCGCATTACTCATATAAAAAAAATACAACGGAGAACAAAACTCGATCGAGCTGTAAGAACATGGAACATTTTTTGCAATGCTGCGCCCCACACGGCGCCCTCTGAGATTCCTGTTGGCAGGAACCTGGGGGATGCATTCATAATACCCACCACGTGACGCATGTGTATGTTACGACTTACGAGGACATGCAACCTCTCAACTTTCAGAGCTGCTGTCTACTCCTTCGAAGCGATTGCAGTGGCTGCTGCAAAACGCTGCAACGAGCACCTTGGCGATGCCGGAAGGTCCATGCATATGTTGGAGGTAGGGGTGTTAATGAATGTGTTTGAGTTGGCCTAATTTTAGTCCAACTCAGCTCAAGATTAAGATGGCCCAATCTAAATTCAAATCAAGTCTAATGAATTATGGCCCAAATGAAATCCAGATTGATCTATTGGAGCCCATTTCGACTCAACAAGTCATTCACACAAATTATAATTTATTATTAATCATTTAACTCTTTTATTAGTATCAAATAACTAAAATAGTTAATTTTTAAATCCAAATTAATGGTGCAAAGATCTTTTACCATCTTCTGTAAATAAAATTAAAAATTTGTCAAATTTTGTTATGGTAAGAAAAAATCATCAAATTTTGTTAAATTTTGCGTTAGATTGATTACCAGTAGATCCTAGAAATATTAATACATCTGAAAAGATCTCGTAAAAATTTGTTAAAATGATAACCAAGTTTAACATATTGAAAAATATACCCAATCATGATTGGTAATTCAAGAAAAGTTGGAAGAAGGGAGAAAAGGAAACCAAGTGATCAAACACTTGCTCAGTTGAGCATTAAGCAATGCTCATCAAACACAACAGCCTTAATCTCATCATCAGTTTATTATGAAATCCTAAAATTTTCTATATAATCTGGAGATGTCAACAGCATCCTCATAATTTGGAGTTGCCAAAGATCTGATAGAGCTTTATATGATCCACTGTAAACTCATGTTTTTACATTTTTTGACATTATGCTGGCTACAACTCATTGATAAAAAAGCATCAACAAGGAATTGTTTTAGACCCCACAATACTTTTGGTAGCCATCATCCCAGGAATGAAGAGATTTCTAAGACCAGAACTCTAGCTCTTTTTGCACCAGCACCACTTATATCACCTTGGATGCAAGTATTAAGTAAAACTTCAAGACCAATTCATAGCATCAGAGAAGATAATAAGGGTTCTATTATACACAAACTAAGGTAGAAACCAAGAGCTCCAAATATAAGTATTGTCCAACAAAAATCACAAACTCATGAAATCTAGATAATCAAAAGTGAAAGAACAAGAGCATTTACAATAGTTGACAGTTAACAAAACAGAATATTTGCTACTCTGGCTATCCATATCCATATGTTGATTAGTTTCTTCCTTCACTCAATCCTATTGTGCACACATCAACCTGATCAATTAACCAAACCACATGACAGTAGCAATTGCTTGAGGACAAGAAGTCATCATCTATCAATTGCTTGAGGTCAAAAAGCTCTACTCCATAAATCTCAAAGGTGTGTTTTATCAATATCATCAAGGTATGGGTGTTCCATGACTTTCTTGGAAAAAATTCTCTTCGCAAGATCATGCTGCAGCATTCTCTGCCAAATAGGAAAAATAAAAAATTAAGAAAGTTTAGAGTACAACTTCCTGGAAAATGTTAATCAGGTTCAACATATTGAAAATATACCTAATCATGATTGGTAATTCAAGAAAAGTGGGAAGAAAGGGAAAATTTCTACTTTATTCATTCTTGTTTATACCTGTTTATCCCAGGTCCAAAATGTTAATCAGGTTCAACTCTGGTTATACCTGTTTTGGATAAACCAACTGAAATCCCCTAGTCCACTCCTATTGCCCGCCAAGGATGCTGTAACAACATTATCTGAAAAAGAAGTTGTGGACTTGGTGAAAGATGTTTTTGCATCTGCCACTGAAAGGGATATTTCCACAGGGGATAGAGTTGAGATAGTTATCATAAATGCATCAGGCATCAGGAGGGAATACATTGATCTCAGAAAGGATAGAGTTGAGATAGCTTCCAAAACAGTTAGAGCCCTCTGATCTGGTGGGATCCCTGCAATCATGCGGCCAATTTACATCAATACAACTGTGCAAAGTGCAGGATGGCCACTTTGGTTCCAATCCCCTCATCACAGATTACTAGAGCGCTCATGTGTAAGAAACCAAAGAAATATTTCATTACGAAACAAAATATATCTTTAAATTAAAACAACAACAACTTATGAAATTTGAAGTGAAGTACAACGTTGGCAATCAAATCAAAGAGAGTTGGCATTAAAGGGCTATTCATAAATCCATGGTGGAGTACTCTTCTGTTGACATCGATGGTGCTCATTCAAGTGGATTGGATCACAAGAAAGACACTGTCGAAGCTAAATAACCCAGCCCAAGCACAAAGGGCTACATTGACCTAGCCCGTGAGGAGCCCTATGCAAGCCCAAGCACAGTGGGCCCCATAATAAATTCGCTAGCAGCCTGTGGATATTTAATGAAATGCATCAAGTTTCTAAGAGATCATGCTGCACCATTGGCAAAGATGAGTGTGCCATCACCAAATAGGAGGTGGGTGATCCAGGGACACCGCTGAGGAACTGAAAAATGTTCCACCGGTTTATTGGAAAATAGGGATTTCAATCCCCTACAAGAGCTTCCTCAACTATGATAAAGAGAGAAGGGGCCAGGGGTCTCCCTGCCGAAGACCCCAAGAGGATTTAAAATAGCCAGGGAGCACCCCATTAAACATAACAAAGAACTAGCAGTTTGATATAAGAGGATCCACCTTGGAAATGAAAACCAAAGAGAAACCAAACTTTCTCAAGATAGAGAATAAGAAATTGCACTCCAGACAGTCATAAGCCTTTGCCATGTCCAATTTAAATATCACATTTTTGTCTTAAACATTCCTGTTCAGTTCAGAACACATTTCCTAAGCAAGAGAGACATTCTCAATAATGAGGCGGCCCTTAATAAAAACACCTTGTTCTTCTGAGATGATAATGGGAAGTATGGCAGACAATCTATCATCGATGATGCGTGAAATGATTTTGTATACAAAGTTGCATAAGCTTAGTGACCGAAAATCTGTGCAAGAAGAGGACACATCAACCTTAGGCACCGAAGCAATAACGGAAGAGGGGTCAAATTTTAGCAAAGGATGGCCACACAAAAATGCTTGGATGGCTGCGCAAACATCATGAGAAATGAAATCCCAACAAGCATGGACAAAGGGCAAACAATTATGGAATCAAAGAAGAGGAGCAGGAGACTAACCAAGCACACCAACCTTCTCCAATCTCTCTGGGAAACAACACCAGCACCCTATATTGCCGAAAATAGAGACAAATAAAAGGAGGAAAAATAATAAAAAACCTTTGTCGATCTCTGCGCATTGCTCTTCCTCTCCCCACTGAACAAACAAAGGAGATTAGATGCAAAGGGGCCGTGGGGGTGTGGGGGGGGCGGGGGGATAGGCCCAGGTGGATCAACCGCAGGACAACCAATGCCATCAACCCCCAAAAAACCATAAGCAGAAAAGGATCCAAAGAGACCGGATGACATCGCCGGAGGCCATACTTGGAGGTGCTTGGCCCTTCTATTCCTGATGCTCCTCCACAAGCTTAGGAGTAGACGGCGGCACGGCAGGACAGTGATGGGACGGACTCCGCCTGGCGGAGGACACATTGCTAGGCATGGTAGCCACGAAGACCAGGCACGGGGCCGAGGAGGGATCGAGAGGTTGGAGCCTAAAGCTGGTGGCTTTAGGAAACCCTTCTTGTAGGCTGGCCCGATGGCCAACCCGTTCAAGCCCAACTAGATATGGACCTAATTTTTGAGTTATTTTATGGGCTCGGGCTGAAAATTCAAATTTTAGATGAGCCTTTTGACCTATTAATTTGGTGGGCTTATGGGCTAGCCAATCCTGTTGACACCCTTAGTTGGAGGAACCAATGGTGGAGGTCCGTGTGTGTGGGGTTCTAAAGGGGGAGGCTGAGATGGGTGGGGGATCTGGCCAACAAGGATCCATCCATGTGGCATGCATAAGTGGATTTATCAGTTGTGAGTAAGTCGATCATGTAAGGAGAATGCTGTCGGAATCTGTGAGATGAACTTTTTCCTCAAGTAACTAATTTAAGATTGTCTGATTTATCTTATTTTTTTGGATAGTATAGCTCACTTTTTCATCTTTTCGAGTTTCATGATTAGAAAGAAGTTAAGGGTTAAATTATTTTTTGAGTTTGATATGTGTTGTGGTGTGGCTAGATCTGCAACATGAGAGTCAAATTTGGACTCTTAGTCAGGTATAAGTAAGACTCTAGGTTGTAGTTAGAATCAGGAGTTGGACTTCAACTATAGTGGTCTTCGCCTAAGGGGTGGTGAGTTGCAGCACATGTGACATGATCGAGGAAGTTAGATGTTTGGTCGGATGTCCGATTACCACTTGGGAGAAATGTGTCAGTTCTTTTCTTAATTGAAAGAGAATGGGTTCTCCTTCTATCTTCCTCTTCTCCTATGCATGTGTGTGATTGTGAACTTTGCCTTACGTGTCAAGAATCCCCAACATATGACACCCATCGTGGGGCCTTGACCAAAAGATGACATTCACGGGACTTGATGTAGAGGTCATATCGACAAAGGTAGCGGCCTATTGCTAGGGCAACAGGCTCTAATAGTGGGTAGTGGTTCTAGGCACAAGGTGGTGTTCAGGTGGGCAGTGCAGAGGCATTCGTGGTGTGGTGCTCTTAGAAGTGGTTGGCTGGTCTGAGGTAGCAGTGCTTAGCAGTTTTTGAGCTCAGAGGACCCTTGGATGAAGGCTCGGGGCTCTACCTCATCTGTAGCAACCTGAATTTTTTGAAAATAAAATTTAATAATTTATAAAAATAAAAGCAATTAGAAAATCAAATAAAAGAGAATTAAATAAAACCCATTAAAATAAAAGAACTAATGGGCTTTGTGGAATGGACCCATTAGAAATTAGTGAGCAATAATAGAGATTTTAAAAGGGGAATAATAGAAAAATATCCAAAATTTGTAACTAAAATATTACTTAAATAAAAAGAGAGTATTTAATGTATTAAAATAAGTGGTTTGGGTTGGATTTGGAATCCTAAACGTACCCCAATTGCTTGGCCACGAAAATCCCCTCTCTCTCAACCTAATTAGGAGATCTCCTGCTTAAAAAGGGGAGAGGAAAATAGGAAACTCGGAATTAAAGGAAATTAGAGTCCAAATAGGAAATAGAAAGAGGAGAAGCTTAAATACTCTCCTAAAACCCTCATGACCGGCCCTAGCTCATGCCAAGGGGTTGCTGGACTAGGAAGAGAGATCTCCCAAGTTCTTCCCCGAGTTCTTCAAGTTTTTACCCTAGAGAAGTGAAACGACTAAAGGTAGGCATTCTCACGAGCATAAACCATGAAAAGTTTTCCGTAGGATGTCTCATCCATCAGGAACAAAAGCCCTTTAATTTCATATTTTTCTGTTGAGCAAATATTTAGTTCTCAATTTTCAAAGTTTTGTGAACTTCATGACCCCGAACCCTCTTCTTAAATTCATATCTTCACGTATACTCGTCCTCATGCCATGATATTTTTACTGTAAGGATTGACGGATGTTAGGCTTCTTTTGCCCTTGAAAGCCCTAATTTTCATCAACCCTACTTCGAGAATTAAATCTTTCATCTCTCCTATACACAAATTCATGTTCTTCATGTTTAACTTGGATGGACGATGTTGAAACCATGATTGTCCTCAAATTCCTAATTACTGAAATACTATTGCATGTCTGGATTCGTTTGCAACTGGTTTCATAATTTTTCACCACTTATACCATTAGTTCTTAATTTTCGAATGACCCTGTGTCAAAACATGGTAAGTTTGGACCAAGAACCAAGAACATGTCAGATCTCTGTCGGACTCAGGCCAAGGACCTGAGAACGCGACGGCCCGATAGGCCGCGTTCTCAGGCAGATCGTGACATGAATCCCCGTCGCGATCTGATCACGACAGGACCACTGTCGCGACCTGATCGCCTGGTCTGACAGCCCTATCGCTTTCTTCATACGAACATGTCGCGATCTGACCACCTATCATGATCGACCAGTCGCGATCCATCTAAACACCTGTCACGATCTATCCTGGACCTGTCGCGACCCTTACTGGGGTGCGTCGCGTTCACAGGATTTTTGCAGAAAATCCCCTGATTTGCGATGCTCTAATTGCCTATTGTGCTTTTACCCTTTAATCCCAGTTATACCCGCAGTAATTTCACCTAATATAAATTGAACATTTATATGTGATTTAAAATGCATACACACGACTAATTTCCATCTATGATTTCATGACACATATACACACTTTGAACCTTCCAAATATGGCTTAATTGGCATTAACATGTTACTAAATACGTCTGGTAAATTATGGAATTAAATTGTTTTATTTTACGATTCGTGCGATGTTTTGGAATACCGACCTCGACGCTCCACTGTTCTAGAATTCATCTAGATCGTCAAGCACTTGTTTCTATACACACTCTCTTGACTTGGACGAACTCTCCGTTAGGTATTCCATCCGCCGGACTAGTGAATCTTTGTTCAAGACCTCCATAAGTCTCCTTTGTCCATGGATTCCCACATGGTCGACGAGCCGGTTGTACCCTAACACCTATTACACCTTTTAGGGATCAATACGATCCAAATGGCCATTAGAAGTTCACTCTCGTCTTGAATCACGCCGGACCTCTGGACCTGTGCATAACAAGGCCAGTGGTAGGGTCGTGAATTTTCACCTGACTGCCAACACCGAGTGCGCATGTTGTGTAACTATTACTATTGCCTGTTTACTCGACGTGTTACGTGCAATGTCCACTAGCTCTCATCTATGCTCTACTCGCTTATCTATTCATGTTCTCTCTACTGTCTTGTCTGTTCATCTAGTACTCTCAGCTTTTCTTGGTACTCTCTATTGGCCATTGACTGATTGTCTAAAGATAAACAATATAACCAATACCAGTGCAATGGGGCCCAATCTGGTCCTGGGGAGAGCGCCCGAAAGTGCATTTTTCCCATGGGAGTTAAATGATCAGGATGTCGGCATTACATCCAAGTGCCATACTGTCTAGATTAATCTAATGACAATCAAAAGTGCTATATTCTCTCATTGTCTGTTGATAACAAAGTGATATGCTATACTCATTGTGCGATTGCTATACTTTGTGCTATTGTGCTATGGCCATCTTGCTATTTGTGCTATACTTGACGTTGGTGCTATACTTGGAAACCTGTGCTATTTCGTTCACGTACTATCCTTCTATCTATTACTTCACACTCTCGCTCTATCAATAGTTACTCCGCCTTTAATACGTTAAATCATTTAAAGCCTGCTTGACTATTGAGATTTAAGTCCTACTGAGTGTTATCGCTCACCCTGCGTTATTTGTCGTTGTGTTTTCAGGTGAGACCGAGGATGAAGTATACACTCAAGAGGAAGGGAACGACCAGGAGTGACGTCACGAGTACCCTAGTGTCCTAGAGATTATGTTAGAGTTTTAGTTTAGTCTTTTGCTTTATTTCATTGTAATTGGGCCCTATAGAGTGGCTCTGATATTAGTGGTTGTAACTAGTCATTTGAAAGTTATTAATGAAAGGTATTCACTTTAGTATTATTCATTGTGCAATGGTTTGATGTCTAGTACTTGCTCTGTACCCGTTTACTTGCAACTGCCTTGCGTTCTGATATTCCGCGTCGGGGCATGACATCATCAAACCACACCTAGTGCAGTCCGAGAGTACGAGCGACGAGCCGGAGGCAGAGTGGCTCGATCTTGTTCAGGCAATGGACCCACAGGTCCCGCCCGAACCGAGGACGACCACTCTCTACCCACAGCTGGCCGTCGTCAGGCATACCCGCATAGGGCTACCACACAACCTGCTCACATGCATACATTATCCACATGTCATATATTACAATGCATGGAAAATAAATGAGGTAGGTATGTACCAGGAGGGCCGGGATGTCCCGGATGTTTCGACGGAGGGTGTCGAGTTGGAGAGAGAAAGATGCTGCCGTCACTACTGGGAGCCACCTCCGCACCAGAGGGAACGCGTCAGGCCGCATCTCCGTGGCCCTCCCCAGGGGGATGTAGTAGTAGCTCCACACCTGCATGCATGAATACAATGATTAAATGGCTAACAATTTTAAATCTAGGAAATAGGAGTTCGAAAGAAAGAAAGTGTACCTGGAGAAAAGGGGCAAACCCGCCCACTGTTGTCTCTCTACCCGTGCCGCTAGAGAGGTCCACGAAGGTGTGAGCGAGGAACGCCGCGCACCAAGCATACTTCCCCACCCCGCTCCAAGTCATCCAAAATCTCAAGGAAACGACAATGGATGTCGTTTCCCTTCGTCCTCAGGAGCATCTTCCCCAAGAACAATACTATGAACCTCCTCAGGTTCCAGTCCACCCTCTCCCTGTCCTCGGGGTCCTGGTCGTACACTGTCCTGGCCAGCCCCGCTGCTCACTACACGAACTCGTGCAGCGACTCCTCGCCCATCTGCCTGACTCCCCATAGACCTAGGCTCTCCAACAACACTATTCGGTCGACCATCCTTCGGTCGCCGAGCTCATCCTCCCCCATCGGCTCTATACCTAGCATGTCCTGGGTGTGCTTTGTATAGTCATTATAGGTGACACCAGTCACCGCCTCTCCATCGACATGTAGCTCGGTAATCCTCGTCACATCCTCCAGGGACGGCACCATGTGCCCCCATGGCAGGAGGAATGCCCTGCTCACTCTGTCCCATCTCTCTCTCAACACCGATACTAGGGGGCTGTCTACATAAAAGGGCTCGATCTCTAGGATCGGCCCAAACCCCATCCCCCAGACTCTCTCCCTCTGGAAGTCCGAGAGCCCCTGGTATGCCGCTATCACCAGCGGCCACTGCAGTCGAGTTCTCATAACACCCTACACACCAAAAGAGCATGCATAAGTCACAGCACATTTTAAAACATTTAAAATCAATCAAACTGTGCAAAAATCGGGCCATTGACTCCTCTCGGACAGCCCTTTGAATCGTGTCCGACACAGTGGTCGAGGTTCAATATGAAACGCGATGGCTTTGGCCAACGTGATTCAACCTTTTGAATCGTGTCGACTGGAGTCGTAGCGATTCACCCTCTCACTATTGCCGACCCGACGGCCCTCCTCTCCTCTCACTTGCGCAAAAGAATAAGGGCTGAGGATTGGGTACTTACCGTGTCGCCTCGTGGCGGTGTTTCGTGCCCTCTTCTTCCTCGCCAGAAGTGTTGAGTTACAATGTGTATGATGATTGTGTTTAAATGTTTTTGATGATGTTTGACATAATTGTTGTTGCAAAAATGATAATGGCATGAAAGAAATGATCACATGAAAGAATGATTTTATGATCACCTATGTATTCATGCTATGTAACTTAGAATGTCTTTCACGTAGGTATGAATGATTACACAAGACAAGTAACAAAATCCAAGTGCAAAAGTCTAGAAATATACATCAAGTGCTTACCTGTCGACAGCCAAGAAGCCATGTGTCGACAGACAGACAAGTCAACAACAACAAGCTACTGGAAGCACTTAAAAAGTAGTAGATGTCGACAAATAAGGTGTACTTGTCGACAGATAAAGCTTGCCTGTCAATAGCTAGAGGTCGACTGTCGACAGCCCAAGGATTCAGGAACCAACATGGTTCTGGAAGCTAGTTTCCAACAGTACCTGTCGACAGCTATGATGCATCTGTCAACAGCCGTAGGATAAGTCACACATGTGCCTGCCATGTGATATGTATTAGGGTGTTCCCATGTAACACGACTCTCCACATTAGAACACCACTATATATAGATCATATGGAGTTATTTTCGCAGCAAAGAGCCTCCACACCAAAAACCATAAGCAAAGGTCAAGAGGAAAGGTTTCTTCCTTCTACTCTGCTTCAACCCTCCTGCTGTTCAAGGAAGATCCATCGTGAACGAGGAGTTGAAGTTGGTTCGTCTGTAAATCAAGCTTCGTCTACATCATCTGATCATCATCAACTCAAAGCTTGGAGTTCTTTTGGATGACCACATCGAAGAGTTCATCATAGGATTTGATCTTCAACTCAGAACTCTTCTTTTCTCTCTACTTTTGATTACTCTGTATGTGTGGTAGTGGTTTGAGCGACCCTTGTGCTTGATCCACGTGTGTGTGTGGTTGTTCTGAGCGCATGTTTGCCTCAGACACCATGCGTGTGTGATTGTAGGGTTGAACTTGCTTTATAAGCAGTTTTTCGTGTGTGTGTGTGGACGATGGACGTAGGATACACGAGTTGTGTACTCCGAACCACCTTAAATCTTCGTGTCCTGTGGTTTTCATGTTCTCACGTTAGATGTATGGTAGGCACGATTGATTGGTTCACACGCTTGGTGAATTGCTAATCTTCTAATCTCAAATTGCACACACATCGAAGTTCGAATTCGATTCATATCTCTTTAAGATTTCGTCAAGTCAGTGTTAACATCGAAAAGAAGATCAAATTGGTTTTAATAGGTGGTAATCTATTGAACCCCCCTTCTAGATTACTGCTTTAGGTGGTTTCGCACACCTTTCATTTGGTATCAAAGCAAGGTTTCTTCGATTTACAGCTTTATTAGCTTGATCTCACGATCAGGAGTGATTCTATTTAATGGAAACCAACAAGGGATTTATGGTTGAAGGACACTCAGTGTCTAGGCCTCCCTTCTTTGATGGCACTGACTACACCTATTGGAAAAACTGTATGCAGGTCTTTCTGAGAGCTCAAGACTATGAGCTGTGGAAGATCATCAGCAAGGGACCATACGAGCTGCCAGAAGATGAAGACACCTGGACAAGGGAACAAATCCTCAAAGGAACACTGAAGAGGAGCGCATTGAATATGATGTAGTGCGTCGTGCACCCGAAGGAATACTTAAGAGTCTCCACCTGTAAGTCAGCAAAGGAAATGTGGGACAAATTGGAGCTGATATATGAAGGCACGTCCGAGGTAAGGGAAACCAAGGCTAGCATGCTTGTATCTGAATATGAAATGTTTAAAATGAAAATTGAAGAAACAATTTCAGATATGTTTGCTAGATTCATGATAATAATCAATGGCTTAAAGGGTCTTAAGAAAGAGTACATTGAGAGTGACTTAGTAAGGAAGATACTTCGGTTTCTTCCATCCTCTTGTCATACTAAGGCTACTGTCATTGAGGACATTAAAGACCTTCCCACAATGAAATTGGATGAGCTAATAGGATCCCTGATGACCTATGAAATAAATCTAAAAAGAAAAGAAACTGAGGTGACTCCTAGAAAATCCATTACATTGAAAGCATCTAATAAAGCCTCATCAAGTTCCAAGAAAGAGACTCAATAGGAAAATGATGAAACTGAAACGTCTAGTGATAGTGAGAATGATGAAATGACCATGCTCACTAGATAGTTCAAGAAATTCCTCAGGTTCAAAATGAAAGAATTAGGTAACTTCAAAACTCTTCCAAAAAGAGAATTTTCAAACAAATTTGATTTTAACAAGAAATCTGACATCATTGTGTGCTATGAGTGCAAGAAACAAGGGCACATGAGAGGTGAATGCCCAGAGCTCAAGAAAAAGCTGAAAAAGGATAAATCTCCATACAAGAAAGCCAAGGCCATGATGGCAACGTAGAGTGATGAAGATGAAGATGAGAATGCTCAAGAAAATTCTGACGATGAAGAAATCCAGTGCTTAATGGGAAGGAGTGAAGACTCCAATGAGGTAAACTCTTCCTTTGAAAATTACACTGTTGATGAATGGGAAGAAGCTTATACCTTGCTCTTTGAAAAATTTTGTAAATATAAATCTGAAAATAGAGCACTGAAAAAGAAAATCACCTCACTTGTTTACAACACTAACAATGATGAACAAGTTGCAATCCTAACCAAAGAAATAGACTTACTGAAGATTGAGAAGGAAAGTCAATGTGTTGAAATGGATTGCATGAAAGAGAAGCTTCAAACAAATGAACAGAAAAAACAAAGCCTAATCAATTTTGTTGAAAATCTTCAAACTGAGAATCAAGACATTCAAAAAAAGTTAGAAGAAGCTCAAAATGAATTGAAAAGAAAAAATGAAGATCTCTCAAGATTTGTAAAAGGAAAAAAAAATCTGAATGCTGTCTTGGGAGTCAGATCAAACATAACAAGGCATGGGCTTCGATTTCAAACTAAAAGTCAAAAGAAACTTGGAGAAAAATTGATTACATCGTTTGTTGATTGCAGTCCAAGTACAAGCAAGAATGTTCAAGCTAAAGGTAAGCCATTGAAAAATAAACAAAAGGCTTCATCTGTTCAACAAGTTAAGATATCTGTCGACAGACCCAAAGAGACATGTTGACAGGCCTGGAAATATGCCCAAAAAGGAAAGCGAACCAAGCAACAAAAAGGTCAAAAGCAACCACAAGCTCAACACAACAACAAAACAAATGATGAAAGCAAAATTCCATAATGCAATTGTTGTAAAAAACTTGGCCATACTAAAAAATAATGTTGGAATAATTTAAACAAGTTGAAATGCAAGCAAGTGTGGATTCCAAAGTATTTACATTTTGGTATGAATGAAACATTGGGACCCAAAGTAATTTGGGTACCAAAACCTCTTGTCTGATCCATCTATGTAGGAATGCCTAGCAGCCCAAAATCAAAACAAATGGTACTTGGACAGTGGCTGCAAGAGGCACATGACGAGCGAGAAAGAAAAATTTTGTTTGTTGGTGGAAAAATATGGAGGTCAAGTTGTGTTTGGAGGTAATAATAAGGGCCAAATAATTGGCACAGGTAAGGTAGGTAAGTATGCCTCTAACTCAATAGATAATCTACTTTTAGCTGATGGTCTTAATCACAATCTTCTAAGCATTAGTCAATTGTGTGATAAAGACCATAAAGTCTTTTTTGAGTTAGATGCATGCCAAATTGTTGATAAAACTTCAAGAAGTGTCAAGTTTTCTGAAAAAAGAGTTCATAACATTTATCTAGTTGATTTAGATGAACTAGAAAATAAAAATTTATGTCTTGTTTCAAATAAGTAGGATGATATGTCTTTATGACATCGTAGGCTAGGCCATGCAAGCTACAATATTTTGCACAAGATCACGATGATGAAACTGTTAAGTGGACTTCCTGAAATTCACTTCAATAAAAATGTGAGCTTTTGTGATGCAAGTGCACAGGGAAAATAAACAAGGAAGTCATTCAAATCCAATGCACCAATAATCACTTCAAAACCTTATGAACTGTTGCACATGGACCTTTTTGGACCTACTAGAACACTTAGTCTCAATGGTAAACATTTTGGGTTAGTCATTGTAGATGATTTCTCTAGGTTCACTTGGGTAAAATTCCTAACTCATAAAAATGAAGTTCTGAAAAATTTTGAAGAATTCTTTAACAAGATTGAGCATGGCAATATAAACAAAATATGCTCAATCTGCACTGATCATGTGGGAGAGTTTGACAATAATTATTTTTTTGATTTCTGCAGGAACCAAGGCATTGATCACAAGTTTTCCTCTCCAAGGACTCTAGAACAAAATGGAGTAGTGGAGAGAAAGAACAGAACCTTGCTGGAAATGACTCGCACCCTTCTAGTTGAAAGCCAATTCTCAAGGAGTTTTTGGGCAGAAGCAGTGAACACATCGTGCTACATCCTCAATCGAGCCATGGTAAGACCTGTGATGAAGAAAACCCCATATGAGCTCCTGAAAGGTAAGAAACCCAGTATTGGGTACTTCATAATTTTTGGCTCCAAAGTGTTTTTCCACAATAATGACAAGGTTAATTTAGATAAATTTGAAGCCAAAAGTGATCAACGTATTTTTCTAGGCTACTCAGAACACTCTAGAGCTCATAAAGTGTTTAATAATAAAAATAGAACTGTGGAAGAGACTCCACATGTTGTTTTTGATGAGTCTACTGCAAAAACTAACAATTCAAATGCTTCCAAGTATGATGATGAAGAAGGAAAAATTCTTGAAGAACAAGATGAGAAGCCACTGTCGACAGACTAAGAAGAGGCTGTCAACAAGCTTGAAGAAGCTAACCCAAATGATCAAAATCCTCAAGATCAAATTCCCTAAGAATAAATTCCTCAAGAGCAACATCCTCAAGAACAAGATCAACTGGGTCCGTCCACAATCAGAAATGTGAGGTACTCAAAAGATCACCCACTTGAGAATGTATTTGGAAATGTAAATGATAGAGTTCACACTAGGTCTCACTTTAGACACATTGTTGAATAAGATCACTTAGCATTTGTTTCCTAAGTGGAACCTAAAAATGTTGAAGAAGCTCTAAAAGAAAACTCTTGGATAGATGCTATGCATGAGGAACTTGGGCAATTTCAAAGAAACAATGTTTGGAGCTTAATTCCTAGAACCCCTAAAATTTCAGTAATTGAAACAAGATGGGTATTTAGGAATAAGCTGAATGAAGAGGGTAAAGTGGTGAGAAACAAAGCTAGACTGGTAGCAAAAGGGTATAATCAGAATTTGGGGTAGACTTTGAAGAATCCTTTGCATCAGTAGCTAGGCTTCGGGCAGTTAGAATATTGCTAGCTTATGCTTGTTCTAACAAATTCAAACTTTTTCAAATGGATGTCAAAACTACCTTCTTAAATGGTTACATCAAAGAGGAAGTGTATGTTTCTTAACCACCTGGATTTGAGGTTCATGATAAACCTAACCATGTCTACAAATTGCACAAAGCTCTCTATGGTTTGAAACATGCACCCCGAGCTTGGTACGACAGATTGAGCAATTTCTTGGTTAGTAAAAACTACTCCAGAGGTAAAGTGGACCAAACTCTTTTCACTAAATGTGTTCTCAATCATATAATTGTTGTTCAAGTCTATGTGGACGACATTATTTTTTGTTCCACTAACCCCACACTGTGTGAAGAGTTCTCAAAACACATGCATAGTGAATTTGAGATGAGTTTAATGGGGGAGCTTCAATTCTTTCTTGGCTTGCAGGTAAAACAATATGAAGATGGCTTCTTCATCAATCAAGAGAAATATGTTAATGAGCTACTGACAAGATTTCAGTTCGAACAAGCCAAGCCAGCCTTTACACCAATGAGCACAAGTGTAAAATTAGAAAATGAAGAGAAAGCTAAAATGGTAGATGCAAAGCAATACCAAGCTATGATTGGATCTCTCCTTTACCTTACTGCAAGTAGGCCGGATATACAGTTAATATTTGTCTTTGTGCTAGATATCAATCTAGTCCAAAGGAAAGCCATTTGATTGTAGTTAAAATGATCTTCAATATCTCTTAGGTACATATGATTTGGGTTTATGGTATCTAACAGGTAGCAGTTTTGATTTAATCTCATATTCTGATGCTGACTATGCTGGGTGTAAAATTGATAGAAAAAGCATTAGTGGGTATTGTCAATTCCTAGGGGGTTGCATGGTTTCGTGGGCATCCAAGAAGCAACACTCAGTTGCACTCTCTAATGCAGAGGTAGAATATGTTGTTGCAGGGAGCTGTGCAGCTCAAGTGTTGTGGATCAAAAGTCAATTGTGTGATTACAATATTCACATTGGATGCATACCTATCCTATGTGACAACACTAGTGCTATCAATCTTTCAAAGAACTCAATTCAACACTCAAGGACCAAACACATTAAAATAAGACATCACTTTTTGAGAGATGAGTAGCCAACAAAAACTTGGAGCTTACCTTCATTCCAATTGAAAAACAATTGGATGATATCCTTACCAAACCTTTCTCAGAAGATAGGTTCACAACACTGAGAAGAGAAATGGGCTTGTGCAAAATTTACTGAAACCAATGTCAAATTAAGAAGTAAATGATCTTTGTGTGTAATGACTATGTAGTATATCAAATGGTGATATGTGGAAGAACAAGTCAGGCTTGTTTGGAAACTATCATTATGTGTGAGTAAAAATACTCCGCCAAGTATCCATAGTCTTCTTATATGTCAAGGTCATCAACTTCAAAGGGGGTAATTGGTTTCTCTCAGTTTTGGTACATTTATCTCTTTAAAAGAATGAAATTTTAGTGCTCACATGCTTATGGATGTTTCTTCTTTGTGCAAATGCTTGGCATGAATGTGTATATC
The DNA here is from genome assembly GCA_014218235.1 of Colocasia esculenta. Classification (NCBI taxonomy): domain Eukaryota; kingdom Viridiplantae; phylum Streptophyta; class Magnoliopsida; order Alismatales; family Araceae; genus Colocasia; species Colocasia esculenta. The sequence goes on along the minus strand of CM024761.1, from coordinate 95,678,194 downwards.
ATTGGTTGAATTGCTTGAATGTTGAATCATCACATGCACACACTATGGGGGAGTAAGTTAAGGTTGGTTGAGTGAAATGCTTGAGGGATACCCTTCATATTCATTGTGTCATTATCTCTTAATCATTTGGTCCACATGTGTCACAATTCACAACCTTAAAACTGATTTTTCAAGTTGCTGTCGACAGCATGAACCCCAGTTGTCGACAGACCATCTCTCCCAGAACTATCTTTCTGAAGCAATACAGTAGCTGTCGACAGCCAGGACACCAGCCGTCGACAGATGGCCTCTTCCAGAACAACATTTCTTCTGTTACACAGTAGTTGTCGACAGCCACATCCCTGCTGTCGACAGATACTCTTTTTATGTGAATTCTTCTTCTTTCCTCAACTCTTTTGAATGAGTATGTTCATTATCTTTATTCAAGGGGAGAATTGGGCCTTAATACTTCATTACAACCTTTCCTACCCACATTGTACCAAAGACATTGACTTACTCACAATGATTTTGAAATAATATTTTGTGTATGAGTCTAGGTTGTGTCATCTAGAACACATTGAACAAATCTAATGGCTTCAACCTAACTCACTTGAATAACTCCCTTGTGGATGATCATTTTTTTGAACTGGAATGACAAGTAAGAAGGTTCTTGAACTTAATGTTTCTACATTGGCTTTTGACCTTAAATAACCTTTTGAACTTGATCTTACAATTTTTTTTTAAAAAAGGGAGAAAAGCTACCTATTTCTAAATTCAAACAAAATATATATGAAATGGGGCAAAGGCAGAGCAATGATGAGCATCACTGAGTAACCGGGGACATGGGCATCACAAATGTCTGTCTTCACGTCAAAAAGTCCTAGTATTATCTCTGCACAATGGTATAATGATTACTCACACTGAGTAACTGGGAGGACGGGAATTACAAATGTCTACCTTCACGTTAAAAGGTGAAAGTGAACCTAATTACCACTCTTCCCATATCAACTTGACAAAATAGTTCAATGCAAGAAATAGAGTGAAGCCTCCGTGTTTTTAAATCAAGGGCAACTTGTTGTTTATTGTTAATTGTTCATGTCAACATTACCTTCACTTACCAACTGAACATCACCCACAAAGGAATATGTTTTTCTACAACGGTTTTATTCAAAGGGGTTATCTTATATTCATATGCTTTTGAACGATATTTTCTAAATGCTACAACTTAAGAATCCCAGAGTATTATCTCTTAACCATTGTAGAAGATTTATATGTCTTAACACAAGTGTGTATGACACTTTGTAATGGGTATATACTAGTTCTCAACCATAAAATGCCATTTGAACACACATTCCCCACTCATTTCCTTCAAAATTCTATTCTGGCACATTTCTGGACAGTAGCTGTCGACAGATGAAATGCGCCTGTCGACAGACAGATTTTTGGGCGGTTCAGAAGCCCAACCGGTTCCACATCTGGCCGAATTTTGTGGGTCCCCTTTGTTTCAAACTCTTCTTAAATAAGTCTAAAGGGGAAACGACGACTCGTCACCCCCTCACCTTCCTCCAAAAGGTGTTTTCCACCCTCTTTCAACCATAACACACTTCTCTCCAGAGCATCCTCTCCCAGCCTCCTTCTGTTCTTGCCTCCTCCTCCTCTTGTCTTTCTCTTCTTCCTTCATCATATCCAATCCGTGCATCTCCTCTCCCATGGTGACAAGGAGCAAGCTTCATGCCACACGTCAGTGCCCCGCTTCCCCCGAAGCCGGCGAGGGTTCTAGGGCCCCCGCAGAGCACCAGAGCAAACATCGAGATCATAATCTGTCGGAACTCCTTGTTCCCTAGGGTCTTGAACTCACCAGGGTTAGGGAAGTCTTCTAGAAATTTGTCCAGCCCCACTATGTGGACTTTGTTTCTCTAGAAGACATGTTTGACGATCTGCAGCCCCTCTTTGACACCCAGGGTTGGACGATCTTCCTTTACTCCCACAAGCGGTATTCCCCGATCACTGTGAAAGAGTTCTTCAACAACCTGGGGATGTATGTGGATGAGCACCTCTATACCACAGTCAAAGGTATATGTTTCAAGATCACTCCTAACCTCCTTAGTCGTGCATTGCAAGTTCCCAACTCCGGGGTAGACATTCTTGTCAACCATCCTCCCACCTCGGAGTATTACAATCTCATCACCCAAAAACCATATGATTCTACCAAGGATCATGTCAAACTTAATGCCAATACCTTCCCCCCACTTCACCGCCTTATCCATCACATCTTCACCACCTTCATTGCTCCTAAAGATGGAAGTAGGGAGCTCGTGGCTGAGGTTAACAAGTCTCTTTTCTTCTTCTTCCTCAATCGCCAATACATCAATCTGCCTCAACTCATGCTTGCCCTCATCAAGCAATGCATTCTCAACCCCAAGAGGTCAATGCCATATGCTTGCCCTATTACCTCCCTTCTGACTTTTCTTGGCATCCGCATTCCCGAAGGTGAGTTTGTCCAAATCAAGACCCGCAGTGCATTTGATCTCACTGCTGCCCATCGGATGGGTTACAAGCAAGTAGCTGGGAGAGTCACCAGGACTCTTAAGGGTCAGGAGCCGGTTGTAGAAGAAGAATCGTCTGAATATAAGGCGAGTGATGCAGACTCCGATCCGGAGCCGATGGATGTTCCTGAAGAAGATGAAGATGTTCAGGATGCGCCCGCCCCACAGGGTGACGCTCCGGATATTCAAGCATTCATGGCATATCAGATGGCACAGCTGACTCAGCTATTTAATGCTCGTTTTGATCAGCTCAACACCAGAATGGATAATCTTTCTGATTCTCAAGTTCAAATTCAGCAGCAGTTGGATCACCTCACTCAGGCATTTCATGACTTCCGTCATCCCACTGCTCCCGGGAATGACGATGGTTAGGCAATCTAGGATCACTGTGGGGTCATGTAATTCTCTTTTCCCTCGGTTGGGTCATGAGTCTGTTAGTTCTTCCTTTTGCTTTTGCTTGTGTCATGTACTGGATATATTTTTGAACTGTGTGTACTTTCTGCCCAATCAATGAAATCAAAGTTATTTGCTTATTTCTATCCATTTATGCATGAGGTGTCTTTTTGAATGTTGTCAAAAGGGGGAGAACATCAATAGTAATTTTGTCGTCATCAAAAAGGGGGAGAATGTTGAGTTACAATGTGTATGATGATTGTGCTTAAATGTTTTTGATGATGATTGGCATAATTGATGTTGCAAAAATGATAATGGCATGAAAGAAATGATCACATGAAATAATGATTTTATGATCACCTATGTATTCATGCTATCTAACTTGGAATGTCTTTCATGTATGTATGGATGAATACACAAGACAAGCAACAAAATCCAAGTGCAAAAGTCTGGAAATATACATCAAGTGCTTACCTGTCGACAACCAAGAAGCCATGTGTCGACAGACAGACAAGTCAGCAACAAACAAGCTACTAGAAGCACTTAAAAAGCAGTAGATGTCGACAGATAAGGTGTACATGTCGATAGATAAAGCTTGCCTGTCGACAGCCCATGGTTTTAGGAACCAACATGGTTCTGGAAGATAGTTTCCAGCAGTACCTGTCGACAGCTATGATGCATCTGTCGACAGCCGCATGATAAGTCACACATGTGACTGCCATGTGATCTGTATTAGGGTGTTCCCATGTAACACGACTCTCCACATTAGAACACCACTATATATAGATCATATGGATTTATTTTCGCGGATAGGAGCCTCCACACCAAAAACCCTAAGCAAAAGTCAAGAAGAAAGATTTCTTTCTGGTGCTCTGCTTCAACCCTCATGCTATTCCAGGAAGATTCATCGTGAACGAGGAGTTAAAGTTGGTTCGTCTGCAAATCAAGCTTCGTCTACATCATCTGATCATCTTCAACTCAAAGCTTAGAGTTCTTCTGGATGACCACATCGAAGAGTTCATCATAGGATTTGATCTTCAACTCAGAACTCTTCTTTTCTCTCTACTTTTGATTACTCTGTGTGTGTGGTAGTGGTTTGAGCGACCCTTGTGCTTGATCCACGTGTGTGTGGTTGTTCTGAATGTGTGTTTGCCTCAGACACCGTGCCTATGTGATTGTAGGGTTGAACTTGCTTTATAAGCACTTTTCCGTGTGTGTGTCAGGTCCCGAGAATTACGCAGCGGCTATTAATAATGTGAAATATAATTCGAGACGATATCCCTGTAGATACTACTTCTCGGCACTACGAAGACAAAGGGGAGTTAGGATATGGGGAGGCGAAAGGGAACAGTGTAAGGAAAGACTTGAGCGTGCGTGTGAGTGTGTGAATGTGGAGTGGAAAGATAGTGAAATAAAAGAAAAGAGTGATCGCCAGGCACACGTGGGTGCCGAAAGTAACGAGCAAGAAGGGAGTATAGTGCACTTACCTCTTTACCCGGAGAAGAGCAGGAGTCCCGTGGAGGGTTCTTTTTCCTTCGCCAATCGGCCAGCTGACGGAGAAGATCCGATCTTGGTTACCTCGCAAAACGTAAACAACAGAGAACACATGAAGGAGGGATTAGTCTAAAGGGCGTAGTAAGTGTAAACTGCAAAAAAAGAGATGAGAGCATTCAAATGGGGGGTAACACACCTCACGATGGCTGTGTTAAACCCACAAGAGTGGGTAGGATAATGTGATGAATGTGCATGTGTGTGTGGAGATGTGTAAATGAGTCTAATAAGGAATGAAGAATAGAGAAACGGGGAGGAGAGGATGGCGTAGCCCGGTGAAATTTGGTGTAGCGGTGACGGGGCGGATGTTGTTGTGGCTTCCCTCGGTGCGCCCCACGTTCGGAGAGCCTCCGCACATGGAGATGACGATGGGATGACGACGTACGTTCCCGTTCCCGCATCGGCACACGAACTCTCGATCCGTCGGAGTGTATATCTCAAGAAGGTGGGGAATTGGGGTTCGAAGGTTGAGGGGAGAATTCGGCAGGGCTTCACCGTAATGGATTATGGATGCTAAATGGGGTGCTCCCGGGTCTATATTTATAGCCAAAATTGCGTCCAAACCAGTGAACGCCTATTGATGTTAAAACACGTCCGTGTCAGAGGCGTGATTAACAAAGTCAAACTGATGTGATGCGCGGCTGACCGCGGTACTTGCAACGATGCTTCTGAATCGCGCCTGGTCCGTAGGCCGCTTTTATAAAGTCAAAAATCGTATTTTTGATTGATTTAGTGCTGATCTGACTCTTATAAAATGTGGCACACATAGCGGACGCAATTACAGGATTCACCATGATGACCGTTATGGCCTCATAAATGCAGCCTCTCCGACGGGAAAATCTGAGTTTGACATTATAATTGTGTCCAGTCATTCAGATGCCCTTTTGGGAAACATCATGATTTCGATACGTTTCCCATTTAATGTTGCGCGTGACGGGTAGGTGAAAACTTTTTGACTTTTTTCCGCGTCCACCACTCCAGCCGCGTATTGAAATAGGCCATGTGCCGAAAATCACATGTTTTCCGCGCCGGTCTATGGGGCGCGGTTTAATATCAAAATGGCATCTATCATGGCAGGCGCGAATTTTCTATTTTTGGCAGACCCTTGGGG